>CM060929.1:360764780-362014780 GCA_030765085.1 Allium cepa | reverse complement strand
AAAACTTCCAGAGACCTTCAAATCCAAAAGGCTTCAAAAGATCTTCAAAACAAAAGCTCCAAAAACTTCAAAGGCTTCCAAAAGCTTCCAAAACCATTAACTTCTAGATCCAGATTCTACTAAGCTTCAAAATCTACGGCTAACCTAACTCTGTCCGTGTGGAAAATTGTGTGCAGCCAGAGTTTAGAAAGGGAACAATAAACTCCAGTTAGTCATGGGACTGTTATGAGAAAACGAAAATAGTTATCTTTCAAAAAATAAAAACAAAAGATTTTAAAGGAAATCCGCAATGCTTTTTGGAAAATGAAACTACCATAAGGCCTCCCGACACACACACACAATGCAATCGCACACTTGGGGAAGATTTCTCCTTATGATTGCCAAACATGCTTACTATGCAAAATACTTTTGATATTATTATTAGTGAATAATGGAAAACATTTTGAAAGTATAATATTAATCTTAGCCAGCATAGGTGCCATTATATTATGCCTGCTATAACTACTACCTGAGGTGGCAGGTTATAAAACGGCAATCGTAAAGGGCGCATGTAACAACCCTAGATTTTTGAATATAATTTTAAATTTGATTTTATTTCATTTTGAAATTATTTTAAATTTATTTTTATTTCAAGATTTCATTTTTAAATATTTTTAAAGTGATAATAAATTTTTTCCAAAGTTTATTGTATTTATCTTCAATTTTTAAAGCCTAGTTTCTATTTTTAAGCTATTTTCTTAATTTATTTATATTTATATAAAATTTATTAATTTATTTTTATTCATTCATTATTTTTTTGTGTTTTTATTTTATTTATATCCATTTTTATATGTATTTAAAAATGCAAAAATAATTTGTGAAATATGAAGGCTTTTTTACCTTTATGCTTTGCCTTTTCACATTCAATTTGTCTTTTCACACCAAATAACACATGCATTCAATTGCTGACCATATCTTCATTCTTTCAGCCGACTTTGCTTCATTTTTCTCATGTAGAAACTTTCTCAAACCCTAAAAAAAATTGAGCCTTCACCTGAGGAAAAGTTTTGGTAAATTTTCTTTTTTTTCACCTTTTCCTTGTTTTGTTTTGATTTTTGCACTTGCTTCAACCTTATGTTGCTCGGCCCTTCCTCCTCCATCACCATAGCCTCCTCCACCGCCACCACCATAACCAGCTACCACCCTCTCCAAACCACTGTCCATCACCTATATATGCTAGCAGAGCCACTAAATTGCTCCACCACCTCACACATCACCTTGGCCGACCTTTGTACCATTTTCTCTAGCCATACCTGAACTAGAAACCTCTGCCACATCACCTCTAGTCCACTACCAGACCTGGCCGTGCCTGTTCATGCTTTGGTCGAAGCCTTAGATGGCAGAGAAATCCATTTGGTTGCCTTGTATTTGTGTGTACATGCATATATCCTTATACTCCTTCATGTCCATGTTATGGCCAATTTATATGAACCTAAACCTAACCCAAATTCACACCTTGGCCGTGTATTTCTAACCTATGGCCGAGCATAGGGTTGTTGAGTACAAGTGAAAGAGTTTTGGTTATGTGTTGTGCATGTATTTCTAGCTTGTTTAATAATATTTTGGTTTGAGAATTCATGTTGTATATTTTATTTTGTTTGCTATATGACAAGACGAATAACTTTGGCTCTCCCTCACTCGAATCATAGTCGTGCTTTCATGCCTTTGTGGATCTCTGTTTTGTGTATTTGGTTGTTAATCTCTAGCTCGTAGAGGTGAGTAATTCTCACCAGACAATTTATACTTATATGAATAGTAAACCGATCGCAATTGAATCTGTAAACCATATCACCATGTTATAACTGCCTATGCTATGATCATATAATGTTCACCCATGCTTATACACCTGTAATATCATCTGTTACTGTTATATAATGCTATTATGTTATTTATATCAGTTTATCACACTACAAGTTCCCTGTAGATTAGAATCACTATGGGTTGAAATGATACATACCCAAACGGACTTTAGAATAGGGAAAAATCGTTATGGACTCAAATGATAGGTCTGAACGATTTTTAATTATTTCATTTTACTTGGGACTGCGGGTTTGAAATGATAAAACCTGGGTTTTCTTTGTAAATTACGGATTGAAATGATATAATACCCGTATCACTTTACCTAGGTTAGAAAATTTTATACAGACCCGTTGTTAATATATATTTTTCGGAAATTTTTAAAAGTATTTTTAAAATGTAAATTTATGATATTTTGAATTAAAATGAATTTAAATTGATTTTTATAAAGTGTTAATGATTTTTGTTTAAATAAAAATGTGAAATAAATGAATATTTAAGTTGAATTTTGAATTATACCTTAAATTGGAAATTTGTGAATTTTATTTAAAAATGAATCTTAAATTAAGCAGATAAAATGAAAAATAAGTTATATTTCAAAATTTAAATTTAAGTGTTAAGTTAAAAATTTAAGTATAAAGAATAAAAAATTTAATGCCTGAATTATATATGTAAATTATTATTTAATTTTGATTTTTGAATGAAAATTTCACTTTATAAAATCATAAATATAAGGGTATTTAAATGATTGTTTTAAAAGTGAAAATCTATGATTTATAAGATAAAAATGATTTAAATAAAAATTTAATTGTTTATGAAATTTTATTGAATATTTGGAATTTAATTAACAGCATTCTTGAAATGCTATTATTTCTAATGTAAAGGATATTACAGCATTTTGTAAATGTTGTAGTTGATATAAATGAACTAAATGGCTAAGATGAACTAAGAGCTATCACAGCACTTTGTAAGTGCTGTAGTTGCAGAATTTAACTAAGGATTTATTTGAAACTGAAGTAACCCTATTACAGCATTTTTAATGTTGTCTTTTGTTAAATGTACTTCTTTAAAACGTAACTCTCCGTAGCATTTTCTAAGTGTTGCGAAAGTTGAATTTACACTGTTTTGATAAACTTAAATGAATAAATGAACTTTGAAAAGATTAAAATTTTGGAAATTTAATATTTAATTATTAAATATAATAACTTCATTTTTAATGATTTAAATGAAGTAATTCGATTTGAAATGTAAACTATTTTGAAATGTGACTCGAAATGGTATTTTATATAAAATGAATGTGGTTTTGAAAGATATGATATTTTGATATTTTGGGAATGGATTGAAATGATATTGAATTGTTGAAATGATTTTTGATTTTTGAAATATATATACCATTTTTAAGTTATAACCATGGGTTATAATAACGAGTGGTTATTAAAGAGACCGGGATCGGATATGGACATACTCTCTGTCGATACCCAAAACCACTTGAACAACTGTATACGCGGTGGAGATTCTAGAATGAAGTAAGATGGTGGCGACGTTCTTGAGGTACATTACGTGGACCCGACTCCCTTGAGTTGGCTAAAGGTGGCTAAAAAAGGAGCGATCGACGGGCCAAGTGTGGTCATTCCTTCGATCGGACACACTTCTTTGATACCATTGTATTAATTTTGTGATTGATTGGGTGCACCCATTTGATTTTAGGAGTGCGTCTTGAGGTGGGCAAAAGTGGCTGTTATGCGTTACCACCAGCCCGAAAGCGTAATTGGTATATCTACCCTGACATTGCCTCGTGTGTCTTGTCACCTACCATACCGAGCCTTTACTATGAGTTTGTTTTTCTCCCGTAGCTCATGGAGAATTTAGGGTAGTCTTCCGATCTGGAGATATGCTGATACTGGATGTACTACTTGGACTATTGTGTGTTGGGGGCTATATGGGTAACCCTTCAATGCTATTTTGAAGTAAGTTTATTTTACTGTTGACATTATTATAATAGCAAAATATTACTATATAGTAGTTTAACGGATCCTTAGAGGATGGGCGGTCCCAGGCATCCTTTAAGTTACTTGTTCTTTATTACTGTTCACTTGAGTTGGTTTACATTATATAAGTATATATGTCCTGACTCGAGTTTTTTGTGTTTTGCTTTACGCTCGGGTCAGCTTGAGTATTCACAGCTTTGGATTTTCTTTCTTAAGCTGGTCTTTGCTGGAGATTCTGCCTATCTATATTTATATCTATTTCAGTTTCAGCTATTCTAGTTTATCTCATGTATTAGTGAACTTCAAAGTATTTGGGATTTCTATTATGTTGTTTTTAGACTGATATTATGTATTTGTTTTGAGACTTAGTTATAGTAGCTTCATGAACTACTATGGTATTTTTTATTCCGCTGCGAGTTATTCTGATTGTTCTGTGTCTGCTTGATTTCATTTTCTCCAAATTTATTTACAATCTGTTATTTTGCATCACTCAAGTCCGACATGTGTGGATTATTGTCGATTTGAATGGTACGAAATATATGGTCGTCACATTTGGTATCAGAGCTTAGGTTTTGGGAAAACCATTGCCTGCAGAGCAAAAATTCATTAGAGATAGGGGAGAAATACCCTAGAATGAGTGAAATCAATCTTAGAAACATATCTTTGTGAGAGAACGTATTTTCAAAGTATAAAATGATTTTTCAAAAAAATTTCAAAAGATTTTCATAGATTATTTTGATATAAAAAATTTCTTGTTTCAAAGGATTTTCAAATGTTTCTACCTTCTTTCCTTTTGTATCCACCTTGCTAGAGCTTTCTTTCATTTGGATATTCATCCAAGTGAATTTAACTTATCTTATCATTGTCATCTCTATATCCTGTCCTAAATTCATTCTTGATATTTTTCAGGATGAATCGAGAAAATGCCAGAGGTAGGCGTCGTGGTATTGCCCCAGCTCCTCAGCCTGTTGCTCCTATTAGATTCACTGTTCTCTGTAAGGAATTCACTCAACTTGGTGGAACTCCATTCACCGGTTCATAGAGCATCATTGAGGCTCAGTAGTGGTTGCACAGTCTAGAGAGGATATTTACTGGTCTCGAGATTACTGATGTCCAGAAGCGTCAGTTAGCAGCTTGGCAGTTGCATGATTCTGCTCTTGATTGGTGGGAGTCCGTTACGGCTAACACCGTCGAGGCTGATATTACTAATATGCATGTAAATGTGCATATTTTTACCAGCATATTTAATCTATTTAAATTAATAAATGATCATATTGAGTATTTTTACTTGTTTTAACCAAAATCCATATTAATTCCAAATTGTCACATATCCATCTTCATATAGGGGCAAAACGGTCATTTGTGTGCATATATTTCTTTGAGAAAAATTAACTAGAAATTTATACATATTTGTGTAGGAATTTGATCTCAAATAGGAGTGGATTCATGAAGACATATGCATGCACGAAATAATTACAAAGGAAAGAAGATGGAAATAATTCAAAGTGAAGAACATGGAGGACCCCACCTACCCACCACTTTAATGTACAAACTAGAGGCTATGGCACATGCTTATGGAATTAATGGCTTCATGTACACTTAAATGGGGATTATGACATGCTAATGATTATTTGGTGGCCACACTACCTTATGGGCATTTTGGACATTCCCCAAAAATATGAATTAGGGTTTCGTACATATATAAATACCCATATGTTTCATGTAACTCCTCTTAGCTTAGTCTCTCTCTTCTCTTAGTCTCTCTTAGGCCTCCTTCTCTTTAGTTTAGTTTAGATCAAAAATAAAATGAAAGCTCCTCTTTCTCTTTTCATGGCTACTTAGCCATTTTTATTTATGTAATTTTTTTATGCAATTTAATACATGCTCTTTCCTTTTCATGTTCATTTACTTTCATGTTGTAGTGTAGATCTCTTCTCTTTTATGCAAGTAGAATAATTTTTCCTTTCATTTTACTCTCTTTTTCCTCTTCTTTTTATTCAATGTTGTTTGCTACATTTGTTCATATGATGACAAATATGAGAGGCTAAACCCCTTCAATTTAGGGGTAATGAAGCTCTCTAATCATGTAGCTTCAACTTAATTTGATGTTTATGCTCTCTTTTTGTGCTTAATGAGAATGAATGAAGTGGTTTAATGATGTTGTTTAGCTTTGCAATTGATAGTCTATGTTGTTCATAACAAATAGGCTATGCTTAAACAAACAAAACACAAATTGCATCTTCATCTACATATGATTATGGCAAAGAAGTGATTGTTGAAATTAAAATTTGATGGATTATATTTCTAATTAATAGTTAATACGCCATGCTTAAAATAGATTTTGCTTTCAACTTTGTTGTCATATTTTATGAGATTTAAAAGTGTATTAGTAGTTGTGTTATAGTTTGATGGTTTATATTGAGCTAATTAATAGCACAAATATACCATACTTATGATAAGCACATCAACTAATTCACTAATGACAAGAAAAGAGAGATCATAACTTCATTTTGTTGATTTATGTGATCTAGAGAGTGAAAATTGCCTCTAAATTTTCTTAACACTCATATTTTTGTCTATTTTCTGTTGTCATTTTTCTTTTTCTTTTAGTTAATCACTCTTTCAACTTTGGTTAATTTGATTGACTAGAATTTTAAAATCATCAATTCCCTGTGGATCGACCCGTATTCGCCACGTGCTACATTCGTACACCGTGCGCTTGCGGTTATTTTCTAATCTAAATTCGTTCGACAGTTTTCTGAACCGATAGAATTTCCGTCGACAAACAAGTTTTTGGCGCCGTTGCCGGGGAGTTGATTTGATTTTGATTTTATATTCTTCGAATTATTTTCGTTTGATTTCTGTGTGATTTTATTTTGTGTGTTGGCATTTGAAAAAAGAAATATATATATATATATATATATATATATATAGTTTTTTTTTTGTTTTTGCTTTCTTTTGTTTGTGTTCATTGTATGCCTGTTTTCTATTTGTGTTTCATCTTTAAAAAAAAAATTGCATTTCATTTTCACTTTTTTTACAATTCATTGACAGTTTACGATTCTCTTTGCATTTACAATTTTCACTCTGTGTACTGTTGCATTGCTGTGCAATTTACACTGTGCACTATACTTCTTCTCTGTACACTTCTATCTCTGTGCATTTCAATTTCCTGTTAGCACTCATTCCATCATCCCAAAAACCCCATACTACAACTACACTTTCCATCAACCATCAATACCTCACCATCAGTAAACTTCATTACAACCCCCAGTCATCACTGCAGAACCAACAGCCTTCAGAAACCACCACTTCTGACATTCCCACTTCCACTGCCAAAAACAGTACATCACCACTGCACACACATCTCACCAAACTCCACTGTTACAACAACCCCCCTTCACAACAACTTCAATTTCCTATTACAACTTCCCTCTGCAACATCAACACTGCCCCCAAAACCACAAAGAAAACTGCTTCACACCTCCTCCACAAACACTGTCAATCTCGACTCCCACTGCAACAGTGCACCTACATTATCACAGACTTATACCACTTCGCTGTGCTTACTGTCGACATCACAGCACGGCAACCATTGCCTTACCTCCTTCGTTCATCACATTTCCACCTTTCCAGACTTCCTCCAACTCTACTGCAAAAGCATTCCACAATCCACTTCAATCCATTAATTGCCTTGCTAGCATCTGCCCCATCCACTTCAACTCTAAATTCAAACTGTCACAACAAAGTACACACATCCAATCACTATACCATTCATCAATCCACCGGCCTACTATCAAACGTCCTACCCACACTCACTTCAAACTTCACATATCACTGACAAAACCACCATCCACTTACTTCCATACAACATACAATCGACCATCACAAATCTGCTGTCAAATTAACCATACCCAACCTCTGCACAAAACCACCAACGCAACAATCTTCCTGTCATCTCCGCGAACCTCACCTCTGCACTCGTCTTCGCCACTTCACGCAATCGCCTCCACCCAAATCGATCAACAGTCCAACATCGAAATCCCCTACCACTTCAAGCCAACCACAGCCACTAGAACACGAACCATCCAACCCCTAATCGCACCCACCACCACTTGAAATCGTTAGACTCCTGCACAAAAGAACTGCGCTTGCTCAATCGCCTAGAATCGATCAACACAAACAACTTGAAACCGCCTTCGAATTGCACTATTGATGGCAGAGAAGAGTTGAATTGGGATTTTGATTATCATAATCGACTTTCGATTTGATTTTTTTTAAAATAAACTATTTTGATTTGTATATAAAAACTGCTTTGATTTGATTTGATTTTCATACTCGATTTCATAATCGACTGTGTTTGGTCTGGAGGCATCTCTTCTTTTTATTCAACTTTTATATACAAGGACTTGTTGTCAACTGCAAAACTGATTTAGTCAACTGAAAAAAAAGATAAATCTTCTGTCTTTTCCTTCTTTCGTATTGTTTTGGTTGAGTGAATTTTCATATTACTTTCTTAAAAAGAAAAAAGGAAAAAAAAAGTAAAACTCATTTGATTTTGAAAAGAATATAATATTATTTGTGCTCAATGCTCTTTTTCAGGTTTCAAAGGCGGACAAAGAACTGCTTGCTAAATAAACCGCGCTGCACAGCTTGCCAAAAAGAATAATTGCTTACTTGCTCATAATTTTTTTTACTACTTTCATCTTAGTTTTATTTTAGCTGCATTGTTGATTGCTTGCAGTTGCGTGTATATATTGCCAACACAAAAAAAAAACAAAAAAAATCAAAGAACAAAAATTCATTCGTAGTTGCATTATTAATACATGTTTAATTTCTGTTTTGCATTTCGTTTTAGAATTTTAATTAATAATAACGATAGCTCTTAATTGTATATTGGCAATTTGTCTTCTTTGAACAATTTAATTTCTCGGTGTCTAGACTACGGCAGAGTAATAACCATTTATAAATATTACGGTGATTCGTAAATATTATAGTGGTTGTTCCTCTGAAGGTACTTAAATCTTCGGTTGCATTGCAACGGTGATTCGTGGTGCACCGATAAATCTCGTCCGTTACCTGGCTGAGAACTATCTTGGTTATCTAAGACAATTTGTGATTATACAATTTTGGGTTAACTTAGGATAAATCATTTGTAATTAAAACATTGCATTCATTTAGTTGCATTAGTTCATACATATTTAAAAAAAAAATTAAATCCAAGACTGAAAAAAATTGTAAATATTCCTTTTCTTTTGAAATTTTTAAAGCCTTTTTCTTTGGAATTTCAAAAATTCAAAAAAAAATTAAAAAAACCAAAATCCAAAAAAAATATAAAACCTTTTCAAAAACAAAGAAAAAATTTGAAAAAAAAACAAAATAAAAATCAATTTCCCTTTTGAAAAATAAATCTTATTTGTAAATATTTTTCCTTTATATAAAAAAAACCAAAAATATTCCTGAAAATGTGTGAATTTCCATATTCACTTGAATTTTATAATAGTTGTGAAAATCAATATAATCCATATGATTTCCCTTCAAATTCGTGTGGATATTTTAATGACAACTATTCTTTAAACGATTCGAATTTTGGACAACATACTTTTCAAAACGATGAGCAACCTTCTAATCTTGAAATAGCAATTTATCTTTACTTGAAATCGCTACACAACAAAATCAAATGATAAATAAGTTGTGTAATTCGTATTTGTGCGATAATTCGAATCAAAGTTTTCAAAATAATCAAAATTTGGATTCACCTCAAAATTCAAACGATTTCGAGTATAACCCATGCCAATTCAATTTTGAGCTCCAAAATGAATTTCAAAATCAAAAGGAAAATGTGATCCAATTTTCAAATAATTTTGGTAATGGCAATAGTTTCAATAATGATACGATTGAAAACCTTGGTTATCAACAAATTCAAAATGAAAGTTTTCAAATTAATAATCATGAATTTGATTTTTTTTGACCAAATGGAAAAGGATGACGGAGATTTATTACTTGAAAAATACAAAAAAATTCGTGAAAATCATAATCAAATCTCAATTTGTGAAGAATCAAATAAAAATCTACCATTTATCGAAATAGACAATTCTTGTTCTCAACAAGTCCAAATCGAAAATTTTCAAGTTAATAATTACAAATTTGACTTTGTTGAGCAAATGTATGAAATTTACAATGATCACACGAATTTGTTGATTAAAACATTGGAAAATTTTCATGAGAAACAAAATCAAATTTCAATGAGTGACGAGTCAAACGATAATCCATCTTTTACCCAAATCGATGATTTTCAAATAACAACTTTTGAAATTGATAATGGTGATCTTAATCAAGTTGTTGAAAATGCGGTAATTAAGTTGGATTTCAATTCTTTCGAGGGTGTGGAACCAAATTTAAAATTCAATCTTCCTTTTCTCGAAGTCGAAAATTCGAATACAACAACTTTGGATTACGAACATGAGACACGTAATAAAGATGTTGATAATCCAACAAAGGAAGACGAATTTAATGAACATGAATTTTTTGGACTTTTGGATGACGAGTTGTTAAATTCCAACGGGAAAGATGAAAATCACCATTTTGATTTTGAAATCAATAACTCTGAAAATGTTTCCAATGATAAGCTTGAATTTCAGATTGGTGAAAATAAACTCGAACTTCAATCTATTGTTTTATCCACCCCAAAAATCATCAAAAACAAAAAAACTCGTACAATTTTCAATAAAATAACATTCGTTTTTCCGAATCAATGTTCAACTTCGAAATCTTTTATGGTTTGGTTTTCTACGCTTGAGCTGTGTCTCACATACTTGGTGAGACAAATGAATCGGTTCTTGGAAGACCGATTCATTTACTCTTTAACGGCATACTTTCTGATGTCATGTAAATAATCATCTTTTCATTTTCATTTAGTTAAAGGTTATGTTTTCTTCTTTCACCTTCCACTTGGGTTGACTGTAGGGGACACAGTCAAAATCAAGTGTGGGGGGAGTCTCATCATCTTTTTGACCTTTCATATTTTATTTTACATTTTCTTTTCAAAACTTAAAAAAATATAAAATAAATTGATTTATTTTTATAAGAAAAACTATAAGATAAATATATGGTTTTGGTTTATTAAATTGAAATTTCGAAAATTTATTTGTCTTAACAAAAATAAAAATAAAGTTTGGTTACAAATAATAATGGTTTAACTAGTAGGAAGATTCATACGTGTTAATTTTGAAGTACATCCTAATTGAAAATCTTTGTTTTAAAAAGTGGTTGATTTAAAGTAAAGGATATAACATTTTTTGTCTTCTTAGTTAAATGGTGCTAAGTTGATTTTGCAAAAACTCTCTCTCTCTTAAAAAAGTAAAAAAATAATAATATCCAAAGTATTCACTTTCATTTAAAATTCCTCACGGTTATGCATGGATGAATTACTTGGAAGCTTTGATTATGTGCTTTCACACTCATTTAAAAGTCCTCACGGTTATGCATGTATGGAACACATGTAAAGAAAAAAAACTTGATAAAAACCACCTACGGTCGATAGGTGTATGCACGAAAGTGTGCACTCGCCATGCTCTGTACTCCCCTCACATAAGTCCGAAAGGCAGTGCATGGGTGGTATATCTGGCCTCAGTTTACCTGAGCTAGGTGTGAAATTTTTCTTGCAAATAATGAGAGAGCAAACAATTGAAATCCTAACACTATTTTTACTCATTTGATTTGATTTGTTATTGAAAAGAAATGAAAATACCACTGTGATAAACTTTGATAATCAACTAAGGATCCATATCATAGTTACACTGTGTTATCAACCAAAACAACGAGTTAAACGATAGTTTATTTATTATGATAACTTCGTTTTTATTGGAAATATTGACGAGTAAATAAATTAAATTTCAAGAAAATGACCAAAACTTATATTTAACTTATTCGCGTCAATTTAAAAATAAATCTTCATTTGCAAATATTTTCAAAAACTCGCATTCATCTCTTTGTAAATAAATCTTGCATTTTGTAAATATTTTCATCCTGCATTTGGATTTTGTCGGTAGTATCCGCTAAAAAACCTCACGAGACAACACTCGTCCTACTGGGGACACCCAGAGGTTTAACAGCTTGTTGCATACGCTCAATGCAATCGTGCTCCCTACGAAAACGAATTTATCTTAGTTTTTCTTTATTCGAGGATGAATAAAAAGATAAGTGTGAGGATATTTGATGTGCATGTAAATGTGCATATTGTTACCACCATATTTAATCTATTTAAATTAAATAAATGATCATATTGGGTATTTTTACTTGTTTTAACCAAAATCCATATTAATTCCAAATTGTCACATATCCATCTTCATATAGGAGCAAAACGGTCATTTATGTGCATATATTTCTTTGAGAAAAATTAATTGGAAATTTATACATATTTGTGTAGGAATTTGATCTCAAATAGGAGTGGGTTCATGAAGACATATGCATGTACAAAATAATTACAAAGGAAAGAAGATGGAAATAATTCAAAGTGAAGAACATGGAGGACCCCACCTACCCACCACTTTAGTGTACAAACTAGAGACTAATGCACATGATTATAGAATTAGTGGCTTCATATACACTTAAATGGGGATTATGACATGCTAATGATTACTTGGTGGCCACACTACCTTATGGGCATTTTGGGCATTCCCCAAAAATATGAATTAGTGTTTCATACATGTATAAATATCCATATGTGTCATGTAACTCCTCTTAGCTTAGTCTCTCTCTTCTCTTAGTCTCGCTTAGGCCTCCTTCTCTTTAGTTTATTTTAGATCAAAAACAAAATGAAAGCCCCACTTTCTCTTTTCATGGCTACTTAGCCATTTTTATTTTATGTAATTTTTTTATGCAATTTAATACATGCTCTTTCCTTTTCATGTTCATTTACTTTCATGTTGTAGTGTACATCTCTTCTCTTTTATGCAAGTAGAATAATTTTTCCATTCATTTTGCTCTCTTTTTCCTCTTCTTTTATTCAATGTTACTTGCTACATTTGTTCATATGATGAAAAATATGAGAGGCTAAATCCCTTTAATTTAGGGGTAATGAAGCTCTCTAATCATGTAGCTTCAACTTAATTTGATGTTTATGCTCTCTTTTTGTGCTTAATGAGAATTATTGAAGTGGTTTAATGATGTTGTTTAGCTTTGTATTTGATAGTCTATGTTGTTCATAACAAATAAGCTATGCTTAAACAAACAAAACACAAATTGTCTCTTCATCTACATATGATTATGGCAAAGAAGTGATTGTTGAAATTAAAATTTGATGGCTTATATTTCTAATTAATAGTTAATAGGCGATGCTTAAAATAGATTTTGCTTTCAACTTTGTTGTCATATTTTATGAGATTTAAAAGTGTATTAGTAGTTGTGTTATAGTTTGATGGTTTATATTGAGCTAATTAATAGCACAAATATACCATACTTATGATAAGCACATCAACTAATTCACTAATGACAAGAAAAGAGAGATCATAACTTTATTTTGTTGATTTATGTGATCTAGAGAGTGAGAATTGCCTCTGAATTGTCTTAACACTCATATTTTTATCTATTTTCTTTTGTCATTTTTCTTTTTTTTTAGTTAGTCACTCTTTCAACTTTGATTAATTTGATTGAGTAGAATTTTAAAATCATCAATTCCCTGTGGATCGATCCGTATTCGCCACGTGCTACATTCGTACACCGTGCGCTTGTGGTTATTTTCTAATCTAACTTCGTTCGACGGTTTTCTAAACCGATAGAATTTCCATCGACGAACAATTACTTAGGAGTAGTTTAGGTGTCTTTTTATGTTATCTTAAATTTTGTTCCTATTTTTCCTTTTCTTTTGAATCTATCTTATGTGGTTTTCTGTATCTCTTTTCCTGGGTGGCTTTTGTGGCTAAATGGATGTCCGAAGCCGGGAAATCTCAGTTTATCATGAATTTATGGATCTTAAGTAGGGTAGCACATCTTTTGCTGAGTATGAGAGGAAGTTCAATGAACTTTCCAAGTTCGGTCCTAGCCTGATTGATACTCCTCTCAAGAAGAATGAGAAATTCATTGTTGGTGCTCGTCCAGAGTACTATAGTCGTCTCATTTCTCATGTTAACGGCACCTTCACCCAACTTACGGATATGGCTATTCGTTATGAGAACCCTACATCTAAGGGTCCTGTTGTTCTGGTGCTCCTTCGTCTCAGTCTTCCTCTGCTAATTCCAAGAAGCGTAAGCCTGATTTCCACCGGCAGAAGAAGAATTTGCACAAGCGACGTGGTTTGGGATCTTTATCATCTGCTCCTGCTCAGAGGGAACTAGTTGATCTTTCCTCTATCACTTGCTTTAGATGCAATCAGAAGGGACACTATGCCAATAGCTGTCCTACATTAGCTGGTGTTGTTATTCCTCCACCTATTCAGTTGGTTAGGCGAGATCTCTGCCGTATTTTTCTCCAGCTTGGTTATGTTAGGAAGGATTGCCTTACCCAGCAGAAGGGTACGCCTTCTGGTATATTTGCTGTCTCATCTGCCTCATCTCCAGTTCATCCACCAGCTCCTGCTCCTAGTGATGACCAAGGTACTCTTTAGGGCTCATTTACTATATTTCATCATCAGGTTCGTGTGTTGTTTGATACTGGAGCTTCCTACGGTTTTATTTCTGCTGATTTGTGTGATAAATTTGCGCATCTCCTTTCTCCTGGATATGCATCTATTCCTTTATGTGTTTCTAATCCTATCGAAGGTCCTACGACCTTAATAGGATTTGTAGAGGAGTGAAACTCTTCCACTCTAGTTATCGTCTGGTGATTTCTATGTTTTGGGCTTCGATGCTTTTGACCTATTGCTTGGCCAAGATTGACTAAGGAATCGTGATGCCCATATTTCTTGCAAATTCAGAATTGTCACTCTTGTCGGAGATAAGGGTGATTCTTTAATTATTCGGTATTGTATGCCTCAGGATTTTGCTGGTAGTTTTGTTTATTCTATTGATTCTTCTCCTAGTGATCTTGATTCGACTTCTGTGGTTAGACTATATGCCGATGTATTTGGTGAAGTCACTTCTTTGCCTCCTAAGCAGGAAATTGATTTTCGAATTGATCTTATTCATGGTGCTCAACCTATTGTTCTTCCTTCTAGAAGAATGGCACCCCATGAGAAGGTTGAGTTAAGGAAACAAACTGGGGAATTGTCTCCCAAAGGTCTGATCAGGCCTAGTTTTTCTGAATGGGGAGCCAGTGGTTTTTGTCACCAAGTCCGATGGTTCTCTGCGGATGTGTGTTGATTATAGGGAGTTGAACAATCTCACTATAAAAATAGATATACAATGCCTCGTATCAATGATATGTTTGATCAGCTTTATGGTGCCACTGTTTTCTCTCAGCTTGATCTTGCCATAGGTTTTCATCCGCTCAGGGTTGCTGAGGATAGCATTCTCAAGACTGCTTTCCACACTAAGAATGTGTTTTATGAATGGTTAGTCATGCCTTTTGGTTTAACTAATGCTCCTACTTTCTTTGTTGATTTGATGAATCGTGTCTTTCGTGATGTGCTTAATAAATTTGTTCCATTCTTTGTTGATAATATCCTTGCCTTCTCTAAGAACAAGGAAGAGCATGAGTCACATTTGAAATTTGTTCTGGAGACTCTCAGAAATCATCAGTTGAAGACTAAATTTTCTAAATGCCATTTCTGGAAGGATGAAGTCCGATATCTCGGGCATATTGTTTCTAGTAATGGAGTTTCTATTGATCCAGTCAAGATCACTATGATCAATGTAAGTCTTTCTTTCTTCTCTTTTCTTTATCATTTAATAATTCTATGTTTTCGGTTGTCCTTATTTTCTCCCTATTCTGTTTCAGGATTGGGAAACTCCAAAGACTCCATCTGATATTCGTAGTTTCTAGGCCTTGCCGATTACTACCGGAGATTCATTGAGAATTTTTCTCGGATTGTTGCACCTCTCACTGCTTTAACTCGTAAGAATGCCAAGTTTATCTGGGATGAGAAGTGTAAGGCTGCATTCAATGAGTTAAAGAGTAAGCTAACTTTTGCACCAGTTCTTACCGTTCCGAATAGAAGTGAGGGATTGACGGTATACACTAATGCTAGTCGTGAGGGTTCGGGTGCTGTTCTCATGCAGGACGGTAAGGTCATTGCCTATGCCAACCGTCAGTTGAAAACCCACGAGGCAAATTATGCTGCTCATGATTTAGAGTAGCTTGTTGTTGTCTTTGCTTTGAAGCTTTGGAGGCATCATCTTCTTGGATCCAAGTTTGAGCTTTTCATCGATTATCAGTCTCTGAGATATATCTTCACCAAGAAGGATTTGAATCAGAGGCAAGTTCGTTGGCTTGAGTTTCTGGCTTCTTACGACCTCGATATTAGCTATACTCCCGGTAAAGCTAATATTGTAGCCGATGATTTGAGTCGGAAGAAGGCTTTGTTGTGTCAGCTTGTTGTTTCTTCTTCTCCCCTTATGGATCGTATTATGGCTAAGCATGATGAGAATGAGATGCTTAGATTGATGAAGGAGAGTGTTCATAGCAGGGTTGGTGGTAGTAGTGTTGGTAGTAGCGGAGCTCATATCGATGATAGAGGGATTTTGAGGATTAATGGCAAGATTTGTGTCCCGAATGTTGACGGTTTGAGGCAAGAGTTGCTTCAGGAGAGTCACCGATCCAGGCTTTCTATTCATCCTGGTGTGTCAAAGATGTATCAGGATATAAAGAGGCTTTATTGGGGAAAGGGGATGAAGAGAGATATCTCTATCTTTGTTAGTCGGTGTGCGACTTGTCAGCAAGTCAAAGCCGATCACCAGAAGACCCCTGGTTTGTTGCAGTCCCTTTAGATTCCCAATTGGAAGTGGGAACAGGTTTCCATGGGTTTCATCGATGGTTTACTGAGGACTCGGAGGGGTAATGAGAGTATCTGGGTTATTGTGGATAGACAGACTAAGTCTGCTCATTTAATACGGTCAAGTCTACTCGTTCTGCTTCTAGCTTATCTGAGATCTACATGAGAGAGATCGTTCGTCTCCGTGATGTTCCTCTCAGTATTGTTTGTGATCGTGACCCTATCTTTACCAGTCATTTTTGGAAAGCTTTTGAGGAATCTCTTGGTATTCATCTGAATCTGAGCACTGCTTACCTTCCACAGACCGACAGTCAAAGTGAAAGAGTGAATCAGATTCTCGAGGATCTTCTTCGTGCTTGTATGCTTGATTATGGAGGATCTTGGAAAGATTGTCTCCGCCTTGTCGAATTCACCTACAATAATAGCAATTAGGTGTAAATTAATCTTCTGTTTTCAGCCTATTTTTACTCTTTTTATCTATCTCATTCCATCTTTTCACTCATGATAGTATCAAAATGTCTCTGTTTGCTGCTCTATACCGACGACCTTGTAGATCTCCATCTTGTTGGAATGAATCCGGTAATCGTTTGGTTCTTGGTCCTGATGTGATTTTGGAAGCTTTTGAGAGAGTTGAGGAGATTAAGAGGAGGTTGAGAGCTACTCAGGATAGGCAGAAGAAGTATGCTGATAGGCGTAGGCGGTATTTGGAATTTGCTGTTGGTGATCAGGTTTTCCTTAAGGTTTCTCCCTTGAGGAATGTCATTCGCTTTGGTCATAGAGCGAAGCTTTCTTCTAGGTTCATTGGTTCTTTCCACATTGTGGAAAGAGTTGGTTCTTTGGCTTATAGCCTGGATTTTCCCGAGAAGCTTTCTGGAGTGCATGATGTATTCTACGTCTCGCATCTTCGCCGATATCTTCATGATCCATCTCTTATTGTCCTGCCTTCTGCTCTTGATAGTTCACATATTGAGCCTAATCTGACTGTCAAGAGGAAGCCACTTTGTATTGTCGATAGAGGTATGAAGCAACTCAGAAGGAAATCTGTTAATCCGGTCAAAGTACAGTGGAGTACTGATGATCGAGATTGTACCTAGAAGACGGATAAGAGCATTCATGCTTCAAATCCATAATTATTCGTTTCAGGTACTATTTTGTTTTTCTACCTTGTTTCTCTTTATTTTCCTTGCCCGTTCTTTTCGAAGACGAAAAGATTTGAGTGGGGGAGAGTGTAACAACCCAAGATTTCTGAATATAATTTTAAATTTGATTTTATTTCATTTTGAAATTATTGTAAATTTATTTTTATTTCAAGATTTCATTTTTAAATATTTATAAAGTGATAAAAAAAATTCCAAAGTTTATTGTATTTATCTTCAATTTTTAAAGCCTAGTTTCTATTTTTAAGCTATTTTCATAATTTATTTATATTGATATAAAATTTATTTATATTTATATAAAATTTATTTATTTTTATTCATTCGGTATTTTTTGTGTTTTTATTTTATTTATATCCATTTTTATATGTATTTAAAAATGCAAAAAGAATTTGTGAAATATAAAGGGTTTTTGACCTTTAATATGCTTTGCCTTTTCACATTCAATTTGCCTTTTCACACCAAACGACACATGCATTCAATTGTTGACCATATCCTCATTCTTTCAGCCGACTTCCCTTCATTTTTATCATGCAAAAACTTTCTCAAACCCTAAAAAAGTTTAGGCTTTCACCTGAGCAAAAATTTTGCTAAATTTTCCTTTTTTCACTTTTTCCTTGTTTTGTTTTGATTTTTGCGCTTTCTTCAACCTTATGTTGCTCGGCCCTTCCTCCTCCATCACCATATCCACCTCTACCACCACAATAGCCAACTGCCACCCCTCCAGTCCACTGTCGATCCATGGACGTGGCCATCTTTGATGAAGATCCACAAAAATATTAAGCATACACTACCCATATATGCTAGCCGAGCATCCAAATAGTTCCACCACCTCACACATCACCTTCGCCAACCTTTGCACCATATTCTGTAGCCATACCTGAGCTAGAAACCTCTGCCACATCACCTCCAGTCCACTACCAGATCTATTCATGCCTGTTCATGCTTTGGCCGAAGCCTTAGATGCATAGAAATCCATTTGGTTACCTTGTATTTGTGTGTACACGCATATATCTTTATACTCCTTCATGTCCATGTTATGGCCGACCTATATGAACCCAAACCTAACCCAAATTCACACCTTGGCCATGTATTTCTAACTTATGGCCGAGCATAGGGTCGTTGAGTACAAGTGCAAGAGCTTTGGTTATGTGTTGTGCATGTATTTCTAGCTTGTTTAATAATATTTTTGTTTGAAAATTCATGTTGTATTTTTTTGCTATGTGACAAGACAAATAACTTTGGCTCTCCCTCACTCGAATCGTAGTCGTGCTTTCTTGCCTTTGTGGACCTCTATTTTGTGTATTTGGTGGTTAATCTCCAGCTCGTAGAGGTGAGTAATTCTCACCAGACAATTTATACTTATATGAATAGTAAACTGATCGCAATTGAATTTGTAAACCATATCACCATGTTATAACTGCCTATGCTATGATCATATGATGTTCACCCATTCTTACACACCTTTTATATCATCTGTTAATGTTATATAATGTTATTCTGTTATTTATATTAGTTTGTCACACTGCAAGTTTCATGTAGATTAGAATCACTATGGGTTGAAATGATACATACCCGAACGGACTTTAGAATAGGGAAAAATCATTATGGGCTGAAACGTTAGGCCTGAACGATTTTTAATTATTTCCTTTTACTTGAGACTCCTGGTTTGAAATGATAAAACCTGGGTTTTCTTTGTAAATTACGGATTGAAATGATATAATATCCGTATCACTTTACCTAGGTTAGAAAATTTTATACAGACCCATGGTTAATATATATTTTTCTAAAATTTTTAAAAGTATTTTAAAATTGTATATTTATGATATTTTGAATTAAAATGAATTTAAAATGATTTTTATAAAGTGTTAATGATTTTTGTATAAATAAAAATGTGAAATAAATGAATATTTAAGTTGAATTTTGAATTATAACTTAAATTGGAAATTTGTGAATTTTGTTTAAAAATGAATTTTAAATTAAGTAGATAAAATGAAAAATAAGTTATATTTGAAAATTTAAATTTAAGTGTTAAGTTAAAAATTTAAGTATAAAGAATTGAAAATTTAATGCCTGAATTATGTAAGTAAAATATTATTTAATTTTCATTTTTGAATGAAAATTTCACTTTATAAAATCATAAATATAAGGGTATTTAAATGATTATTTTAAAAGTGAAAATGTACGATTTTATAAGTTAAAAATGATTTAAATAAAAATTTAAATGTTTATGAAATTATATTGAACATTTGGAATTTAATTAACAGCATTCTTGAAATGCTATTATTTCTAATGTAAATGATATTACAACATTTTGTAAATGCTGTAGTTGATATAAATGAACTAAATGGCTAAGATGAACTAAAAGCTATTACAGCACTTTGTAAGTGCTGTAGTTGCAGAATTTAACTAAGCATTTATTTGAAACTAAAGTAACCCTATTACAGCATTTTTAATGCTGTCTTTTATTAAATGTACTGTTTTAAAACGTTACTTTCCGTAGCATTTTCTAAGTGCTGCGAAAGTTGAATTTACACTATTTTGATAAACTTAAATGAATAAATGAACTTTGAAAAGACTAAAATTTTGAATATTTAATATTTAATTATTAAATATAATAACTTCATTTTTAATGATTTAAATGAAGTAATTCAGTTTGAAATATAAACTATTTTGAAATGTGAGTCGAAATGGTATTTTATATAAAATGAATATGGTTTTGAAAGATATGATATTTTGATATCTTGGGAATGGATTGAAATGATACTGAATTATTGAAATGATTTTTGATTTTTGAAATATATATACCATTTTTAAATTATAACCACGGGTTATTATAACGATTGGTTGTTAAAGAGACCGCGATCGGATATGGACATACTCTCTGTCGATACCGAAAACCACTTTAACAATTGTTTACGTGGTGGAGATTCTAGAATGAAGTAGGATGGTGGCGACGTTCTTGAGGTACATTACTTTGACCCGACTCCCGTGAGTTGGGTTAAAACAGGAGCGATCAACGGTCCAAGTGAGGTCATTCCTCCGATCGGACTTACCTCTTCGATACCATTCTATTACTTTTGTGATTGATTGGGTGCACCCCTTTGATTTTGGGAATGTGGCTCGAGGTGGACGGTAGTGGCTGCTATGCGTTACCACCAGCCTGGAAGCGTTACCATACCGAGCCTTTACTACGAGTTTGTTTTTCTCCCGTAGCCCATGGAGTATTTAGGGTAGTCTCCCGATCCGGAGATATGCTGATACTGGATAGACTATTGGGACTATTATGTCTTCGGGGCTATATAGGTAACCCTTCAATGCTATTTTAAAGTAAGATTATTTTACTATAGACATTATTATGATAGCGAAATATTACTATATAGTAAATAGTTTAACGGATCCTTAGAGGATGGGCGGTCCTAGGCATCCTTTAAGTTACTTATTCTTTATTATAGTCACTTGAGTTGGTTTACATTATATAAGTATATATGTCCTGACTCTAGTGTTTAGTGTTTTTCTTTACACTCGGGTCAGCCTAAGTATTCACAGCTTTGGATTCTCTTTCTAGAGCTGGTCTTTGCTGGAGATTCTGCTTATCTATATTTATATCTATTTCGATTTCAACTATTCTAGTTTATCTTATGTATTAGTGAACTTCTATGTATTTGTGATTTCTATTATGTTGTTTTCAGACTGATATTATGTATTTGTTTTGAGACTTGGTTATAGTAGCTTCATGGACTACTATGGTATTTTTTATTCTGCTGCGCGTTATTCTGATTGTTCTGTGTCTGTGATTCTTTGTATTTGATTTCATTTGCTCCAAATTTGTTTACAATATGTTATTTTGCATCATTCAAGTCCGACATGTGTGGATTATTGTCGATTTGAATGGTACGAAATATCAAGTTGTCACAACGCATATTGATGATTGGATTTCCAACAAATGGTCAGGCTAAGAAACTTCCTATTGCCACATGGGTACGCCTCTGGAGGGACGCCCCAAGAACTTACCCAGCTCTCTACCAACAGAAGGCCGGGTTACCCCTGCCCAGAATTAACACCTACAAGCATGTCATCTTTGGTAGTTTGTGACCTTATCCGAGGATCCTCAACCATAAAGCAACCACAATGTAATAAATTTGCAGTGACCACATGAGTTAAGTAACTAGGCTCCATACCACGATACCACCCTTTTCCAAAAGAAATGGACATACTCTAGGGGAGTGATCCCTAATAACCTTGCTGCATCTTTCCTATTTCGACCATTTTCGGGTTGTGTGGTCCTGATGCAGTATCATCCACAAAGCTACGCTTTACACAAAAGCCATGCTTCGATCAACAAATGATCAACAGGACTTCGTATGCCACATTACAAAATTGGGAATGTATCACTAGTAACCATCAACTACATTACCTTTGAGCTCGTACGTCTCAGAGAAGGGTGTTAAGCTAAGAGAATAAATTCTATGCCGCCACACAGGAATGTATTTGGTAGAAACCAGCTTTACATCTCAGGGTCTAACGTCAGATACACATCCATACAAGTCTGTTTCGGGTTTGAACAGAACCGAAGGCACTTCACAAAGAAGCCCTTGCAATCCAGGTATTCACAATCTCGATCGGACTCCCCATCACATATGGAGATCTCTATGCCGTAGCTACTCAATGCAGAGTCATTCGACGAGTAATCCTTTCGTTCTCGGAAGTACTCAGTCTTCACCACCGGCCTTCAAATGCAATCCATAACGTCATATCATTATTCGAAACAGGTTATATGACACAAGGTCATCTCATGGCTAAAACGAATAATGAGCGCGACATTTAAAAACATTGGATCTCAGTTAAGTCATAACTTATTATCCAAAACCTTTCTTTCAAATGGTGTGAACCAATTACCAATTCCAAATCTTTAAACAAAAAGATTCACTGCACAAAGTTCACCACTCTTTCACAAAGATTCATTTATAGCTTTTCAAAACAATTTCCCTTTCAAATTGGATTAACTCATCCAATCTTTAAATCAAAGAGGCAATTAATAGCTTTCAAAACCATTTCCAAAGATTCATTCATAACTTGGAAAGCCATTTTCATTTCAAACTTGAAATCCTTTCAACACAAATTGGAATCCTTTCTTTAAGTGAAAGCTATTATTAAACAAATAGTTTTCATTTTCGGGAAAATCCAATTACATTTGCATAAGTTAAAGCCCTTCAAATATAAAACTTGGGTTAAATTTAAATTCCCAAAACAATACGTTTAAAATGATTTAAAACCCATATAAACACATTATATAACTTGTTAAACCATAACTCAAATCTTGAATTCAAATTCAAATCGAATTATTTAAATTTCAAAACTTTATCAAGTTATTCAAAATAACTTTTATCTTTAAAACTCCTTTTCAAAACTTTTCATATTTAACCCAATTCCATTTCCAAAACCATTTGGATTTAAAATTCAACTTTAAAATCATTTCAAAAATCTGTGACTTAACCAATTTCCTCGTGCAATCCATATTTTTTTTTTGTATGCTGTAGTCCAGGGTTTTACACAATAGTGCAACATCATCAATCATCACAATCCAAACATGGCAATTATAGATAAGCGGTATAAACCTATAATGCTTATTTTCAATCATAGATTCATAGATAAATAATATAATTTCATCACAGATAAATAAGTTACATTCGTCACAGCTTGAATCAAAACAATTCATATCACAAAGCATTACACATCAGGGATATCAAACAATTCAAAGTATTCCATGCAATTCAAACATCCAAAAGTAAGATCAATTAATTACCTGATTACTTTAAATCAGATTAACTAATTATGAATAAACTACTAATCTTGGTTAATTAATATTAATTAATTTCAAACCATTTTAATTAATTATCCTTTAATTATCCATCTTAATTAATCATTCTTGATTAATTATTCTTCAATTACATTAAGTAATTAGCTTTAATTAATTATACAAATTAATTATCCTTAACCATTTACAGTAATTAACCTTTAATTATTCCCATTAATTAATTAACTACAATTAATTACATTAATTAGTTACTCTACAGTCACTTATATAAATTAATTATGCTTTAATTAATCAACCCTTAATTACTTTCATTAATTACATTAATTAATTATCCTTGGTCACTAGTTAATGATTCCTAAATCAATTACATTCATTAACTATCCGTTATTAAGTAATTATACTTTAATTAACCATTATCAATTACAAATTAATTAATTCCTAATTACCAATTAATTAATCTCTAATTACTTAATTAATTAATCTCTAATTATAAATCAGTTAATCTTAATCACTTAATTAATTAGTCCTTAATTATTAATTAAATAAATCTTTAATTAATAATAACCCTTAATTATTCCAGTAATTACAAAATTTATTACATTTTAAAATACTTAGGAATTTTGTTTCAAAATTGTCCTAACATATAATTACTTTAAATTCAAACAAGTTTAAATATTACTTTATTATTTAAATCTTGGAAAACTTGTTTAAACACTTCGTTGGAAACTAATTCATTTTAAAATATATTTTAAACCTTTAAACTTGTTTGAAAACATTTTGTTTAGATCTTTATAAAATTTGGAAACCTGCTTTAATTTTCTTTTACTTAAAACCAGGCAATACCCAAAACTAAACTCGAGCAACACATGCGTTCTTATCCCCTCCGAGTCGAACACAAGACCACATCGAACAATACCCGAGCCAACCATCGATTTCGCCGAGCCTACCTCCACTTTTTTCCCAAGACACTCGCACTCACTCCCCTGCTTCGAGACAAGTTCCGTCTTCTATGAGAAACAGCCCGAGCTAGCTTCTTCTTCCGAACTCTCGCAAAATCCAGATACCCAGATGCACCGATGCACGTGCATGATCACCAGCATCGTCTCTGCCATCGTCGTAACCACCCTCGAGTCACTCATGACCTCGACGATGAACTCCTTTAACCAAAACCACAAATAACATCGCCAGTCGAAATCGAACCAGGATGAGTCCCTGGAACAAAATCGAACAAAGGAAACCCATCGCGACGCCACCTGCGATCATCAGACAATGCGCCGCCTCGTCCAGAGCTTCTCCACATCACCACGATACTAATCCCCATTGCACGATCACCCCTGGTGACCTATTGACGACGCACGACGCTAGCAAACAACCACGACCAAAGCTCCATTCCGAGGCCTAGTTTGCCGTCAAATGTTCATCTCAGCCAACAAAAAATTAAGTAATCATTTTTCCAATGATCCACAGCCTACAAGCCACCTTCACCCGCAAGCACGTCATCAAACCATTTTCCGTTCGTCGGAATTTGGCAAAAATGCCAATCCAATCAACTCAATTTATCACAATCATTACTATGTTAAAAATCACAATACTACCTTTAAAATTAATTAATTTTAATTACGAATCTGATAAGATAACTAAAACATAGAATTAAAATGTTTGATTTTTATCTTATACTTAGATTATCAATATATTCCTCCATTGATGAGATATTTACTAAATATAAAATATTGAAATCATTTTTAAAATTTAGATTATCACGTTTCAATCCTTTTTCCCTTAAAGATTTTGATCTAAAACTAATTCGTTTGGTATATATAAATTTTTAAATGGATTTAGAAACCTGTTGAACAGAGAATTTCACAGAACAAATATTCACAGACATATATATACAAAACATGTATTCACATTCATATGCATATGCAATCCATATTTCTACAAAAAATCTATCACAAACATTTAAGTAACACCACATGTATAAACTATTTTTATTTTTTAAAAAAGAATGTTTACTCACCTTAATGAAGAAAAGAGAGAACAGCTCTTTTGCATGGAAGTTTGATTTACACTGAAATCTTGAAAATTTGCTTTTTGATCTGTTGTTTCTTCTGCTTGAACTGATGTTTACATGCTTCAGATTTGAGCCAGAACTTATTTTGATTTTAGTTTGTTTACTGTTTCTGGTTTTTGGAACTTTTTGTAGAGGATTTGTTTTTCCAGGTTTGATTGTTTTCCTTTTTGTTTTTAGAGAGGATGAAAAGTGAAGAGTTCAGAAACTTTGAAATGAAATGCCACTTGTTTTACTAGCTAACACTTGTTAATTTTTTATGAAAAAGGTTTACATTTGTTAATTAATATTATGTTCTTCTCACACTTGTTAAAATATGTTAATATCTATTTTACAAATGTCAAAATATACATATTTGTGTTTATATCCTTTGTTAAATTTTATTTATTTATAAGTTATGCTTCCAACCCTCAAGTACTTATTTTTAACATATGTATTATATTTTGTTTACACTTGTTAAAACAAATGTTTTGTATATACAATTTCTATTATTCAATAAATGCATTTTCTTTTATAAAATCTTAAGAAAAAATGAATTTTAAAACAAATTATACTTTAATAAATAACACACATATGAATGTTATAAAATTTAGCTTTTAAACAACTTTTAAACTTTTACTATATTAATTTTCAAAATATAACCTTAATATACTATATCATATATTATAATTAGAAAACAAATTCTTATTAGCTTAAAAATAAAATTTTAAATCCAATTTACTTCCAATATATTAATTATTGAGTTTTCAAATTCAAATTTCAATTAAAAATCAATATATATATATATATATATGAACAACTAATATTTTATTTTATTTTGGAAAAAATCAATTTAATTCACAATTTAATTTTCAAAAATTATATTAATTATCAATTTAAATTTGATTTAAAAAGCAGGACCGTTACAGATTCCCCCTTAAGAAAATTTCGTCCCTGAAATTTGCTAGGGAGACAACAAAGAACAGATGAAAGATAGAGAAATATCTTTCCAGATCAAACTGAATATCCATTCTGCATTTGGCTTACCAAATCTGAATATCAATAATAGATACGAGAATGAACTCATTCCATATCTCACAAGATACTCGGTTCATTGGATCTATGAAGTATGCAGGCCATTGATTATTTCGATGAGATAACTAAACATTCATAGAATATATTGGGACCTAATGAAACAGACAAAAATAGGTTCGCCTACGATCTCAGATACAAGATTTAACTCATTTACAATTTGCTGATAAATAAAACTATGTGTAGCTCCCGTGTCGGACAAAACTCAAATAATTTTATCGTAAATGATAAAGTTACCTTCTAAAATTCCTTTTCCTTTATCAACCTTTGAGCTTTAAGGATCATCTTTGATTGCATATACCTTCGCTACTTGAGCTTGCTTCGTTGTTGGGCAATCCTTGATCCTATGTCCTGGCTTATGGCAGTAACAGCAATCCCTAGATTCCTGCCCTGGCTTCGTGAATTGCTCCCTCTCTCCTTACTTCCTGGGATTCTTGCAACTGTTCGAGTAATGGCCTTTCTCCAAGCAATTGAAACAAGTAACTTCTTTCACCTTGTTATCCTGTGTATTCTTCTTTCCTTTGCCTTGCCACGGTTTCTTTCCGCAGAACTTCCTTTTCTTCCAATTCAGGTTGCTTGCATTTCTCTTCTCTTCTAAAACTTCTTATTTATCTAGAGTAGCATATCTATAACCCATATCGATCAGATCAGAAAAAGATTCTTTTACGCGAGCAGTCATTCTTTCGTAGAATTTCTTGTTCATTCCCTGAATAAAACTTTCATTCTTCTTTAAAGGTGTATTCACCAACTCCGGACCAAACCGAGATAATTCATTGAATTTGTTCAAGTATTCCTCAAACGATAAACTTCCCTACTTCAAATCCGTGAACTCATGTTACATTCTGCACATACCAGCAGATGGCATATATTGCTGCTCGAACACTTCCTTGAAACGACTCTAAGTAAACTCATCCGTCGGCTCATCCAATGTAACTGTTTCCCACCATGCTAAAGCCTCTTCCTAGAGTTGCCAGGAAGCTATCAATCGCATCTGATCATCTTCTAATTTTAATCCTTTGATCTAGGCTTGTGCTTCAATAATAGTTTCCTTTCCGGTGAATGGCTTTCCACCAAGTCTGGAAAAACTTCGGTGTAAATCAGCCAGATTTGGCAGAGGTTGAATGGGAATAGCAGCTTCCGTTGTTGTAGGGCCTTGACCAGTTGTAGCGGTATTTCCCCGTCCCCTACCTCGTCCTCTTCTTCCACTCACTCTTACTATCTGTAAATGGTAAGAAAACCGATTTAGGCATTCGACGAGATATCTTAGGGAATAACAACAGTTAAAGAAAATAGACTGAGTAATTTGGGTTTTTGGCTTCACGGGTTGTACTCATTCTAGGGTATACTCCACCCTATCTCTAATGAGCCATCTAATGTGTTACACTCCGTAGCTAAAGTTCTTACTCAACCTTTGCTAATGTTGATATATCTCCGTTGTGGTGTTGTGTTGTATATATTGTCTGATGGTGTTGGGCTGTTGTTATCAATTGATGTAACTGACATTATATCTATGTTATACATCAATGTAATCATCCTTTGTCTCCACTGTGTTTTTTATCATCTAATGTTGTTATAAGCTCCGACAATACAGATTTCGATGTCGATTGTCGGGCATCGAGTTTGGGTCTTCACAAGTGGTATTAGAGCTATCTGTAACGGTTTAGGCTTTTCAACCATCGATAGCGGCCACTCTCGACTGGTAGGCTTTTCAACCATCCCAGCACCGTCGTGGCATACAATGATACCCTGCCCTTGCTTTTACAGCCAACCTTTCGACTTCTTCACCTACCCGGTTAACCAACCCCTCTCTGGGGACATGTAGGGATAAGTCTCCCGTTCGCCACCAAACGCAAAGCAAGAACCCCCTATCACGTTGTATTAAGCAAGGTTAGTCATGAGATTGGTGTGAGATCTTAAAAACAGTTATTTACACAAAGAAAATAAAAGGAAATCCGCTATGCTTTTGGAAAATGAAACTACCATAAGGCCTCCCGCCCCACTGTTTAGATGGTAGCTATAGTAGGCATAGTTCGAAATGTCTATGCGGGCTAAGATTAATATTATACTTTCGAAATGTTTTCCGCACTATGTACTAATAATAATATTTAAAAGGATTTTTGTATCAAGCATGTTTGACTATCATAGGAGAAATCTCCTCCAATTCTGCATTTGCATTGCGTTCAAATCTTTTAAACGAAAAGATTTACTTCACAAAGTTCACCAATCTTCCACAAAGATTGATTCATAGATTTCAAAACCATTCCATTTCAAATTGGATTAACTCATCCAATCATTACATCAAAGACTTAATTCATAGCTTTCAAAACCATTTCCAAAGATTCATTTATAACTTTCAAAACAATTCCTATTTCAAATATTTTATATGAAAGACACATCATTTAAAATCCTCTTCAATTTCAAAACAAAGTTCAACAATATAATTAAATAAAAACATATATTCTGATAAAATTGGAATCTTTTGTAAGTCTTTGAAGTTTTGGAGCTTTTGGTTTTGGATGACCTTAGCAAAGTTGCAGTATTGGATTCTCTTAGAGACTTCGCTAATGTTGATATATTTCCACTGTGGTGTTGTGTTGTATGAATTCTCTAATGGTGTTGGGTTGTTGTTATCATTTGATGTAACTGACATTGTATCTATGTTGTATATCAATGTAATCGTCCTTTGTTTCCGCTGTGTTGTTTATCATCTAATGTCGTTTATTGATATAAGAATGTCGGGAATCGAGTTTGGGTCGTCACAATTCGCATCCGCACATGTCGGACTTGAATTGCTCCAAATATCAGATTGTTAATATAAACTTGGCAAAACTCAACATATACAGTAAATAAATAAATCGTAGATCACAGACATAGAGTAATATAATAATAATGCAGCAGAATAGATAAATAGTAGTTCATAAAGCTACTATATAAACATCAAAGTTAGAAATAAAATACAACGGAATATTTCAAATACAGTGAAGTCTTGAAGACAACCGGATGGCATCTCTGAACAAATCAACTAGAAAAGATGAAAGCTGAATCGATAATTGGATCTCCAAACGAAGCTCCAAACTCCAGGTGAGTCTCAAATGCTGTAGCACTCAGACTAACCCGAGGTAAAGCAAAACACAAAACACTCGAGTCAGGATTAACATTCTTATATCAATAAATCCAACTAAAGTGAAATATCAACTGAAATACAAGTAACTTAAAGGATGTTTGGGATAACCATTCTCTAAGGATCCGGAACTATCTACTATGATGAAATGTACGCCATTAACAACCAAACGTCATTATAACGGCGTGATCATTTCAAAATAATTTATACTCCAAACCAAAATAACATTTCCATTTCAAATATATATTTCTAAATTATAGCACTTTCAAAACTAAATTGATAATTTCATATATATCTTATTTTAACTTCATTATTATTTGGTTTTGAAATATTCACTTAATAAATCCATTATCATTTAAACAACCCTAAACTACATTAAACTAAATATTTCCTTCGATTTATTTAAAACTTGAAATATCCATTTAATCACTTTAAATGAAAATCAAGTTATAAAATCATATCTTAAAACCCTTAAATTCAATAAATTTAAAATCAATTTGATTAAATAAAATTCTTAATTAATTACAATTTCAATTAAATTCAAATTTATCTTCCCAAACTTAACTCTAAATAAATACTTAAACATATGGTGATTTACTTAAATCAAACTTTACTAAATTTAAAGCTTATTATTCAATCTTCTATTTTATATTAAAACTTATTCATATAAATGCTATTTTCAAATTTAAATAAACCATATATATTTCCTGTCAAGCTATAGAAATCAATTTCAAAATATTTATATATAGACCAACGGTGTCTGTATATAGTTTTCTATACTATGGTCAAGTGATATGGATATTTATCATTTCAATCCGTAATTTAAATACATATGGGTATATATCATTTCAACCCGCAATCCCAAATTCAATTTAATGAAAATCGCTTTGGTTTATCATTTCAACCCGTAACGATTCTCTCCTATTCTACAAATCGTTCGGGAATGTATCATTTCAATCCATAGGGAATTCTATCCTAATAGGGAATTTGCGGAGTGATAACTAATATGATAATAATAACAACAAGCATCAATAACAATATAATACAACAACATGATATGGTGTCATATCCCACAGGTGAACAATTACATATAAATGTATATCACATATAACAATTTAAATAACTAACAGTTCAATTTAGCAGTATACTTCAATTGTCGTTTCAATTGAAATCAAATTTAATAAATATAAGAACGTTAATCGTGAGTGGTTGCTCACCTTTCGAGGCTGGAGAGTACCGAAGATGACACGGGTACGCACACTGGTACGCACACTGAAATTGATTTATGAATCAAAGCAAAGCAAAATTTGCATGAATTAGAAGAGCAAAGCTGATAAATAGGAATAGACGAATTCAAATCAGAACTGGATCGATGGAGGTTAATGGTATAAGTGAATACACACACACACACATATATAACTATATATGTGTATATAAATCATAATCTAAATTCAAACATATTAAAAATTAAATATATATGTATATATGTATAACTCATACATATACTTCTGTTATGACTTTAATATCCAAAACAATTACAAAACTTGGATAAAATATTTTGCAGGCTGACATATAAATTCAAGATCCAAATCAACCTATAAATATATAAACCGACTCAATTGTACTTATGTTTTAAACAAAATTTTCTCTGTAGACAATAATTGCACATAAATTATGAAGAAACAAACTTCAAAATATGGAAACTATAAACAACAAACTAATATATATATATATATATAATCGTTAAACAACATACATATATAAGTAAATTTATACAAACTTACTGCAACCATATATATACTTTTTATATATAACTTTCAAAACATATTACTTTCATAAAACTATAAATATGAACAAATATGCAGACAAGCTTATATATACTAATATGGACAAACATTGTATACTAATGTGTCAAAACTGTTCAAACAATACTTATATACATATTAATATATACTTATAACTTTATATCAAATATATATACAAATTTGTAACAGACAACTATAAGTATATAGTTTTTCTCAAAGCATCAGTAAACAATTACTAACGTTTTTAAAAATTCATATAAACTACATACAGTACACACACTATATATAATATATATACCAAACTAGCATACTTTTATATACCTTATACTCTAATGTATATAAACCCGAAATACAACCTTGATATATTATATAAAATATACAAAATATATAAGAACTATTATATATATATATATATACAGGTTAAAAAAGCATATTTTTATTAAATAAATACATAAACTGTACTACTATGCAGCATACATATACAACATCCATAAAAATCTTTATGAAACTGTACAACTATAAAATAAAATGACAAAACAATCAAATCGCAAATCTTAATATGCATGTATATAAGACTAACTATAAGAATCCAATAAAACTGTAGTATATATATAGTTAACCGTATTATACAACTTAAACCATACCATAGAACCAACAGGCAACTTAATATATAGTATATAATAATACTTTAAACACATAATATATAAACTAATATGTACATGCTGTTACGCATAACACAGGGAAGGTGAAAGCTCGGTCTGAGGGTGATGGGAAAGTTCGACCATAAGTGGAGGCTGAGGTGGGTAATGTTGTGGGGCCGAGAGATTGGAGGTGAGTGGCGTGGTCGAATGGGATGAGGCTGACTGGGTGCGGTGCTAGTTGGAAACGCAGGAGAGGTGCGACTTGGTGGATACTGTGTAAGGGGAAAAGGCTGATAGGTTGTGGTGTATATGGAAAAGCAGCAGCAAGAGAGGTGGTCGAATTGGCTATGGCTCGATTGGCTATTGGCAAGGGAGTGTGAGGTTAGGGATAGGAGCTTGCGGCCTGGGTTGATGGAGGGTGCCTTCACGTGGGGTAGATGAGGCGTACAAGTTGAGAGGCTGATAGGTTTTTAAAAGAGAAGTAGAATGGACGATTGGAAAATGCTAGAGTAGGTTATGGAAGTTCAGACAAAAGCTTTGTATATTATATATATATATATATATATATATATATATATATATATATAGGAGCAGAAATGAAAAAGAAAGTGTAATTACACATAATTTGGTAAATATTTTAAGTCAATTTTAATTGAAACTTTGATGTTGAATTATTTAAAATTTGAAATTTTGGAATTTTCTAATATAATTTTGAATTTTTTTATAAATTATTTTCCAAATACAATAAAATATTTTCTGAAATTTTTATATTTTGGTCAACTGAAAGTCAAAGTTTGACCATAATTGAAAATTTTAAATTTGAATTTTTAAATTCTAATCTTTTTCTTTGAAACCATATTTTATTTTAATATTAGTTTTGCTTTTCGTTTCGTAAAATTCCGTTTTATACTTTTTAAATTTGATAACTTACAACGTTTTATACGCAATTATTTTCTGTATTTTATTTTCTATTTTTCCTACTTCATGTCTATTTTTATATTTATTTTCTTTTTTCAATTTTGTTGAACCTTTTTACGTGAATTTTATTTGATTTTTATTTGATTTTTGGGTTTGGAAATTCAAAGAGTCTTCGGTTTCTTTTCTTGGAAATCAAGTTAGGCCTCTTTATTTGCCTGGTCTTCCATTTCCACATCTCCTTGCCATGTATTTCCAAACCCTAGCTGCCGCCTACTTGCGTAAATCACGTACAAAAGTTTCTCACCTCATCTCAAAAATTCATTTGCGTCCAGAGAAAAAATATAGCAAGTCATGGACTCCTCCTCTTCTCATTTCTCTTTTCTTTTCCTTTTGTTCTCTAATTATTTAGCTCGGCCACCATGTAATTGCCGACCACAACTCCACTCCACCACCACCTCATCATCTCCTCTATGCCATAGCCGTGACCTAGATTCAATATATATATACACACATCACCAAATATTGATCCAAAACCCTAGACAGGACTTCCTTATGCATCCACTTCTCTTCGTTTTTCTCGGCCTCAACACAAACACCATCACCTAGCCATGACCATCCCATCTCCAAGCCTATTCATGTGCCTTGACCAGAACTGACCCAAAGCCACGCCATGGCCGAGCCACCTTGCATCTTGACCGAGCACAATTGCATAGGGCTGAACCCAAAACTCCTCTTGATCCATGCCTTTGCCTCCACTTGACTTTGCTTCCCCTTCATATTTCATCCCCTAGCCATGCATAGGTGACCAAGGCCGACCCCTTATGCCACAAATCAGATCATCGCCGAGCTATGTGGGGTGATGGTTGAGCCATTTACATAATGGCCGAGCCCGCTTGTTAATTTAAACCAATTTTGCTTCACTTTGATTCATGTTTTATTCATTATTTTGATTTATAATATAATGTTGAATTATATTCTTATGTATGGTCATATTTTATTTGTTTACAAGATTTGGATTTTGGTGTTACTTCTTCTCGAATCTAGTCATGCCTTTTCGTGCTTTGCATAATTTGGATTTTGTGTTTTGAATTTGATCTCTAGCTTCAGAGGTGAGTTATTCACTCTAAATAATCGTACTTATATAAATGTGAAACAATGTCACTTGAATTGTAATGGTTAATATGCTATGTTACATGCTCACATCTGCCTGTTATCTAACATTATATGATGATATTACCTGATTATATACCTGTTGCATCACCTGACATCATATGATATGTTATACTGCTTATTTATTTACCGTTTCTCACACTACAAGTTCCCTGTAGAATAGAATCACAATGGGTTGAAATGATACGTACCAAAAAAGACTTTAGAATAAGAAAAAATCATTATGAGCTGAAATGATGGCTCAAGCGAATTTTTCTTTTATATTATGGATTTCTCTTTTAAATTAGGGATTGAAATGATATATATCTGTATCACTTGACCTAGGTTAGAAAATTATATACAGACCCATGGTTAATATTTAAATATTTTCTAAAGATTATTAAGTATTTTAGAAATATAAAAATATGATATTTTAACTTAAATTGGATTTAAATGATTTAAATAAAGGTTATAGTGATTTCAATAAGTTAATTTGTATTAGCAAATTAATGATCAATATGTAAATTTTGATTGGACTTAATAATTGAAAATTTGGGGTTTAAATGGAATTTTAAGCTTAACTTAGTGGTAAGCATATTTTATTTATGAAATGGGTATTTTAAATAAAGTATTAAGTAATTGTTGAAATAAGAGTTGAGCAATTTATAAAGTGTTTGGCTTAACAAATCAATTTTAATTTAAATTGGATATTTATTAATAAAATGTTATTTTTTTAAAATTATAAGTTAAGTAATATCCAAATAAATAATTTTGAAAAGTGAAATAAGTTTGATAAGTTAAAAATGAGAAAAGTGAAGATATATGGTTTTAAAGGGTATAGTAAAACTTATAACAGAAATTGTAGCATTTCAGAAATGCCATGGTTTAGTGAAATATGTGTCGAATATACTAAATATACCTACGGTAGCATTTCTGAAGTGCTGCAGTTTCTGAATTTGAACTATGTGTTGAATATACTAGATATACCTACAGTAGCATTTCTGAAGTGCTGCATTTTCTGAATTTGAACTATGTGTTGAATATACTAAATATACCTACAGTAGCATTTCTGAAGTGCTGCAGTTTCTGAATTTGAACTGTTTTGAATATAACTAAATACCTACTGTAGCACTTTGTAAGTGCTGCTATTTCTGAAAATTACAATGTTTTGAAATATTACTATATCTACCGTAACATTTTATAAGTGTTGATGCAGCTAAAATTTACAATGTTTTGGAAATTTTATAATTGAATGAATGAACTTAGAATGCTACAACTTTGAAATGAATATTATTTAACATTGAATTTAAATGGTCTAAATGAATATGTTTGAAGTGAAATATAAACCATTTTGGAAATTTATAACCACGGGTAATAATAACGCTGGGTTGTTAGAGAGACCGAGATTGGAAGTTGTCATACTCTCTTCCAACTCCGAAAACCACTTTAATAACCGTGTACGTGCTGGAGATTCCAGAATGAAATAGGAGGGTGGCGACGTTCTATTGAGGTATGTACGTGGACCTGACTCCCGTGTGTTGGCATAAGGTGGCTAAAACAGGAGCGATTCCCGGCCAGTGAGGTAGCTCCTCTTATCGGACACACTTCTTCGTATGCCATTCTATTACTTTGTGATTGATTGGCGTGCACCTTTGATTTTAGGAGTGTGGCTCGAGGTGGGCGGTAGTGGCTGTTACGCGTCACCACCATTCAGGATGAGTAATTAGTATATCTACCTTGGCATTACCTCGTTGTGCCGTGTCACCTATCCTAGCGCGCCTTGTACGTGTTTGATTTGTGCCGTACCTATGGAGTGTTTGTGGTAGCCTCCCGATCTGGAGGTACGATGGTAATATATAGACTATTGGCACTATAAAATGTGTTAAGGGGATATGGGTAACGCCTTAATGCTATTTTTAAATATATTATACTTTACTTCTAGACATTATTATAATAGCGTATATTACTACATAGTAAATAGTTTAATGGATCCTTAAAGGATGGGCGCTCACAAGCATTCTTTAAGTTACTTGTGCAATTTATATGATAGTTCACTTGCGTTGGTTTACATTGTATAAGTATGTATGTCCTAACTCGAGTGTTTGTATTTATTTTCTTATGCTCGTGTCAGCCTGAGTATCAGTTTTGGAATTCAACTTTTGGAGCTAGGATTTGCTGGAGATCATCAGTGTCTAGGTTCTATCTGTTTCTCTTAATATTTTCTATTCAGCTATTGTACTAGTGAATATTTATGTATCTAGGATTTCTATGTATTTACTTTTCATACTATGGTATTTTGTATTGTTTTGAGACTATGTTTGAGACTGTGTTGTAGTAGCTTCATGAACTACTACTGTTGTTTTATTTTCCGTTGCGAGTTATTCTGATTTATCTGTGCCTGTGATTTTATGATTGATTTTATTTGCTCCAAATTATATTACAATCTACTATTTTGAATTATTCAATTCAGACATGCATGGTTTTATTGTCAATTTGAATGGTCCAAAATAGCGGGTCGTTGCATTTGGTATTAGAGCTTTGGTTTTAGGAAAACCTTATCCTGCGGAGCAAAAACTCATTAGAGATAAGGTAGAAATACCCTAGAATGAGTGAAATCAATCTTAGAATCCTTTATTTGTGAGAGAACATATTTTAAAGTATAAAATGATTTTTCAAATGATTTTAAAAGGATTTTCAAAGAGTATTTTGATATAAACCTTTCTTGTTTTGAAATCAATTTTTTTCTAAACTTCCTTCTTTTCCCTATCCACCTTGTTGGTAATTTCTTGGTTCGGGATATTCAATTCATGTGGTATCTTGTCTTATCTAATCTTGTCTTTGTTTCTCAACTACCTCTGTCCTAAAATTCATTCTTGATTTTTCCAAGATGAGTCATGGGAATGTTGGAGGTAGGGGACGTGGTGTTTCCCCAACTCCTTAGCCTGCTGCACCAGTCAGGTTCACAAAACTCTGTAAGGAATACACTGAGCTTGGTAGCACCACGTTCACCGGATCTGAGAGCATTATTGAAGATTAATAGTGGTTGAAGGATTTGGAGAGGCTTTTCTCCGGTCTTGAGATCAACAATGCCCAGCAGCGTTAGTTGGCAGCTTGGTGGTTAAAGGGAGCAGCCTTGGATTGGTGGGAGTCCGTCACCGCCCACACTGTTGGGGCTGACATTTCTTGGGAATAATTTAGGTATCATCTTTTGTTTGTCTTGAATTTGGTTTAGTTTTCTTCTTTTGAAATCTATCTTATGTTCTTTATCATGCTTTGGGGATGCTTTTTCTCATGAAGTGGATGCTTGAGAAAGGGAAGTCTCAGCTATATCGAGAATTCATGGATCTGAAACAGGGTGATATGTCTTTTGCTGAATATGAGAGGAAGTTCAATGAACTCTCTAAGTTAGGCCTTAATCTGATTGACACTCCTCTCAAGAAGAATGAGAAGTTCATTGTTGGTTCCCGTCCGAAGTACCATGATCGACTCATCGCTCATGTACATAGTCCTTTAACCACTCTGATGGACATGGCCATTAGATATGAGAATCCTACTTCTAAGGATCCTCCAGCTGCCCGTTCTGCTTCAGCTTAATCTTTTCCTGGTAATCCTAAGCAGGTAAAGCCTGACTTCCACCATCAGAAGAAGAATCGGAACAAGACTCGAGGGTTGGGATCATCTTCTTCATCTCCGAGGCAGTATGTAGACCTATCTACCATCGCTTGTTTCTAGTGAAATCAGAGGGGACACTATGCTAATAGCCGTCCTACTTTAGTTGGTGCTGCTGTTCCTCCTCCCACTCAGCTGAACAGGTGTGATTTCAGTCATATTTGTCTTCAGCCCGGTCACTTTAGGAAGGATTGTCCTACCCAGCAGAAGGGCAAGCCTTCTGATATTTTTGCTGTTACTTATGCGTCTTCAACGGCTCCACCTCTTGCACCCGCACCTATTCCTACTCCTGCTCCTAGTGACAGCCAAGGTGCACTTTAGGGCACTTTTTCTCTGTTTAATTTTCCTGTTCATGTTCTCCTTGATACTGGAGCTTCCCATAGCTTTATTTCTATGGATCTTTGTGATAAATTCGAGCATCTTCTGTCTCCTGAGTTGGATCATGTGCCTTTGTGTATTTCAAATCCTATTGGTGGTCCTGCGAATCTTAGTAGGATTTGTAAGCGAGTGAAGCTTCTATATCTTGATCACTGTTTCAGTGGTGATTTCTACGTTCTAGGTTTTGGTGCTTTTGATCTATTGCTTGGGGATGATTGGATGAAGAGGCATGATGCCTTTATCTCTTGTAGGACCCAAACTGTTTCTATTGTGGATGATTTTGGTAATTCTTTGGTGATTCAGTGTTGCTTGTCTCAGGATTTTTCTAGTAGTTTTATTTGTTCTCTTGATTGTTCTCCTGGTGATCTTGACTCAACTCATGTGGTCAAACTCTATCCCGATATATTTGGTGAAGTCACTTCTTTACCTCCTAAGTGGGAAATTGATTTCCGTATTGATCTTATTCTTGGAGCTCGACCTGTAGTTCTTCCACCCAGAAGAATGGCACCCCATGAGAAGGTTGAGTTAAGGAAGAAAATTGAGGACTTGTTCTCCAAGGGTCTGATCAGACGTAGCCATTCCGAATGGGAAGCAGCAGTGGTATTTGTCACTAAGTCCGATGGTTCTTTGAGGATGTGTTGACTATAGAGAGCTAAACAAGCTCACTATGAGGAACATATATCCTATGTCTCGCATAAATTATATGTTTGATCAGCTCCATGGAGCTACTGTATTCTCTCAGCTTGATCTTGCCACCGATTTCCACCAGCTCAAAGTTGCTGAGGAAAGTATTCCCAAGACTGCTTTCCGTATTGAGAATGGGTTTTATGAATGGTTATTCATGCCTTTGGGTTTGACTAATGCTCCTGCTTTCTTTGTTGATTTGATGAATCATTCTTCTATGATGTGCTTAATAAGTCTGTTCTAGTCTTTATTGATGATATCCTTGTCTTCTCTAAGACAAGGGAAGAGCATGAGTCACATTTGAAATTTGTTCCGAGGACTCTTAGAAATCATCAGTTGAAGGCTAAATTCTCGAAATTCCATTTCTGGAAGGATGAGATCCGATTTCTCGAGCATATTGTTTCTAGTAATGGAGTTTCTGTTGATCCAATCAAGATCGCTGCGATCAATGTAAGTCATTCCCTTCTTCTCTTTCTTTAATTTGATCACTCTATCTTTTACGTGGTCCTTATTTCTCCCTAATCTGTTGCAGGATTGGGAAACTCCTAGGACTCCAACTGATATTCGAAGTTTTCTGGGCCTTGCCGGTTATTATCGAAGATTCATTGAGAATTTTGCTTGGATTACTGCACCCCTCACTGCTTTAACTCGAAAGAATGCTATGTTTATATGGAGTGATAAGTGTGAAGCTGCATTCAATGAGTTGAAGCGTAAGCTTACTTCCACACCAGTGCTTACCGTTCCGAATGGAAATGAGGTATTAATGGTATACACTGATGCTTGTCATGAGGGTTTGGGAGCTATTCTGATGCAAGACGGGAAGGTGATTGCTTATGCTAGTCGCCAGCTGAAGACCCACGAAGCGAATTATGCATCTCTTGACCTAGAATTTCTTGCTGCTGTCTTTGCGTTGAAGCTTTGGAGGCATCATCTTTTGGGTGCTAAGTTTGAGCTCTTTACTGATCATCGGTCTTTGAAATATATCTTCATCCAAAAGGATTTGAATCAGAAGCAGGTTAGGAGGCTTGAGTTTCCTGCTTCTTATGATCTTGACATTGGCTATATCCCTAGGAAGCTAATATTGTGGCTGTTGCTTTGAGTCGGAAGAAGGCCATGTTGTGTCAGCTTGTTGTTTCTTCTTCTCCTCCTTTGGATCGTATCAAAGCTAAGCAGGATGAGGATGAGATGCTTAGGCGTATGAAGGAGAGTGTTCGTAGTAGGGTTGGTGGTAGTAGTCCTAGTGGTAGTGGAGCTCAGATCGATGATAGAGGTATTTTGAGGATTAATAATCGGATTTGTGTCCCAAATGTTGATGGACTGAGGCAGGAGTTACTTCGGAAACATCATCGATCCAGACTTTCTATTCATCTTGGTATGACGAAGATGTATCAGGACATGAAGAAGCTTTATTGATGGAAAGGTATGAAGCAGGGTATCTCTATCTTTGTTAGTAGGTGTGCGACTTATCAGCAAGTCAAGGCAGATCATCAGAAGACCCCTGGTTTGTTGCATCCCCTTGAGGTTGCCAATTGAAAATGGGAGCTGGTTTCCATGGATTTTATTGATGGTTTACCAAGGACTCGGTGGGGTAATTAGAGCATCTGGATTATTGTGGATAGATTGACCAAATCAGCTCATTTCATTCCCGTCAAATCTACCCGTTCTCCTTCCAGTTTGGCTGAGATTCATATAAGGGAGATTGTTCGTCGCATGGTGTTCCTATCAGCATTGTTTGTGATCGGGACCCTATCTTCACCAATCAGTTTTGGAAAGCTTTTCAGGAACCTTTGCGTACTCGTCTGAATACGAGCACTGCTTACCATCCACAGACCGACTGTCAAACGGAAAGAGTGAATCAGATTCTAGAGGATCTTCTTCGAGCTTGTGTTCTAGATTATGGAGGATCTTGGGAAGATCGTCTCCATCTTGTTGAATTCATCTATAACAACATTTTCAGTCTCCTATTTGATCTTATCTTAATCTTTCGTCCATCTCATTCCGTTTTTAAATTCAGGCTAGTATTGAAATGTCTCTATTTGCTGCTCTTTACGGAAAACCTTGTAGATCTCCATCTTGTTGGATTCAATCCGATAATCGTTTGGTTCTTGGTCCTGATGTAATTTTAGAGATTTCGGAGAAAGTTGAGGAGATTAAGAGGAAGATAAGGATGAGGATTGCTTAAGATAGGCAGAAGAAGTATGCTGATCGGCGTAGGAAGAGTTTGGAGTATGCTTTTGGTGATCTGGTTTTCCTTAAGGTCTCACCCTTAAGGAATGTGATTCGTTTGGTCGTAGGGGGAAGCTTGATTCCTAGGTTTGTTGGTCCTTTTCGTATCTCAGAAAGGATTGGTTCCGTAGCTTATCATCTGGATTTGCTTGAGAAGTTTTCTGGAGTGCATAATGTATTCCATGTTTCGCATCTTCGTCGATATCTACATGATTAATCTTTGATTGTCCAACCTTCTACTCTTGAGAGTTTGGATATTGAGCCTAATCTGACTATCGAGAAGAAGCCACTTCGTATTGTCAAAAGAGGTACGAAGCAGCTAAGAAGGAAATCTGTCAACCTGGTCAAAGTGCAGTGGAGTACAGATGATCGGAATTGTACCTAGGAGACGAAGGAGAGCATGCGTGCTTCAAATCCGGAATTGTTTTGTTTCTGGTACTATTTTCTTTTCTACCTTATCATTCCTTGTTTCCGTGTCTCATTCCTTTTCAAGGACGAAAAGTTTTGAGTGAGGGAGAAAGTAACAACCCATAATTTTGTAAATATTTTAATTCAATTTTAATCGAAACTGATGTTTAATTATTTAAAATTTGAAATTTTGGAATTTTGGAATTTTCCAATATAATTTTGGATTTTGTTTATAAATTATTTTCCAAATAAAATAAAATAAACATATTTTGAAATTTTTATATTTTGGTCGATTGAAAGTCACAGTTTGACTACAGTTGAAAATTTCAAATTTGAATTTTTAAATTCTAATCTTTTTCGTTGAATTGTATTTTATTTTAATATTAGATCTAATTTTCATTTCGAAAAATTCCGTTTTATACTTTTTAAATTTGATAACTTACAACGTTTTATACATAATTATTTTCTGTATTTTATTTTCAATTTTTCCTTCTTTATTTCTATTTTTATATTTTATTTTCTATTTTCTATTTTGTTGAACCTTTTTATGTGATTTTTATTTGATTTTTGGGTTTGAAAATTCAAAGAGTCTTCGGTTTCTTTTCTTGGAAATCAAGTTAGGCCTCTTCATTTGCCTAGCGTTCCATTTCCACATCTCCTAGCCACGTATTTACAAACCCTGGCTGCCACCTACTTGTGTAAATCACATACAAAACTTTCTCACCTCATTTCGAAAATTCATTTGCATCCAGAGAAAAAATACAGTAAGTCATGGCCTCCTCCTTCTCTTCTCTCTTCTCTTTTCTCTTTTCTTTTTCCTTTTATTCTCTAATTATTTAGCTCGGCCACCATGTAATTACCGACCACAACTCCACTCCACCACCACCTCATCATCTCCGCCATGCCATAGCCGTGGCCTAGATTCATTATATATACATACACATATGCACACACACACACACCATCATCAAATATTGATCCAAAACCCTAGCTGAGCCTTCCTTATGCATCCACTCCTCTTTGTTTGTCTCGGCCTCAACACAAACTCCACCACCTAGCAGTGACCATCCCATCTCCAAACCTATTCATGTGCCTTGACCTGATCTGACCCAAAGCCACGCCATGGCTGGGCCACCTTGCATCTTGACCAAACATAATTGCATAGGGCCGAACCCAAAACTCCTCTTGATCCATGCCTTTTCCTCGACTTGACTTTACTTGCCATCCCCTTCATATTTCATCCCCTAGCCATGCATAGGTGACCAAGGCCGAGCCCTTATGCCACAATAGATCATGGCCGAGCCATGTGAGTGATGGTTTAGCCATTTACATAGTGGCCGAGCCCACTTGTTAATTTAAACCAATTTTGCTTCATTTTGGTTCATGTTTTATTCATTATTTCGATTTATAATATGATGTTGAATTATATTCCTATGTATGGTCATATTTATTTGTTTACAAGATTTGGATTTGGGTGTTACTTCTTCTCGAATCTAGTTGTTCCTTTTCGTGCTTTGCAAAGTTTGGATTTTGTGTTTTGAATTTGATCTCTAGCTTCAGAGGTGAGTTATTCACTCTAGACAATCATATTATATAGATGTGAAACAATGTCACTTGAATTGTAATGGTTGATATGCTATGTTTATGCTCACATCTGCCTGTTATTTGACATTATATGATGATATTACCTGATTATATACCTGTTGCATCACCTGCCATCATATGATATGTTATGCTACTTATTTATTTACTGTTTCTCACGCTGCAAGTTCCCTATAGAATAGAATCACTATGGGTTGAAATGATACATACCCAAATGGACTTTAGAATATGGAAAAATTGTTATGAGCTGAAATGATGGGCTTAAGCGATTTTTATTTATTTTGTTTGACTTGGGATTGCGGGTTTGAAATGAAAGAACCCAGATTTTTCTTTCAAATAACGGATTGAAATGAGATATATCTGTATCACTTGACCTAGGTTAGAAAATTATATACAGACCTAATATTAAATATTTTCTAGAGATTATTAAGTATTTTTGAAATATAAAATATGATATTTTAACTCAAATTGGATTTAAATGATTTAAATAAAGTATATAGTAATTTCTATAAGTTAAATTGTGTAAGAAAATTAATGATTAAAATGTAAATTTTGATTGGACTTAATAATTGAAAATTTGGGGTTTAAATGGAATTTTAAGCTTAACATATGATAAGAATATTTTATTTATGAAATGAGTATTTTAAATAAAGTATTAAGTAATTGTTGAAATAAGAGTTAAGCAATTTATAAAGTATTTGACTTAACAAATGAATTTAAATTTAAATTGGATATTTATAATAAATGTTAATTTATTTAAATTATAAGTTAACTAATATCCCAATAAATAATTTTGAAAAGTGAAGTAAGTTTGATAAGTTAAAAATGAGAAAAGTGAAGATATATTATTTAAAGGGTATAGCAAAACTTATAACAGAAATTGTAGCGTTTCAGAAATGTTGTGGTTTAATGGACTACGTAATGAATATACAAAATATACCTATAGTAGCATTTCTGAAGTGCTGCAGTTTCTGAATTTGAACTATGAGTTGAATATACTAAATATACCTTTAGTAGCATTTCTGAAGTGCTGTAATTTCTGAATTTGAACTATCTGTTGAATATACTAAATATACCTACAGTAGCATTTCTGAAGTGCTGCATTTTTTGAATTTGATCTATGTGTTGAATATACTTAATATACCTACAGTAGCATTTCTAAAGTGCTGCAGTTTTTGAATTTGAACCGTTTTGAATATAACTAAATACCTACCGTAGCACCTTGTAAGTGCTGTTGTTTATGAAAATGACAATGTTTTGAAATATTACTATATCTACCATAAAATTTTATAACTGTTGTTGTAGCTGAAATTTACAATGTTTTGGAAATTTTATAATTGAATGGATGAACTTGGGAATGCTATAACTTTGAAATGAATATTATTTGACATTGAATTAAAATGGTCTAAATGAATATGTTTGAAGTGAAATATAAACCATTTTTTAAATTTGTAACCATGGGTAATAATAACGTTGGGTTGTTAAAGAGACCGGGATCGGAAGTTATCATACTCTCTACCAGCTCCGAAAACCACTTTAACAACCGTGTACGCGGTGGAGATTCCAGACTGAAGTAGGATGGTGGCAAAGTTCTATTGAGGTATGTGCATGGACCCGACTCCCGTGAGTTGGCATAAGGTGGGTAAAACAGGAGCGATTCCGGTCCAGTGAGGTAGCTCCTATTATTGGACACACTTCTTCGTATGTCATTCTATTACTTTGTGATTGATTGGTGCGCACCTTTGATTTTGCAAGTGTGGATCGAGGTGGGCTGTAGTGGCTGCTAAGCATCACCACCAGTCCGGATGCGTAATTGCTATATCTACCGTGGCATTGCCTCGTTGTGCCGTGTCACCTACCCTAGCGCGCCTTGTACGAGTTTGATTTGTCTCGTACCTATGGAGTATATTCGTAGCCTCCCGATCTGGAGGTACAATGGAACTGTATAGACTATTGGTACTATAAAATGTGTTAAGGGGGATATGGGTAACGCCTTAACGCTATTTTTAAATATATTATGCTTTACTTCTAGACATTATTATAATATCGTATATTACTACATAGTAAATAGTTTAACGGATCCTTAAAGGATGGGCAGTTCCAAGCATCCTTTAAATTACTTATGCAGTTTATGTTACAGTTCACTTGAGTTAGTTTACATTGTATAAGTATGTATGTCCTGACTCGAGTGTTTGTGTTTATTTTCTTGCGCTCGGGTTCGCCTGAGTGTCAGCTTTGGAATTCACTTTCTGGAGCTAGGATTTGCTGGAGATCATCAGTTATCTAGTTTTTATCTATTTCTTTCAGTATTTTCTATTCAGCTACTGTACTAATGAACATTTATGTATCTGGGATTTATGTGTATTTACTTTTCAGACTATGGTATTTTGTACTGTTTTGAGACTGTGTTGTAGTAGCTTCATGAACTACTACTTTTGTTTATTTTCCGCTGCGAGTTATTTTGATTTATCTGTGTCTGTGATTTTGTGATTTTGTGATTCTGTGAATGATTTTATTTGCTTTAAATTATATTACAATCTACTATTTTGAATTATTCAAGTCAGACGTGTGTGGTTTTATTGTCGTTTTGAATGGTCCAAAATAGTGGGTCGTTACAGGAAGAACATTGTTTCCAGCTAAATGACAGCAAAGTAAACGTATAAATATAATATGCCTTATAAATTTTCAAATTAACGAAAGAATTCAAAAGAATGTGTGGACAGCAATAATTATCAACGGTTAGTAATAGTAAAAGCCGCGCATGAATCCAGGTAGACATTTATAGGTAAGGTCCATCCATTTTACACCGTGGATAATTTAATGGCCAGGAAAACAAAAGTTAAAACGGTTACCGATGCGACAAACCAAGTAAGAAAGAGGCCATGCGAATGAAAAGGCAAGAAATTAAAACATGTAACTCTTGACCCCTTGATTTTCTCCAACCATTTATAAAAAGATATAAACAAATAAAAATGCAATAAATGATCATAGCGCAAACTAAAATAAAATAACATAACATAGAAAAAATATATGAATGAATATAGAAAAGTAGAAATTGAAATACAGAAAATAACTGCGTGTAAAACGTTGTGCATTATCTAATTTAAAAGGTATAAGTTTTAAACTCCCAATAAATCCATATATTTGATTTCTCAATCTTGTTATTGAATCAACTATTAAATTTTCCACTTATGGGTAATATTAACATTGGCGTATATACTAATACATTAATAATTTTCCAATTCATCCAAATTTCAAATTACGTAGTATTTAGTTTCATTTACCTACAATAAATCCATCTATTACGGATTGAATTCCAATTAATTTATTCCCAATAACTGCCTTGATTCAATTCTACTCTTTTTTATTAAATTTATTATCACTCTATAAACCTAGTTATTATTTGTTTATCTTTCATTACATAAATGTATATTCAAATTTTCATCTTTCTTTTATAACAACAGTTATTTTCAATTATATTGAATTTGCCAAAAATATACAATTATTATAATTAAACCTCAATCAATTTATTCAACTTGGTTTCATTCCTTTACTTCATCTTATGAATAAAATATACATTTCCATTTATGTCATTACATTCACACTTTACAGTTACAGTCATATCTCACATTAATGAACATTTACCTACATTTAAAAGTAATTGATTTCCTACTATGAATTTAGCAGCCTAAATAAAAGTTGACATGCATAGATGTCATCACTAACTTTATATTACACTCAAGTTTATTATTTCCACTCATTCAGTTACCATACATATATTTACTTATATTCCATTTTATACCCAAATGTAACAGTTACAACTACATTAATAGACCAATTAAATAGTAACTTACAATCATTACTTTAACCTTTAATTTACATTTCATTTTTAACACTCACTTCAATATAAATTATAAAGTTTTTTTCTTTCTTTCTAAATTTAATTACAAAATCTTATTAAATTAACCAATATAATTATCGAAATTTATGGGTTGTTACGATTTCACAAAATTATTTCTTCCAAATTAAATATCTTCATTTTCAAAGTTTCCAAAACAATAGGTTTAGAAAATAATCCTAGTTTCCAAATCAACAAAATTTAAGTCAAACAAATTCATTTCCAAAATCGCCATATAAATACTGGGTTTTAAATTCCAATCTATTTTCAAAACCAAATATTTTTCTCAAAATCAATTATACCAAAAAATGATTACCAAGTTTATAACCATCCCTTTAAAACCTTTAAACTATTTATTTCTATTTGAAAGATCCAATTTACCATTTTGAAAATTATTATTCTATATATATATGTATGTATGTATGTATGTATGTATGTATGTATGTATGTATGTATGTATGTATGTATGTATGTATGATGTATGTATGTATAGTTTTATTAAAGATGTTATTCAGCTAAAAACATTTAAAACTAAATTTTATTCAAAACATTCCAAAACTAAATTTCATATTAGTATAATTCAAAATAGTCATACTGTAACAACCCTGAATTTTGAGATTTATTTTAATTGTTTATTTTAATTATTAAATTGAAACTCGTGATTTAAAAACTTTATTATATTTATTAAATTGGATAAATTTTGTTATTTTAATTATAAATTTTGATTTTTATTTGAATTATAATTTCAAACCTGAATAAATAGAATATTTCTAGAAAAATGCGGATTTTGGTCAATCTGGTCAAACTTTGACTTTTAAATTTAAATATTTGAATTTTATATTTTATTATGAAAATAAATTTAATTTCAAGAATACTGCTTTTCATTTCGTTGAAATCCTATTTATATTGTGAAAGTTATGCTTTTTACAATATTGGGTGTAAATTAATTTATTTAATAAAATTATCTATTTTTATTTATATAAATAATATTTTTATTTGTCAAATCATGTTCTAATATGTGTTATATGACATGTTAATTTTAAAACATTTTTAAAGTGATGTTATAATTTTTCCAAAACTTGTTGTATTTATTTTCAATTTTTATAACCTAGTTTCTATTTTTAAGCTACTTTATTAATTTAATTATTTATTTAAAATTTATTTATCTATTTTTATTCATTCATTGTATTGTTGTGTTTTTATTTTATTTATATGCATTTTCTTATGTATTTTAAATTTTAAAAAGAATTTGGAAATTTGAAGGGTTTTTGACCTTTAATATGCATGCCTTTTCACATTCAAATTTACCTTTTCACACCAAACAACATGTCCATTGCTGCCCATATCTCCATTCTTTCAGCCGACTTCACTTCATGTTTCTCACATAAAAAATTTATCAAACCCTAAAAAAAATTTGGCCATCTCCTAAGAAGAAAAACTTTGGTAAAAATTTTCATTTATTTTTCACCTTTTCTTGCTTGTTTTGTTTTGATTTTGCACTTGCTTCAACTTCATGTAGTTCGGCCTTCCTCCTCCTTCACCATGGCCACCTCCACCACCACCACAACCAGCTACCATCCCCTCCAGTCCACTGCCCATCCATAGCCGTGCACCACTCCTTTACCAAAATCCACAAAAAAAATTGTTTTGCTCCTTGAAAACATCATAGCCGAGCCACCCTTAACTTCACCACTCCACCACATCACTTTGGCTGACCCTTGCATCACTTCCTCCAGCCACTTGCTGACTCAACTACTTCTACCACTCCTGTACTTGATTCTCCAGACCTGGTCGTGCATGTTCATGCCTTGGCCGAGACTTGATTGCATAGGAAAACCCACTTTTATTTGCCTTATGTTGAAAATTCATGCACACATCACTTCTACTCCTTCATATCCATGTATGACCGACCTATATGAACATAAACTTGATCCAAATCCACACCTTGGCAGTGCATTTCCAACCTTTGGCCGAGCATAAGGTTGTTGAATGCAAGTGCAAGAGTTTTGGCTATGTGTTGTGCATATATTTCTAGCTAGTTTAATAATATTTTGGTTTGAAATTTATGTTGTATACTTTGTTTTGTTTGCTATGTGACAAGACAATTAGCTTTGGCTCTCCCACACTCAAATCATAGTCGTGCTTTCGTGCCTCTTTTGATCTCTGTTTTGTGTATTTGTTATCATCTGCAGCTTGTACAAGTGAGTAATTCTCACCAGACAATCTATATTTATATAACTAGTAAACTAATCGCAATTGAATCTGTAAAACATATCACCATGTTGTAACTGCTTACGCTATGATCATATGATGTTCACCTATGCTTATACACTTTTTATATCATGCGTTACTGTATTATGCTATTCTGTTTATTTATATCAGTTTATCACACTGCAAGTTCCCTGTAGATTAGAATCACTATAGGTTGAAATGATACATGCCCGAACGGACTTTAGAATAGGAAAAAATCATTATGAGCTGAAATGATAGGCCTGAACGATTTTTATTTATTTGCATTTACTTGGGATTGCGTGTTTGAAATGATAGAACCCGCATTTTTTTCCTTGTAAATTACGGATTGAAATGATATATTATCCGTATCATTTGACTTAGGTTAGAAAATGTTATACAGACTATGGTTAAAATATATTTTTCTAAAAATTTTAAAATATTACAAAAATCTAAATATTATTATATTTTGATTTAAATTTAAATTTAAAAAATGATTTTTATAAAATATTAGTGATTTTCTATAAGTTAAATAAGTGAAATAAATAAATGTTAAAGTAAAATTTAAAACATAAGTTAATTTTTGGAATTTATGATTTTGTTTATAAATGTAGTTTAATTTAAGTAAGAAATTGTGATAATTTGATCTAAATTTGAATTTAAAATGATTTTATAAAGTGTTATTGATTTTTTATAAATTAAAAATAGTTAAATGTTTAGAATTGAAATTTGAAATATAACTTAACTTGGAAAATTTGAAATGTGTTTTAAAATAAAGTTAAGTTAAGAAAAATAAAAGTGAATTTATATTTAATTTATGAAATTTTAAAATGAAATTAAGTTAAGAAAAATAAAAGGGAATTTAAATTTAATTTATGAAATGGTAAATTAAATTTAAAATGTAAAGTAAATGAAATGTTACAAAATTTTACATTTATTTTTGAATTATTAAAGATTTGATAATTATTTGTGAAAATTTCACTTTGTAAAATCATAAATTAAGGAGTATTTAAATGATTGTTTTAAAGTGAGAAAAAATGATTTTTATAAGTTAAAATGGATTTAAATAAATTTTAATTGTTTGTGAAATTGTAGTGAAAGTTTCGAATTTAAATTGGCAGGATTCCTGAAATGCTATCATTTCTAAAGTTCAAGATATTACAGCATTTTGTAAATGCTGTAATTGATATAAATGAACTAAATGGATAAAATGAACAAAGGGCTATCACAGCACTTTGTAAGTGCTATACTTGCTGAATTTAACTAAGGTTTTACTTGAAATCTAAAACCTATTACAGCATTTTTAAATGCTGTCTTATGCTAATTGAATTGTTTTTAAAACATAACTTCCCGTAGCATTTTCTAAGTGCTGCGAAAGTTGAATTTTCGTTGTTTTAATAAATTTAAGTAATAAATGAATTTTGAAAATGGTAAAATTTTGGGAATTGAATATTTGGTTATTAGATATAATAACTTCATTTTAAATGATTTAAATGGAATATTTTGATTTGAAATATAAAGCATTTTGAAATGTGATTTGAAATGATATTTAAATTAAATAAAATGACCGTGGTTTGGGAAAATATGATATTTTGAAACGGATATTGAATGATATTGAATTTGAAATGATATTTGATTTCAAAGTATAAATTACCATTTTGAAATTTTGACCGTGGGATGTATTTAATTTATGGTTTAACCGATCCTTAAAGGATGGGCGATCCCAAGCATCCTTTAAGTTATTTTACACTACTACTATAGTTCACTTGAGTTGGTTTACATTATATAAGTATATATGTCCTGACTCGGGTGTTTTGTGTTTTACTTTATGTTCGGGTTAGCCTAAGTATTTACAGCATAGCTTTGGATTTCTTTTCTGTAGATAGGAATCGTTGGAGATTCTGCTTGTCTAGTTATCTGTTCCCTTTCAGTTTCAGTTGTTCTATTTCAGCTCTAGTATTTATAAACTCCTATGTATTTGAGATTTCTATTGTATATGTTTTTCAGACTGATATTATATATTATGATTTGAGAGTTTGTTATAGTAGCTTTATGAACTACTATGTTATTTTAATTTCTGCTGCGAGTTATTCTGATATTCCTGTGTCTGTGATTCTGTGATTGTATTTCATTTGCTCCAAATTTATTTACAATGCGGTATTTTGAGCAATCATGCTCGACATGTGCTGATGCGAATGGCTGAAAATAACCGGTTGCTACACCTATTCATTTACTTAACAAAACAGTTTCAAACTTATTTAAATAATATTACTTCATGCTTAAACATACAAACTAAACTTATATACTTCATCAAATAATTTATACTTTTCGAAATTACTTAGCTTTGAAAATTAAACCTCAATTTGAAAGTGTTCGAACATTCAAAATAATCGAAGAAATCAAATTCAAATCCAAGAGTTGGAAATCAGCAACCAATCAGTAAATAAATTTCAGTGGATAGGGTTATACCAAATCAAATTCGAAACTCGAGGATCGAACACCGGGTTTACTTCAAATCATTTCAAATATATATACATATTACTTTTTAATATTAAATCATACTTTGAAATTGGAAATCAAAATTGGTTTTACAAAATCAATTGCATAGCAAAACTACTAAAGTGGCCTCTCTCCCACTCTGAAACTCGAAAATCAATGTCGACGATGCGTGCACTCATCACCGAAATTATTCTCCAGCGACATAAGTGAGTTCTGGATTTCTAGTTTCTTGAAAACTTCTTAAATATTTTTTTGAAATCATAGGAACTCATCTGTAGTCATTTGAAACATTTCTTATTCGAAAAATACTTTCAAATCGTATTATTATATATTTTCAAAATCTTAAAACCGATTTTCAAAAATACCGGAGTTCAATTTCTCAAATCTCAAATTCAAAACCCTTTAGTTATAAATCATTTTTATATAAATCAATTTCTTATATAATTTTCAAAATTTCAATTCCTTTTGAAACTTCAAATTCTCGTTTTTTAAAGGTATATAAAAGGTATATAATCCTTATCGAAAACATTTTCATGTTTATATATAGAATATAATCATTCTTATTAAAATAATAATTTCGATATATGAAACAATTTCTAAAATACAAACAAACATGAGTTTTCAAAGGATGATTCAAGAACGGATTTCAAACAAAGATAGAGATTCAAATTAGAGGAACTCTAATAAAATAGAATTCTGATTCGAAGATAGGTTCGATCGAAGATGAGATAATTATATTTCAAAAATAGAAGATGGATATACTTAAATAAATCGTGGGCGACCTTAACCGGGTCTGCCATGACTTCAGGAATATGATCGATGCAGAATTCTAAGGCAAATCAACATTCGGTTGCCAGAGATAAAATTCGGCATAGCAAAAGATAGCAACATCTAAACCGAGGGTATAGAGATCTTCGATGAATCAATGCCAATTGTAAAGGAGTTTCACCCCTTTACAAATCATTCAAAGATTGGCGGGATCGCCGACTTTTATAGAGAGTATTCAAAATGGAGTTATGGGATGCTCCAGAATCAAAAAAATACAAATAGGGGAAGACAAGAATGGATTTCAAAGCAAGTGGGAGCGTTCCAAAATTTGAAGGAAACCGAATCGAAGAGGAAGAGATTCAAACATGAACGAAAATAGTTCTGTAATTAAATCCACTACATATGCTAAGTTTTGCCTAAAACCAGGGCTTTGATACCAACTATAATGACTCGATATTTGCAACCATTTGCATCCGCACATGTTGGACTTGAATTGCCCAAAATATTAGATTGTTAATTTAAATTTGGCAAAACTCAGCATATGCAGTAAATAAATTAATCATAGAATCATAGACACGGAGTAATATAATAATAACGCAGCGGAATAGATAAATAGTAGTTCATGAAGCTACTATATAAATATCAGAGTTAGAAATAAAATATAGCAGAATATTACAAATACAGTGAATTCTCGAAGACAACCAGATGACATCTCTGAACAAATCAACTGGAAAAGCTGAAATCTGAATTGATAATTGGATCTCCAAACGAAGCTCCAAACTCCAAAGGTGAGTCTCAAATACTGTATCACTCAGTTTGATCTGAGTGTAAAGCAAAACAAAAAACATTCGAGTTAGGATTAACATTCTTATATCAATAAATCCAACTCAAGTGAAATATCAACTGAAATACAAGTAACTTAAAAGATGTTTGGGATAACCATCCTCTAAGGATCTAGAACTATCTACTATGAAGAAATGTACGCCATTAACAACCAAACGTCATTATAACACCGTGAACATTTCAAAATGATTTATACTTCAAATCAAAATATCATTTCCATTTCAAATATATATTTCCAAATTATAGCACTTTCAAAACTAGATTGATAATTTGATATATATCTTATTTTAACTTCATTATTATTTAGTTTTGAAATATTCACTTAATAAATCCATTATCATTTAAATAACCCTAAATTACATTAAACTAAATATTTCCTTCGATTTAATTAAAACTTGAAATATCCATTTAATCACTTTAAATCAAAATCAAGTTATAAAATCATATCTTAAAACCCTCAAATTCAATAAATTTCAAATCAATTTGGTTAAATAAAATTCTTAATTAATTACAATTTCAACTAAATTCAAATTTATCTTCCCAACCTTAACTCATAGAATCATTATAAAATCTATTTTTAAATTAAATTTTAAATAAATACTTAAACATATGGTGATTTACTTAAATCAAACTTTACTAAATTTAAAGCTTATTATTCAATCTTCTATTTTTTATTAAAACTTATTCATATACATGATATTTTCAAATTTGAATAAATCATATATATTTCATGTCAAACTATAGAAATCAATTTCAAAATATTTATATATAGACCAACGGTGTCTGTATATAGTTTTCTATACTATGGTCAAGTGATACGGAAATTTATCATTTCAATCTGTAATTTAAATACATACGGATATATATCATTTCAACCCGCAATCCCAAATTCAAGTCAATGAAAATCGCTTGGGTTTATCATTTCAACCCATAACAATTCTCTCCTATTCTACAGATCGTCCGGGTATGTATCATTTCGACCCATAGGGAATTCTATCCTAACAGGGAACTTGCATAGTGATAACAGATACGAAAATAATAATAACAGGCATCAATAACAATATAATACAACAACAAGATATGGTGTAATATCCCACAGGTGAACAATTACATATAAATGTATATAACAATTTAAATAATTAACAGTTCAATTTAGCAGTATATTCCAATTGTCGTTTCAATTGAAATCAAATTTAATAAATATAAGAACGTTAATCGTGAGTGATCACCCATCTTTCAAGGCTAGAGAGTACCGAAGATGACACTGGTATGCACACTGGTACGAACACTGAAATTGATTTACGAATCCAAGCAAAGCAAAATTGGCGTGAATTAGAAGAGAAAAGCTGATAAATAGGAGCAGACGAATTCATATCAAAACTGGATCGATAGAGATAAATGGTACAAGTGAATACACGCAATTATATATATATATATAACTTATAATATATAAATATATAATCATAATCTAAATTCAAACATATTAAAATTTAATACATATGTATATATGTATAACTTATCCATATACTTCTGTTATTAATTTAAGATCCAAAACAATTACAAAACTTGCACAAAAATACTTTACTGGCTGATATATAAATTCAAGATCCAAACCAACCTATAAATATATAAACCGACTCATTTATACGTATGTTTGAAACAAAATTTTCTTTATATACAATAACTGCACATAAATTATGAAGAAACTAAACTTCAAAATATTGAAACTGTAAACAACAAACTGATATATATTTATATATGTAAAATCATTAAACAACATACATATATAAATAAATTTATACAAACTTACTACAATCCTATATATAGTTTTTATATATAACTTTCAAAACATATTACTTTCATAAAACTATAAATATGAACAAATATGCAGACAAGCTTATATATACTAATATGGACAAACATTATATACTAATGTATCAAAATTGTTCAAACAATACTTATATACATATTAATATATACTTATAACTTTGCATCAAATATATATATATATATATATATATATATATATATATAAAATTAACACACAACTATAGGTATATATTTTTTCTCAAAGCATCAGCAAACAATTACTAACGTATTTAAAAATTCATACAAACTACATACAATACACATATTATATATAATATATATACTAGACTAGCATACCTTTATATACCCTATACACTAATGCATATAGACCTGAAATACAGCCTTGATATATTATACAAAATATACAAAATATATAAGAACTATTATATATATACACACACACACACACACACACATAGGTTAACAAAGCATATTTTTGTTAAATAAATACATAAACTATACTACTGTACAACATACATATACAACAGCCATAAAAATCTTTATGAAACTGTAAACTATAAAATAAAATGATAATACGATCAAATCGCAAATCTTAATATGCATGTTTATAAGAATGACTTTAAGAATCTAAATTAAACTATAGTATATATATAGCTAACCGTATTATACAACTTAAACCATACCACAGAACCAACATGCAACTTAATATATAGTATATAATAATACTTTAAACACAGAATATATAAACTAATATGTAAAACACATACCACATATATACATGATGTTACGTGCAACACAGGGAAGGAGAAAGCTCGGATCCGAGGGTGATGGGAAAGTTCGGCCATAAGTGGAGGCCGAGGTGGGTAATGTTGGATGAGGCAACCGGCGCTTTGATTGGAAAGGTTGCAAGGCTGAGAGATCAGAGGCGGGTAGTGAGGTCGAATAGGATGAGGATGACTGGACGCAGTGCTAGCTGGAAATGTAGGAGAGTTGCGACTCGGTGGATATTGTGCAAGGGGAAGAGGCTGATAGGTTGTGGTGTGCTCGGGGAAGCAGCGGCAAGAGGGGGTGGCCGAACTGGCTATGGCTCGGTTGGCTATTGGCAAGGGCGCATGAAGTTAAGGATAAGAGCTTGTGGCCTAGGTTCATTGAGGGTGGCTTCACACGGGGTAAATGTGGCGTACGAGTTGAGAGGCTAATGGGTTTTCAAAAGAGAAGAAGGATGGACGATTGGAAAATGCTAGAGCAGGTTACAGAAGTTTAGACAAAAGCTTTGTATATCATTATATATATAATTTTTTTAAAGAGGAGCAGAAATGGTAAAGGAAGAATTTTGTTTCCAGCTAAAAGATGACGGCAAAGTAAACATATGAATATAATATGCCTTATAAATTTTTAAATTAATGGAAGAATTCAAAATAATATGTGGACAGCAATAATTATCAACGGTCAGTGATAGTAAAAGCCACGCATGAATCCAGGTAAACATTTATGGGTAAGGACCATTCGTTTTACACTATGGATAATTTAATGGCCAGGAAAAAAAAGTTAAAACGGTTACCGATGTGGCAAACCGTTTGTAGCTTCAGCCATGTATCGGACTTCAAAACACAGAATTGAATATACCATAAAAATCAGCACGACGAGATGATCAAAATGGTACACATATATCAGTGATAGGATCGAATTATAAGACTCAAATTTTTGCTACCGAAAATGTAGCTAAAACGTAGAAAATAAGATCGACGGAGCTATAGAAATCCGAATTTGATGAAATGAAATTTGACGTCTCACTCAGAAGATGATTTACAAATTTTCTGTATAAAAATATTTAGGTTTGGAAATTATTTTATTACCATTAAATTTTTACCGATTTAAATTGAAATAAAATAAACTTCAATATTATTATTAAAATTTACGCATCGTTACAAATTTAATGTAAGATTTGAGTAGACTATTAGTTTCAGCTTAATAATCTTGAATTTATACTTATTCTAAAAATAACGAGCCTAATAAATTTTCGGATTTAAGGAACTTTATTGTAAAGCTTATTATAATGTTTTGATATAAATTTCTGATATAGTTTTAGACTTTTGAAAATCTTTGTATAATGCTATGAGGATGCTCCAAATATATCATATATTTTACTAAGTGAATGAGGTTAAATGTTTTAATTGAAATTTTAGATATATTGAAATATTTCTTTTCTCTTCAAAGCCGAATACCAAAAGCTTAAATTTTTATTCAATAACCGAATTAAGTTATAAACCTTAGTAAGGAAGTGGAAGCTTAAGTAAGATTTTTTTTATGATTTATTAATGACTTAAATCCTTAATAAAACAAATTATGTAAGTGATTGATCTTTATATAAATGAATGAATGGAAAAGTAAGTAACGAGAAGAAAAAATCAGTAGAATAAACTAAAGTAACTTTAAATTAGAATTTCAATTATTGTAATGGAATAAAATTTTAACTATTTAATAATTGGAACTTCTAAAATTGAAAGTAAGAAATTAAGTGCTAAGTTATAAATGAAATATACAAGCAATTTTGAAATTTGTAACATGTAAAAAAAAAGGAGATGAAAATAAGAAATGATAACTATTGAACATTTATTTACTAAAATGAAATAAGATAATCTTGTGTAACTTTCAATTTTCATTCTTAGAAACATATATATAACTTAACAGGATATTAAAAGTTGTAATGTTAAATAAGGATATATAGTGGAATATTGTACAAGAAAAACTTAAATAACAAAAGTGTTCAATGAAATTTACTTTTATAAATAAGAAATTTGGTGTGAAAATAGTTATAAACCTGAGTTATAGTTGTAGTGCTACTAAATAAAATGAAATAGAAAGTGAATATTGTAAGCAAAGAATTATGAACTTAAGTTGATGTTTGAAGCTATAGATAATTAAAGTAAATAATAAAATAAATACTATATTAAATTTGATGATTGTAACTTTAGAAATGGTTGATTACTTTGATCACTTGTGAAGATTGTCTGCTTGTTTGCAAAAGATTGTTGTATTGATTTATTTTGATTTTATGTGATGATGGTATGTTTTTGGTTGAAAGTGATTGTTGTTATGCTATGCTGATTGTTTGTTATTAATTTAAAACAATATAATCATTCACTTCTATATAATTATTAAGCTCTTTGGATTATATAAGTGGAATACAGGTTATGGAAGCAATTGCTACTGCTTTTGGTTTCGTAAAATAAGCGTTATTTGCCCGACAAATAGGTACATTCTCGGATTATGATTTTCTAGCGATATTATATTGTTTTTCCCGTGTTGGGATATATTATTTTGAAAATTATGGTATATATTGTTATATTTTGATATTATTATTTCTCCCAGACCTCTCTGCACAAAGGAGACTACCGAAATTTTCAGTGAATTTTGGACTTAGAAAATTTTTCTGAAATGTTTTCATCAACTTTTGATAACTTGAATATAAAAGGATTAAATTGTTATAAATTGATATATTTTATTTAATTTATTTAATTTTCTAAATTTATTCGTTTATAAATTTAAAATTTTGAATAAGATATATTGATTACATAATTCCTTTTTCCCTCCTTTTTCCTTTTCGGGGACCAAAAATTTTGAGTGAAGGAGAGTGTAACGACCCATAAATTTCGACAATTAAAAATAGTTAATTTAATGAGATTTTATGATTAAATATTGGAAGAAATAAAAATTTAGGATTTATTAATGAAATAATAACTAAAAATAAAAGTAACAATGTTAATTAAAGTTAATTATTAACAACTGAAATGAAATTCCAATAAAGGAAATAATGTAAATGTTATACTTGGTTTTAAATTAAATATAAGAAAACAAATGTAAATATTTAATTAACTAATGAAATAATATACTATTAATGGTAATTGAATAAAATTACTGTTATGTAAGAAATTGTAAAATTTGTCTGTAAATAATGAATTTATAAATGTGATGAAAGGTTAATTGAAATAATTATTATATGTTACCTATTTACTTGGTCTATTAAATTTAATTAGAAATCAATTGCAATTAATTCCCTTAATCAGTGCAGTTAATGTAGGTAAGTTAATGATTTGAATGTTGATTAATTAGTGGAATAAGGTATAATTAATTGTCATTGATAATGGTAGTGGGGTAGTAGTAGTTATAACAATTAATTGTAAATAATAAACTTACAAATGTTATAAAGTGTAATAATGGTGACGACTGTTGTTTGTTACCAATATATTTAATCAATTAAAATTAAATGCAATTAAATGTTGCATTAATGTAAGTTAAGACAAGAAATGAAATTGTGAATGTAATAAAAGGAATAGAAATGTAATTATAATTGCCTAGGCAATAAATAGATTTAATAAAATAGTGAAACCAAGATAAATAATTAATTGGGATTTTTATTTAATTAATGTGTAAAGTTGACAAGATTCAATATAATTGGAATGTAGTAGCTAATATAAATGAAGTAGCTAATATAAATAAAAGATGAAATTAGAGCATATGAGTGTAACAAGATATAAACCATGATACTTAATCCATTAGGTAACAATTGATTGTATAATAAGATGGAAAGTCAAATAAATGAATTTACTAGAAATTTGAATTATAATTACTGAATTTATTAAAATGGAAATTAAACACCATAAATTATGAAATATTCAATAATAAATTGTTATAGAAATTTGTTTAAAAGGATTATAAATTACTAAGTAATCCAAAATGATAGAAATTGTAAATTATTAAATTTGAATTGAAAAGTGACTAAATTAATTTAATATTAGTTTACCTAATTAACGTGAAAATAGGCATTTTGGCAACTGTTTCGAATTTCGATGAAACCAGTTTCATTGGATTTGTAACGGTGAACTATTGTAAGGTTTCAAGTCTCGTATCAGACTTGTCGTTTGATCGTACGGATTCGAAACGTGAAAAAATCAATTTAATTGAAATCAATTTGAAATAAGCTAATTTTTAAGCTAACTTCTGTATACAATGGAATTAGGATTTGAAACTTGTTCCATTGAGTTTAAAAATATCAAAAACCTATATTTCGATATATTGGATGATCCATTTCCATTTCGGGAACAAAACAGGCATTTTGGGTCGTTGTTATCTTTTCGACCCAACCCTGCATATATATAAGCTGCTATAAACCCTAACTGTTTCTCACTTCATTATTTTATACGTATATCTCCTTCCTCCTCCTCAAATGATTGAACATCAAAACTAATTCTCAAATTCCAAAACCTAATTTAAATTTCAAAAAAAAAGTGGATCCGCAACAACTTCAGGTTTGAGAGGCAAAATCCCTATAACAACTTCAGGTCAGGAAGAAAATGACTTGGGTCTTGAGTCATTTTGGCAAAAACTCAGAGCAAGCACCGAGGATTTGAGGCTGTAGAAAAAAGTTGAACCTGAAGTCGACCCAAGACTAGATTTTTTTCAATATTCTAATTATCATAACTTTTCATACGAGCTCGGATTCACATGCGGTTTATTTCATTGGGATTGTATCAAAATTCCACAAATTTTAACGCTGGTTTGAACAAATTCCAAGACTGTTGAAATTTGGGACTTCATTTGAATTTCAAATCGATTTGAAATTCAAAGGTGAGTGTTTTAACCCACTCACAACTTCTGAAATTTCTTATGTTTGTTAAATTTAATTTATAGTGTGATTAGAAATTTATTCAGGGCTATTTGGTATATTTAAATTTCTATTCATATTAATTTGAATTTATTTGGATTTAATTGTTATTTAATTTATTATTGAATATAAATTGCCAGTTAATACTTGTTATTGATTTTCAGTTCTATGTTAATATTTATCAACTGGTTTAGATGATTTTTATGATGGATGTTTGATTGTTGATATTGGATGAATGGATGTTGTATTTTATATCGTTATTATACTCCAAGTACACTATAGGTTGAAATGATACATATCTGAACCATCTTATGGATTAGGGGAAAATCATTATGGGTTGAAATGATTAACCCGAAAGGTTTTCATTGATTTGAAAATGTTGATTTTTGGTACTGGTTGGAATGAGATACACACACACACACACACAGATATATATATATATATATCCATATGGATTCTTGAATTTGGACCATGTGTTGGAATTGAATTATTTTAAAGGTTTACGTTAAACTTAGAATTTTTCTAATTAAATGGTTAAAATTGGTACCTCGAATTATTTGAGATCTTCCACTTATTACATTCACATTGTACACTTGATAAGAGATGGAAAACCTCGTAACATCTATGAAACCATTGCACTCATATTTTATTTTAGATAAATTTGACTTACATAAGATATTTTAATTCTGACTCGAGTGTTTTATTTTCATTACGCTCGGGTAGTCTGGGCTTTTTCAGTTTATTGAAGACCATTTTATTTTCTGAAGGACGAAGATGAAGATTCAGTATATTATTACTATTTTTATATTTATTCCACCACATCATGTATTCCGCTGCAATATTTTTTGTTTATGATGTATGTGTTGCTCTGATTTGAATTTGTAAAAGTGTAATCAAATGTTATTTGTAAAACAGCTTCATGAATTGTTTATTTGATTATTATATTTTGTCGTTCCGCTGCGAGATTTTGTGTTTTGTTTTTCTTTCTTATTCTTCTTTTTTCTTAGTTACCCCATTAACAATCCTCCATTTTGAATGGTTTTAATTAGACATGTGTAGTTTATTGTCGATTTAACCCGTCTAAAAAGGTGGGTCGTTACAAACCTGATCTAGAAATCAGTCCCAGAAGTATGAATTTAGAATACTAATTTGAATGAAATGTATTCCAGACCTGAAATAAGTTGTATAACAATGTTATGAATTTGGATTATTATCCTATTCTTGTTGAAATGCAAACTTTTCAATGTTTTGAATTATTGGAATTTAGATCCGTTTAATATTTGTAAACAATTTTATTTCTTTCCCTTTTTGGAAAAATACCGTGTTTGATCTAACAAGGAATAGATGCAAATAAAAAGAGAAAGAATTGTGTAAAGTATGAATTCATTATAGTTACACTGTCTTTTCCAGTAATATAAAGAAAAGATAATTCCTTGTAATTTCAAAAGATGTAATCTTTTATATTTTAAAGCTACGTCTGTTTTGGACTAATTTATAGAAATTATAGCGGATGATCCTTTTAGATATGATTCCAATAATTGAACATGGAAAAGAATATTTCAGTGAAGAAATGTATCTAGAATATATATTTGACAAAACTGGATATTTACATGTAATTTACTGCGCTTATAATAATTAAATAAAATTTAGCCAATAATGATGCTTGCATATAATATTCGCATTTAGGATAATTTATTAATGGAAAAGGAATTTAAAAGTTTGTAACTCCAATAAATAGAAAATAAATGGTAATTAATATAGGAGTTGCAATAATTTGATGGGTAAATGGATTAATGAGACCGATAAATAAAGAAGTTGAATTGATAACTATGGAATATGTATAAAGTTTACTAATTTAAAGTTAGTATCAAGCATAAATGTCTTAGGAAATGTCCATTAGGATTTTATGGACAAATTGGCATTTATGAGCATTAAAAGGGGATTTATGAGCAAATAAGCATTTAAGGTAAATCTTATTGCCTTAAATGAAAAAGGGAGTCGGTAAGCTAAGTCCAATACCTGCCTACGATGATATAAGTAAAAGACTTGGGATGGTTAATTAGATTTAGTATGTTAGTGATGTGAGGTCAGTAGAGTAACTCGATAAAAGACCGCCCTTCACTTTGAGGCTTCTAACAGTCGGGTGCACTTATTACTGATGTGAGATATCGCTGATCTTAGGAGCCATGATGACATGAGAGTTTGGAACTATTTTTTTAATTGAAAAGCGTTAAATGGTCCAATTTGGGAATTAGGAGCAGTGAGGGGTATCTCCATAGGGGTTCGCTTAGGGTTTGATGTATTAAGTGGCTGTAGGGTCTGCCTCTCTCCTATAAGGAAGTATTAAGTAACCTAGTGAGATTTCAAATAAATAATAAGGATGTCTCTAAAATGGTTGACTTTAGTGTTGATGTATTAACTGGCTATTTTAGGGTCCGCCTCCCTATTGAAAGAAGTAACCTAATTAGATTCCATGTTTATAATTAAGAGTGATAGTGGATATCTCGGGAAGGGTTCGCTTTGGGTTTGAGGTATTAAGTGACTGATCTAAGGATGTGTCACTCTCTAAAAAGAAGTATTAAGTAACCTAGTAAGATTTCACGCTATGTCAGCTAGATGGTACCAATGAGGAGTCCGCCTTGGGGTTAGGTATTATATGACAAAGGCTTACCTATAAACAGATGTTAAATGGTCAGAGGTCTGCCTAATCTTTTTTAATGGGGTATTAAGTAGCTTGAGTACAGTCTCTCACATTGCTAAGGCCGTAATAATGATAGTACCAGTGAGGAGTCCACTTGAGGATAGGTATTAAGTGACGTTGGACCTGCCTAGAATATAGATATTAAATGGTTAGAAGTCCACCTAGGACTTTTAAAGATATTAAGTGGCTTGGGTAATGTCTCCTACATGGCTATGATTTTATTGGCGAAAAACGTAGTAATAGTTGGACATTAAATGTTGGAAGCCCTAAAAATGGTTAGAGGCCTTTGTAGCTAGGACCTACCAACCATTGACAACATTGTTAGGAAACCACCTTGGGAATAGGTCTTAAATGACAAGGCATACTTTGATTGAGGTCTTAAATATAAGAGTCTGCATATTTCTCTTTTAAAAGTATTTTGTGGTAAAGCCCGCTTCATATTTAGAAGTATTAAGTGGAAAATGGGTTTGGAAGTATTGGATGGTAGATAAGGCTTTGTCGGTATTTTATACCTCGAGAAGGGATAGGTATTTAATTGTATACGCAAGGCTAGGTTAGAACTGCTAACATTAATAGACATAACAGTTAAATGAAACCAATTGGTATACATTTACACTATGGACAGTTTACAGATTTTACAGCCACTATAACGTTGTTTTGACTCCCTTTTTATTACAACCCACAAGATAGATTTAGAGGAATAAGTCATTGGAGTTGGATGAGCTTTCTTGTTGGAGAAGTCTACTTTTCTCTCATGCTCGATGCTGATGTGACAATCTGCTATCCAAGCAATACCATTAATTCTAAGGTAGTAGTCATAATCGGTGTTATTATCCTATTATTGTTTCCACTGTGAGTTTAGATCAATCCCTGATAGCTTATTTGCCTATACTAAATCCTTCGATCTACGCTTTGATGGACTTGGGTTTCGATTTTTTTTAATTAGGCCCATTAAGGTACGAATTGTTATAAGTAGGTACTTTAAGGGTAGTTTAGTAATTTTCTAATTTAGATTTATATAAAAATAATTCCTTATTCTCTTTCTCACGCTTCATTTTAATCCTTTACAAATTTGTTTAAAATACTACTCCTTTCACTTCTATAACCTCTCCTTGCCAGAACAAGTCCTCACCCACCTCATCAACCCAAGGCCGGGCCTTGTTCAACCATAGTCAGGCCCTATCATGCCTAAGCCGAGCCCATTTTCCAAGATCCAAGGCCAAAAATCATTTCTTCTAAAGAAAATTCAAAGATCTAGACTATTTCAAGTTTTACAAAAGATTTAGTTGATTTTGGTGAGTTAATTATTTGCTTTTGGGAAATTTTATTAACTATTTATGTTAGTTAATTTTTTGTATGTTATGTTGCTAGAAATTGTTGGATTTGTATGTGTTGGTCAAATATTCATGTTGTTGGTTGGTGATTGAAAATTAGACTTGATAAATGTAGTATAAAGGTTTAGTTTTGTGTTAAAGTTATTATTTTGCGCATCTATGTGATGATAGTATAAATTTTGTATGTGTGAGCTTGTACGTTTGGATACGAGATATGAAAGTTAGCATCTTTATATGCTGTTGGGACTTGAGATCACTTGGAAGGGAATCAAAACTCGTTTATTAGTTTTCAAGTTACTAAGAGATTCAAAGATTAAAACTTTGTTTAGTTTTCAAAATAATAGTTTTTCCCTATGCTTTTCAAAAGAAGTAAAGTTAAAAGTAAAGTTAGAAGTGGAGTTTGGAGTAAGATCTATACTAGATCTAACTTTAACGAGTTGCATTCAAAGTGATAGTCGCTATGAATGTAGTTCGGAAAAAGTTAATGACTAGATTCTTAAAAAGATTCTTTTGAAATAGTTTTAAAAATCTTTTTCAAAATATTAGTTAAGTACAAAAGTTAACTATTTTTGTAATTAAATAGAGTTAATAATTAATTATTTAATTAAGAACATTATTAATTCATTGTAATTAAGTTAAGTAATTAATGTTTAATTAATGAATTAAGTAGTTATTTGTAATTAGTTAATTAATAAGGCTTTAACTAAAGGTTAATTAAGTTAAAGTTTAATAATAATTAAATTTTATTAATTTTAAATTATTTATTTAAGTAATTATTAATTATTTATAATTAAGTTAAGTATTTAGTTAAGAAGTTAATTTTAATTAATCAATTAAGGAAGTTTCAATTAATGACTAATTAAGATAAGAGTTAGTTGTGAATTAAATTTTATCTGATTAAGTTAATTGTTTAATTAATTATTATTTAATTTGAGTTAATAAATAATTAATCACTAATCAGACAGGGTTTAATTAATTAATCTAATCAGGTTTAATTAAGGGTTAATTGAGTTAAATTAAGGTCTAAATTTGATTTAATTATGAATTAATAGTGACTAATTGAGACTTAATTAAGTCCTACTTAACGATTAAAGTAAGATTTAATTAATTAATAAAGGATTATTTTTAAACTCTATCGGTTATATTTCAAGACAGTTTCCTTTATAAGTAAACTGATTTTAAACCCAATGATCTCCTGTCTATGCCATTTAGTTAGCCCAATAAATAGATGTTATATGAGTGTTTATTAATAACATCTATTTATTAGAACAAAACACTGTTCTACTATCATTTAATTTGATAAAATATAGATGACATCTGTTTAGCGGAATAAAACCCCGTTCTATTATCATTTGATTTTATAAAATAGATGACATCTGTTTAGTAGAATAGACCTTAATCTACTATAATTTAATTGATTAGATTATTTAGGCATCCAATTAGTAGAATAAATCCCCTTCTGTTACTTCATTATTTTGGACATTGAATTGTATGCCAATATATTCATATCGGATAAGAGATATTCTCTAATTATGCATAATTGTTAGTTGCCTTTATATTTGTGCTGACCCATTTGTTCTCTAATGTTTAAAATGGAAATGTTATCCCCTTTGAAATATTTTGTTAAATCTTGTGCATGGCTTTTACAAAGATAACTAATTATTTAAATGAAGATAGTTTAAAATAAATTAATTATTTCAATAATAAGGTTTAGAATTAGTTGACTATTTTAACGATAAGGATTTAAAATCAACTAATTATTTTAATAATGGTGTTTATTAATCGTTTTAATAATGATGTTTTAAAGATAACTAATCATTTAAAAGGGATATTTTAAAGTTAATTAATCTTTTTAAATAGTGTTATTTTGAAGCAATCAATCAGGATTTAAGCTAATTGATTATTTAAAATAAAGATGTTTCGAAAGTAATTAATCCTTGATTAAAGTTGATTTATAATTTTAAGTAATGGTATTAAAGGAAATTATTAGTTTTAAATGGTAATTACTTTGTGTTTAGAGTAAATAAATTCATTTTGATAAAGTTGTTTAAAGTTAATATTCTTAATGTAAAACCCCAGCACAAGTTTCATTTTAAAAGCATCAAAATTCGATTCGGTTATGGAAAAGTAGTTCTATAATCTGATATGGCTTATATGGAGAGGATTTAGTCATACACCTAACACTAAACGTCAAGGCAGGAACTCGTTTCTATCTCCAAGGTTATAAAGGAAATCAAGACAATGCCTAGAGGTAACACTACCTCAACTTGCCCGGCTTCATTTTCAACCGAGGGATGGTACTTGTTTCAATTTAATTTCCATATGCAATCAACTATAATTATCTTCGATAATTGATTTAATTACTATCAGTTCAGCTTTCTCCTTTGGATATTGTAAGTTTTAGATGATTTGTTGCTCATTTGAGCTTTGTTATCCTTTGTTGGAAATGATTAAAAAAAAGCGAGTAAGGGCCAAGTTATGTGTGGTTGCTTCCATTAGGATATATTCACAACTACTCTAGGTTGGTTCGATTATTATAAGCATTAAAATGTGAAATACTCGGATAGTCGGTATGGTTGGTGGGCTTCGACTTGGAGTTCCTGAGAGGTGGCACGAGAGAGTATGACCCTTTCAAGTATATTGACTAAAGGTATACTTTTGGTAAGGGGTGCACCCTCCTAGTCATTTGTTGGAAAATTTCCCTTTCTTTCCCTTTGATTCTAAATTTTTAAAAAATTCTCTTTCTAAATTACATTGATAAGTGATTATAGCCCTTCTTGATATTTAATTATCTATGCTTGTTCTTTAAGTTTGGATATTTATCTTGCATATGCTCATTTATTATTGTTTGGATTGTTATTCTAATTAGTTTTCCATTTCATCTATGAATATTGTTCTTGTGAGGTAAAAACTCATTCCGCATTTAGTAGTGTGGTTTCATAGAATTATTAAATGTTCGCATCATTACTTGAGTTTCTCATGCTGGTATTTCCTGGCTGATCCAGGTGTTATTTTATTTTAAAGCTCGGATCAGACTGAGCATATTTTCCCAAATTAGCTTCAAATGCTTTGGATTTCAGGAGACGAGCTAGATGCCCAAGACGTATCTACGTATTTCTTTATTTTTCTGCTATATTGATTGTTGTATTCTTAGACAATTGTAAGCACAAGATGTTATAACTGCCTAGGCTAATAATAGGATAGTGTACTCGGATGTTGTGTATAAATAAAGATGATTTCTTTGTATAAAAAATTTGTGCATATTATATATTACTCATCATGTTTTCGTGATATTTTGTTCTATCTTTCCTTTCTTCACCCCAAATGACCTATCATTTGGACACTTAAATGATCGAAACAAGAATACCGAGGATGTATGAAGTGTCATCTTTAGGTGTAAGAGAGGCAGTTGGTTACATGTCGTATCAGAGATTAGATTGACATACACCTAGGCTTTGGATGGGGTAAACTCATTAGAGATAGGGTAATTGACCCCTAAAATGAGTCTGACGGCATATTTGCTATTTTTATAAAATTGTTTTTATATTATGTTGATTGATCTATTAGGTAGTCTATGGATTTCGATCAATATAAGGAAATAACGTTATTGATAAGGTCTCTAAAGCACATAAACAAGGCCAATCGACACGGTATTGTTTTAAACTAGGTAAATGAAATAACTTTACCTAGATTATATTTTATATACGAAAGAAAATTTTCAAAAAATAGTTATAATTATTTAGGATATGTTTTTTGTTAGAGAATGAGAATATTTGATCATTATCATTTATTGTTGATTAGTTAGGCATATATAGTTTACGAGCATTTATTATTTTAGTTAAATTAAATATGAATGCCTTGTGAATTATGTTTCACAATTTGACTATAAGGCGTTCGATGATCGTATTGGGATAAAATTTAAGTTTAAATTTAATTTTAATAAAAATTGTTTATTATAATCTAAACTAAGAATAAACTTTGTGAAATGTTTTTATAAAAAGGTAGAATTATATAAGTTAGATTTATTTATAGGGGTTATGAGTGATAGTAGAGTTAAATTGAGAATTTGAGAACCGAAAACCTAGTGTTTTGGAAATTGTTATCTAAGTTTTGGAAAAAATAATAATGGTATTATTTTGAAAGTATTTATGAATAGAAGTATTTTAGAATTATTTTAAAAGAGATAGAAGGTACTAAACTTACTTCGGTCATTGGAAAATAATTCTGATAAAGACTGCTGCATCATTGGTGTTCATATTCGAGTTTCTGAGTGGGGAAATGCTACCACAGCAATAATCTATAGGAATGTTTTGATAAAGCAGATTTTGATTAAATCCCAAAAGCATGAGCTAATTTGTAAAAATATACATATAAATGTATATTATTATTTTAAATGATTTTTGGAGAAAATAATAAATAGTATAACTTGAAAGTTTTTACAATTATGAATATGTTGGAAAGAGAATTTTGAGTAAGAAGCATATACATATGTATTATTTTGTAAAGAGGATTTTAAAATAGAAGAAGAATTTTATGTTAACTAGTTCAAGTTACTTGAATATAACTAAAAAAGGAAAAGAGATGTGTTCGAATGATAAGCACTCTCTTAAGTGTTTCCTTTTGTGATAAGGGAATATATGATACCATTTGATGGTATTCAGTTCCCTGGTATCATTTTGGAGTTACTCGAGCTATATAAAAATATTTTTTATGGTTAAAATGTAAAATTACCACTTCAAAAGAGTTTTGAAATCAAACTTGGTATTTAGATCTCGAGTTTATTTAAGAGAAATAAGTTTAAAATAGAAAAGTTTAAATCAGATAGAGGTATGTACTTTTAGGATGTAGAAGAGTATTACAAAAGCTAAGCTTAAGTTAGTTCTATGAAATGTCTTCATAAATAATTTTAGTAGAAATTAATATTAGTGAGAACCAATAAAATAAGTATGTAAGTTGGACGTAGGTCTTTTCTCTTTTTACATAACTTTTGATCCAAGATTCGAGCACATGACTTTGAGGTGTGTCACACCATTCCAAATAAGGATCTATCACTCGATTTTTACCAAAGTTTTTTATCATAGTATATTGCTATGCAAGGAAAACAAAGGTTCTTGATCAAGGAACCTGATTAGAGTCTGCATTAGGAAATTGGACGAGCGATACTAGTTCAGAAGAGAAGTTGTGTATTCGAGTGAGATCAAATCATATTTTTGCATTGGGACAAACTATGAACATCATGCAGACTTATGAATAATTTTGGATGTTTCATTCTAGGTTTGGGTTGTGGTGGAATTTTAGGGTCGAAATTCTTTTAGGAGAGAGATTGTAACGACCAAAAATTTAATTATTTTAAATATGGATATTTAACATATTATTTTAATTACTAATAAATGTAAAGGCCTAAAAATCCGCATAGTTCAAGCTGACAATATACCACACATGTCCAACCCAAACTGAATGGAAAACTGGATCTTTACGAGAAAGGAAGAAAGAAAAGAGAAGAAGAGAAGAGAAGAAGAAGAAGAAGAAAGAGAAGAGGAAGAGAAAGAGAACTAAAACAAACATAGAATCTTACAATCGCAGAGGAAAAACATATGATATAATATCACTAGGATTTATAAAAGAGAAACTGTAATATAATTTACATATATCAATCAGAGTACAACAATCAAATCACAATCATAACCTTGATAGTTGTAATAATCTGCCCTCACAAATGCTGATAATTAAAACAACAATGTAGAGGAAAATAAACATATTCATGGAATACGACCTAAAGACCTTTAGCTCGTTTGCCAAAGCTCTAAAGCATCCAAATTTGAATTTGTAAATATGCTCGGTCTGACTCGAGCATTGAAATGGAAGAACGCTCGGATTAGTCTGGTAAACCAGCGTGTGAAAACACATCTCAAATTTATTTTAAAGTTATAAAACTTTTCTTTATCAAAAACAAAGGAATCTCATAAGACCACGCCGTACATAAACACGGACGGATTTCTACCTTACGATAACCAAAATATTTCATATTAAACCCTGTTATATTATACTAGTATCTAGTATAAAATAATAATTTAAATAGCTGAAACTGTTATCATTATTATTTCCAAAATATGTTAGGCTACACAAAAAAGTGACAGACACGTAGTTGAGAATGGATTTCCAAAATGATAGGGAACTAGTGGCCAAAATCCATGTATAACACATAGTTTTTGCATGGCATTACACGATCTCCATCAGCCTCCGAACTACGATGTTACACTACTATGGAACAGTGTATTACACAATGGCTTCACACGATCTTCGTTAGCCTCCAATACCCGTCAATCTCATCATCTTAAGGCAACATATGCCTTTCATGGTATCCTGTATCATCACCGGGTTGCAAGGCTCATAAGGCTTCGCTCCACAAAGCCACTCTTCAATCATAACAGGTTCACCTTGAATGCCACACTGTCATTTCAAAATCATACAACTAATTTCTACAAACGTATTACCTCTAAGATCGTACGTCCCAGATAATGTAACGACCCGATATTTTCAACCGTTCGCATCTAAACATACCTGAATTGACTTGCTCAAAATATCAAGTTGTTATTTTATATTTGGAAAAACTCAACATATACAGTAAGTAAAATAATCACAGAATCACAAACATAGAGTAATATAAAAATAATGCAGCGGAAACAAAATGAATAGTAGTTCATGAAGCTACTATACACACACACACACACACGCACATATATATATATATATATATATATATATATATATATATATATATATATCAGAGTCAAATAAGATACAACAGAAGTCTCGAATACAATATTCAAATACAAGATCAGAATACATCAATAAAATCAACTGAATATCTAAAAGCTGGATAGATAACTAGATCTCTAAACAAAGCTCCAACTCCAAGGTGAGTCTCAAAGCTGTATCACTCAGTCTGACCAGAGCGTAATGCAAAACACAAAACACTCGAGTCAGGATTAACATTCTTATATCAATAAATGCAACTCAAGTGAAACAGCAACTGAAACACAAGTAACTCAAAGGATGTTTGGGATAACCATCCTCTAAGGATCCATTAAACTATCTATTATGTAGTAATATACGTTGTTATAATAATGTCTACGGTAAAGTATAATATATTTAAAAATAGCGTTAAGGCGTTACTCATATCCCCCTTAACACATTTTATAGTGACAGTAGACCACACAGTACATGCGTACCTCCAGATCGGGAGGCTACAAGAAGATACTCCACAGGTACGACACAAATCAAACTCGTAGTAAAGCTTGTTATGGTAGGTGACACGGCACACAAGGCAATGCCAGGGTAGATATACCAATTACGCATATGGGCTGGCGGTAACGTAGCAGCCACTAGGCCCATCTCGGAACACACTCCAAAATCAAAATCGAGGATGGCCATAAAATCAAACACAAGGCAAGAGTATAGTATCGAAGAAGTGTGTTCGACCAGAGGAGCTACCCCTTTTTTGCCCGAGATCGCTCCTTGTTTTAGCCACCTTAAGCCAACTCACGGGAGTAGGGTCTATGTAATATACCTCAAGAACGTCGCCACCATCCTACTTCATTCTAGAATCTCCACCACGTACACAGTTGTTAAAATGGTTTACGAAGTTGGCAGAGAGTATGACAACTTCCGATCCCGGTCTCTTTAACAACCAAACGTTATTAACACCACGGTCATTTCAAAATAGTTTATACTTCAAAACCAAAATATAGTTGCCATTTCAAAACGAAATAAGATATCATTTTCATTTCAAATATATCCATTTCCAAAATAATAGCAATTTCAAAGTATTAATAACACTTTCGAAACCAAAACACTTTGAAATTATAACACTTTCAAAACATAATATTTAGAAATTCATAACTTCGGAACCATAACTTCCACCCCCTTAAACAGTTTATATATTCAAATAGTGTATATAATAAAATAGTTTTAAATTTAGGATTGCTTTATAAAATAAAATAATTTCCTCAACTTCACAAATTGATTTAAATCAACTTGAATCCAAAATTTAATTTAAATCAAATCACAATTCATAAATTTCGACTCAATTCAGTTTTCAATAATCCATTTCAATTTATATCGATTCCAAATAAAGATTTGAAACTCAAATAAACCATTTCAAATTCCTTATATTTCAAATCTTTAAATATTCCATAATTTCAAAACTAAATTTTTGATAATTCCACATATATCAAATTCAATGACTATTATTTAGATTTGAAATGTTTACTTAATAAATCCAATATCATTTAAGTAAAACTTTTAAGCTTCAAATAACTGAATATTCTTTCAATCTATTTAAACTTGATATATTTATTTAAATCAACTTGATATATTCATTTAAATCAACATGATATATTCATTTAAATCACTTTAAAACAAAATCAAGTTAAAAAAATCATATCATTTAAAATCTCAATTTTATTTAATTCCAAATCAAATTTATTTGAGTATAATTTTTAGATGAATTTAATTTCAAATCAATTTCATATTTATCTTCCAACCTAAATTTTATTTAAATCATTATAAACTATACATAAAAATATAATTTAAACAAATACTTAACCATATTACATCAAACTTTATTACTAAACTTATTTTTATTTTTATTTTAAACAAATTTATACATAGCTTAAAATCAAGAATTTAGCTATATGTAAAATAACATTTATGTAATATCCAAATCAATATTTTATAAAACCATATATTTCTTTCCAAAACAATAGAAATAAGTTTTCAAAATATTTATATATAGACCAACGGTGTTTGTATATAATTCTCTATCCTATGGTCAAGTGATACGGATATTTATCATTTCAATCCGTAATTTAAATTTATAGGGATATATATCATTTCAACCCGCAATCCCAAATTCAGTTCAATGAAAACCGCTTGGGTCTATCATTTCAACCCATAACGATTTTCTCCTATTCTAAAGTCCATTGGGTATGTATCATTTCAACCTATAGTGAATTTTATACTAACATGGACTTGCAGAGTGATAATAGATATGATAATAATATAACAGACATATATCATCAATATAAATAACAGATAATGGTGTCCGATGTCACAGGTGTACAGATACAGATGACAGCATATATAGCAATGTAATTAACTAACAACAGCGTATTTCAATTGTCGTTTCAATTGAAATCAAATTTAATAGATATAAGAACATTAATCATGAGTAATTACTCACCTTTCGGGGCTAGAGATATTCGACAAACGAGTTATAAATCCCAAAGCAAAGCTAGATGGACACGATTCGATGAAGAATAGGCATGATGGGCAAAGCTGATAAAGAGGAATTGATAAAATGAATAAGAACTATCTTGATATATTCGAAACAAAATATACGTTATAATTTTCTCTAAAGCCAATTCTAATTAATTATAATACTTAATTAAACACAATTTCAAATCAATACTATTATAAACTTATATACGTTTACTTTGAAATCAACAATATATATCAAAATATCTATATTTTATAATTTGGATATTAACACAAATAACCATATTATATATACACTTTGAATGCTGCCTTTAAAATTTACAAGTTAATGTATAAGTCAGATACATTCATATATATCTATAAGCAAATGTATAAACAACAAAATACCACTGTAATATATAAAAACACATATCGAGTAATATACAATAGCACGAAATATCTATGCATGTGATCTACTCATTATTTTGCGACCTGACACATATTTTTAAAACTCACCCAACTTTATTAAAGGAAACAGATCATATAACTTGTTTTTAAGCCTGAGTATATAAAATAATATATATATATATATATTAAAATTTGAAACCTCATATATACGGACTCTATATATGTACATATATAAAATCAATAATAAAATTTAAAAGTGCATATATCCCAAATAGAGTGTGTATATATATAATATCCAGCTATCATAAATTATCAGAGCATTATAACTATCAACAAATATATATATATATATATATATATATATATATATATATGTATGTATTTAGTCAATGCATACGATGACACACCCTGAAGTAGGCCTATCTTTATATTTTACTGTAAACATTTGCAACACATTATATTATAACTCATATATATATTATAGTATCCTATACTTTCCAGCCACCTATTATATAAATAGATCTATGCTTGAAATTAAATACGTGCAGACTCTAACCAAAACCAAATATACTAATATATACATACAGAACTAATTTTTTTTATAACAACACATACTCAACACAAAGCAATATATTTCAAAACAATTTCTTAGTATATATTTTAAAACGGTACAAGTTACTGGCATATACAATAGAAATCTATACATTACACAACTACATATATTGTGATGTCTCGGAAATTTGAGCAATATTTATTTAATAATTTCCATTAATAATCATTTTAAAATATGTAATATTGATTTAATAATCTAATTTAAACAGGATTTATCTTTATTAAAACCTATAATTGTTTAATTTAACAAATGTTATCTTTTTAAAATTTATAATAATGATAATTTAATTTAGGAATTTTATTCTTTTCAAAGTCAAAAATATTTAAATGATAAACTTTATCTTTCTAAGCTTATTAAAAAAAAGATATTCTATTTGTAATGTATATATATGTGTATACATTGTAAACAGGGAGTTTGATTTTAATTTTAATTTAAATTTAAATTTAATAAGAAATGTTTTAATATATATATATATATATATATATATATATTATAAATTGGAAAACTTGATTGGATTTAATATAGAAACTTTTCAATAGCATATTTTAAAAATCTATCTTATATCTTCAAAAGTAATTAAAGTAAATATTTATTTTGTTTAAAATATAATAGTTTAAATTGTATATTATAATAAAGTTTATTTTTGTTTTCTTTTAAATATTGGTTTTTGAAATAAATTTAGTATATACATTGAAGTACAATGTTTTTAGTTGGAAACTTTGAAAATAAGGTTAATTCAACAGTCTTTTCGTTTTAAAGTTTCTTGCTTTAAAATTTAGCTTTGAAAATTTTATTTTAAAAAGATACAAATAAAAATTAAAGAATGTAAATTTTAAGGGTAATTTATATATATAAACATTAAAAGCTAAATTGATATAGACATTGAAACATGATAACATAAATAAGAAATGAATTTAAAAAAAATTATAAAATTAAGAATTTATTTTAATATTGAATTATAATATATTGAGGTTATTATACCATGAGAAAGACAGTTGTAAGCATTCTAATGATCTTAAGTAACAAGTGGCATTTGTTTTATTTATTTTTGAAAACATTTTATTAAAAATGTATTAAGTAAAAGCTTCGCAATTCATTTTAGTTCAAACATTCTCTTCAAAAGAACAAAACTGAAAATCAGATTTTAAAGATAATTCAAAATCATATTTTTAAGAAATTTCAACGTTCAAAATCAAAAATCAGTTCAAAAATCTATAGCAAGTTTCAAAATAAACAAACATCTGTTCAAATGATCTATAAAGATGAGATCTGGAAAAATGAAGATTATCAACAGATTTAAACCAAAATTTAATCAACATCTATGCAAAGATCAACTGCAAATTCAACCAACAAGACAGCAAATCCAAATTCAAGAATAAACTCAGTCAACATTAATCAAAACAGCAAGATGCAAAACAAGTTTAACTGTTCCAGGGAGGAAGCAATGCTCTCTGCTTTGAATTTGGTGAGTAAACTTTTGTTTAAAAATAGTTTTTAGAATTTGCATGTGCTGATCTTATGTGATAAAGTTGAGATATAGTTTGCATGCTTTATTTTATCTAAATATATGTATGAAATGGCTTGATTTCCAGTGTGTGTCTGTGTATATTTATATTGTGCTATGTATTTGTAACAGACTTAATCATCATCATCAAAATAATTCCTATCTTCTCAAATAATCAATATTTGACTTTGGTTGCTAAAAGAAAATTATTAATAACAATGTATTATGGTTATTGAAAATAAAATTTAAATGATTATATTGATAAATATACTATAAATTTAAAATTTACTGTGGAAATTAGAAATCAGATAAAATTCAAAGATGAAGATTCTTGGATTCACCAATATGGTCTAGATTGTCTTAAAAATCTAGGAATTTTAAAGGTTAAATTATGATTCCTTGTTTAGAATTCGGGGAGTTGTTCGGTGATGAATGTTTTTTGGGTTTTGGTCTACTGCCGTTGATCGACGATGTTTGGTGGCTCGAGATTTGGCCTGAAGGTGGTTGGTAAGTCGATGGTCACTGGAAAAATAGGGTTGGATTTTTCTATTGGATGTGGTGGTCGGAGAGTTGAAGAGTAGGGTTTTTGTTCCTGTGTGTGTCGTCGATGATTATAATGTTCGAATGGTGACGAAGGCGCATAAGGTTCGTGCGCATAAGGAGGAAAGGCCTTGGTGGCTCGAGAGGTGCCTGTGGTCGTAGCAGTTTGGGCGCAGGAGGCATAGTTCGTGGGCGATAGGGGGTTTTCTGATCTCGAGCATCTTCCTGTTTTGGGTGAGGGTATCGATTTTGTGGTTGCTTGCATTTTTCGCTGATCTTCTTCATTGAGGTGATGTTGAAGTCGATTGTAGGTTGGTGCGAGACCGAGAGTTGATCGACGTTGAACTTTCCGATCATGCACGTGCACGGAGGACTGCGTGTGCATCTGAAGCTTTTGAGTTTGGGGAAGAAATATTTGGCCCGGAGTAGTTTGTGTTTCCACTCGTATTCGACACAGGAATGATGTAGTGGGAAGCCTTGTGTTGGTTGCTTTGAGTTCCGCACAAGTGTTGCTTTGAGTTTTGTTTCGGGTGTTTTGACATATTTGCTCGAAAACGTTTTTGTTTCTAGTTTTAAGCTTGTCCAGATTCTTTAACTAAATGAATTTTCAAATTTTCAAGGGCAAAGCTAAAGTTTAAACAAGGTTTAACCAATTTTTTCTATAACGTATAAAATGTTTTAAGTTAGAAAATGATGTTTTAAACAAGTGATTAATTTTAAAGGTATGAATTTTAAAGTTTTAAAATCTTGTTTTAAAAATAGTTTTGATAAATATTACTTTAGAATAAAGTTGTTATTAGTTCATAAATGTTTCAACTTAAATAAAATTTGTTGAAATATAATTATGATTTAAGTAAAAAGTATTTAACTTGAATCAAGGAATAATGATTTTCGTAAATCACATTCAAGTTTTAACAGTTTAAGTTATTTTTTTTAAATGGATGCTAAGAGTTTAATATAATATAATAAATGATTTATCTTAATTTAATCATGTTTTATTAACTAAAGTAATTAAGTATAATTACTTAATTTACTAGATTGATTTGGTAATTAAATTAAGATAAATTAATTTGTGAAATTAATTAAGTATAATTAATTTCTTAATTAATATTTGATTAATCAATGTTAATCAATTAAGAAATAATTAAGTAATAAGTAATTAAGAGGTTAATTACTTAATGTTAAGAAGATTATTAGAGTAATTACTTATGAAGTAATTAAAGTAATTAATTACTCAGTGTAATTAATTAAGTAGTATTGTTAATTTTAATTAATTAAGTTTAATTAATCAAAGAGGATTACTTAATGATGGAATTAAGTATTATTACTTAATGTAATTAATGAAGTGTAATTACTTAGTGAAGTAACTAATGAATAATTACTGGATGTAATTAAAGAATAATTACTTATGGAAAGTAATTAAATGATAATTACTTGAGGGAAATAATTAAGTGATAATTACTCAGTGTAACTAAAGGATTAATTTATGTAATTAATCAAGGAGTTGATTTAATTAATAAGTAATTAAGGGAAGTTAATTACTGAGTTGTATTAATCAAGGTTGATTAAAAATGTAATTAAGTTAAAGATTAATTATTAAAAGGTAATTAAAATAATAATTAATTAATGAAATAATTAAAGATCATTAATTAATGTAATTGATGATAATAATTAAAGGTTTAATTGATTCATAAATGTGATTAATTATGAGATAATTAATCAAGGAAGTGATTAAGATATAATTAATTAATGTAATTAATTAAGGAACAATGTAATTAATTATAATTAATTAATTAATGGAAGTAATTAAGGTTAATTACTAAATGATTAAAGCATAATTAAATTGTGTAATTAATTTAAAGGTTAATTACTTAATTATAATTAAGTAATAATTAATCAAGGGTGATTAATTTAGAAGATAATTAAATAATAATTAATCTATAATTAAAGATTAATTAATTGGTTTATAAAGTGATTAAAGGTTGATTAATTAATTAAAAGGTTTATAATTCATTAATTAATTAATGATTGTTTAAGCAAGATTATGTGATAAATTCTCAAGTAATTAATTTAATTTAAGTTGATTAAATTAATTATAATTTGGATTAAAGATTCATGTTTATGGATGATTGATTGAATGGAATGTTTGGATTTGGTTCATGCTTATAGTTTAAATAACCTGTGATGTGCTATGATATGTTATTGATTATAGTTGTGATAAATGTGTGATATTTATCTGTGAATGATGCTGTGTGAATTCAATATTTTAAATTGAATTAATTGTTCAAACTAAAATCACTTGGACATTAAGATGGCGTTTTGGATTTCGACGAGACTGGGATCGGGTTTTCAAATTTGGAATTCCGAAAACACATCGATCCAAATTAAACGTTAGGTCGTGAATCTCAAGTGAAGAGTGAAGACTCGAGGTGTAAGGACTATTCGTCGTTAAAACACTGATGGTGATTGCAATACGAGTTTAACGGGGTAGTACTTTCAGGTTCGAGATGAAGATTCAGAGTGAAAAGGCTATTGTCGTTAACTCTAAGGGTGATTCCAAAACGAGTGTAGCGATATAGTGCCTTCGGTTTTGTTCGAACCCGGAATAAACTTGTATGGATTGAATGCTCTCAGAACATCGTCGGGTGGACAATGAGCATTCTAAGATAGATGTGTTCTATAAAGGTAATCGTAGCCTCAAGCCTCATCAACCGGGAATGGCTAAAACATGGGAGGTGCAGCAAGGCTAAGTGGGGTAGCACCCATGTAGAACGAGATTTACCCATGTATAGAGGTTCCTTTTTATTCGGCTGTGTGGGCAGTTGGCGACGGCCATCTGCGGGGTTGTCTTGTTCGGGACTGCCCAGTAAGGGATGGTTCTGGCTTTATGTTGCAGGGGATTTAGGGCGGATCCTCGATACAGTGATCTCGGCCTCGTACTGTGATGGGCGGTACCCCAGTGGCCCTTCCATTGATGGAAACTCATTCTTCATACGTGCCCTTTACGGTTTTGATTGTATACCTATGTAGCTGGAATTTAATAAATGTAACAATTTCGGCTATTTTCTATTTACTTGAAAACCATAGACCATATTATAATATTATTGGATTTCCTATCAAATGTTTTGGTTAGCGTAAGGTAAAAACTTACCCATGTTTATTTGTGGGAAGTCTTACGTGATACCTTTGTTTTCAAAGGATTTTCAAAGTTAAGCAACTTTAACCCATTTACTTGCACCAGACTCATGTCTGACCCAAGTGTTTATTTTCTGTTTTATTAAACTCTTGGGTATTCATATTATGTATGAGTAGTTAAGGGATTCAGGATTGCTTTGACGAGTTCTGGAGGAGATATGGAGCAGGAGTCTTCAGCATGTAGATATATATAGTGGTTCCGCTGTGCTAGTGTTGTATCTGTTTCTGAGATGTACTTGAGTTGTAATAACTAGACAGATGTTAATAACTGTCTATTTTGTGTTGTTTAAGTTGTATAACTCTGATATATGATACTATGTAATATCTTATGTGAAATAATATAATTTATTCGTTCCGCTGTGAGATTCTGATGTTGTTCTGTACTTTCTTTTCTATCTTTTCTCTTTTCTATCCCTTTCTTTCTTCTTAATGATGCGTCTTTCTATGGAATGAAAGGCGGGTCGTTACATTGTGGTATCAGAGCGCTAGGTTGAGTGAATACCTAGGCTTTGGAGTGATTTCTTTCTGAGAGAGCATGTATGTATGTATGTATGTATGTATGTATGTATGTATGTATGTATGTATGTATGTATGTATCTTTTTCTACCTATCTGTTGGATTACCTGTTCGGGTTTTCCAACATAAAATATAAAGGCAGATAGGGTAGTGGTGTGTATAGCACGACTACCACTGGTGGAAGAAGTCAGAGTATTGAGTTTGGAAGTGTATTTGCCAAGGTGGTGTTGGGCATCTTGAGTAGCATTGTAGTTTGGTGTGAAGGATTTCACCAATCTCTGAAGGAAACCTTTTCAAAGTTCGGAGTCCATCTTTGGAATGTAAGTTTGGTTGCACTCGTGCGAGCGAATTTTCTAGAGTTTGTATTAGTTGGAGTGCTGAAGTAAGTGATGGTATCTTGGCATTCCGTAGGGAGGAGTCTTGTCTGTATTTGAGTTTGACACTCAGTTCATCAAGGTGTTTTGGTTTGGTTTGAAGCTCGAGTTTCTTGAGAGATATCTGTCCATCTTGAAGGCTCTTTTGTGGAAATGGCTGATGTAGCTTTATGATTCCAGGAGGTTTTGGATAAGGAAGTCTTTAGCTATGACGCCCCACCTCTATACCCACGCTAGCCAAGGACACTACAGGGTAATGCCGTCAACTAATACGAAGAATAAGACTGGTTAGGAGCGACCATCTATAGCCTTGCTCTAACTATCTATTGAACACATCGACAATAGACATACCAAGCAGGTCGACATACCCAATGAATAATTAAAACAAAATCATAAGTGGTTGGAGAATCTATGAGAACAGAATATAACAACTCAAATGTAATATACATCACAGAACAATAGATCATGATATACACATATATTGATACATAATAGAGTTTACAAACTGAAACACGTCAAGTGGTATAGCAAACCACAATATACAGATGAATCCAAAAGAATACATATATTAGAGTTACAACAAAAAGGGACTACACAAAAGCTATAACAAAAAGGAAGCTAGAGAAGTAGTCCATGTGGAAGCAAAATAGGCTAAGTCCAAATGCACCTAACCTGAAACAACTCGGTCTGACACGAGTACGAAATACACGGGTCAGTCTAGCTAAACAAATCAGTTAGATAAACTGAACAACAATAACCTGCAAGGTCACAAAGTATAACAAATATCTCTACAAGAGATAACACAATCATCTAACAAAAGATGAATCATAACAGAACAAGCCTCATCTCATTGGCAATTCAAATAAACAAAGGATATAAACATCCCAAAACAAGCCAAAAAGGCAATAACAAATACCAATAAAGGTAACACGAGTTCCACAAGGTAACAGCGATATATCGTGCGGCTCAAAAAGACCAACACCGAAGAGCGATACCTAGGGAATATACATATCAACGAAAACAAAAGATTGCTCAAGCTCAGTACTGTATAAACAAGGATCCATAAGCCCGAAGGCTCCAAACCCAAATATCACTCGAGCGGCTCATAAAGACCAACTCCGAAAGCGATACAATTGGGCAACAAACCTGAAGGCACAAACCCGACGGCAACATACCCGAAGACAACAAACCCGAAGGTGCAAACCGGAAGGCAACAACCCGAAGGCAACAAACCTGAAGGTGCAAACCCGAAGGCAACACACCCGAAGGCAACAAACCGTAGTGGTGAAGGTCCGAAGGCCCGGTACTGGACACCATTAACTGGCAGAATGTGTCACAACTCTCGAAAAGGAATCCGGAAAGTGGTAACGTGAGTCCCATAACCACTCGTTCGCACTAAATGGTTTATTATCCGTTAGTTAATTTCACACTCAAAGTAGTACAAAGTTTACCTAATCTCATTGGTAAACCAAACCAAAAGGCCAGAACAATCAATTGAATAGATCGGGGATTAATCGGAAAGATAAACGCATGGATTCATGGTCCGTGTTTTACTTAACCATTTTATTTCATTTCCACTCCGCTCGAAGTGCGAAATTATGTGTGTGTGTTTAAACAGAATTTATAAATTAGAGAAGTAAGCTTTTAATACAATTTAAAAGATTATTTTATAAAAAGCCATGAATTAAAATTAAAAAGGAATCATCAAAGTCAAAATAATGATAACAACAAATAGAATCATCACGAATCGATTCAAATTGGAAATTCAATCCCAAAAGGCAAAGTGGGCTGAAACAACAAATTCAGTTGGCTAAACAGAGATTTCAGTTGACTAAACAGCAAATTCAGTTGACTGAAAAGAGATTCTCAGTTGACTGAATTCTGCCTGGAAACTTTCTGTTTCCAGGTTCAGTCGACTGAACAGAGAATTCAGTTGACTGAATCTTGCTTGGAAACTTTCGGGTTCCAGATTCAGTCGACTGAACAGAGAATTCAGTTGACAAATCATGCCTGGGCTGTTTTTCATCCTATCCAAATGAAGAGTAAACTCTTCCAAAATGCAACCGGACGAACATTGACCCTAAGGGATTATGCGAATAGGCAACCCGGCCCTATGTGCTCCTCGATGCATCACCAAAACATGATCAAAGCATCAAAGTTAGGATTTCAAAGATTTGAACCCAAAAAACAAAAGTTGGAATATTCACCAATTCAACCCAAACCCAAAGCAAATGCACATGAAATAGTGTTAGGAATTCATACCTAACAACCAAAGATAATTATAGTCATAGATGTGAGATAAAAATCTCACCTTTAACCCAAAACAAAGAAGAAGGTGCTCAAACACAAGGAGAAGACCAACCAATCTCTACTTCAACCTAACAAACTTCAATCTAAGATCAAAATAAGTACTTCCTAAGTTAGGTTTATGAAACTTTATGAAATTGAAGAGGAAAAGAGTTGGAGAAGATGAAGAGGAGGCTTAGCAATAGCTTCTCTTTGATTTTGGAGCAAGAATTCAAGTTTGCAAGAAGAACTAGGGCTTGGAATTTATAATTCCTCTTCCTTTCCCCCATTTTCAGTTTTAGCTTGAGTTTAGAAGTGAAAATGAGTGAATGGAAGGAGAGGGACTGAGTTAGGTTATCAAACTAGCAAATGGGCTGAACTCAAACCTAAAACCCAATTAGAAAAGGTAGCAAAATTCAACTTACTCCAAACATATCAAAGTTTATACTCAAAAAGATCGCAAATGCCATTTTGGACTCAATGGAAGTGGTTTCGAGCCCCAATTCGGCCGTTTACAAAAAGTAGCCTTTCGGATCCAAAAATCCGACCAACGACGTTATATTTGAATAAAACATTTAAATATAAAATCGTTAAATATGCGGGTTGTTACAGATCTCCCCTCCTTACAAAATTGCGTCCCCGCAATTCCTAGAGACGATACTTGTAACAACTACATAAATAAATCATTCAAAAGAAAAGGAAATAAGATTGAGACGAAAAGATATTATCACCGTTGCCAAGCCAAGATAGAAAGAAAACCCAGATAAGGTCGCTCGATAAACTCTTTGGTTTCCCAAGTACATTCATTGGGGATAGTGGTCCATTGAACTTTAACAAGTGACACGTCCTTGTTCCGAAGGTGTCGCACCTCCGTGTCAAGTACGCGAATAGGCTGCTGTATAATAGATAAGTCCAGTGAGATCTCAAGTTCTTGCAAATCAGGAGAATCGATAACAAAATCCGACTCTCGAAGACACTTCCGAAGCTGAGAGACGTGAAACATGTCATGAATGCCAAATAAATGAGCTGGAAGTGAAACTCTATAAGCCATCGGGCCAATACGTTCAGTAATAGAAAAAGGTCCTATAAAGCGAGGAGCCAATTTCCCAGTCGTACTGAAACACATAACCCCCTTCAAAGGAGAAACACGAATAAAGACAAGATCACCAATCGAGAATTCGAGAGGCTTCCTACGGTTGTCCGCGTAGGATTTCTGGCGGCTCTATGCCCCTTTCATTCTCAAACGAATAAGACCAATCTTTTCAGAAGAGTCACGAACAAAATCTGAACCAAGAATAAGCTTCTCCCCAGATTCCAACCAACAAGAAGGTGATCGACGTGGCCTTCCATATAAAGCTTCGAAAGGAGTCATACCGATACTAGACTGAAAACTATTGTTGTCGGAGAACTCTACAAGAGGTAGGTGATCCTCCCAACTACCACCAAAATCAAAAATACAAATACGGAGGAGATCTTCCAAGATACGATTGACCCATTCAGTTTGTCCGTCAGACTGCGGATGATAAGCTGTGCTAAAATTAAGCTTTGTTCCCAAAGCTTGCTGAAGACTCTGCCAAAAATGACTCGTGAATAAAGGATCACGGTCACTCACAATAGAACTAGGAACACCGTCAAGTCTCACGATTTCCTTGACATATAACTTAGCCAAATGAGAAGCAGTCCTGTTAGACTTAATAGGAATAAAATGAGAAGACTTAGTGAGGCGATCAACAATAACCCAGATACTAGAATGGCCTGATCTCGAACAAGGTAGGCCGTCAATGAAATCCATAGAAATCTGATCCCATTTCTACAATGGAATCTCTAGAGGCTGAAGAAGACCCGAAGGACACTGATGTTCGGCCTTAATACGCTGACAAGTTATGCAATTACTCACATAACTCGCCACATCGCGTTTCATGCCTTCCCAAAAGACGATGCCTATCGGCATACATCTTACTACTACCAGGATGAATGGTATACTTAGAACGGTGACAATCATCAAGAATGTCATGCCTAAGCGCAAAATCAGAAGGCACAAAAAGACGGTTCTTCTTGCGAAGACACCCATGAGAATCAATGCTAGAATCCCGCAATGCCTCATCACAGGATCCAGAATCACAAAGCTGAATAAGATGCAACAAATCAGGATCACGCCGCTGAGCATCGGCAATACGATCCAACAAAATGGGTCGAGCTCCCAAACTAAGTAATAGAATAGGAGAATTAGAAGATGAACCTCAATCACGAATTTCACAAAAAGATAGAGTCTTAAGAATATCCCACTCGGCAAGCATCATTGAAACAACAGCCGAATGTATGCGATTAAGCGCATCAACAACACGATTTCCCTTTCCAGGGGTATACTGGATATCAAAGTCATAGGAGGCAAGAAACTCGAGCCAACGCTGTTGTCTCATATTGAGTTCCTTCTGAGTGAACAAATACTTCAAGGATTTATGATCGGTATAAAGAATGAAGCGCTCGCCCAATAAATAGTGTCGCCAAATCTTCAAGGCAAAGACAATGGCGGCTAACTCAAGATCATGAATGGCATAGCGAACTTCATTCGGACGCAGTTGCCTAGAAGCATAAGCAACTACCCGATCCTTCTGCATAAGAACAGCACCGAGACCACTACCACACGCATCGTGTAGACAACAAGATCATGATTCCCCTCGGGAACCACCAAAATAGGAGCATTAGTGAGAAGTTCCTTTAATGACAGAAAGGAAGCTTCACACTTGTCGGATCAATTAAAACGAATGCCTTTCCGAGTAAGGCTGGTGAGAGGAAGCACAACACGGGAAAAATCCTTAATGAACCGACGGTAATAACCCGCCAATCCAAGGAAATTACGAATCTCATGCACATTCTCAGGCCTCTTCCAATTCTGGATGGCTTCGATCTTTGAGGGATCGACAGAAATGCCATCGGAAGATACAACATGGCCTAAGAACTTAACCTTATTCTCCCAAAAGTGGCATTTGGAGAATTTGGCTCTAAGATGATGATGACGGAGGGTACTCAAGACAATTCTCAAGTGATTAGCATGCTCAGCTTCAGACTTAGAATAAATAAGGATATCATCAATGAACACAAGGACGAACTTATCAAGATATTCTTGGAATACTCGATTCATAAGATCGACAAAGAAAGCAGGAGCGTTCGTCAAACCGAATGGCATAACGAGCCACTTAAAAGAACCATAACGAGCGCGGAAAGCGGTATGTTATCCTCCACGACTCGTAACTGATGAAAACCTGTAGCAAGGTCGAGCTGAGAAAAGACCTTAGCACCACTCAATAGATCGAACATATCATCGATCCTAGGCAATGTATACCTATTCCTGATGGTTAACTCGTTAAGCTTGCGATAGTCAATGCAAAGCCTAAGAGTTCCATCAGACTTCTTCACGAAGACGACCGCGGATCCCCACGGAGAAAAACTGGACTGAATCAACTGCTTGGACTCAAGCTCTAAAAGCTGCTTCTTGAGTTCCTCATTTTCCTTTGTAGACATCCTCGTGGGAGGACGACTAACTGGCTGCGAGCCTGGAATGAGATCAATGCGGAACTCAATTGCCTGTTTGGGTGGCAAACCCGAAACAAGTTCGAAAACATCAGAAAAGTCACAAGCAACAGGAATACGAGATATATCATCATCATCATCTCGCGAATCAAGAGAATGTAAAGCCATTTCGGAGTTATCCACATTCCGAAGAACAAGTAATAGCTGAGTAGGCGAATCCGGATGTCGAAGATATAAAATCCTCTCATAGCAAATAATCCTAGCATCATATCTCACTAGCTAGTCCATTCCCAAAATTATATCAAATCCCAAACAAGAAATAACGTGCAGATTCGCACGAAAAGAAAAGCCACATAAAACAACCTCATCATCATCACAAAGCATACTAAGGGTCGCGGATCCTCCAATAGGATTCGCAATCCTTAAAGAAGTAAATAAACAAGAAACATCCAAGGATAAATCATCAACGAGCTTTTGCGATACGAAAGAATGTGATGCACCCGTATCGAAAAGAACTCGAATACTATGATCATGAAATAAAATAAAACCTTCCAAAATAGATGGAGATATACCTTTGGGCTGAGAAGGACCTTCAGAAGCCTTAGCGGCATAAAGCTTGCTAGACTTGGCACCACCAGGAACAGTTCGGCAGGTGGAAACATGATGACCTTCCTTCTTGCAATAGCGACAGAAGAGAGGTTTAGGACAAGCTCGAATAATATGATCCGGAGAACCATAATTGAAACACTTCTGAATGAAAGGTGTTCCAGCAGACTGAGGCTGAGAATTAGAACCACCAGTCTTCTTCTTCTTAGAAGGAAAAGACCTAGACTTCTGAAATGGAAACCGCTTCTTGTTGGGGTTCTTGGAAACCTCAACATCCTCACCACTATCACACTCCTTCTCGACGGTTTCAAGATGAAGTGCAGAATCAACCAACTCCTCAAAAGAGAGCGTAAGCTGGAGCAACAAAGACTTCTTAAGATATTTCATAAGACCAGAGACAAACTTCAAATTCTTCTTATAAGAAGTGCTAATGAATTCAAGACCATACTGAGATAAAGCCTCGAATGATGCAACATACTCAGAAACATAAGATTTCCCTTGCTTCAACTCAAGGAAGCGATGGTTCAATAAAACTTTTCAGATTCAAGAACGAACTTGAGTTCGAATTGTCCCCGAAAATGAGTCCAAGAAAGAGTAGACTCATCAATTTCGGCTATAAGAAGCTCAAGTCAATAAAGAGCACTCTCTTGTAATAAGCTAGAAGTTACAAGAACTCTATCATGATCAGAAAGATCCATGCTAGAGAAGATACGCTCGCACGTGCGAAGCCAAGCTTGGACTTCAAGAACAGACTCGGAGCCTTTAAACGGCTTTCCCCCAAGATGAGAAAAGTCACTACACTGACGTGCAAAGGCAGACTTGCGAGGTGGAGATACTCGAGGAGGAACTGGAGGCTGAGTGCTCCAAAACAATTCCAAAAGCTGATCGGCAGACATATAAACGCCATCCGGATGTGAACCACTGGATTGCCCAGCATCCGAACGTCGTCCCCTGCCTCTTCCAGCCATACGCTGAAAGTTAAGATAAGAACAAGATTATTCACAAGGTAGATGTCATTAATACAATTGCGGAATACTACGGAATGAAATGCATTCCTAGACGTATTCCCAATTTCTATCTAACCTTTGATGGTAGAAGGAATAGAGAGACACGATGATTCAAAGATTTGTATCACTCATACACTTTGATGTACCGGAATATGTGCCTCTATTCTGTGTTTATCATATTTTTTTCTGAACTCAGCTCTGATACCAAGCTGTGCGCCCCACCTCTATACCCACGCTAGCCAAGGACACTACACTGCCGTCAACTAACATGGAGAATAAGGCTGGTTAGGAGCGACCATCTATAGCCTTGCTCTAACTATATATTGAATACATCGACAATAGACATACCAAGCAGGCCGACATACCCAATGAATACTTAAAAAAACCATAAGTGGTTGGAGAATCTATCAGAACAGAATATAACAACTCAAATGTAATATACATCACAGAACAGTAGATCATCATATACACATATATTGATACATAACAGAGTTTACAAACTGATACACGTCAAGTGGTATAGCAAACCACAATATACATATGAATCCAAAAGAATACATATATCAGAGTTACAACAAAAAGGGACTACACAAAAGCTAAAACAAAAAGGAAGCTAGCGAAGTAGTCCATGCGGAAGCAAAATAGGCTAAGTCCAAATGCAGCTAACCTGAAACAACTCGGTCTGACCCGAGTACGAAATACACGGGTCAGTCTAGCTAAACACATCAGTTAGATAAACTGAACAACAATAACCTGCAAGGTCACAAAGTATAACAAATATCTCTACAAGAGATAACACAATCATCTAAAAAAAGATGAATCATAACAGAACAAGCCTCATCTCATTGGCAATTCAAATAAACAAAGGATATGAGCATCCCAAAACAAGCCAAAAAGGCAATAACAAATACCAATAAAGGTAACACAAGTTCCACAAGGTAATAGCGATATATCGTGCGGCTCAAAAAGACCAACACCGAAGAGCGATACCTAGGGAATATACATATCAACGAAAACAAAAGATTGCTCGAGCTTAGTACTGTATAAACAAGGATCCATATGCCCGAAGGCTCCAAACCCAAATATCACTCGAGCGGCTCATAAAGACCAACTTTGAAAACGATACAATAGGGCAACAAACCCGAAGGCACAAAGCCGAAGGCAACATACCCGAAGGAAACAAACCTGAAGGTGCAAACCCGAAGCAACACACCCAAAGGCAACAAACCCGAAGGCAACAAACCGTAGTGGTGAAGGTCCGAAGGCCCAGTACTGGACACCACTAACTAGCAGAATGTGTCACAACTCTCGGAAAGGAATCCGAAAAGTGGTAATGTGAGTCCCATAACCACTCGGTCGGACTAAATGGTTTACTATCCGTTAGTTAATTTCACACTCAAAGCAGTACAAAGTTTACCTCATCTCACTGGTAAACCAGACCAAAAGGTCAAAACAATCAATCGAATAGGTCGGGGATTAATCGGAAAGATAAACGCATGGATTCGTGGTCCGTGTTTTACTTAACCATTTAATCTCCTTTCCACTCCGCTCGAAGTGCGAAATTGTGTGTGTGCGTTTAAATAGAATTTATAAATTAGAGAAGTAAGCTTTTAATACAATTTAAAAGATTATTTTATAAAAACCCATGAATTAAAATTAAAAAGGAATCATCAAAGTCAAAATAAATGATAACAACAAATAGGATCATCATGAATCGATTCAAATTGGATATTCAATCCCAAAAGGCAAAGTGGGCTGAAACAACAAATTCAGTTGACTAAACAAAGATTTCAGTTGACTAAACAGCAAATTCAGTTCACTGAACAGAGATTTTCAGTTGACTGAATTCTGCCTGGAAACTTTCTGTTTCCAGTTTCAGTCGACTGAGCAGAGAATTCAGTCGACTGAATCTTGCCTGGAAACTTTCGAGTTCCAAATTCAATCGACTGAACAGAGAATTCAGTCGACTAAATCATGCTTGGGCTGTTTTTTAGCCTCTCCAAATGAAGAGTAAACTCTTCCAAAATGTAACCGGACGAACATTGGCCCTAAGGGTTTATGCAAATAGGCAACCTGGCCCTATATGCTCCTCGATGCATCACCAAAACATGATCAAAATATCAAAGTTAGGATTTCAAAGATTTGAACCCAAAACACTAAAAATTGGAATATTCGCAAATTCAACCAAAACCAAAAGCAAATGCACATGAAATAGTGTTAGGAATTCATACCTAACAACCAAAGATAATTATAGTCATAGATGTGAGATAAAACTCTCACCTTTAACCCAAAACAAAGAAGAAGGAGCTCAAACACAAGGAGAAGACCAACCAGTCTCTACTTCAACCCAACAAACTTCAATATAAGATCAAAATAACTACTTCCTAAGTTAGGTTTAGGAATCTTTCTGAAATTGAAGAGGAAAAGAGTTGGAGAAGATGAAGAGGAGGCTTACTAATAGCTTCTCTTTGATTTTGGAGCAAGAATTCAAGTTTGCAAGAAGAACTAGGGCTTGGAATTTCTAATTCCTCTCCCTTTCCCCCATTTTCAGTTTTAGCTTGAGTTTAGAAGTGAAAATGAGTGAATGGAAGGAGAGGGACTGAGTTAGGTTATTAAACTAGCAAATGGGCTGAACCCAAACCCAAAACCCAATTAGAAAAAGTAGAAAAATTCAACTCACTCCAAACATATCAAAGATTATACTCAAAAAGATCGCAAACGCCATTTTGGACTCAATGGAAGTGGTTTCGAGCCCCAATTCGGCCGTTTGCAAAAAGTAGCCCTTCGGACCCAAAAATCCGACTGACGATGCTATATTCAAATAAAACATTTAAATATATAATTGTTAAATATGCGGGATGTTACATTAGCTGCAGTGGTAGCTCGGAGGTGTTGAGTGTGCTGTCAGGATAGTCTCTTGGCTTAGCAGTATCCTAGAGGCGGAGTCCGAAAGCAGTAGAGTGGCTTGTTTCTTCGATAATTCAGGAGTCTTTGTGATTCTTTTGTCTGTAGGTCGGACAGATGGTGAAGCTTGTCTACTTCTTCTGGAAGCTCAGTTGGGTTTGATATTGTGGTTAGGATAGACCATTAATTTCTTCTTTTAGTTAGAAGAACTTAAGCTGGTCTGATTTGTGAGGAGAGAACAGTTTATTTGAAATCTGAACAGGGTAGAATCGCAAAAGTGGCTTGCGATGGTTCGGAAGTTCTCTTAGTAATCTTTGCTTTGGGTTGAGGTATCTCTAGAGGATGTGGAGCGATCGAATTGGTTTGAGATTTTTCGGCTGTCTTCGATGAAGTCAAGACTTGCATCCGTATCAGAAGATTGAGTTCTTTATCGACTGGGTTCTTGGAGCTTTTCCAATGGTTTAGTCTAGTACGAAGGAGGCTCTTTGAGTGAGAGTGGTTTTTTGTGAAGCAGTCAGGATTGATCGGATCATGTTTTCTGGCTGGATTTTTGTTGTATTGTTTGTGACCGAATCGGATAGGTCACTGAGATTTTATGGAATTTGATGGACATTGTTTCCTGGATGAGTTGATCAAGTCTGTTCTTGTGTTCATCAACAACATTATCATCTTCCTCAAATCCAAGTTGTGCAGTGGAAGCAAGGTGGCGGCTATTTCAGAATAGAAGCAACCTGGGATTCCTCGGAAGTTTGTGTTTCTCTTGGATCAGAGGATTTCTACCGGAAGCTCTTTCGAGATCTGAAGGCTTGGTTGTCTAGTGCATCTATTCTGTTTTTTCGGATAGAAGAAGTAAGTCCGAAGTCTTCCGATGTTTGTGTGGTAGAGTTTGAGTATTGGATTTTGATGGACCTTGGAAGAACCATCTTGTTGAGTAGGATCCAGACATCATCTATTTCTCAATCTAGATTTGATCAGTGAGGCATCTGCAAAGATTGGATTAATCTAGAAGGTTAAAGGCAACCCAGGATCGTCAGGAGAGATTTGTGGATAAGGCACAAAGGAATTCAGAATTTGAAGTTGGAGATTTGGATTTAAAAATTGGAAATTTAATTTTGGATAAATTTTTCTCCGATCGTAAGAGCGATGAGATTTGGGTAAGTCTGGAAGTTAGCTCAGAAGAGTATTGGATTTTTCTGTATGCTCTTAAGGTTAAGTGTTTGATCTACATGATTGAATTACTAGTTCGGATGGTTAGGATTCATAGTGTATTTCACGTATCACTGAGGGAGTACGTGTATGATCCATCACTGGTTTTAGAACTAGTAGTTCTAGGGAGATTTGAAAGTTGAATATGACTTGTCTGTGGTCCGGTTTCCTGTTTAGATTATAGATCTAGATGTATAAGAGCTCTGAATCTAAGTGGTGCAGCCAGTTTAGATTCAGGAAAGCAAGTATCCCGGTGTTTGTACCTGGGAAACTCTAGAAAGTTCTGTCCAGAATTTTGTCTGGATATAGTGTTGGTTGTTTGAATTGATTGCTATGGTTGCTAATATGATAACATATGCTTGCTATATTAAAATTAAATCTGTGTGAGATTATTAAATTATCTTTTCTTTTAAATTTCGGGGACGAAATTCTTTTAAGGGGGAGGAATGTGATATCCCAGAAATTTAAGCAATATTTATTTAATAATTTCCATTAATAATCATTTTAAAATATGTAATATCGATTTAATAACCTAATTTAAACAGGATTTATCTTTATTAAAACCTATAATTGTTTAATTTAACAAATGTTATCTTTTCAAAATTTATAATAATGATAAATTAATTTGGGAATTTTTTTCTTTACAAAGTTAAAAATATTTAAATGATAAAATTTATCTTTCTAAGCTAATTAAAAAATGATATTATATTTATAATGTATATATATGTGTATACAATAGAGAGTTTGATTTTAATTTTAATTTAAGTTTAATAAGAAATGTTTTCAAATTTATATATATATATATATATATATATATATATATATATATTTGTATATATATTGTAAATTGGAAAACGTAATTGGATTTAATATAGAAACTTTTCAATAGCATATTTTAAAAATCTATCTTATATCTTCAAAAGTAATTAAAGTAAATATTATTTTTTTTAAAATATAATAGTTTAAATTGTATATTATAATAAAAGTTTATTTTTGTTTACTTTTAAAGATTGGCTTTTGAAATAAATTTAGTATATACATTGAAGTACAATGTTTTTAGTTGAAAACTTTGAAAATAAGGTTTAATTCAATATTTTTTTCTTTTTAAATTTTCTTGCTTTAAAATTTAGCTTTGAAAATTTTATTTTAAAAAGATACAAATAAACATTTAAGAATGTAAATTTTAAGGGTAATATATATATATATATATATATATATATTAAAAGCTAAATTGATATAAACATTGAAACATGATAACATAAATAAGAAATGAATTTAAAAAAAATTTATAAAATTATGAAATTATTTTAATATCGAATTATAACATGTGTAAGGTTATTATACCATGAGAAAGACACTTGTAATCATTCTAATGATCTTAAGTAACAAGTGGAATTTGTTTTATTTATTTTTGAAAACATTTTATTAAAAATGTATTAAGTAAAAACTTGGCAGTTCATTTTAGTTCAAACATTCTCTTCAAAAGAAAAAACTGAAAATCAGATTTTGAAGATAATTCTAAATCAGATTTTTAAGAAAGTTCAAAGCTCAAAATCAAAAATTAGTTCAAAAATCTGTAGCAAGTTTCAAAATAAACAAACATCTGTTCAAATGATCTGCAAAGCTGAGATCTGGCAAAATGAAGATTATCAATAGATTTAAACCAAAATTTAATCAACATCTCTACAAAGATCAACTGCAAATTCAACCAACAAGACAACAAATCCAAATTCAAGAATAAACTCAGTCAACATTAATCAAAACAGCAAGATGCAAAACAAGTTTAACTGTTCCAGGGAGGAAGCAATGCTCTCTGCTTTGAATTTGATGAGTAAACTTTTGTTTAAAAACAGTTTTTAGAATTTGCATGAGCTGATCTTATATGATAAAGTTGAGATGTAGTTTGCATGCTTTATTTATCTAAATAAATGTATGAAATGGCTTGATTTCCAGTGTGTGTCTCTGCATATTTATATTGTGCTCTGTATTTGTAACAGACTTAATTGTCATCACCAAAGCAATTCCTATCTTCTCAAACAATCAATTTTTGACTTTGGTAACTAAAAGAAAATTGTTAATAACAATGTATTCTGGTTATTAAAAATAAAATTTAAATGATTATATTGATAAATATACTGTAAATTTAAAATTTACAGTGGAAATTAGAAATTAGACAAAATTCAAAGATGAATATTCTTGAATTCACCAATATGGTCTGGATTGTCTTCGAAATCTTGGAATTTTAAAGTTTAAATTGTGATTTCTAGTTTAGAATTCAAGGACTTATTTGGTGATGAATGTTTTTGGGGTTTTGATCTACTGCCGTTGATCGGCGATGTTTGGTGGCTCGAGATTTGGCCTGAAGGTGGTTGGGAAGTCGATGGTCACTGGAAAAATAGGGTTGGACTTTTCTATTGGCCATGGTGGCCGGAGAGGTAAAGAGTAGGGTTTTTGTTCTTGTGTGTGTCGTCGATGATTATAGTGTTCGAACGGCGACAAAGGCGCACCGGGTTCATGCGCATAAGGGGGAAAGGCCTCAGTGGCTCGAGAGGTGCCTGTGGTCGTAGCAGTTTGGTCACAGGAGGCGTAGTGCGTGGGCGATAGGGGGTTTTCTGATCTCGAGCATCTTCCAGCTTTGGGTGTGAGTATCGATTTTGTAGTTTCTTGCGTTTTTCGTTGATCTGCTTCGTCGAGGTGATGTTGAAGTCGATTGTGGGTTGGAGCGAGACTGAGAGTTGATCGACGTTGAACTTTTCGATTGTGCATGTGCACGGAGGACTGCATGTGCATATGAAGCTTTTGAGTTTGGGGAAGAAACATTTGGCCCGGAGTAGTTTGTGTTTCCACTCGTGTTCGACTCAGGAATGATTTAGTGGGAAGCCTTGTGTAGGTTGCTTTGAGTTCCGCACGAGTGTTGCTTCGAGTTTTTTTTCGGGTGTTTTGTCATATTTGCTCGGAAACGTTTTTGTTTCCAGTTTTTAAGCTTGTCCAGATTCTTTAACTAAATGAATTTTCAAATTTTCAAGGGTAAAGCTAAAGTTTAAACAAGGTTTATCCAGTTATTTTCTATAACGTATAAAATGTTTTAAGTTAGAAAATGATGTTTTAAACAAGTGATTAATTTTAAAGGTATGAATTTTAAAGTTTTAAAATCTTGTTTTAAAAATAGTTTTGATAAATATTACTTTAGAATGAAGTTGTTAATAGTTTTTAAATGTTTCAACTTAAATAAAATTTGTTGGAATATAATTATGATTTAAGTAAAGTATTTAACTTGAATCAAGGAATAATGATTTTAATAAATCATATTCAAGTTTTAAAAATTTAAGTTTTTTTAAATGGAAGTTAAGAGTTTAATATAATATAATAAATGATTTACCTTAATTTAATCATGCTTTATTAACTAAAGTAATTAAGTATAATTACTTAATTTACTAAAATGATTGATTCGGGTAATTGAATTAAGATAAATTAATTTGTGAAATTAACTAAGTATAATTAATTTCTTAATTAATATTCGATTAATCAAAGTTAATCAATTAAGAAATAATTAAGTAATAAGTAATTAAGAGGTTAATTACTTAATGTTAAGAAGATTATTAAAGTAATTACTTATGAAGTAATTAAAGTAATTAATTACTCAGTGTAATTAATTAAGTAATATTGTTAATTTTAATTAATTAATTAAGTTTAATTAATCAAAGAGGATTACTTAATGATGGAATTAAGTATTATTACTTAATGTAATTAATGAAGTGTAACTACTTAGTGAAGTAATTAATGAATAATTACTAGATGTAATTAAAGGAAAATTACTTATAGAAAGTAATTAAATGATAATTACTTGAGGGAAGTAATTAAGTGATAATTACTCAGTGTAATTACAGGATTAATTTATGTAATTAATCAAGGAGTTGATTTAATTAATAAGTAATTATGGGAAGTTAATTACTGAGTTGGATTAATCAAGGTTGATTAAAAATGTAATTAAGTTAAAGATTAATTATTAAAAGGTAATTAGAAGAATAATTAATTAATGAAAGTAATTAAAGATTATTAATTAATGTAATTAATGATAATAATTAAAGGTTTAATTGATTAATAAATGTGATTAATTATGAGATAATTAATCAAGGAAGTGATTAAGATATAATTAATTAATGTAATTAATTAAGGAACAATGTAATTAATTATAATTAATTAATTAATGTAAGTAATTAAGGTTATTTACTAAATGATTAAAGCATAATTAAATTGCGTAATTAATTTAAAGGTTAATTACTTAATTATAATTAAGTAATAATTAATCAAGGGTGACTAAATTTATAACATAATTAAAGAATAATTAATCTATAATTGAAGATTAATTAATTGGTTTATAAAGTGGTTAAAGGTTGATTAATTAATTAAATGGTTTGTAATTAAGTAATTAATGATTGTTTAAGCAGGATTATGTGATAAATTCTTAAGTAATTAATTTAATTTAAGTTGATTAATTTAATTATAATTTGGATTAAAGATTCCTGTTTATGGATGATTGATTGAATGGAATGTTTGGATTTGGTTGATGCTTATAGTTTGAAAAATCTGTGATGTGCTATGATACGTTATTGATTATAGCTGTGATAAATGTGTGATATTTATCTGTTAATGATGCTGTGTGAATTCAATATTTTAAATTGAATTAACTGTTCAAACTAAAATCACTTGGACATTAAGATGCCGTTTTGGATTTCGATGAGACCAAGATCGGGTTTCCAAACTTGGAATTCCAAAAACCACATCGATCCAAATTAAATGTTAGGTCATGAAAGACTCAAGGTGTAAGGACTATTCGTCGTTAAAACTATGAGGGTGATTCTAATACGAGTTTAACGAGGTAGTACTTTCAGGTTCGAGAAGAAGATTCAGAGTGCAAGGGCTATTGTCGTTAATTCTGAGGGTAATTCCAAAACGAGTGCAGGGAGATAGTGCCTTCGGTTTTGTTCGAACCTGGAACGAACTTGTATGGATTGAATGCTTTCAGAATATCGTCAAGTGGACGATGTGCATTCTATAGATGTGTTCTATGATGGTAATCGTATCCTCAAGCCATATCAATCGGGAATGGCTAAAACAGGAGAGGTGCAGTAAGGCTAAGTGGGTAGCACCCAAGTAGGACGAGATTCACCCCTGTCTAGAGATTCCTTTTTATTTGACTGTGTGGGAAGTTGGCGACGACCATCTGTGGGGTTGTCTTGTTCGGGACTGTCCAGTAAGGGATGGTTCCGGCTTTGTGTTGCAGGGTATTTAGGGTGGATCCTCGGTACGGTGATCCCGGCCTCGTACTGTGACGGGCATTACCCCAGTAGCCCTGCCATTGATGGAAACCCATTCTTCATACATGTCCTTTACAGTTTTGATTGTATACATATGTAGGTGAAATTTAATAAATGTAAAAATTTCGGCTATTTTCTATTTACTTGAAAACCCTAGACCCTATTATAATATGACTGGATATTGTAACGTCCCGCCTTTTTGTATGCTTTAAATCGACGATAAACCACACACGTCAGACTTAAACCATACAGAAGGGCGGATTGTTATGGGGTAAATAAGAAAATGCAGAGAAAGAAAGAAAACAGAATCTTACAGTAGAACGACAAAATATAATAATCAAATAAACAGTTCATCAAGCTGTTTTACAAAACATTTGATTATACTTATACAATAAATATCAGAGTTACATATACCAAAGGATAATAACAATGCAGCAGAAAAATGTGATGCAGTGGAACATTATAGTAAATAATAGTAATAATACAATCTTCGTCTTCATCCTCCAGAAATAAGGCCTTCAAATCTTGAAATGCTTAGGCTGACCTGAGCGAATTGAAAAGACAATACACTCAAGTCAGAACTAAAAGATCTTATGTAAGTTAAATCAATAGTAAATAATATGAGTGGAACGGCGTCAGAGATGTTTACGGGGTTTGACATCTCTATCCAGTGTCTAACGTGAGTGCAGTAACTTAAGAGATGCTCGGGATTCACATCTCCTAAGGATCCGTTAAACTATTTACTATGTAGTAATATTTCGCTATTGTAATAATGTCTATAGTAAAATAAACTTACTTTTTTCATAGCGTTAAGGGGTTACCCACATAGCCCTTCACACATAATAGTCCCGGTAGTCCATCCAATATCATGGTCCCTCCTGATCTGGAAGCCGCCAGAGGATACCATACGTGCTACGGGAGAAAACCAAACTCGTACAGGGCTCGCTAGGGTTGGTGTCACGGCACAATTAGGCAATGCCAGGGTAGATATACCAATTACACTTCCGGGCCGGTGGTATCGCATAGCGCGCAGCTACCGCCCACCTCGAGCCACACCCCCAAATCAAAAATCAAAAGTGTTCACCGAATAAATACAAAAGTCAGAGTATAATATCGAAGGGATGTGTCCGATCAAAGGTGCTACCTCATTAGCCCATCGATCGCTCTTGTTTTAGCTACCTTATGCCAACTCATGGGAGTCGGGCCCACGTATTTACCTCAAAGGAAACGCGGCCGCCATTCTACTTCATTCTGGAATCTCCACCCGTACACGGTTGTCAAAGTGATTTCGGAGTTGGCAGAGAGTATGACAACTTCCGATCCCGGTCTCTTTAACAACCAAACGTTATTATAGCACCGCGGTCTTTTTAAAATAATCATACTTCAAAACCAAATATACTATTCATTTCAAAACCATATGAATACGATATCCTTTCCATTTCAAAAACCAAATCATTATGATATCATTTTTTTTATAAAAACCAAAATCAATATAATATCATTTTTATTTCAAATATATCTCTTTTCTAAAATCATGGCACTTTCAAAATTATAATATTTCGAAACCAAACGCTTGAAATATAACATAACACTTCGGATTTATAGCTTTAAAACCATAACTTTCAAAGCTTAAATAGCTTGGATATTCAACAGTATATAAAATAAAATAGTTCGAAATTTAAAATTACATTACAAGTAAAATAATTTCCTCGACTTTACAATTTTTATTCACTTTAAATTAAATCTCAATTCATAAATTTTCAACTCACTTTCAGTTTCAATAAACCACTTCAATTACAATATATTTCAAACTTTGAGTATTAAACAATTTCAAAACTAAGGTTGGAAATTTCGATTCAACAATTCAATGTCCTGTTATTTAGTTTTGAAATATTTGCATAATAAATCCACTATCATTAAATAAAAATCAAATTACCAATAACTAAATATTTCCTCCAATTTATTTATACTAGAATTATTCATTTAATTCATCTTGAATAAAAATCTACCTATACATATCATACCTTTTAAAAATCCAAGTTTGACAAATTTACATCAACTTATGGAGTTTAATTCTTAAATAAGCTCAATTTCAAATAATTCCCAATTTACCTTCCAATCTTAATTTATTTAAATCATTATAACCTCTAAAATAAAGTATGATTTAAATACTTAACCATATTTTATTTTAAATGAAATCAAACACCATTATTAAACCTATTGTTATTAAACAAATTTATACATAGCTTAAATATACGAATTTAACTATATAAAAAATATTTTTATCAAATATAAAAAAGAATCAATATTTATTAAACCGTATAATTCTATCCAAACCATAGAAATCATTTTCAAAATATTTATATATATATATATATATATACCGACGGTGTCTGTATAAAATTTTCTATCCTATGGTCAGGTGACACAGATGTTTATCATTTCAATCCGTAATTTAAAATAAAATTATGGTTATATATCATTTCAAACCGCAATCAAGAATGAAATAAAATGCATAACAACATGCAGTTTGTACCACAGCATCCATTCATCCAATATCAATCATCAACCATTTATCACAATCATCATCCAATCCAAACAATAACATCTATATAGAATAGAAATAAATAACAAGTAATTACTGGTAGTTTATATTCAATAATAATTTAACTGGCAGTTAATATGCAATAATAAATTAATTAACAATTTAATTCAATAAATTAAATCTAACTGGAATTGATGATAAAAATATAACAAATAGAAATAAATAAATTTCTAATCAAATCAAAATTTTATTTAACACACATAAGAAATTTAGAAATTGTGATTGGGTTAAAACACTCACCTTTTGAATTTAAATTGAATTTAAACCTGAAATTTGAACGGTCTCGAAATTCGTCCAAACTAGCACCAAAATGTCCGGAATTCCAATACGAACCTAGCGAAGAAAACCGCGCATGAAACGGACCTCATAGATGAGAGTTATACGCATTAAAATGATTAAAATTTAAATTTAAAAAAAAACAAAAAACAAAAAAACAACACCCCTACCTTCACACGCCACGTCATCACCGAAACAGTACGCACACACGAACTAGAACACGGAAACCCTAGCATCACCATCCAGTAACGTGTTCGAGAGAAACCGCCGCTCCCTCCGATGCTTGCTGCGACCACGCGCGAGACCTCTCCGAAGCCACGACCAAGTTCAGGCGCCATCGCGACTTGGTCGCCTTCGCTTCTGGTCGGCGAATAAGCTGCAGCCGCCACCTTTTTCCATGACCTAGTTGAATTTTTGGCTTCGATCTGACCATCAATCCATCAAACAAATTACGCTGATGCAAACCCCACGGCGATCTCTACACAACCCCTCAATCGATTTGATGATCCGTCGTAGTTAATTTCGATGCAACGGACAGCGGAGAAGAAACCATCAATTTCTGGACAATCGGTGACTCCAATCGAAAAACGAATAGCATATCTAAGATGCGCTCGTCGAGAGCTTCAAATCCATATAAAATTTGATATTATTTGCAGAGTTTAAATTTTTGGCTTTGGATTTGATTTGGAATTGTATTTAGGAATTAGGGTTTGCAGCCATTGGAAAGAGGAGCTAATAAAACGTACAGAAATGAGGCATAAGAAATGAATTAGGGTTTATGACATGCTATATATAGACAGAGTTGAAAAAGAATAGATGGACACGATTTGTTTACGCGTTGAACGATATATGGCCCGCAAAGCCCGTTTTGACTCTGGAACGAAATTGGGTCAACTCATATATCAAACTAGATGTTTTAAAATATTTTAAACGCGATGGAACAGGTTTCAAGTCCAAAATCCATTGCATGAAAAAGTTATGCTAAAATCAAAAATTTTCAAATTGATTTCAATTTTATTGGCTTCTAGGCGTTTCAGGTCTGTATGATCAAACAACAAGTCTGATCGCTACGAAACATGAAACCCTACAATAATTCGCCGTTACGGATTCGATGAAACTGGTTTTTGAAATCCAAGTCAGTGGCCAAAATTACTATTTTTACATTAATTAATTAAATTAATAAATTAGCTAATTAAATCAAATTTCAAATTACAATTCTTTAATTGACAAATTTCATCCGTTTTGATTTCTCAATTATTTATAATAATTTAAAATTTTTAAAATGTCAATTTAGAGTTGATTAATTTATCAATTTCAGTATTAACCTCAATTTCATTAAATTCAAAAATTATAAATAAAATTCCCAATAATCCAATTTAATTAAATAAATTAATGATCTTACCATTCATTATTGTCAAACAGATGAATTTAACATTGGATTCAAAACTATTACTCAAATATCCATACATTTCATCTAAATTCCCATTTATGCAATATTTAATTTCATTTATTTGCAATTAATCCTATTATCATAAATTAAATTCCAATATGTTGATAACACTTTATTTCCATTCCTTTTATTCAACCAATTGTCATATTACAAATAAAATTGATATTATTTCCAGTTATTTCCTTAATTTATACTAATATAACATTGAATTGAGATTCATTGCAATTGATTTCAAATTTTGATTTAATGGACTAGATATGTAACAACCCAATATTTTCCGCCTTTGAATGGCTGAAAATATCGCATTGTAAATAAATTGGGAGTAAATGAAATACAAATCACAGAATCACAGACACAGAAATATCAGAATAACTCGCAGCGGAAATTAAAATAACATAGTAGTTCATGAAGCTAATATAACAAACTCTCAAAACATAATACATAATATCAGTCTGAAAAAACATATACAATAGAAATCTCAAATACATAGTAGTTTATAAATACCAGACCTGAAATAGAATAACTGAAACTGAAAGGGAACAGATAACTAGACAAGCAGAATCTTCAGCGATTCCTAGCTCCAGAAAGAAATCCAAAACAAAGCAGTAAATACTCAGGCTGACCCAAGCGTAAAGTAAAACACAAAACACTCGATTCGGGACATATATACCTATATAATGTAAACCAACTCAAGTGAACTGTAGTAGTAATGTACAATAACTTAAAGGATGCTTGGGGTCACCCATCCTTTAAGGACTAGTTAAACTATAAATTAAATACATCCCGTGGTTAAAATTTCAAAATAGTAATTTATACTTCGAAATCAAATACCATTTCAAAAATTCAATATCATTCAAACTCCATTTCAAAATATCAAAATATCGTATCTTTTCAAAACCATATTCATTTTTTTTTAAATATCATTTCAACACACATTTCAAAATAGTTTATATTTCAAAACAAATTACTTCATTTTAAATCATAAAATGAATTTATTATATTTGATAATTAAATTATTAAATTTCCAAAATTTTAATATTTCAAAATTCATTTATTCACTTAAATTTATTAAAACAATGAAAATTCAACTTTCGCAGCATTTAAAAAAAATGCTGTAGAAAGTTACTTTTAAAACAATTCAATTTAACAAAAGGCAGCATTCAAAATGCTGTAATAGGATTACATTAATTCAAATAAAACCCTAGTTAAATTCAACAATTATAGCATTTACAAAGTGCTACAATAGCCATTAATTCAATTTAGCCCTTTAGTTCATTTATATTAACTACAGCATTTACAAATGCTGAAATATCTTTCACTTTAGAAATAATAGCATTTCAAAAATGCTGTTAATTAAATTCCAAATATTCACTATACTTTCACAAACCATTAAATTTATATTTAAACCATTTCAAACTTATATAATCATATATTTTTCACTTTTATAACCATCATTTAATTTTACTTAAATTCATGATTTTACAAAGTTAAATTTCCATTCAAAAATCAATATTTAATAATAATTCACTTATTAAATTCCAACATTCAATTTCAATTCATATAATTAAATTTTTAACTTAACGCCTAAGTTTAAATTTCAAAATATAGCTTATTTTCATTTTACTTACTTAACTTCAAAATTCACTTTTAAACAAAATTCAAATTTTTTCAATTTAAGTTATATTTCAAAATTTAACTCAATATTCATTTATTTCACATTTTTAACTTATTCAAAATCCATTGATATATTATAAAATCATTTTAAATTCATTTAATTCAAAATATCGTAAATTTATCATATTTTCATATTAAATTTTAAATTCCATTTATAATTAAATCAAAATTTCCAAAATAACTTATATTTCAAATTTCCACTTTATCATTAATTCATTTCACTTATAAATTCTCAGAAAAATCAAAATACTTTGCAAAAATCATTTTTAATTAAGTTTAAAATAAAATATTATAATGTTTACATTTCTAAAATATTTTAAAAAACTTTGATTATATTTTAACCACGGTCTATATATCATTTTCTACCCTAGGTAAAGTGATACGGGTAATATATCATTTCAATCCGTAATTTACAAAGAAAACCCGGGTTTTCAAACCTGCAGTCCCAAGCAAAATGAAATAATTGAAAATCGTTCAGGCCTATCATTTCAGCCTATAACGATTTTCCCCTATTCTAAAGTCTGTTCGGGTATGTATCATTTCAACCCATAATGATTCTAATCTAAAGGGAACTTGCAGTGTGATAAACTGATATAAATAACAGAACAACATAAAATAACAGTAATATATGATATAATAGGTAAATATGCATGGTTGAACATCATATGATCATGACATAGCAAATATAATATGGTGATGCATTTTATGGTTTCAAAAGTGATCGATTTACTAGTTATATAAGTACAAAACTATCTAGTGAGAATAACTCACAGGTATAAGCTGGAGACAACAAATGAATGCACAACTGAGATCCACAAAAGCACGATAGCACGACAAAGATTCGAGTGGGAGAGCCAAAGATTAATTTCCTTGAATACAATTCAAACAAAAAAATGTAACCACATAAGTTTTTCAACCCAAAATATAGTAAAACAATGTTAGAATTAATAGCATAAAACAAAGCCAAAATCTTTGCACTTGCTTTCAACCTTCCTTAGGCTTGGCCATAGGTTAGAATACATGGCTAAGGCATGGATTTTATCTGGTTTTAGGTCCAATAGGGTCGGCCTACATGGGTTAGATGATGGTGCAAAGTATGGTGCATGAACAAAACAAGCTAAGGAACACCACATGGTTTCAATGCAAATTCAGGCCACGGTCAAGGCCATATGGGCACGGCCTGGGTTCAGGTGGGTCAGGGGTTGACATAGCAGAGGGGTCAGGTGAGGCAGGGGCTGGAGATGGTGGTGAAGGTGGCGGCTAAGGGGGTGTTTGTGGTGGTGGAAGGCTAGTGTGATCGGCTATGGGTGTTTAGGTGAATCATTTTGCATTTTTGTGGTGGATCTTCTATCTAGGGTGGCTCGGCTAGGCTAGGGGGTTGGAGAGGAGGCGATGAAGGTTGGTTCAGGTGGTGGTGGAGGCGGCCAAGCTGAAGGAATGGTGGGGCCAAACCTAGAAGAAAGGAAGCAAGAGCAAAATTAAAAAAATCAAGTATAAAAACAATGAAAAAAGTAAAGGCATGGATTTTGATTTGGTTTTGGGTCCAATGGGGTCGGCCTACATGGTTTAGACGATGGTGCAAAGTATGGTGCATGTACAAAACAAGCTAAGGAAAACCACATAGTTTCAATGCAAATCTAGGCCACGGCCAAGGCTATATGGGCACGGCCTGGGTTCAGGTGGGTCAGGAGTTGACATGGCAGAGGGGTTAGGTGAGGCAGGGGCTGGAGATGGTGGTGAAGGTGGGGGCTAAGGGGGTGTTTGTGGTGGTGGAAGGCTAGTGTGCTCGGCTATGGGTGTTTAGGTGAATCATTTTGCATTTTTGTGGTGGATCTTCTATCTAGAGTGGCTCGGCTTGGCTAGGGAGTTGGAGAGGAGGTTGTGAAGGCTGGTTCAGGTGGTGGTGGAGGCGGCCAAGCTGAAGGAGTGGTGGGACCGAACCTAGAAGAAAGAAAGCAAGAGCAAAATTACAAAAATCAAGTACAAAAACAATGAAAAGAAGTAAAGTTTTACCAAATTTTTTGAGATGGAGAGAGGCCGAATTTTTTTTCATGATGAGGAAGAAAATTATTCATGTGAAAATGATATGGGAGTCGGCTGAAGATAGGGAGTGTAATGGCAGCAAAATTTAATAGGTGTTGGTTGAAATGTGAAAATGTGTGAATATGAAAAATCTTTAAGCAAATCATAGGCCATAAACTCTTCAAATAACCATATTTCTTTTTGTAATTTTAAATAACTGAAATATATATATAAATTCAGATAAAATACAAAAATTTATTAAATAAATAAATATTAATTATATATAATTAAATTAAGAAAATAGGAAAGAAAATGAAAACTAGGCTAGAAAATTTGAAAATAAATGGAATGAACTTTGGAAAAATTTTATGTACTTGAAAAATATTTATAAATAAAGATAAGAACACAAAATAAAAATGCATTCACAAAATAAATAAATAAATTTTAATTAAATATAATTTAAATGAAGAAAATAGTAGAAAGGAATCTAGTCTTTAAAAATAGCAAATAAATGCAATAAATTTTGGAAATTTTTTATTATCACTTTAAAAATATTTATAAATGAAATTTTACAAATAAAACAAATTAAAAATAATTTTAAAATAAAATAAAGTCAATTTTAAATTATATTCAAAAATCTAGGGTTGTTACACTCTCCCCCACTCAAATCTTTTCGCCCTCGAAAAGAACGACAAGGAAAATAAAGAGAAACAAAATAGTACCTGAAACGAATAATTCCAGATTCGAAGCATGAATGCTCTCCTCCATTTCCCAGGTACAATCTCGATCGTCAGTACTCCACTGTACTTTGACCAGATTAACAGATTTCCTTCTGAGCTGCTTCGTACTTCTGTCGACAATACGAAGTGGCTTCCTCTCAACAGTCAGATTAGGCTCAATATCCAAACTATCAAGAGCAGAAGGCGAAACAATAAGAGGTGGATCATGAAGATGACAACGAAGGTGTGAGACATGTAATACATCATGCACTCCAGAAAGTTTCTCGGGCAAATCTAAACGATAAGCCAAAGAACCAACTCTTTCCATAATGCAGAAAGAACCCTCAAAGAAGAAGAAGGTAGGAATAGCTTGGAGGAAAAATAGGTTGGAACACAAGGATGGACCATTATTTTAAAACCATATACATTTCAATTTATAATTTTATATTTACAACATTTTAAACATTTTATAATATGATAAATAGTCATTTGATTCAAATTTGTTAGTTCGAAGTAAACAAAATTTAAAACATTTTACATTATTTAGAAAAGTAAAATAAATGATCAAAATATCCTTTATACAATACTTTATCAAAATACTTTTATAGCTCGATGCCTTAACAAGTTTACTTTCGCTCCTGTAGACTCTGGCTATGCGTTGATCAAGCGCAAAGCTAGAATTCTCCAGTACTTGGTAGACTTGTTTCAACACCCAATGAAAATACTGGAAAACCTTTTTAAAACAACAGATATGGAAAGTACAATCCAAACAAATCAACCAAACCAAAACATTTTTCTAACCATGGATCGTAGATACACAATGGTTACGCCTGGATCCCCTAGGAAACAATCTGTATCCGTAAGCTTTCTCAGCCTTGCGAGTTACGCCATGATGACTAGTAGAGTGCAGGATACACAATGGTTACACCTGGATCCCCCAGGAAATAATCCGTACCCCTAGGTCGTCTCAGCCAGGCAGTTTCGTTATTAATGCGACCTACATAGATTGCAGGATACACAATGGTTACGCTTGCATCCCCCAGGAAACAATCCGTACCCCTAGGCCATCTCAACCAAGCAGTTGCGCTATGCAGTCGCGCTCGTAAGGCCATGGAGATCTCCATGGAATTCGATGGATACTCGAGTATCATATCCGGAAAACCCAATCAGAGAAAATAATATCGGTAGAATGAATCCACAGTGTGGCTACAAAGCTGATATAAAGCAGACGGCACTTTTCATATCTTTACTTTGAAAATATGTATCATATAGTACATTTCAAAATCGCTTTCAAATATCACACTTATATAAAGTCCATCATATATAAGATTTCATTTCAAATCGAATACTTTCCAAAATCAATAGTATATCAAATCACAATTATATAGACTTCGATTATATAAGATTTCAATTTACAAATTTAGTACCTTTACAGATCAATAGTTTCAAATCACTTCATACTTATACAAATCAACTTTTATGTAATTTGATAACTCCCAAATCAAGTATTTAGTAAATCAAGGTTCTCAATTTCAATTCCTTTCAAAATAAAACCAAACACAAATTTCTAAGGGATGATTCAAGGATGGATTTCAAAACAAACGGAGATTCAAATTTCATATCATATGAAAACAGGAACATGAATATCTTAGTTTGAGAACTTCCGCTAAGAAAACGATACAATAGAGTTCAAGAATGCAACCTAACAACTGCTGAAAACAAATAGATCCATAGAATACCACCCTACATAAACAAAGCATCGGTATTAATTCTACCGGGCGGTACTTCAACGGGTCTAGAACACTGCCCCTCAATATGGCCCCAACTTCTGCATTTCTGGCATAAATGCACTACACTCCCATCTTCCCTAACGAACTACGGGTACGCAGCCTTCCTTCCGTACTTCCTCACAAGACAATTCCTAGCTATATGTCCAAGCCTCCTGTGGTGATAGCAAATGGTTGATTGGTCGATTGTTGCAGTGGATGCAGATTTTACTTTCTTCATCTTCTGGCAACGATTGGGAAAGTGCCCCATACTACGACATCTAAAACAGAAGATCTTGGATCGAAAACGCTTTCCCTCCTTCTTCTTTCCTTCATCTCTCTTCCCACACATGGTGGCAAAGTGTCCCTTCTCCTGACACCAATAACAAATGACATGGTCAAAAGGACCAGGTCCTTCCCTTTCCCTCCATAGCCTTTCCCACTTCTCCATTGCTTCCTCCCGTTCCTTACGGGCTAGTGCTCTTCGAGCTCGACGAGCTGCTTTCTACTCTTCCGATCTTGCCATAACTACAATAGCTTCATATAAAGAAAAGAGTCAGGATCAACAAGATAAAATTTCCAAATCCAAGTAAATCCTAACCAAAGAGATTATAACAAGATGGATACCGAAGGGATGGAGTTTAGAAGATCTTGATTTCAAAATAAGAAGATTTTATACCAATATAGTCTTTGAAAATACTTTAAAAATCATTTGGAAATCATTTTATACTTCGAAAATACGTTCTCTCACAAAGAAAGGAATCTGAGATTGATTTCACTCATTCTAGGGTATTTTTACACTATCTCTAATGAGTGTTTGCTCCGCAGGCTATGGTTTGCCTAAAAACCAAAGCTTTGATACCAATTGTAACAAACCGATATTTTCCGCCTTTGAATGGCTGAAAATATCACATTGTAAATAAATTTGGAGCAAATGAAATACAAATCACAGAATCACAGACACAGAAATATCAGAATAACTCGCAACGGTAATTAAAATAACATAGTAGTTCATGAAGCTACTATAACAATCTCTCAAAACATAATACATAATATCAGTCTAAAAAAACATATACAATAGAAATCTCAAATACATAGCAGTTTACAAATACCAGAGCTAAAATAGAATAACTGAAACTGAAAGGGAATAGATAACTAGACAAGCAGAATCTCCAGCGATTCCTAGCTCCAGAAAAGAAATCCAAAGCTAAGTGGTAAATACTCAGGCTGACCCGAGCCTAAAGTAAAACACAAAAAACTCAAGTCAGGACATATATACTTATATAATGTAAACCAACTCAAGTGAACTGTAGTAGTAATGTACAATAACTTAAAGGATGCTTGGGGTCGCCCATCCTTTAAGGATTAGTTAAACTATAAATTAAATACATACCGTGGTTAGAATTTCAAAATAGTAATTTATACTTCGAAATCAAATATCTTTTCAAAAATTCAATATCATTCAAACTCCATTTCAAAATATCAAAATATCGTATCTTTTCAAAACCATATTCATTTTTTTTAAATACCGTTTTAATACACATTTCAAAATAGTTTATATTTCAAAACAAATTACTTCATTTTAAATCATAAAACGAAGTTATTATATTTCATAATTAAATTATTAAATTTTCAAAATTTTAATCTCTCAAAATTCATTTATTCACTTAAATTTATTAAAACAATGAAAATTCAACCTTCGCAACATTTAGAAAAAAAATGCTACGGAAAGTTAGTTTTAAAACAATTCAATTTAACGAAATGCAGCATTCAAAATGTTGTAATAGGGTTACATTAATTCAAATAAAACCCTAGTTAAATTCAATAATTATAGCACTTACAAAGTGCTATAATAGCCTTTAATTCAATTTAGCCCTTTAGTTTATTTATATTAACTACAGCATTTACAAATGCTGTAATATCTTTCACTTTAGAAATAATAGCATTTCAAAAATGCTGTTAATTAAATTCGAAATATTCACTATACTTTCACAAACCATTAAATTTTTATTTAAGTCATTTCAAACTTATAAAATCATATATTTTTCACTTTTATAACCATTATTTAATTTTCCTTAAATTCATGATTTTATACAGTTAAATTTCCATTCAAAAATCAATATTTAATAATAATTCGCTTATTAAATTCCAACATTCAATTTCAATACATATAATTAAATTTTTAACTTAACACCTAAGTTTAAATTTCAAAATATAACTTATTTTCATTTTATTTACTTAACTTCAAAATTCACTTTTAAACAAAATTCAAAATTTTCCAATTTAAGTTATATTTCAAAATTCAACTCAATATTCATTTATTTCACATTTTTAACTTATTCAAAATCCATTAGTATATTATAAAATCATTTTAAATTCATTTGATTCAAAATATCATAAATTTATCATATTTTCATATTAAAATTTAAATTCCATTTATAATTAAATCAAAATTTCGAAAATAACGTATATTTCAAATTTCCGCTTTATCATTAATTCATTTCACTTATAAATTCTCAGAAAAATAAAAATACTTTACAAAAATCATTTTTAATTATGTTTAAAATAAAATATTATAATGTTTTCATTTCTAAAATATTTTAAAAAATAAAATAAAAATATATTTTAACCACGGTCTGTATATCATTTTCTACCCTAGGTAAAGTGATACGGGTAATATACCATTTCAACCCATAATTTACAAAGAAAGCCCGTGTTTTCAAACCCGCGGTCCCAAGTACAATGAAATAACTAAAAATCGTTCAGGCCTATCATTTCAGCCCATAACGATTTACCCCCATTCTAAAGTCCGTTTGGGTATGTATCATTTCAAACCATAGTGATTCTAATCTAAAGGGAACTTGTAGTGTGATAAACTTATATAAATAACAGAATAGCATAAAATAATAGTAATATATGATATAACAGGTAAATAAGCATGGTTGAACATCATATGATCATAACATAGAAAATATAATATGGTGATTCATTTTACAGTTTCAAAAGTGATCGATTTACTAGTTATATAAGTACAAAACTGTCTGGTGAGAATAACTCACAGGTATAAGCTGGAGAAACAAATGAATGCACAACTGAGATCCACAAAAGCATGATAGCACGACAAAGATTCAAGTGGGAGAGCCAAAGATTAATTTCGTTGAATACAATTCAAAAAAAAACAATATAACCATGTAACGTCCCGCCTTTTCGCACACTCCAAATCGACGCACATGCCAATTTAAACCATACGGAAGGGTGGATTGTTATGGGGTAAATAAGAAAAAAAGAGAAGGAATAAAATAAAACAGAATCTCACAGCGGAAGGATAAAATATAATAATAAATATACAGTTCATAGAACTGTTTACAAAATATTTGACTTTTCTTTATACAATAAACATCAGAGTTCACATACCAATAAATATCGATGCAGCGGAATTAAATAGTGTAGTGGAATAATAGTAGATAATAGTAATGCAAATCTTCGTCTTCGTCCTCCAGAGCTAAAACTTTAAATCCTGAAACGCTCGGACTGACCCGAGCGAATTGAAAAGACAAAACACTCGAGTCAGAACTAAAAGATCTTATGTAAGTTAAATCAACAGAAATAAATATGAGTGCAGTAACTCAAGAGATGCTCGGGATTTACATCTCCTATGGATCCGTTAAACTATTTACTATGTAGTATATTGCGCTATTATAATAGTGTCTAATTGTAAAATAAACGTACTTTTTTCTTTGCATTAAGGGGTTACCCATATAGTCCTTAACACGTAATAGTCCCAGTAGTCTATCCAATATCATAGTCCCTCCTGATCAGGAAGCCACCAGAGGATACCACACGGGCTACGGGAGAAATCCAAACTCGTACAAGGCGCGATAGGGTAGCTGACACGGCACAACTAGGCAATGCCAGGGTAGATATACAAATTACGCATCCGGGCTAGCGGAAACGCGCAGCGCGCAGCACCGCCCACCTTGAACAACACCCCCAAATCAAAATAATAGTGGCCACCGAATTCAAATCCAAAAGTCAAAGTATAATATCGAAGGAGTGCGTCCGATCAGAGGAATGACCTCATTGGCCCGAGAATCGCTCCTGTTTTAGCCACCTTATGCCAACTCACGGGAGTTGGGTCCACGTATTTACCTCAATGAAACGCCACCGCCATCCTACTTCATTCTGGAATCTCTACCGCGTACACGGTTGTTAAAGTGGTTTTCGGAGTTGGCAGAGAGTATGACAACTTTCGATCCCGGTCTCTTCAACAACCAAACGTTATTATAACATCGCAGTCATTTTAAAAATAATTATACTTTCAAAACTAGATTATAATTACCATTTTTAAAACCCATAAATACGATATCATTTCCTTTTAAAACCCAAATAAATATGATATCATTTTATTTCAAATATATTTCTTTTCAAAATCATGCCACTTTAAAATTTATAATACCTCGAAACCAAATATTTGAATTTTAACTTTCAACATAATACTTCGAAATCCATAGTTTTAAAACCATAACTTTCAAACTTCAATGGTTTGGATATTCAACAGTATATAAAATAAAACAGTTGAATTTAAAAATTCTTTAAAAGTAAATAATTTCCACACCTTCACATTTTTATTCACTTTAAATTCAATCTGAACCCATAACATTTAGATTCACTTTCAGTTTAAATAAAACACTTCGATTTTAATATTTCAAAACTTCGAGAATTTAATGAATTTCAAAACTAAGGTTGGAAATTTCAAAACAACAATTCATTTCCTATTATTTATTGAAAGGTTTATATGATAAATCCATAACCTTTTAAAACAAACTAAATTTATTAACACTAAAATTACCTTCCATTTATTTATACTAGAATTATTCATTAAATCCAGTTATAAATATCATACCTTAAAATTTCCAATTTTATTAAGTTGATATCAACTTATGGAGTTAATTTTCAAATAAGCTCAATTCCAATTAAATTTCCAATTTATCTTTCGATCGTAATTGATTTGAATCATTTAAAACTCTATATATATATATATATACACACAATATCTTAAACCTGTACTTAATCATATAATATAAATTATCAAATTCAATTTTTCAACTTATTCATTTTTATTTAACAGATTTATGCATAGCTTAAATTCAACAATTTAACTATATATGTATATATAAAATATATTTATCATATCCAAATTTACTATTTTTTAAACCGTATCATATCCAAACCATAAAAATAATTTCAAGAATAATTTTATATATATACCGCGGTGCCTGTATATAATTTTCTATCTCATGGTCAAGTGATACAGATATTTATCATTTCAATCCGCAATTTAAAAATAAAAATGCGGTTGTATATCATTTCAAACCGCAATCCCGAATAAAATGAAAATGAATGATAACTTGCAGTCTATATAAGATAGGACACATCGTCCATTCATCCAATATCAAACATCCACCAATTTATTTCAATCATCATTAATTTAAACAACCATCAATATATAGCATATAAAATATAACAGGAAATGAATAACAGTTATTAACTAACAGTTTATATTCAAAATAAATTTATTAACTGTTTAACGATCAGTTTATATGCAAATAATAAAATTTAACTGTCACTTTATATACAATCATAAAATTAATTAACAGTTGAATTAAATAAATGCGATTTAACAGGGATGATGAATAAAACATGCCAAACAGTCATAAATGAATTTCTACTCATATCATAAATCAATTTAACAAACATAAGAAAATTTAGAAGTTGTGAGTGGATTAAAACACTCACCTTTTGGATTTAAATCGAATTTAAATCCGATTTAAACCCAAAAATTTGACGGTCTCCAAATCCAACCAAACCAGCATCAACAGATCCAAAATTTAATTACGATCCGAACGCAAGAAACCGCTCATGAATTGGATATCGTGGGTGGAAGATATTCGAATTAACATATTTGAAATCCAAATTAAAAAATTAAAAATAAATAAATCAAACTTACCCTCCTCCATAGCCACGTCATCCCTGTATGACCCTGTGTACGCACGCCACAGAGACTCCACGCACGCGACAATACAGGGAGCGAAACCCTAATTTTCAACGAGCCGCCGCCACGAAAATCACGCCGTTTACCTACCGCGACACCCCTCCCTCCGGCGCTGCTGCACTCAAGACCACCGCCGACCAACTCAGGAGGTTGCGCAACCAACTTGAACGCCCCCAGCACCCATAGCCGCCGCGCCTTCAATCGTGCAATGCGACCAATCAACACGACTACGACCCCAAGTAGCCATACTGATCTACGTGCTTCGACGCCCTCTACCCGTCTATACAACCCGATCGAGCCAACTATGCAGATCCGCCGTTAAAACCCACACCCACAAATGTGCGGCCGGGAATTTCTTGATTTTTACTGACCAAACGATGAACCAAAACGAAAAGCGAATCACATCATTGAATTACGCTCTTTGAGATCTTTAACATATATATTTTTGAGATTTTTCTGAGGACTTTGAATTTTGACTTTTGATTTGATTTTTGAAATTTGAGTTTAGATCTAGGGTTTTCAGCTATTGGAAAGAGGAAGAGTTGAAGAAATGAACGCACAAACAAATGAGAATAGATGGAGGCTAGGGTTTATAATTGGGTTTATATAGGTAGGTTAGAAATTTGAATAGATGGATTGGATAAACAAATGTGCTAACGCTAACATGGCACAAAAAGCCCGTTCTAACCCCGGAACGAAATTGGATAAATCCATATATCGAAATAGGTAACTTAAAATATTCTGAACACGATGGAAAAAGTTTCACGTTCAAATTCCATCGTATGAAGAAGTTATGCTGAAATCAATATTTTCAAATTGATTTCAAATTGATTTCAAATTGATTTCAATTACGTGTTCGTACGATCAAATGACAAGTCCGATCGCTACGAAACTTGAAACCCTACAATAATTCACGGTTACGGATCCGATGAAACTGGTTTCGTCAAAATCCGAGCCCGTGACCCAAATGGCTATTTTTATATTAATTAAATAAATTCAAAATAAATAAATAAAATCCAATTTTATATTTAGATTCTAAAATTGACCCATTTTATCACTTTTAAAAATTCTTAATCATTTACAAAATTCCAACAAGTTTAGATGTCAAATTAAAGAAGGTAAATTTATAAATTTCAATATAAATCTTTAATTCCATTAAATTCACAAATTATAAATAATATCCTAAAATTTCATTTAATTAAATAAATTAATTAGTATTCTATTCATTCCTGTCAAATAGATGGATTAAATATTGGATTCTAAATTATCACACAAATTTCTCATATTATTCTTATTTCAAATAACGAATTATTTAACTATACCCAATCTCGTTTAATTGCAATTAAATTCAATTATTAGACTTTAAGTTTCAACCTAAATAAATAAATCCTGATTCCCATTCTTAAATTCACTATTCATCATATTACCATCCTGGGTACCATTTATTTTAATATATATATCCAGATACTTTAACATTTTCCAATTGTTTATCTCAATCGCATAACATTAAATTTATATTTATTGCAATGACTTCCGATTTAATTGAATGAACTAAGTATATAACTCATAAAAATTGTTGTAAAAATCTCAAACCCACATTTATAAGTTTATTATTTCCACTCAAATATTATAGATATTTACAGGTGTAGGTTTTTATTCAATCATTACTTATTATTATGTATAAATTAAATAAATGCACTATTTAAGTCCGTTTAAGTTTATTACCAAATATCCATTTACCTTTCCCATCAAAGTTGAATTCCATTCAATTAATATAACCAATCAAATTTCCATTCACACTTTATTTTAAACCTAAAATTTGCACTTCATTATCTTGTATTAATGTCATCCAATTTCTACTTATTATTATTACTTACTTTACATTCTATAACTTACTTTGTATACTTTTTCTTATTAATTTCTTAATCATCGAAACTTAAACTTTATTCCCCAAAACCACAAATTATTACTTAACATAAATCTACTCTTTTTATTACTTTACGTTCACACTTCCGTTACTATCAAATTAATCACCAGTTACGTTACCATCCAACCAACATTAATTAATATTTTAAATGCTTACATTTATTTCTCTTATATGGTTATTATTTATCCACTTTTGCTAACCTTTATTACCTAAATTTTCCGTTATTATAAGCCTTTAATATTTCCATTTAAATTAAATATGAATTTCAATTCAATCCATCCTCTTCAACACGCAACTTATAGTAACAGCTTACAAGTACGAATGAAATTATCATTTATTATAATATTTTCTTAATTTACATTAATATATAAATAAAAATCCTTTAAATGAATTTTATATCCAGGTATAATACTTACTCTATTTCATTTATTGAAATTTATTCATATTGCTAGTGAATAGGTCTTAAGTGACCATTTATAAAATTTAATTTAACGTTCATTTCAATATTTTCTTATAAAGTTTTTATTTCTACTAAATTTTATTACAAAACTCATTAATTCACCCAAATTAAATCAACGAAATTTACGGGATGTTACACTCTCCCCCACTCAAAACTTTTCGTCCCCGAAAAGGAAAAAGAAGGGAGAAGGAAGAATTAAATAAATAATACATCTTATTCAAAATATTAACTTATAAACAATAATTTACAAAATTCATTACTTTAAATAAAATATACCCCTTTTATAATCATTATATCTTTTTATACTTAAATAAATAAAGTTTGGAAAAACATTTTCAAAATAATTTCTAAGTCCAAAAATTTACGAAAATTTTTGACAGAGTCTCCCTTGTACGGGGAGCCTCCGGAGAAAATATAACATCAAATATGTCAAAATATCACATATAATATCCAAAGTATAATTTCCCAACACGGGAAAATATATAAAATAGCGCTATAAACCGTAATCCGAAACGTACCTATTATTCGGGCATTATACGCTTAATTTATGGAACCAAAAGCGGTAGCAATTTCTTCCATAACCTGAATTTCACTTATAAAACCTAAGACTGTTAATAATTATATAAATGAAATATTAAAGTTATTTCAACCACAACAACAACCAATTCCGACAACAACATACACAAAAAATACAAAGTAACCATTCAATCAACAACAATTTATTGTTCGGGTTCAAAACTTTTAAATTATACGGAATGAAGAATAAACAACTAGCGCATTATTTACTCAACAGTCTTAGATAAACTAAATAGGTTATTCCTTCACCCAAATAAAATTTTAAAGTATTCTTGCCCAAACAACCATTAACTAAACAATAACAAATCCAACAACTAAAACCTAAACAAACAACAACCAATTCAAACAACACATTTTGTTTATCCTTATTAATTTCATTCATACATTTGTTGTTTAATTTCTCTTTTTATTTATACCACATAAATTTTCCTTTTATAATTTACATTTATTTCTAACAAACTTTTAAATTTCCTTTACTCATTGAATGTTTGTTTCATTTATTTCCACTTTAATTACTTAAGTTTATAATCATCTATTTGTCATACTTGCCTTTAATTTATATTTACTTGGTAAAATTTCAATTATAACTTAAGTTTATAACATTAAATTCTCATTTAACAGCAATTTCATTGAATACTTTTACTACTTCAAATTTCTACTTGTATAATATTCTATTACAATCTCTTATTAAACCTTTCACTTTTAATATTTGGTAAGTTATATATATGTTGTTTAAAGAATGCAATTTAAAGTTATACAAGTTTTCACCTTTCTTTTAAGTAATTCATTGTTTAATAAATTTTTATCCTTTTTCTTGTAAGTTACAATTTCAACTTCCTTTTTTCTTTCCTTTGTAACTTAACCTTAAATTTCTTACCTAAATTAGAGGTTTCAATTATTAATTACTTACCTTTCATTCCACCACAATAATTGGGACAATTAATTAATGGAAATTTGAGAATTTAATACCGGGTTAAATTTCAAATTATTTTAAAATAATAGATAAATAAATTCTTACAACTTATATATCTCTTATTATATTTAAAACAATTCAAATATATATATATATATATATTTTTCAAAAATGAATCTGCAGTAAAACTACTACAGTGGCCTTCCCACTTCGAACTCGAAAATGAAAGTCGATGATGCGGCCGCCGCCACCGAAATTTATTTTCCAGCGACAGAGAGGAAAGTACAAAACTTATTTTCTCCAAAATCTTCTTTAAACAATTCTTTCGAATTATATTAAAATATTTATATCAGAAATACTTATAAACAATATTATTATATTCCAAAATTTATTCGAAAAAATTTCAAACCCCGGATCTTAAGTTCTAAATTTCCAAATTTCATTTATTTTATTTTTCAATCTTATTTCGATTTATTATTTATACACTTTATTACCTAACATCTAATCTATTGCAGCCAAATATATATATCATTTGAAAATTTATTTTATATATAGAAAATATAATAGGAAAAATTATTTCATTCACCTATATTAACACAAATATTATGTCGGTCTGTCCTATTAAGTGTTTAGAAATCCCTGTCATAGCGTCCCATGCATCAAGCAGAATTTATAAATACAAAACGGAACGGATTAACACAATATCAAAACCTTTTTATAACACTAACAAATACGCTCTCTCATATATACACTCAGTGACTCCCATAGGGTATTACTACCCTATTAGTAAAGAGTCAAACCCCACAAAGCTAAGGTTTATCGCTAAACCAAAGCTCTGATACCAACTGTAACGTCCCGCCTTTTCGCACACTTCAAATCGACACACATGCCAATTTAAATCATACGGAAGGGCGGATTGTTATGGGGTAAATAAGAAAAACAGAGAAGGAATCTAATAAAACAGAATCTCACAGCGGAAGGATAAAATATAATAATAAATATACAGTTCATAGAACCGTTTACAAAATATTTGATTTTTCTTTATACAATAAATATCAGAGTTCACATACCAATAAATACCAATGCAGCGGAATTAAATAGTGTAGTGGAATAATAGTAGATAATAGTAATGCAAATATTCGTCTTCGTCCTCCAGAGCTAAAACTTCAAATCCTGAAATGCTCGGACTGACCCGAGCGAATTGAAAAGACAAAACACTCGAGTCAGAACTAAAAGATCTTATGTAAGTTAAATCAACAGAAATAAATATGAGTGCACTAACTCAAGAGATGCTTGGGATTTACATCTCCTAAGGATCCGTTAAACTATTTACTATGTTGTATATTGCGCTGTTATAATAGTGTCTAATTGTAAAATAAACGTACTTTTTTCTTAGCATTAAGGGGTTACCCATATAGCCCTTAACACGTAATAGTCCCAGTAGTCCATCCAATATCATAGTCCCTCCTGATCGGGAAGCCACCAGAGGATACCACACGGGCTACGGGAGAAATCCAAACTCATACAAGGCGCGATAGGGTAGGTGACACGGCACAACTAGGAAATGCCAGGGTAGATATACCAATTACCCATCCGGGCTGGTGGAAACGCGCAGCGCGCAGCTACCACCCACCTCGAACAACACCCCAAACCAAAATAAAAGTGGTCGCCGAATCAAAATCCAAAAGTCAGAGTATAATATCGACGAAGTGCGTCCGATCAGAGGAATGATCTCATTGGCCCGAGAATCGCTCCTGTTTTAGCCACCTTATGCCAACTCACGGGAGTTGGGTCCAAGTATTTACCTCAATGAAACGCCGCTACCATCCTACTTCATTCTGGAATCTCCACCGCATACACGGTTGTTAAAGTGGTTTTCGGAGTTGGCAGAGAGTATGACAACTTCCAATCCCGGTCTCTTCAACAACCAAATGTTATTATAACATCGTGGTCATTTTAAAAATAATTATACTTTCAAAACCAGATTATAATTATCCATTTTTAAAACTATAAATACGATATCATTTCCTTTTAAAAACCCAAATAAATATGATATCATTTTATTTCAAATATATTTCTTTTCAAAATCATGCCACTTTAAAATTTATAATACATCGAAACCAAATATTTGAATTTTAACTTTCAACATAATACTTCGAAATCCATAGTTTTAAAACCATAACTTTCAAACTTAAATGGTTTGGATATTCAACAGTATATAAAATAAAACGGTTGAATTTAAAATTTCTTTAAAAGTAAATAATTTCTACACCTTCACATTTTTATTCACTTTAAATTCAATCTAAACCCATAACTTTTAGATTCACTTTCAGTTTAAATAAAACACTTCAATTTCAATATTTCAAAACTTCGAGAATTTAATGAATTTCAAAACTAAGGTTGGAAATTTCAAAACAACAATTCATTTCCTATTTAGTTTGAAAGGTTTATATGATAAATCCATAACCATTTAAAATAAACTAAATTTATTAACACTAAAATTTCCTTCCATTTATTTATACTAGAATTATTCATTAAATCCAGTTATAAATATCATACCTTAAAATTTCCAATTTTATTAAGTTAATATCAACTTATCGAGTTAATTTTTCAAATAAGCTCAATTCAAATTAAATTTCCAATTTATCTTTCGGTCGTAATTGATTTGAATCATTTAAAACTCTATATATATATATATATATATATATATATGTATGTATGTATGTACAAGATCTTAAACCTGTACTTAATCATATAATATAAATTATCAAATTCCATTTTTCAACTTATTCATTTTTATTTAACAGATTTATGCATAGCTTAAATTCTACAATTTAACTATATATGTATATATAAAATATATTTATCATATCCAAATTCACTATTTTTTAAACCGTATCATATCCAAACCATAAAAATCATTTCAAAAATAATTTTATATATATATCGCGGTGCCTGTATATAATTTTCTATCCTATGGTCAAGTGATACAGATATTTATCATTTCAATCCGCAATTTAAAAAAAAAAGCGGTTGTATATCATTTCAAACCGCAATCCCGAATGAAATGAAAATGCATGATAAATTATAGTTTATATAAGATAGGACACATCATCCATTCATCCAATATCAAACATCCACCAATTTATTTCAATCATCATTAGTTTAAACAACCATCAATGTATAGCATATAAAATATAACAGGAAATGAATAACAGTTATTAACTAACAGTTTATATTCAAAATAAATTTATTAACTGTTTAACTATGCAAATAATAAAATTTAACTGTCACTTTATATACAATCATAAACTTAATTAACAGTTGAATTAAAAAAATGCGATTTAACAGGGATGATGAATAAAACATGCCAAACAGTCATAAATGAATTTCTACTCATATCATAAATCAATTTAACAAACATAAGAAAATTTAGAAGTTGTGAGTGGATTAAAACACTAACCTTTTGGATTTAAATCGAATTTAAATCCGATTTAAATCGAATTTAAATCCGATTTAAACCTAAAAATTTGACGGTCTCTAAATCCAACCAAACCAGTGTCAACAGATCCGTAATTTAATGGATATCGTGGGTGGAAGATATTTGAATTAACATATTTGAAATCCAAATTAAAAAAATAAAAATCAAACTTACCCTCCTCCATAGCCACGTCATTCCCGTATGACCCTGTTTATGCACGCAACGGAGACTCCACGCACGCGGCAATACAGGGAGCAAAACCCTAATTTTCAACGAGCCGCCGCACGAAAATCACGCCGTTTACCTACCACGATGCCCCCCTCCTCCGGCGCTGCTGCACCCAAGACCACCGTCGACCAACTCAGGAGGTTGCGCAACCAACTCGAATGCCTCCAGCACCCATAGCCGTCGCGCCTTCAATCGTGCAACGCGGCCAATCAACGCGACTCCGACCCCAAGTAGCCATACCGATCTATGTGCTTCGACGCCCTCTACCCGTCTACACAACCCGATCGAGCTAACTCTGTGGATCCGCCGTTAAAACCCACACCCACAAATGAGCGGTCGGGAATTTCTTGATTTTTACTGAGCAAACGATGAACCAAAATGAAAAGCGAATCTCATTATTGAAATATGCTCGTTGAGATCTTCAACATATATTTTTTTGAGATTTTTCTGAGAACTTAGAATTTTGACTTTTGATTTGATTTTTGAAATTTGAGTTTAGATCTAGGGTTTTCAGCCATTGGAAAGAGGAAGAGTTGAAGAAATGAACGTACAAACAAATGAGAATAGATGGAACTAGGGTTTATAATTGGGTTTATATAGGTAGGTTAGAAATTTGAATAGATGGATTTGATAAACAAACGTGCTAACACTAACGTGGCCCAAAAAGCCCGTTCTGACCCCGGAATGAAATTGGGTAAATCCATATATCGAAATAGGTAATTTAAAATATTCTGAACGCGATGGAAAAAGTTTCACGTTCAAATTCCATTATATGAAGAAGTTATGCTAAAATCAATATTTTCAAATTGATTTCAAATTGATTTCAATTAAAATGATTTCAATGCGTTTCGCGTTCGTACGATCAAACGACAAGTCCGATCGCTACGAAACTTGAAACCCTACAATAATTCACAGTTACGGATCCGATGAAACTGGTTTCGTCGAAATCCGAGTCCGTGACCCAAATGGCTATTTTTATATTAATTAAATAAATTCAAAATAAATAAATAAAATCCAATTTTATATTTAGATTCTAAAATTGACCCATTTTATCACTTTTAAAAATTCTTAATCATTTACAAAATTCCAACAAGTTTAGATGTCAAATTAAAGAAGGTAAATTTATAAATTTCAATATAAATCTTTAATTCCATTAAATTCACAAATTATAAATAATATCCTAAAATTTCGTTCAGTTAAATAAATTAATTAGTATTCCATTCATTCCTGTCAAACAGATGAATTAAATATTGGATTCCAAATTATCACTCAAATTTCTCATATTATTCTTATTTCAAATAACGAATTATTTAACTATATCCAATCTCGTTTAATTGCAATTAAATTCAATTATTAGACTTTAAGTTTCAATCTAAATAAATAAATCCTGATTCCCATTCTTAAATTCACTATTGATCATATTACCATCCTGGGTACCATTTATTTTAATATACATATCTAGATACTTTAACATTTTCCAATTGTTTATCTCAATCGCATAACATTAAATTTATATTTATTGCAATGACTTCCGATTTAATTGAATGAACTAAGTATATAACTCATAAAAATTGTTGTAAAAATCTCAAACCCACATTTATAAGTTTATTATTTCCACTCAAATATTATAGATATTTACAGGTATAGGTTTTTATTCAATCATTACTTATTATTATGTATAAATTAAATAAATGCACTATTTAAGTCCGTTTAAGTTTATTACCAAATATCCATTTACCTTTCCATCAAAGTTGAATTCCATTCAATTAATATAACCAATCAAATTTCCATTCACACTTTATTTTAAACCTAAAATTTGCAATTCATTATCTTGTATTAATGTCATCCAATTTCTACTTATTATTATTACTTACTTTACATTCTATAACTTACTTTGTATACTTTTTCTTATTAATTTCTTAATTATCAAAACTTAAACTTTATTCCCCAAAACCACAAATTATTACTTAAAATAAATCTACTCTCTTTATTACTTTACGTTCACACTTCCATTACTATCAAATTAATCACCAGTTACGTTATCATCAAACCAACATTAATTAATATTTTAAATGCTTACATTTATTTCTCTTATATGGTTATTATTTATCCACTTGTGCTAACCTTTATTACTTAAATTTTCCGTTATTATAAGCCTTTAATATTTCCATTTAAATTAAATATAAATTTCAATTCAATCCATCCTCTTCAACACGCAACTTATAGTAACAGCTTACAAGTACGAATGAAATTATCATTTATTATAATATTTTCTTAATTTACATTAACATATAAATAAATCTCCTTTAAATGAATTTTATATCCAGGTATAATACTTACTCTATTTCATTTATTGAAGTTTATTCATACTGCTAGTAAATAGGTCTTAAGTGACCATTTATAAAATTTAATTTAACGTTCATTACAATATTTGCTTATAAAGTTTTTATTTCTACTAAATTTTATTACAAAACTCATTAATTCACCCAAATTAAATCAACGAAATTTACGGGTCTTTACAAACCACATAAGTTTTCAACCCAAAATATAGTAAAACAATGTTAGAATTAACAGCATAAAACAAAGCCAAAATCTTTGCACTTGCTTTCAACCTTCCTTAGGCTCGGCCATAGGTTAGAATACATGGCTAATGCATGGATTTTATCTGGTTTTAGGTCCAATAGGGTCGGCCTACATGGGTTAGATGATGGTGCAAAGTATGGTGCATGAACAAAACAAGCTAAGGAACACCACATGGTTTCAACGCAAATCTAGGCCACGATCAAGGCCGTATGGGCACGGACTGGGTTCAGGTGGGTCAGGGTTTGACATGGCAGAGGGCTCAGGTGAGGCAGGGGCTGGAGATGGTGGTGAAGGTGGCGGCTAAGGGGGTGTTTGTGGTGGTGGAAGGCTAGTGTGCTCGGCTATGGGTGTTTAGGTGAATCATTTTGCATTTTTGTGGTGGATCTTCTATCTAGGGTGGCTCGGCTAGGCTAGGGGGTTGGAGAGGAGGTGATGAAGGTTGGTTCAGGTGGTGGTGGAGGCGGCCAAGCTGAAGGAATGGTGGGGCCAAACCTAGAAGAAAGGAAGCAAGAGCAAAATTAAAAAAATCAAGTATAAAAACAATGAAAAGAAGTAAAGTTTTACTAATTTTTTTGAGATGGAGAGAGGCCGAATATTTTTTTGTGATGAGGAAGAAAATTATTCACGTGAAAATGATATAGAAGTCGGCTGAAGATAGGGAGTGTAATGGCAGCAAAATTGAATAGGTGTTGGTTGAAATGTGAAAAGGTGTGAATATAAAAAGTCTTTAAGCAAATCAAAGGTCATAAACTCTTCAAATAACCATATTTATTTCTGTAATTTTAAATAATTGAAATATATATATGAATTAAGATAAAATATGAAAATTTTGTAAATAAACAAAAATAAATAAATAAATATTAATTATATATAATTAAGTTAAGAAAATAGCAAAGAAAATGAAAACTAGGCTAGAAAATTTGAAAATAAATGGAATGAACTTTGGCAAATTTTTATGTGCTTGTAAAATATTTATAAATAAATATGAGAACACAAAATAAAAATGCATTCGCAAAAATAAATAAATATATTTTAATTAAATATATTTTAAATGAAGAAAATAGTAGAAAAATGGAAACTAGTCTTTAAAAATAGCAAATAAATGCAATAAATTTTGGAAAAAATTTGTTATCACTTTAAAAATATTTATAAATGAAATCTTACAAATAAAAAAAATTAAAATAATTTCAAAATAAAGTAAAGTCAAATTTAAATTATATTCAAAAATCTAGGGTTGTTACAAGATAAATGATTATTTTATAATAATTATTGCCACTAACCCTTAATCATATTTATATAAATTATCATTTCCAAACAATTACATACAGAACATTGATTTTATTCAATCACTATTTATTAATTATTAATTCATTGATTAATCCAATATTTACATTTATTTTTCTTATATTAATTTATTACCAAATATTCCTATTTACAATCAATTATAACCCAAATAGTTGTTTCAATCAATTGGGCTTGCATTGAATTAATTAATTATTTATTAACTTGCATTATCATTTTTACATTTCATTCCCATTATTGATCCATTATTACCAAATAGATAGAATTAACATTATTGCCTTAAATTGAAGTTTGATTACCAATTTCATTTAACACTGTAAATAAATAAATGACATATATTAGTTGTCACCTATTTAGTTTTCTTACGTTTAATAGTTTATTACTTACCATTAACACTATATTATTTCATTAATTCAATAATTACACTAGTTTTACTCATATTCCCACTATAACTAAGTCATAACATTTAAATTATTTTATTAAATTGGAATTTCATTTAAATTCATTAATTATTAACTTTAATTAACCCTGTTATGTTTCCTCTTCGTTATTTTCATTATTATATCACAACATTTATTAATAATTCACAAAAAAAAAATTCTTGTTTTTCATCAATATTAAATTTCAAAAATCTTCTTAAATTAACAATTTTAATTATCAAAAATTTACGGGTCGTTACACTCTCCCCCACTCAAAACTTTTCGTCCCCGTAGAGGAAAAAGAAGGGAAAAGAAGTATTAAGAAATCAGTATATCTTACTTAAAATATTAAATTTATAAACAAATAAATTTACAAAATTAATTAATTTAGATAAAATATACTAATTTATAACCATAAAATATTTTTACACTCAAATAATTAAAGTTTGGAATACATTTTCAAAATATTTTCTAAGTCCAAAATTTACGGAAAATTTCGGCAGAATCTCCTTTGTATGGAAAGGCTCGGGAGAAAATATAATAACAAATATAACAATATACAATAAATATTTTCCAAAATAATATATCCCAACACGGGAAAAACAATATAATAACGCTATAAACCGTAATCCGAGAATGTACCTATTTGTCGGGCAAACAACGCTTAATTATGAAACCAAAAGCAGTAGCAATTGCTTCCATAAATTGTATTTCACTTATATAATCCAAAAGAAGTTAATAACTATATAAATGAAATGTTTAAAGTTTCTTCAACCATAAACAACCAAATATATACAACAACAATCAATTGCAATACGGCATGTAACCATCACACCGAATCCATTCAAATCAATCACTCATTCATATCAAACAAAACAAATAGTTATTCGAGTTCAAAACTTTAAATTATACAGAATGAAAAATAACCTATCAAGTGCATCTTTTACTCAACAGTCTTTGATGAAACTAAATAGATTATTAATACATCCAAACAAATTCAAAATATCCTTGCCCAAACAACCATAAACTAAAACAAACAACCAACAATTTCAGAAAATAGATCAAATTCGTTCTTATCTATTTCATTCATAATATATTTTTTTGATTTATTTTCATTCATATAGTGATTTATTTTTTTAATTTACATTTTTTTCTCACTTATTTCTTACAATTATTCAATTTCTCAGCATTTCAATTTATTTACTTAAGCTTATAATCATTTATTTAAAATCATTATCTTTCTATTATATTTACTCATAGTAACATTTTCAGTTATACTTAAGTTTATAACAACTGCAACATCAAATTTTATTTATTAAAGAATTTCATTATTTCAAATTTTACTTGTAAAATTTCCCGTTACATTTTCTTTTAACATTTTAACTTTTTATAGTCGGTAAGTTATATATATGTTAAGGAATGCAATTGTAATTTATATAAGTTTTACCTTATTTCTTTTAATTTAATTTATATTCAATAATTATAACCTTTGGTTTATAAGTTACAAATTCAACTTTCTCATAGTTTCATTTATAACTTAACATTTAATTTCTTATTTCATTTAGGGTTTCAATTATTAGTTAAATTCCATTTCACTACACAAATTGAAACTATCAATTAACAAAAACTTAAAAACTAAATACTGGGTTTAATTTCAAATTATTTAAAACAATAGACAGATGTATACACTTACAATAGATATATATATATATATATATATATATATATATATATATATAAACATATATCCAGTTATATTTAAAATAATTTGAAATTTTTATTTGTTTATCAAAAATAAATCTTTAGTAAAACTACTACAGTGGCCTTCCCACTTTGAAACTCGAAAATAAATGTCGATGATGCATGCACTCATCACCGAAATTATTTTCCAATGACAGTGAGGAGATACAGAACTTCTTTCTTTTTAAAATTTCATTAAATCCATTCTTTCAAATTATATTGAAATTTATATCAGAAAATACTTCTAAAATATTATTATTAAATTTCAAAATCATTCAAAAGAAAGTTTCAAAACCCCGGAACTTAAGTTCTAAATTTTCAATTTTCATTTATTTCATTTTACATCTCATTTCAACTATAATATATAAATTTCATTACCTAACAACCAATATATTGCAACCAAATATGTACATCATTTATAAAAATTTATTTTATATATATCGAAAATATAATAGGAAAAATTATTTCATTCACCTATATTTCAAAACAAATATTGTGTCGGTCTGTTCTATTAAGTGTTTAGAAATCCCTATTGATGTCATAGCGTCCTATGCACCAACCAGAATTTATAAATACAAAACGGAACAAATTAACACAATACAAAACCTTTTTATAACACTAATAAATACGCTCTCTCATACATATATACACTCGGCGGCTCACTATAGGGTATTACTATCCTATTAATAAAGAGTCAGGCCCCACAAAGCTAAGGTTTATCACTAAACCAAAGCTCTGATACCAGAGGTAACGTCCCGCCTTTTTGTACGCTTTAAATCGACAATAAACCACACACGTCAGACTTAAACCATACAGAAGGGCGGATTGTTATGGGGTAAATAAGAAAAAGCAGAGAAAGAAAGAAAACAAAACAGAATCTTGAAGCGGAACGACAAAATATAATAATCAAATAAACAATTCATCAAGCTGTTTTACAAAACATTTGATTATACTTATACAATAAATATCAAAGTTACACATACCAAAGGATAATAACAATGCAGTGGAAAAATGTGATGCAGTGGAATACTATAGTAAATAATAGTAATAATACAATCTTCATCGTCGTCCTCCAGAAATAAGGCCTTTAAATCCTGAAATGCTCAGGCTGACCCAAGCGAATTGAAAAGACGAAACACTCGAGTCAGAACTAAAAGATCTTATGTAAGTTAAATCAACAGTAAATAATATGAGTGGAACGGCGTCAGAGATGTTTACGGGGTTTGACATCTCCTATCCAGTGTCTAACGTGAGTGCAGTAACTTAAGAGATGCTCGGGATTCACATCTCCGTTAAACTATTTACTATGTAGTAATATTTTACTTTTATAATAATGTCTATAGTAAAATACACTTACTTTTTTCATAGCATTAAGGGTTACCTATATAGCCCATAACACGTAATAGTCCCGGTAGTCCATCCAATATCATGGTCCCTCCTGATCGGGAAGCCACCAGAGGATACCACATGGGCTATGGGAGAAAACCAAACTCGTACAAGACTCGCTAGGGTAGGTGACACGGCACAACTAGGCAATGCCAGGGTAGATATACCAATTACGCTTCTGAGCCGGTGGTAACGCATAGTGCGCAGCTACCACCCACCTCGAGCCACACTCCCAAATCAAAAATCAAGAGTGGCCACCGAATAAATCCAAAAGTCAGAGTATAATATCGAAGGGATGTATCCGATCAAAGGTGCTACCTCATTATCCCGTCGATCGCTCCTGTTTTAGCCACCTTATGCCAACTCACGGGAGTCAGGTCCATGTATTTACCTCAAAGGAAACACCGCCGCCATCCTACTTCATTCTGGAATCTCCACCGCGTACACGGTTGTCAAAGTGGTTCCGAAGTTGGCAGAGAGTATGAAAACTTCCGATCCCGGTCTCTTTAACAACCAAATGTTATTATAACACCGCGGTCTTTTTAAAATAATCATACTTCAAAACCAAATATACTATTCATTTCAAAACCATATGAATATGATATCCTTTCCATTTCAAAAACCAAATCATTATTATATCATTTTTTGTAAAAACCAAAATCAATATAATATCATTTTTATTTCAAATATATCTCTTTTCTAGAATCATAGCACTTTCAAAATTATAATATTTCAAAACCAAATGCATGAAATATAACATAACACTTCAGATTTTATAGCTTCAAAACCATAACTTCCAAAGCTTAAAAAGTTTGGATATTCAACAGTATATAAAATAAAATATTTCAAAATTTAAAATCACTTTACAAAGTAAAATAATTTCCTCGACTTTACAATTTTTATTCACTTTAAATTAAATCTCAATTCATAAATTTTCAACTCACTTTCAGTTTCAGTAAACCAATTCAATTTCAATATATTTCAAACTTTGAGTATTAAACAATTTCAAAACTAAGGTTGGAAATTTCGATTCAACGATTCAATGTCTGTTATTCAGTTTTGAAATATTTGCGTAATAAATCCATTATCATTAAATAAAAATCAAATTACCAATAACTAAATATTTCCTCCAATTTAATTATACTAGACATATTCATTTAATTCATCTTGAATAAAAATCCAGTTATACATATCATACCTTTTAAAAATCCAAGTTTAATAAATTTACATCAACTTATGGAGTATAATTCTTAAATAAGCTCAATTTCAAATAAATTCCCAATTTACCTTCCAATCTTAATTTGTTTAAATCATTATAACCTCTAAAATAAAGTACGATTTAAATACTTAACCATATTTTATTTTAAATGAAATCAAAATCCATTATTAAACTTATTGTTATTAAACAAATTTATACATAGCTTAAATATATGAATTTAACTATATAAAAAATATTTTTATCTAATATCAAAAAGAATCAATATTTATTAAACCGTATAATTCTATCCAAACCATAGAAATCATTTTCAAAATATTTATATATGTATACCGACGGTGTCTGTATAAAATTTTCTATCCTATGGTTAAGTGACATGGATATTTATCATTTCAATCCGTAATTTAAAATAAAATTACGGTTATATATTATTTCAAACCACAATCCCAAATGAAATAAAATGCATAAAACTTGCAGTTTATACCATATAAAATACAACATCCATTCATCCAATATCAATCATCAATCATTTATCACAATCATCATCCAATCCAAACAATAACATCAATATAGAATAGAAATAAATAAAAAGTAATTACTGGCAATTTATATTCAATAATAAATTAATTTAACTGGCAGTTATATGCAATAATAAATTAATTAACAATTTAATTCAATAAATTAATTAACAATTTAATTCAATAAATTAAATCTAACTGGAATTAATGATAAAAATATACCAAACTGTAAAAAATAAATTTCTAATCAAAAAAAAATTTAATTTAACACACATAAGAAATTTAGAAATTGTGAATGGGTTAAAACACTCACCTTTTGAATTTAAATTGAATATAAATTCAACTTAAACCCAAAATTTGAACGGTCTCAGAATTCGTCCAAACCAGCACCAAAATGTCCGGAATTCCAATACAAACCTACGGACAAAACCACGCGTGAAACAAACCTCGTAGGTGAGAGTTATATGCATTAGAATGATTGAAATTTAAATTAAAATAAAATTAAAAAACAAAACAACATCACCCCTACCTTCACACGCCATGTCATCACCGAAACAATATGCACACATGAACCAGAACACGGAAACCCTAGCATCACCATCCAGTAACGCGTTCAACAGAAACCGCCACACCCTCCGATGCTTGCTGCGACCACACGCAAGACCTCTCCGAAGCCATGATCAAGTTCTGGCGCCATCGCGACTCGGTCGCCTTCGTTTCTGGTCGGCGAATAAGCTGCAGCCGCCACCTTTTTCTGTGACCGAATCAAATTTTTGGCTTCGATCTGATCTTCAATCCATCAAACAAATTACGCTGATGCAAACCCTACGGCGAACTCTACACAACCCCTCAATCGATTTGATGATCCGTTGCAGTTAATTTCGATGCAACGGACGGCCAATAAGAAACCATCAATTTCTGGACAATCAGTGACTCCAATCAAAAAACAAACCACATATCTAAGATGCGCTCGTCGAGAGCTTCAAATCCATATAAAATTTGATATTGTTTGGAGAGTTTGAAATTTTGGCTTTGGATTTGATTTGGAATTGTATTTGAGAATTAGGGTTTGCAGCCATTAGAAAGAAGAGCTAATAGAACATATAGAAATGAGGCATAAGATATGAATTAGGGTTTATAACAGGCTATATATAGACAGAGTTGAAAAAAAATAGATGGACACGATTTGTTTACGCGTTGAACGATATAATGGCCCACAAAGCCCGTTCTGATTCTGGAACGAAATTGGGTCAACTCATATATCAAAATAGATGTTTTAAAATATTTTAAACGCGATGGAATAGGATTTAAGTCCAAATTCCATCGTATGAAAAAGCTATGCTAAAATCAAAATTTTCAAATTGATTTCAATTTTATTGATTTCTGGGCGTTTCATGTCCGTACGATCAAACGACAAGTCCGATCACTACAAAACTTGAAACCCTACAATAATTCACCGTTACAGATCCGATGAAACTAGTTTCGTCGAAATCCGAGTCAGTTGCCAAAATGGCTATTTTTACACTAATTAAATAAATAAATAAGTTAGCTAATTAAATCAAAATTCAAATTACAATTCTTTAATTGACAAATTTCATCCGTTTTGATTTCTCAATTATTTATAATAATTTAAAGAAATTTAAATATCAATTTAGAGTTGATTAATTTATCAATTTCAGTATTAACCTCAATTTCATTAAACTCAAAAATTATAAATAAAATTCCCAATAATCCCATTTAATTAAATAGTTAATGATTTTTCCATTCATTATTGTCAAACAGTTGAATTTAACATTGGATTCAAAATTATTACATAAATATCCTTACATTTCATCTAAATTCCCATTTATGTAATATTTAAATATTTAATTTCATTTAATTGCAATTAATCCTATTACCATAAATTAAATTCCAATATGTTGATAAAACTTTATTTACATTCCTTTTATTCAACCAATTGTCATATTACAAATAAAATTGACATTATTTCCAATTATTTCCTTAATTTATACTACTATAACATTGAATTGAGATTCATTGCAATTGATTTCAAATTTTGATTTGATGGACTAGATAAATGATTATTTTATAATAATTGTTGCCCCTAACCCTTAATCATATTTATATAAGTTATCATTTCCAAACAATTGCATACAGAACATTGATTTTATTCAATCACTATTTATTTGTTATTAATTCATTGATTAATCCAATATTTACATTTATTTTTCTTGTATTAATTTATTACCAAATATTCCTATTTACAATCAATTATAACCCAAATAGTTATTTCAATCAATTGGGTTTGCATTGAATTAATTATTTATTTATTAACTTCCATTATCATTCTTACATTTCATTCCCATTATTGATCCATTATTACCAAATAGATAAAATTAACATTATTGCCTTAAATTGAAGTGATTACCAATTTCATTTAACACTCTAAATTAATAAATAACATATATTAGTTGTCACCTATTTACTTTTCTTACATTTAAAAGTTTATTACTTACCATTAACACTGTATTATTTCATTAATTCAATAATTACACTTGTTTTACTCATATTCCCATTATAACTAAGTCATAACATTTAAATTATTTTATTAAATTGGAATTTCATTCAAATTCATTAATTATTAACTTTATTCAACCCTGTTATGTTTCCTCTTCATTATTTTCATTATTATATCACAACTTTTATTAATAATTCACTAATTTTTTTCTTTTTTTCATCAATATTAAATTTCAAAAATCTTCTTAAATTAACAATTTTAATTATCGAAAATTTACGGGTCGTTACAGATTTCCTATCAAATGTTTTGGTTAGCATAAGGTAAAAACTTACCCATGTTTATTTGTGGAAAGTCTTATTTGATACCTTTGTTTTCAAAGCATTTTCAAAGTTAAGCAACTTTAACCCGTTTACTCACACCAGACCCATGTCTGACCCAAGTGTTTATTTTCTGTTTTATTAAACTCTTGGGTACTCATATTATGTATGAGTAGTCAAGGGACTCAGGATTGCTTTGACGAGTTGTGGAGGAGATATGGAGCAGGAGTCTTCAGCGTGTAGATATATATAGTGGTTCCGCTGCACTAGTGTTGTATCTGTTTCTGAGATGTACTTGAGTTGTAATAACTAGACAGATGTTTATAACTATCTACTTTGTGTTGTTTAAGTTGTATAACTCTGATGTATATGATACTATGTAATATCTTATGTGAAATAATATAATTTATTCGTTCTGTTGTGAGATTCTGATGTTGTTCTGTACTTTCTTTTCTATCTTTTCTCTTTTCTATCCCTTTCTTTCTTCTTAATGATGCGTCTTTTTATGGAATGAAAGGCGGGTCGTTACATATATATAAATAACTCTTAGCATATAAACATACAAATCGAATAATATATAATATATATAAACTGTCTATATACAAACTATTATAAAAATCATTGATGATGAGGTTAAAATATATATGTTGTATAAACCTCTATAACTTCATAAACTTACCAAAGTATTAATAAAGTTGTGAATAGAAAATATTATATAAGTATAAACATAACAATATGTTAACAAAACATACTTTATATAAACAATACATTGCCGAATATATTTATATACCAGATAATATACATACTTTATAACTTATAAATAAACTAACATATATATAAATATATATACACACGTATGTAAACAGACGTGTATGTGTATTCATAATATACAGAAAATATATCAACTTGTATAAGAAATCAATATCTCAAACAAAAAAACAAAAAATAACTTTACTAACCATCAAGCATACATATACACGGCATATAATGTGAAGAAGAGGAATTCGAGTTCGGCCAATGAGTGAGTTTCGGCAACGTGGAAGCGGGTCAGGGTCAAGGTGGCTCGGATATCGGTCAGGCAGAGGACAGAGGGGAAGGTCCACGTTGAAACGGCAGCGGATGAGGCTAGGTCTCAGAAAGCACATGGCTGAGGGGGAAGACAGAGATGGATCGGTTGCATGTGGATCTAGGAGGCTGTGCCGAGAGGGGAAAAGCTACGTACGAAGAGAGGTAGGGATCTTGGCTGTCGTGAGTCGAGCGACTGAACAGGAGGATGAGAAAAGAGAAGTGAAGGCTGCACTAGCGGTGAAGTGGAAGTCTGGCCAACATGGAGGAGGGAGGATCGGAGGGTGGTTGAAGGCTTGCACGGATCTGAAAAGATGAAGGAAATAGGAAAAAAAAGGAGGATGTAGAACAATATTTGAAAGAGGAGAGGAAGATGAGTTATATGGCTTCAATATGACTTTTGGTATGCTATAATATTTGAAAGTAACAGCAACTAAATAAAAAGGTAAGAAAATGAACAGATAGTTAATGCATAGGGGACAGTGAACGTCAGTAACATAAATCCTAGAAATATTAAAGCAACGGCTATTAGATTTATATGAAATGGCTCAAGAAAACGAAAGGCACAAACCGGTTATCGATACGGTTACCATTTACATGTATTCCATTTTGTACTAAACTTCCAAACACAAATTTGAATATACCGCAGGGACCAAAACAATGAGACAATCAAAACAGTATACAAATGTCAGTAGCACGATCATCCGATCAAAAATCGATATCGATACGAAAATGCTGCTATCTTGCCGAAAATAAGATCGATGGAGCAATAACTGTCAAAATTTGAAGAAACGAAATATGACGTCTTGCTCAGAAGATGATTTACAATTTTCCCATAGAAAAATATTCAGGTTTGGAAAACATTTTATTATCATCAAATTAACTGATTCAAATTTAAATAGAATTACACAAATAAAATAAATTTCCATATTATTTGATGAAAATTTATCATTTGCTATGTTGAAATAGATGTATTACAGATATTAAATTTTTATTTCAAAATATTTTTATTTAAACACAAAAATATTTAAATATATAAATAAAAAAACAAATATTATTAAAAATTTACAGGTCATTACACTCTCCCCCCTCAAAACTTTTCATCCCCGAAAAGGAACGAGGTAGGGGTAGAAATAACCAGAACGAAAATAGATTTGAAATATAAAATAAAATAATTAGTTTAAACCATATAAATTTCAATTTAATTTAATTTATATTCAATAATTGATTTTAAATTCAAGGAATTTCAATAAGTTGATTAAATTTCAATTTATAAATATTTGACACAAAAGGTTTCTTTCAATTCAGAATTTCATTTAATTTGTCCTGTTTACTATCCAATCAGCTTATTATTTATCTCTATTAACATTTTACAACTAAAATCTAAGGGTATAACATCTGTCATAACCACTCAAATTTTATTTATAAAATCATTAATCACCATTTTACATTGTAAATTATTTAATTACATATTCAACTTCTGAATGCTTTAGGTAAGTTATATTGGAATGTAATTGAGTATTGTATAAGAAAAAAATCAATTCAATTATTTCAAGTTTAAATATTTATTCAAAAATTTTGACTTCATTTTATAATTGGAACATCCTTTAACATAAATTTAAGAATTAAATTTTGGATTTCACTTCAAACCATTGGAGATAAATATATAAATATATATATATATATAAGTCAAATCAAATCTATAAAATATATACCAATATTATAAATCAAGTCATACCTTAGAAAATTCAAATCAATTTAATTTTTCAAAACAAACGTGTAGCAAAGCTGCAGAATGGTCTCTCCACTTTGAAACTCGAAAATGAATGTCGACGATGCTACAGTCATCAGCGAGATTATTTTATAGCGACCATGAAGGAGAGTACTGATTTAAAACCTTTAAAATTCTTTGAAAACAAATTTCTATTCAAAAATACTTTAAACAATACACAATTTTAAACTCTGAAACCAAAGTTTGGAATCACCGAAAATTTAATTCTCAAATTTACATTTAAATTCTAAATAAACTTATAAACCATGTTTTATACTTCAATTATTTGTGTATGAGACAAAAGTCAACGGTTTACAAAACAATAAATGAAAATCAAATATTATCATTTCTGACAACCATTTCATTCAACTATTTAATTTCAAAATTAACTTATATATGTATAATATAATTTTAAAAAATTATTCCATTTACCCAATTTGAAAACAAAATTGTGTCAGTTTGTTCTGTTCAAGTGCTTTGGAAATCCTATCGATAGTGTTGATCAGACGAATCGATCGAAAATCCAAATCAACATCACAACTCAAACAACACAATATATATATATATAACATTTTTAATATTAATTTACAAATACACTTCCTCGCTTGACGATAATAAGGATGGATTTTAAAGCAAGGATAGAGATTCAAATTTAATGGACTCAAATCAGAGAATTTTGATTCGAAGATAGGTTTGAAACAAAGATAAGATAATTAAATAATAAAATAGGGAGATGGATAAGTTCATATAAATCATAGGCAACCTTAACTGAATCGACCGTGACTTCAAGAATAAGATCGATGCAGAATTCCGAGGCAAATCGACATTCAATCGTAAGAGATGGAATTCAGGTATAGCAGGAGATAGATAGCATCGTAAACCGAGGATACAGAAATATATGGTAAATCAATGCCTATTGTAAAGGAGTTTCACCCCTTTACAAATCATTTAAAGGTTGGCGAGACCGCCGATTTATTATAGAGATTGTTTGAATTTTAGTCATGGGATACTCCAGAATACGAATAGGGAGAGATAAGGATGGATTTTGGAACCGAGGGGAACGTTCCCAAAATTCAAAGGAAACCGAGTCAAAGAGGAAGGGATTCAAGCTCAAACGAAAGTAATTCTGTAATTGAATCTACTACATATGCTAAGTTTTGCCTTAAACCAGAGCTCTAATACCAAACGTAACGACCCAATATTTTCAACCATTTGCATCCAAACTAGCCAGAATTAAATTGCTCAAAATATCAAGTTGTTATTTTATATTTTGCAAAACTCAACATATACAGAAATAAAATAATCACAGAATCACAAACACAGAGTAATATAACAATAATGCAGCAGAAACAAAATGAATAGTAGTTCATGAAGCTACTATATATATATATATATATATATATATATATATCAGAGTCAAATAAGATACAACAGGAGTCTCGAATACAATAGTCAAATACAAGATCAGAATACATCAATAAAATCAACTGAATATCTGAAAGATGGATAGATAACTGGATCTCCAAACGAAGCTCCAACGCCAAAGGTGAGTCTCAAAGCTGCATCACTCAGTCTGACCTGAGCATAAAGCAAAACACAAAACACTTGAGTCAGGATTAACATTCTTATATCAGTAAATGCAACTCAAGTGAAATAACAACTGAAATACAAGTAACTCAAAGGATGTTTGGGATAACCATCCTCTAAGGATCCGTTAAACTATCTACTACGTAGTAATATACGCTGTTATAATAATGTCTAAGGTAAAGTATAAGATATTTAAAAATAGCGTTAAGGCATCACCCATATCCCCTTTAACACATTTTATAGTTCCAGTAGACTACACAGTACCTGCGTACCTCCAGATTGGGAGGCTACAAGAAGATACTTGTAACGACCCAGAATTTTTAGAAATTAAAATTTGAATATTTAATTAATTTTAAATATTAATTAGTGAATTTATAAGTCAAATAAATTTTTATTTGAATTTTTGGATTTAATTGAATAATTAAATCGATAATTTAATATGTGAAATTATGGAAATAATTGAAAATATAGTTAAATATGATTGAAAATGATTTGTAAAATTTTATTTTATCATGTTGGAGTTAGAATGATATTTTAGAACTTTTAAAATCGAATTTAAAGTTAATTTGTGAAAATTGAATATTTTAATATTTAGTAATCGACTGTAAAATAGTCAATTTTTGAACAGTCTCAGAATTGAACGAAACCAGTTCCATTGGATCCGTAATAGTTAGTTATTACCGGATTTCAATTTTCGTATCAATCGGAGTTATCGTTTGATCGTGGCAGCTCGAAACGCATCGATTTGTTTTTAATTTAAATTTGGCGAGTCAAAATAGCCATTTTTCAAAAAGTCTCGGATTTCGACGAAACCAGTTTCATCGGATCCGTAATGTGATATTATTGTAAGGTTTCAAATTTCAAGTCAATTGGATTTACCGTTTGTCCGGTACAAATTAAAACGCCTAGAAATCGATTTAAATCGGTTTAATTTAAATTGAGCGTTTATAGCCATAACTCGCACATACTTCCGAATTAGCTTCCGAAACCTGTTCCATTGTGTCCGGAACGCGGGATAAATCCTAGGTACGCTGGTTACGGCGCCTAAATCGGAGTTCGAAATTCCCGGGATGAATAGTGTTTACGCTTGCTTTTCTTATAAATAGCTACCATTCTAAAAAAAAAAAAATGCTAAACCCTAATTTCATCAGCTAGCCGCCACCATTAGAATCTAGGGCCAGAAATTTTCGAATTTCATCTCTTAATCTCTCTCAATCCATAAGTTTTTAGGAGATTTGTTCAACTACAAACTTGAAGATCTCATCAAGACCTTCGATTCTATAAGGTGATGATCGGATTTGAGGCGTTGTGGGGGCCGTTAGGAGGGTGCGTTCGGCCGTGTTTGGGCACGAATTCCCAGGCTCATCAGGGGGCCGAGTTGCAGGCTATCTTGGCCGAAGGTGGAGGAGGGTTGTGGCTTTGATTTGGCACTCCCCGATCGAGATTTCGTCGAGTATGAATGGAGTAATATTTAACCCTAAGTTTACTAATTGGGTTCGGCCATAGCATACGCGTACTGGAGCTTGAACGCGTGGGGAAGAGAAAGGGTGAACGGCTGTGATTGCTTGGCCTGGGATCTGACGGTGATGATTGTGTTGTGGTTTATAAATTTTGAATTTATGTTGTAATAGTTATATAAATCGTGTACACACTTCATAAATTCATAACTTTTTCATACGAGGTCGAAACTGCGCGAAACCAGTTGCGTTGGAATCGTATGGACGAGCACTACGCGATGGAGTTGGTTTGGAGTCGTTTGGAGTTAGTGAGAATTTCGGGTAAAATTAAACGCGCGTTTAATTTTATTCGAAATAAATCGCTAAAACGGAAAATTAAAATCAAGGTGAGAACTTCTCACTCAATCGAATAGATTTCGATTTTTTTTTAAATAGTTAGATTTAAAATATTTGAATGCATGTTTGAATGATGATTGTTATGTATTGATTGTTAAAATAGACATTATACGCCGTTAGTAAGCGGATGTTATTTAATATAAACATATACCGCGAATATTTCATAAACAGTGAAATTGGTATTATATATAATATCAATATATATATATTGGCATATGTATATATTGCAGTTGTTGATTTCCCGCATTTTTTTTGTTTAGCGGATGAGACCCTATTACGCCGTTAGTAAGCGGATAATATTTATTAAAAACATGTACCGCGATAATTTCGTACTGGAGCGAAATTGGTATTGTGCTAATGTTTTTGGATGCAGAAAACAGGTTGGAGGGATCCAACTGGATTCCTCAACAGTTTTTATTGATTTCAGATATTTTGATATTTGATGGATTATCATATTGATATATGATATCGTTGTTGTCGTGATTGACTATTTGGTGTGTAGCATCATTGGACCCAGATTTTGGGATTTTAAAATGGTTTTAAAGTGATTTTTGAAAATATACTATATTTTTGGAATTGATCCATTATAAATAAATAAACGTTATAATTTTTAAAGTTATAAAAATTATGGTTTTTGTGAAATATAGTTAAAAAGCTGATTTTTAGAAATACGATTAAAAGTCGATTTTTTGAGAAATATGAACTAATGATTTTATAAAATAATTTAGATTGGATTTTTGAATATATGATAAAAGTTTAAATATAGGATTTATAAAATTTGATTATTTTATAAATCGAAATGATGAAATTATAAAGGAATTTAAAGACGTTTTAGAATAATAATATAAACTGATTTATATTAAGAGATTTATAAATGGATATTTATAAATTGAAATATAGACATTATAAAACGAGTTTTTATAAGTGTTTGAATGTAGTGAAAATGAATTTCATAAATGAATGAAATTTATAGAATTATAAACTGTGAAGTTATAAATGAAATTTATAAATAGTAAGATTTATAAATTTGTGAAGTTAATTGAAGAATAGATTTGGTTAAATAAATGAATCTTATAAGTTATAAGATTTATAATTATGAAGTTTAAAGAACGATTTTATAAAATAATCGTTTTATAAGTATTTAACTTATAATATAAACATTTAGTTTATAATTGAGTTATAAACTGAAATATGTTAATAAAGGAATTTATAAAAAAGAAGTTTTTATAAATAAATAGAAATGGAATTTATAAACGTTGTTTTATGAATTCGCAAACGACTTATTTTGATAAGTTAATTGTTATAACTTATAAATGGAGTTATATTCACGTTTTAGACTGTGAATAATCCTTTAAGTTAAAAAGTATAAAAAGGATGAAATTTGTTAACATAGTATATTCACGTTTTTGAATGGTGAATAATACGTTAAAGAAAATGTTTTGAATGTGATATTTTAAATAGAATTAAAACGATCTAACGATGTTTTAAAATGTGTTGAGATTCGAAACCATAGATTTCAACATTTATTGTTGAAATAGACGTTTTCGAGAAATAAAAGGAAATGTGGACTATAACACTGTTGTTATAGTAAATGATTTCCGAAAGGAAATGTTTTGTATAGTATTGGGATTTATATATCTATTTTAATTTCGAATCCCTATACTAGTGATTTTGGGTTGTCGTAACGATGTTTTACGTAACATTCGTTTTGGCCCAAATAAATATGTTTAAGAGAATGATTTCCTTAAAGAATGAATTATATACTTAATTCGATTTAAGTATATTGAATATTTTCTAAGTGTTGAAAATAAAAGGAATTTGTGAATTACTTACGAATAAATAAGTATGGAAATGTTTTCCAATATGAAGTGAATAATTAGGATTTATCTTTTTCTGAAGATAAATTGAAATGAATTATTGAAATCGCATATGCATGGATATCTTGAAATATAAATTCATTATGGAATTTATATGTGAAAGTGAAACTTGTTAAAAATAAATATTGATTTATTTTTGAAGTGTTGAAATTATATATATCTAGTAAAGATATTTTGGAAAATAAATAATTTGGAAAATTATTTGGAATCTGGTGATGTGTGCATATCCAGTGATAGTTCAATAGCCGACTATCAGTATTTCCCTTTGAATGGGTATTTGATGTGAATTGTTTGAAATTGAATGCACACTTATTTTTGAATAAGCGCTCACTATTCGGGTTAACCGGGAAAGGACCATGGGGTCGTATAACCCACTCCGAATATGTGATACGTCGTTGTGAATTGCATTTGAAGATCGGTGTTGAAGACCCGGTATTTGCGAGAGCGATAGGATGAACTATCGATTGACTCTGCACCGAGTAGCTACGGTATTGAGTTCTCCATATGTGATGGTGAATCCGATCAGGATTGTGAATATCCGGATTGCAAGGACTTCTTTGTAAGTGCCTTCGGTTCTGTTCGAGCCCGGAACAGACTTGTATGGATTGTATGCCTGACATTACAAGTTGAGATATAAAGCCGATTTCTTTCAAATATATTTCTGTTGGTGGCGGAGAATTTATTCTTTGCTTAACACCCTTCTTTGAGACGTACGAGCTCAAAGGTTATATAGTTGAAGTTATCAGCGATATATTCCCAATTTGGTAATGTGACATGCTGAGTGTTCCTGAAATGATCATTGTGTTGATTATTGTGATAGGATCATTTGTTTGATCGTCTATCTTAGTGATCATTGTGTTGATCATTTGTTGACCCAAAGCATGGCTTTTGTATAAAGTATGTTTTTGTGGACGTGACTTCGTCGAGCCTCACACCCCGTGAATGGTCAAAACAGGAAAGAAGCAGCAAGGTTATGAGGGGTAGCACCCTTTAGGATGTGTCCATTTCCTTCTGGAAAAGGGTGGTATCATGGTATGGAGCCCAGATACTTACTCATGTTGCAAACACTTTATGATTGTGTGAATTGATTACGAGCGCTCGGTTGATAAAGGTCCCAAAGGACCGGGGGATGGCATATTCGGTCAGTTGTTACTCAGTTAGGAGTAACCCGACCTTGTGTTGGTAGAGATCCGGTTTGGTTCTCGGGGATGTCCATCCAGAGGCATTCTCATGTGGCAATGGGAAGTTCCTTGGCCTGACCATTTGTTGGAAATCCAAAGAAACAATACGAGACTTGTACGGTTTTAGTTGTAGAACCTGCCATCTAATATGGTAGCTATTAGTAGGCATAATATAATGGTACCTATGCTGGCTAAGATTTATATTCTACTTTCGAAATGAATTTTTCCTACACTATGCACTAATAATAATATCAAATGCTCTTTTTAAATGCGTATCAAGCATGTTTGACTATCATAAGGAGAAATCTTCTCCAAGTCTGCGTTTGCATTGTGTGTGTGGCAGGAGGTCTTATGGTAGTCTCATTTTTAAAAGCATTGCGAATTGAATTTAAAAATATTCCTCTATTTTGATTTTAAAGATAAATAAACTGTTTTGAGTTCTCACACCAGTCACATGACTGACTCGGAGTTTATTGTTTTCCTTCCTAAACTCTGGGTGCCCACCAATTTCCACACGGGCAGTTAAGAGTTAGGTTTATCAGGATATTCTGGATATTCTGGAGTTGCTGGAGGCAAGCTGGATGGCATGGCGTATTACTAGTTTATATAGTATTTCTTTTTCCGCTGCACTGTTTGTTGTTGTTGTTGTACACTCTGATGATGTGATGTAATGTAATGTGATGTAATGTAATAACTGATATAGTTCTTTGTTTAAAGATTATTCATTTATTATTATATGTTGTTCCGCTGCGAATTGTGAGATTCTGATGTTGTTCTGTTGTTGTTCTTTCTTCCCGTTCTATTTTAAAATTTCCTATTTTCTTCTGTCTTCTCTTCCCTCTATTTTCTAATCTTCCATTTCTTTCTACCTTCTTTTCTACTTTTTCTTTTCTTAAAATCTTTTTAAAACCCCTAAGGGTTCGTATTTTCGTTCATCTTGAATTAAACAAAGGAGATTAGTGTCTATTCAAGGAGTACGGACTTACGGGTCTTTACAGTTGGTATCAGAGCTGATGGTTAAGCGACAACCATGGTTCTGTTGGGTATTATCCATTAGAGATAGAGTCAGCAGTACTCTAGAATGAATTTGAGTGTAATAATAGCTATGAGAGCGTATTTGTTAGTGAATATAAAATTGTTTTATATTGTGATGATTGGTTTATTGAGTGGCATATGAACTTTCGTCAGCGTGGTCCGCAAGACTATGCCGAAGGGGTTTCTAAACACTTGAATAGAACAATTCGACACAGTATTGATTTTAAAATTGGGTAAATGAAATAATTTTACCTTAAGTATATTTTATATATAAAGGAATAATTTTTCAGAATTATTAAAGTGTATGTAAGTTGATTGTTAGGTTGTTTGAATAATCTAAATAAAAGAATAATTGTATAAGTAAAAGAATTATAAGAATTGAAATTATAATTAAAGTGATTTACAATTGTGAAATAAACTTATATATATAAGAAGTGAAACTATATGAATATATTTATGAATATGAGTTGTAAATAAAAATGAATTTAAGGTTAATGATAGATATGAACTTAAGTTATGTGAATAGAAATTCAACTTTTGTAATTGAATGAATAAATTGAATGTTAATCAATTGAATGTGAATAAATTGGAATGGAATAATTAATGAAAGTGTTAATTCATTAAAATCTAATTTTATTGGAAGTTGAATAAAATTGAATGAAAATCAATTTAATAAAACCAATTGGAAAGTAAAGATGTTAAACCAAAATGAATGTAAGTGAAGCAAAGGAATTTGGTTATAATTAATATACATTGGTTGTTATATGATTGTAGTTGATTGTATATAATTCATTAAGAGTTAATGAAATTGAATTCAAATTTGAAGTAAATAGATTTGAATAGAATTGAAAGTGAATTGGATTTAAATTAGTAAATGTTAACTAATTAAATTGAGAATGAATGTTGATAAAATCCAATGTAAATGAATCAAATGTGATTTAAATTGAAAACCATTTCATTTAATATTAATGAGAATATGAATGAATTTGTTGGATGCTAGTTGGTTGATGTTTGCATTTGTTGCTTTTGTTTCAGTTACTATATGTTGTATATCGATACTATTTCCATACATGCATGTTCTCATGTTGTTTGTTAAGTGTTTAGTAGGTGCGGATCGCGTTTGCTTCGCATTTGGAGTTCGCTTTAGCGCTATATTAGCCGTATGTGCTTGCTAATAAAATATAAGGTACATATCTCGGATTAAATATCGTACTTTTACACTTTTTTCCCTTCGGGATGCCTCATTACTTGATGAGATGTATATTTGTGATATATATACTGTCATTTTTTTTCGGATCGAGCCGCGCAAAGGAGACTATGGCGAATTTTTCCGAAAATTTAAGGCGTTAGAAAAATTTGAGAAAACTGGGAAATTTTTTGAAAACTTTAAACTTTGATTTTGGAATTGAAAGTTAAACAATAGTAATTGTTTTTGAAAAGATAACTAAGTATGATTTGGAAAACTTAGTAAAGATTTGTAAGAAGTTTAATTACGAATTTTGGAAAGTTAATAGATTCTGTAACTTTCTTACTTGTAATTTCGAGGACGAAATTCTTTTAAGGGGGAAAGATTGTAACGACCCAGAATTTTTAGAAATTAAAATTTGAATATTTAATTAATTTTAAATATTAATTAGTGAATTTATAAGTCAAATAAATTTTTATTTGAATTTTTGGATTTAATTGAATAATTAAATCGATAATTTAATATGTGAAATTATGGAAATAATTGAAAATATAGTTAAATATGATTGAAAATGATTTGTAAAATTTTATTTTATCATGTTGGAGTTAGAATGATATTTTAGAACTTTTAAAATCGAATTTAAAGTTAATTTGTGAAAATTGAATATTTTAATATTTAGTAATCGACTGTAAAATAGTCAATTTTTGAACAGTCTCAGAATTGAACGAAACCAGTTCCATTGGATCCGTAATAGTTAGTTATTACCGGATTTCAATTTTCGTATCAATCGGAGTTATCGTTTGATCGTGGCAGCTCGAAACGCATCGATTTGTTTTTAATTTAAATTTGGCGAGTCAAAATAGCCATTTTTCAAAAAGTCTCGGATTTCGACGAAACCAGTTTCATCGGATCCGTAATGTGATATTATTGTAAGGTTTCAAATTTCAAGTCAATTGGATTTACCGTTTGTCCGGTACAAATTAAAACGCCTAGAAATCGATTTAAATCGGTTTAATTTAAATTGAGCGTTTATAGCCATAACTCGCACATACTTCCGAATTAGCTTCCGAAACCTGTTCCATTGTGTCCGGAACGCGGGATAAACCCTAGGTACGCTGGTTACGGCGCCTAAATCGGAGTTCGAAATTCCCGGGATGAATAGTGTTTACGCTTGCTTTTCTTATAAATAGCTACCATTCTAAAAAAAAAAAAATATGCTAAACCCTAATTTCATCAGCTAGCCGCCACCATTAGAATCTAGGGCCAGAAATTTTCGAATTTCATCTCTTAATCTCTCTCAATCCATAAGTTTTTAGGAGATTTGTTCAACTACAAACTTGAAGATCTCATCAAGACCTTCGATTCTATAAGGTGATGATCGGATTTGAGGCGTTGTGGGGGCCGTTAGGAGGGTGCGTTCGGCCGTGTTTGGGCACGAATTCCCAGGCTCATCAGGGGGCCGAGTTGCAGGCTATCTTGGCCGAAGGTGGAGGAGGGTTGTGGCTTTGATTTGGCACTCCCCGATCGAGATTTCGTCGAGTATGAATGGAGTAATATTTAACCCTAAGTTTACTAATTGGGTTCGGCCATAGCATACGCGTACTGGAGCTTGAACGCATGGGGAAGAGAAAGGGTGAACGGCTGTGATTGCTTGGCCTGGGATCTGACGGTGATGATTGTGTTGTGGTTTATAAATTTTGAATTTATGTTGTAATAGTTATATAAATCGTGTACACACTTCATAAATTCATAACTTTTTCATACGAGGTCGAAACTGCGCGAAACTAGTTGCGTTGGAATCGTATGGACGAGCACTACGCGATGGAGTTGGTTTGGAGTCGTTTGGAGTTAGTGAGAATTTCGGGTAAAATTAAACGCGCGTTTAATTTTATTCGAAATAAATCGCTAAAACGGAAAATTAAAATCAAGGTGAGAACTTCTCACTCAATCGAATAGATTTCGATTTTTTTTTAAATAGTTAGATTTAAAATATTTGAATGCATGTTTGAATGATGATTGTTATGTATTGATTGTTAAAATAGACATTATACGCCGTTAGTAAGCGGATGTTATTTAATATAAACATATACCGCGAATATTTCATAAACAGTGAAATTGGTATTATATATAATATCAATATATATATATTGGCATATGTATATATTGCAGTTGTTGATTTCCCGCATTTTTTTTGTTTAGCAGATGAGACCCTATTACGCCGTTAGTAAGCGGATAATATTTATTAAAAACATGTACCGCGATAATTTCGTACTGGAGCGAAATTGGTATTGTGCTAATGTTTTTGGATGCAGGAAACAGGTTGGAGGGATCCAACTGGATTCCTCAATAGTTTTTATTGATTTCAGATATTTTGATATTTGATGGATTATCATATTGATATATGATATCGTTGTTGTCGTGATTGACTATTTGGTGTGTAGCATCATTGGACCCAGATTTTGGGATTTTAAAATGGTTTTAAAGTGATTTTTGAAAATATACTATATTTTTGGAATTGATCCATTATAAATAAATAAACGTTATAATTTTTAAAGTTATAAAAATTATGGTTTTTGTGAAATATAGTTAAAAAGCTGATTTTTAGAAATACGATTAAAAGTCGATTTTTTGAGAAATATGAACTAATGATTTTATAAAATAATTTAGATTGGATTTTTGAATATATGATAAAAGTTTAAATATAGGATTTATAAAATTTGATTATTTTATAAATCGAAATGATGAAATTATAAAGGAATTTAAAGACGTTTTAGAATAATAATATAAACTGATTTATATTAAGAGATTTATAAATGGATATTTATAAATTGAAATATAGACATTATAAAACGAGTTTTTATAAGTGTTTGAATGTAGTGAAAATGAATTTCATAAATGAATGAAATTTATAGAATTATAAACTGTGAAGTTATAAATGAAATTTATAAATAGTAAGATTTATAAATTTGTGAAGTTAATTGAAGAATAGATTTGGTTAAATAAATGAATCTTATAAGTTATAAGATTTATAATTATGAAGTTTAAAGAACGATTATATAAAATAATCGTTTTATAAGTATTTAACTTATAATATAAACATTTAGTTTATAATTGAGTTATAAACTGAAATATGTTAATAAAGGAATTTATAAAAAAGAAGTTTTTATAAATAAATAGAAATGGAATTTATAAACGTTGTTTTATGAATTCGCAAACGACTTATTTTGATAAGTTAATTGTTATAACTTATAAATGGAGTTATATTCACGTTTTAGACTGTGAATAATCCTTTAAGTTAAAAAGTATAAAAAGGATGAAATTTGTTAACATAGTATATTCACGTTTTTGAATGGTGAATAATACGTTAAAGAAAATGTTTTGAATGTGATATTTTAAATAGAATTAAAACGATCTAACGATGTTTTAAAATGTGTTGAGATTCGAAACCATAGATTTCAACATTTATTGTTGAAATAGACGTTTTCGAGAAATAAAAGGAAATGTGGACTATAACACTGTTGTTATAGTAAATGATTTCCGAAAGGAAATGTTTTGTATAGTATTGGGATTTATATATCTATTTTAATTTCGAATCCCTATACTAGTGATTTTGGGTTGTCGTAACGATGTTTTACGTAACATTCGTTTTGGCCCAAATAAATATGTTTAAGAGAATGATTTCCTTAAAGAATGAATTATATATTTAATTCGATTTAAGTATATTGAATATTTTCTAAGTGTTGAAAATAAAAGGAATTTGTGAATTACTTATGAATAAATAAGTATGGAAATGTTTTCCAATATGAAGTGAATAATTAGGATTTATCTTTTTCTGAAGATAAATTGAAATGAATTATTGAAATCGCATATGCATGGATATCTTGAAATATAAATTCATTATGGAATTTATATGTGAAAGTGAAACTTGTTAAAAATAAATATTGATTTATTTTTGAAGTGTTGAAATTATATATATCTAGTAAAGATATTTTGGAAAATAAATAATTTGGAAAATTATTTGGAATCTGGTGATGTGTGCATATCCAGTGATAGTTCAATAGCCGACTATCAGTATTTCCCTTTGAATGGGTATTTGATGTGAATTGTTTGAAATTGAATGCACACTTATTTTTGAATAAGCGCTCACTATTCGGGTTAACCGGGAAAGGACCATGGGGTCGTATAACCCACTCCGAATATGTGATACGTCGTTGTGAATTGCATTTGAAGATCGGTGTTGAAGACCCGGTATTTGCGAGAGCGATAGGATGAACTATCGATTGACTCTGCACCGAGTAGCTACGGTATTGAGTTCTCCATATGTGATGGTGAATCCGATCAGGATTGTGAATATCCGGATTGCAAGGACTTCTTTGTAAGTGCCTTCGGTTCTGTTCGAGCCCGGAACAGACTTGTATGGATTGTATGCCTGACATTACAAGTTGAGATATAAAGCCGATTTCTTTCAAATATATTTCTGTTGGTGGCGGAGAATTTATTCTTTGCTTAACACCCTTCTTTGAGACGTACGAGCTCAAAGGTTATATAGTTGAAGTTATCAGCGATATATTCCCAATTTGGTAATGTGACATGCTGAGTGTTGCTGAAATGATCATTGTGTTGATTATTGTGATAGGATCATTTGTTTGATCGTCTATCTTAGTGATCATTGTGTTGATCATTTGTTGACCCAAAGCATGGCTTTTGTATAAAGTATGTTTTTGTGGACGTGACTTCGTCGAGCCTCACACCCCGTGAATGGTCAAAACAGGAAAGAAGCAGCAAGGTTATGAGGGGTAGCACCCTTTAGGATGTGTCCATTTCCTTCTGGAAAAGGGTGGTATCATGGTATGGAGCCCAGATACTTACTCATGTTGAAAACACTTTATGATTGTGTGAATTGATTACGAGCGCTCGGTTGATAAAGGTCCCAAAGGACCGGGGGATGGCATATTCGGTCAGTTGTTACTCAGTTAGGAGTAACCCGGCCTTGTGTTGGTAGAGATCCGGTTTGGTTCTCGGGGATGTCCATCCAGAGGCATTCTCATGTGGCAATGGGAAGTTCCTTGGCCTGACCATTTGTTGGAAATCCAAAGAAACAATACGAGACTTGTACGGTTTTAGTTGTAGAACCTGCCATCTAATATGGTAGCTATTAGTAGGCATAATATAATGGTACCTATGCTGACTAAGATTTATATTCTACTTTCGAAATGAATTTTTCCTACACTATGCACTAATAATAATATCAAATGCTCTTTTTAAATGCGTATCAAGCATGTTTGACTATCATAAGGAGAAATCTTCTCCAAGTCTGCGTTTGCATTGTGTGTGTGGCAGGAGGTCTTATGGTAGTCTCATTTTTAAAAGCATTGCGAATTGAGTTTAAAAATATTTCTCTATTTTGATTTTAAAGATAAATAAACTGTTTTGAGTTCTCACACCAGTCACATGACTGACTCGGAGTTTATTGTTTTCCTTCCTAAACTCTGGGTGCCCACCAATTTCCACACGGGCAGTTAAGAGTTAGGTTTATCAGGATATTCTGGATATTCTGGAGTTGCTGGAGGCAAGCTGGATGGCATGGCGTATTACTAGTTTATATAGTATTTCTTTTTCCGCTGCACTGTTTGTTGTTGTTGTTGTACACTCTGATGATGTGATGTAATGTAATGTGATGTAATGTAATAACTGATATAGTTCTTTGTTTAAAGATTATTCATTTATTATTATATGTTGTTCCGCTGCGAATTGTGAGATTCTGATGTTGTTCTGTTGTTGTTCTTTCTTCCCGTTCTATTTTAAAATTTCCTATTTTCTTCTGTCTTCTCTTCCCTCTATTTTCTAATCTTCCATTTCTTTCTACCTTCTTTTCTACTTTTTCTTTTCTTAAAATCTTTTTAAAACCCCTAAGGGTTCGTATTTTCGTTCATCTTGAATTAAACAAAGGAGATTAGTGTCTATTCAAGGAGTACGGACTTACGGGTCTTTACAATACTCCATAGGTACGACACAAATCAAACTCGTAGTAAAGCTCCCTATGGTAGGTGATATGGCACACAAGGCAATGCCAACGTAGATATATGTAACATTCCTGAAATTTTAGTTAAAATAATTTGATAACTAATTTAATTTTTGAAATTAAGTTGTGAATTTAATTATGAAATAATTAAAAAATAAAATTTTGAATAAATAAATTTTTTGGATTATAAATAGAATTTAGAAGTCTAAAGATTTATAAAAGATATGTTCTGTTATTTATTTATATTTATAAATTTAGTTTAAATTAAATCTTGGAATTAAAATTAAAAATTAAAAATCTTATAAATATATTGGGTTTGAAAAGAATATATTTTCAATTCATAAAGATTTGTTTTCCAAATTATATTAAATAAATATTTTTATTTGAAGTTCAAAAGTGAATATTTTATAAATAGATTACAATTCGAAAATGTGAATTTGAAATTCAAATGTTAATATATTGAAATTTAATTAGATTTAAAGAAAATTTTATATTTGAAAATAATGAAATCTTGTTTTCTAATTTTTTTTTTCTGAATATGCATTTTGATATATAAGTATAAGTAATTGAAATTATCTTTTGAAAATAAAATAAGAAAACATACATATGTAAGATATTAAAATGGACTAAGTAGGAAATACATAAAAGTATAAACAAGAAAACATGAAAAACATGATTTGTAAATTAAAATAAAACAAGGTTTAAAAACACAACTTGTAAATAAATTTATGGAAAAGGGTTTAAACTATAAATTTTAAATTAATTTGAATAAAGGACTTAAACAAAATTTATAATTAAAATTAACAAAAGGATATAAACATAAAAAGTTTATATTTCAACAAGTGTTAAAAATAAATGTACAAGTGTAGTTTAAAGAGGATATGAATAAAACAAGTGGCAAGAAAATAAGCTTTTCTTTTAAAATTTTAGAAAATAGGCTTAGGAAATTACCAAGCTTTCAGTTTCTCTATTCATTTATTTTAAAAACTGAAACAAAATTTTAAATCAAAAGAAAAGGGATAAAGATCAAAACCTGGTAAACCAGAAACAATCATCAGCAAACTGGAAAAAAATTTGAGCAAGCAAGCAAGTTAATAAAAAATAAAAGAAAGAAATGGAAGTCTGGAAACAGGAATTCAATGCAAATCATCTTAACTTAAAGCAAGAATTCAACTTAGAAAACAAGTTCAAGTTCTTAGATTCAAACTGAAAACCAGAAAAGCATGTGAAATAAAATATGCAATCAAGCAGGTTCTCTGTTCAACAAAACCTGGTGAGCAAACTATCTTTTTTGAATCTAAACTGCTATGGTACCTAGATGATATTAAAGTTTGTTATATGAGTGTTAATATGCAATCATGACTTTGCATACATATGTGTGTGTGTGTGTGTTTGTAAAATTGTATGCATGTTTGTTTACAGACATATATATCTCTATTTTAAAATGCACAGGCTAAGAACAGCTTAAATAAATTTATATCTCCCCAGTCAAATGTTATTAGGCTATAATTTCTGAAGGAAAAGGGATTGTAATGGTGTAATATTATTTTTAAAAATAAAAATAATAAGAAACATTAAGTAATTTACCTGGAGAACAGAAGTTACAGTAAAGTATGTTCAAAACAGAAAATTCGAGTATTCCAATTTTAAAATCTGATTACACAAGCATGTTCGAATTGCAAAAATGTGATTTTAGATGGAAACCTCATGATTTTTAAGTTACTAAATCTTGAGTACGAATGAGTTCAAAGAAAAATGCCTTTTCGTCAATTTTCGGCGATCGGCAGATTAATATTCGTTGTGCTTTGGTAGAAAGGGAGTTCAAGCATCATGGATCATCAGAAAAATGACCGGAAAGATTCTAGCTTGTTGTGGTGGCCGCACGAAAAAGATTTGGGGTTTAACGGCACGTTTTTGTCAGTGGCGTTCTCGAGTTTATTCGCTTATCTATGGATGATCGGGGATGACCGGTGCGAGGTAACTCAATGCATCAGTCTTCGGCATTGCTCAGGATGTGATTGCACGGCTTCTGGTTGCCGGAATTGGAAGTGCATGGTGATTTGGGTGAGTTGTTTTGGGTTCAGATTGTTGCTGAGATGCTCGATCTTGATTTCGAGTTAAACTCGAGTTGCTGGGTGGTCGTGGCGTTAGGGGGGATGGTTGTCGACTTGTCGACGCTAATGGTGATGGTCGGAGCCGCCGCATTTGGACGTGCACGTGCATGCGTAAGAATTGTGTATCTGGAAAATAAGCATGGTTTGGGAAAGATGGCGACTCGAAGCGTGTCTCGGGAAGAACGAAGGGTAGCTCGAGTTTTTAGTCGAAGTAGGTTTTGGTGTTAAAACAAAGTACTTAGAAAATTTTTAAAAATTGAGAATTTTGAGGCACTCGGGTCAGTTTTTGGAAAAACTCGAAGTTGAGCTCAGGGTTTTTCGAATTTGGCCCAGGGAAAATTACTTTGGGGCTTGTGTTTATCTCGTATGCTATCAGGTTTTAAATTAAAGGATAAAACCAGTTTTAAAGATTTGAATTTAATCAAGATTAAATGATTTCTTAATCTTTTTTTTTCCTTTATAAAACTTGTTTCATTTGAGTTAAAACTTAGTAAAGGTTTTAAAATAATTTTTTTAATATCAAACAAGTTTGAAAGAGTTTTAGTATATAAATCTAAAACCTTTGTTTTATTTTTTTTAAAATATAATATGGTGATTAAGTAGATGATTAAAAAGATAATTACTCAAACGTTTTTAAAATGTTAACTTAAAAGTGAAGTTAACTTATATTAAAAATGATTACTTGCAAGGTTTATTAATTAAATATTTAATGATAATTCAATGATTAATGATTTTTTTTAATTGCTCAATAATTAAAGAATAATTAGTTAAAGGTTAATTAATTATTAATTTAAGGATAATTAATTTCATCACCAAGGATAATTAATTACATAATTAAGGTCAATTAAGTATTGATTAAAAGTAATTAATTAATAATTAACGTTGTTTAGTCAAATGAAAAATATAATAATTACTCGATGTAATTAATTAAAGGATTTGTTACTTAATTACTTAAAAGAATAATTAATCAAGGTGATTAATTTAAGACTAAATTATTTATATGATTAATTAGGGATGATTATTTATTGTGATTAATTAATTAAAGTTAATTAATGAAAGTGATTAGGGATGATCACTTATTGCAATTAATTGAAGATAATTAATTAAATGATAATTAATTAAGGGTTAATTAATTATGTAATTAACTTAAAACTTAATTTAATTAATGTGATTGATTAAGGACTAATTTATTAATTAAAGGTAATTAATTAAGATGGATAATTAAGGATTAATTAATTAATCAATTAATTAATATTTAAATGATTTGTAATTAATGAATCAGGATTAAGCAATTTATTCATATGTAATTAATTTAATTGAAAATTAAATTGAATTAAATTAGGATTAAACAATTAATTAATCATGTTTATAAATGTTTATTGAATGCTTGGATTGCTTATGAATGTTTGCCTTGTATGAATTGCCTTGAATTGATTGTCCTAGTTGATCTGTGATATTCTGTTCTTTGAATTATGTTGTGTGTAATTTATTTATTATTTATTTATTTATTTATCTATGATACATTTATCTGTGAATCTGTAAATGAAGATAAGCGTTATAGATTATACCGCTTATCAATATTTCTGTGTTTGAATCTGTAATGATTGATGATGTTGCACCATTATTGTGTGTAAACCCCTGGACTACACTGTACACACACAAATATGGATTTCATGAGGAAATCGGTTGAGCCATAGATATTTGAATTTAATATTTTGCAATGATTTTAAAGTTTGAATTTTGAACCCAAATGATTTTGGAAATGAAATTGGGTTGAATTTGAAAAATAATTGAAAAGGGGTTTTGAAGATAAAAGTTATTTTAAATAACTTGATTTAGTTTGAAATCTGAAATATTTCGATTGAGTTTGAATTCAACGTTTGAAATTGAATTCAATGATTTGGATATTTTGGTTTAAAAATATTATACAAGTTACAAAAGTTATTTATATGGGGTTTTAAACCATTTTAATAGTATGGTTTTGAGAATTTGAATTTGACCCAAGTTTATATTTGAAAGGCCTTAACTCGTGCAAATTATAATCGGGTTTTTCGTAATGGAAACAAGTGGTTTCAAATAATAATAGCTTTTATATAAGGAAAGAATTTCCTAATTATGATGAAAAGATTTCAAGTTTGAAATGGAATGGCTTTGAAAGCTATAAATTGAATCTTTTGAAAGATAGTTTAACCCTATTTTGAAATTGAAGAGGATTTTTAAATGGTGTATCTTTTATATATTAAAGATTTGAAACGGGAATTGTTTGAAAGTTATGAATGAATCTTTGAATATTGTTTTGAAAGCTATGAAATGAGTCTTTGATTCAAAGACCAGATGAGTTAATCCCGCTTGAAATGGAATTGTTTTGAAAGACTATAAATGATTCTTTGTCAAAGATTGGTGAACCTTGTTTAAAATTGAAAGAGGTCTTAAAAGTGAATCTTTTGTTTTAAAGATTAATGTGTGAAAATTTGTTTAAACCATTAAGGGTTTTGAAATAAATCTTTTTGTTTAAAAGATTGGGAATGGTAATTTGTTTAAACCATTTGAATGAAAAGTTTTGGATTTTAAGTTGTGACTTAACTGAAATCCCATTATCCATATGTTTTTAAATATTGCGCTCATTATTCGGTTTAGCCGGGAGAGGACCTTGTGTCATATAACCCATTCCGAATAATGATACGATGATATGGATAGCATTTGAAGACCGGTAGTGAAGACCGGATAATTTCGAAAGCGAAAGGATGACCTGTCGAATGTCTCTGCACCGAATGGCCCCGGTATAGAGATTTGAGCACCCATTGTGATGGGGAATCCAGACGTGATTAGAAATTATCCGGATTGCAAGGATTCTTCGGAAGTGCCTTCGGTTCTGTTCGAACCAGGGACAGACTTGTATGAATGTGTGTCTGACATTAGACTTTGAGATGTAAAGCTGGTTTCTATCAAATACATTTCTGTTTGGTGGCGGAGATTTATTCTCTTAGCTTAACACCATTCTCTGAGATGTACGAGCTCAGAGGTTATGTAGTTGATGGTTATTAGTGATACATTCCCAATTTGGTAATGTGGCATACGAAGTGCTACTGATCATTTGTTGATCGAAGCATGGCTTTTGTGAAAAGCGTAGCTTTGTGGACGAGACTTCGTCGAGCCTCACACCCCGAAAATGGTCGAAACAGGAAAGATACAGCAAGGTTTCAGGGGTAGCGCCCCTAGGGTATGACCATTCCTTCTGTAAAAGGGTGGTATCATGGTATGGAGCCCAGATACTTACTCGTATGGACACTGTAGTATATTTATTACTATGTGATGTTGTTGTTGGAGGGCCCTCGGATAAAGGTCCCAAAGGACCGGGGGTGGCATATCTTAGGTTTTATTCCCTGGGAAGGGGGTAGCCGGCCTTGTGTTAGCAGAGAACTGAGGGATGGTTCTCGGGGCATCCCTCCAGAGGCGTACCTATATGGCAATGGGAAGTTCCTTGGCCTGACCATTTGTTGAAAAACCCAAAGAAATAATATGTGCCTTGTACGGTTTTAGTTGTATAACCTGCCATGGAATGTGGCGGTAACCTGCTATTGAACATGGTAGCTATAGTAGGCAAAGGACAAAATGTTGTATGCTGGCTAAGATTGATATTGTACTTCCGCAATGTTTTCCACTGTGCACTAATAATAGTAATATCAAAATGGTTTTCGCATATCAAGCATTTTTGACTATCATAAGGAGAAATCTCCTCCAATTCTGCATTTGCATGGTGTGTGTGGCGGGAGGCCTTATGGTAGTTTCATTTTCCAAAAAGTAGGGCGGATTTCAAAATTTAAATTCTTTTGTTTGTTTCAAAGTCAAAACTATTTTGTTTGCTCACACCAGTCCCATGACTGACCTGGAGTTTATTGTTCCCTTCCTAAACTCTGGGTGCCCACAATTTTCCACATGGGCAGTCTAGAGTTGGGTTTTTCAGATAGTAGATATAGATACCAATTGGGTAGCTTTTAGCTTTCTCTTTGGATATTGGAGTATTTGGATTTATGGACGAGACTTGCTTAGCGTGGTGCAACTTGATGGTGGTTCGAGCAATCTATGGAGATTTCTGATATTGGTGTTTCTTCTGGAGTTTCAAGTTCTAGTTATTTCCGATGCTAGTTCATTGGGTTTCCTGCTGTAGCATTGTATCTTATCTCTGATATTTGTTGGGTTGTGTATCATTGTTGTATATCATTTTGGATATTGCATTCATTGGAGTTGTATATGATATTCATTTCTTTTTCTTCCTCTTTGTTGTTTACTTAATTGTGTTATAAGCTCCGGCGAACCAAATTCGACATTTGGATCTATGGCATTGGAATACAAGTGTCGTATTCGATGCCGAGTTTTGAAGGTCAAGTCAGGGTCGCTACATTTAGTATCAGAGCTGAAGGTTGAAACTTTAGCTCAGGAGTATAACACATTAAGTAGCTCATTAGAGATAGGGTGAAGTATACCCTAAAATGAGTATATCCCTAAGATATTCGTCTGAATGCCTCAGTAAATTCTCTTACTATCCATTGATAGTGAGTATGAGTGCGAGAAGAGGACGAGATAGGGGACAAGCGAGTACCACTATAAATGGTCAATACCCTGCAATAGCGGAAACAACATTCTCTATCAATGCCCTTTGATTCGTCTTTTCAATTCTTTGATGATTCCTGGCAGCTTCAGGAAGAAGCTTTGATATATTTGCATGGGACATAAACTCTAGATGGGTCAGAATTGTTTGTTTGGATTAATTGTTTGCTTTGGTTCCTATGGTTGATAGGTATATTTTGGTTGTTTTAACTAAAAGTTTTGGGATTGCATCCATATATCTGTTTATTCTTTTGGGTCTCGATATATTCTACGAGTGGTTAGTTATCTTTTGAACTAACCAATACTCCTGTGTATTCGTAGATCTGGCTGACCCGAGTATCTTGATTCGTTCTTGTATTCATTATTGATATTCTGATTTGGGAAACCAAATGCAGAATAGATATTCAGTTTGATCTGGTAATTTATCTCTCGATTTTTCTATATCATTTGTTGTCTCCCTACTTGCAAATTTCGGGACGAAATTTTCTAAGGGGGGAAATCTGTAACATTCCTGAAATTTTAGGTAAAATAATTTGATAATTAATTTAATTTTTGAAATTAAGTTGCGAATTTAATTATGAAATAATTAGACAAAAATTTGAATAAATAAAAATTTTGGATTATAAATAGAATTTGGAAGTTTAAATATTTATAAAAGATATGTTCTGTTATTTATTTATATTTATAAATTTAGTTTAAATCAAATCTTGGAATTAAAATTCAAAATTAAAAATCTTATAAATATATTGGGTTTGAAAATAATATATTTTCAATTAATATAGATTAGTTTTCCAAATTATATTAAACAAATATTTTTATTTGAAGTTCAAAAGTGAATATTTTATAAATAGATTACAATTTGAAAATGTGAATTTGAAATTCAAATGTTAATATATTGAAATTTAATTGGACTTAAAGAAAATTTTATATTTGAAATTAATGAAATCTTGTTTTCTAATTATTTTTTGTGAATATGCATTTTGATATGTAAGTATAAGTAATTGAAATTATCTTTTGAAAATAAAATAAGAAAACATACATATGTAAGATATTAAAATGGACTAAGTAGGAAATACATAAAAGTATAAGTAAGAAAACATGAAAAACATGATTTGTAAATTAAAATAAAACAAGGTTTAAAAACACAATTTGTAAATAAATTTATAGAAAAGGGTTTAAACTATAAATTTTTAATTAATTTGAATAAAGGACTTAAACAAAATTTATAATTAAAATTAACGAAAGGATATAAACATAAAAAGTTTATATTTCAACAAGTGTTAAAAATAAATGTACAAGTGTAGTTTAATGAGGATATGAATAAAACAAGTGGCAAGAAAATAAGCTTTTCTTTTAAAATTTTAGAAAATAGGCTTAGGAAATTACCAAGCTTTCAGTTTCTCTATTCACTTTTTTTCAAAACTGAAACAAAATTTTAAATCAAAAGAAAAGGGATGAAGATCAAAACCTGGAAAACCAGAAACAATCATCTGCAAACTGGAAAAAAATTTGAGCAAGCAAGCAAGTTAATATAAAATAAAATAAAGAAATGGAGTCTGGAAACAGGAATTCAATGCAAATCATCTCAACTTAAAGCAAGAATTCAACTTAGAAAACAATTTCAAGTTCTTAGATTCAAACTGAAAACCAGAAAAGCATGTGAAATGAAATCTGTAATCAAGCATGTTCTCTGTTCAACCAAACCTGGTGAACAAACTATCCTTTTTGAATCTAAACTGCTATGGTACCTAGATGATATTAAACTTAGTTGTATGAGTGTTAATATGCAAGCATGACTTTGCACATATGTGTGTGTGTGTGTGTAAAATTGTTTGCATGTCTGTTTACAGACATACAGCTTAAATAAATTTATATCTCCCCAATCAAATGTTATTAGGCTATAATTTCTGAAGGAAAAGGGATTGTAATAGTGTAATATTATTTTTAAAAATAAAAATAATAAGAAACATTAAGTAATTTACCTGGAGAATAGAAGTTGTAGTAAAGTATGTTCAAAACAGAAAATTCGAGTATTCCAATTTTAAAATCTGATTACACAAGCATGTTCGAATTGCAAAAATGTGATTTTAGATGGAAACCTCATGATTTTTAAGTTACTAAATCTCGAGTATGAATGAGTTGGATGAAATATGCCTTTTCGTCAATTTTCGTCGATCGGCAGATTAATATTCGTTGTGCTTTGTTAGAAAGGGAGTTCATGCATCATGGATCATCAGAAAAATAATCGGAAAGATTCTAGCTTGTTGCGGTGGCCGCGCAAAAAAGATTTAGGGTTTAACGGCACGTTTTTGTCTGTGGCGTTCTCGAGTTTATTCCACTATCTATGGATGATCGGGGATGACCGGTGCGAGGTAAATCAATGCATCAGTCTTCGGCGTTGCTCAGGATGTGATTGCACGTCTTCTGGTTGCCGGAATTGGCAGTGTGTGGTGATTCTGGTGAGTTTTTTTGGGTTCAGATTGTTGCTGAGATGCTCGATCTCGATTTCGAGTTAAACTCGAGTTGCTGGGTGGTCGTGGCGTTAGGGGGGATGGTTGTCGACTTGTCGACGCTACTGGTGATGGTCGGAGCCGCCGCATTTAGATGTGCACGTGCACGCGTAAGAATTGTGTATCTGGAAAATCAGCATGGTTTGGGAAAGAAGGCGACTCGAAGCGTGTCTCGGGAAGAACAAGGGGTAGCTCGAATTTTTACTCGAAGTAGGTTTTGGTGTTAAAACAAAGTACTTAGAAAATTTTCAAAAATTGAAAATTTTGGGGTACTCGGGTCAGTTTTTGGAAAAACTCGAAGTTGAGCTCAGGGTTTTTCGAATTTGGCCCGGGGAAAATTAGTTTGGGGCTCGGGTTTATCTCGTATGCTATCAGGTTTTAAATTAAAGGATAAAACCAGTTTTAAAGATTTGAATTTAATCAAGATTAGATGATTTCTTAATCATTTTTTTTCCTTTATAAAACTTGTTTCATTTGAGTTAAAACTTAGTAAAGGTTTTAAAATATTTTTTTTTAAATCAAACAAGTTTGAAAGAGTTTTAGTATATAAATCTATAACCTTTGTTTTATTTCTTTTTAAAATAAACTTAATATGGTGATTAAGTAGATGATTAAAAAGATAATTACTTAAATGTTTTTAAAATGTTAACTTAAAAGTGAAGTTAACTTATATTAAAAATAATTACTTGCAAGGTTTATTAATTAAAGATTTAATGATAATTCAATGATTAATGATTTTTTTTTATTTGCTCAATAATTAAAGAATAATTAGTTAAAGATTAATTAATTATTAATTTAAGGATAATTAGTTTCACGATTAAGGATAATTAATTCCATAATTAAGGTCAATTAAGTATTGATTAAAAGTAGTTAATTAATAATTAACGTTGTTTAATCAAATGAAAAATATAATAAATAATCAATGTAATTAATTAAATGATTTGTTACTTAATTACTTAAAAGAATAATTAATCAAGGTGATTAATTTAAGATTAAATTATTTATATGATTAATTAGGGATGATTATTTATTGTGTTTAGTTAATTAAAGTTAATTAATGAAAGTGATTAGGGATGATCACTTATTGCAATTAATTGAAGATAATTAATTAAATGATAATTAATTAGGGGTTAATTAATTATGTAATTAACTTATACGTTAATTTAATTAATGTGATTGATTAAGGACTAATTTATTAATTAAAGGTAATTAATTAAGATGGATAACAAAGGATTAATTAATTAATCAATTAATTAATATTTAAATAATTTGTAATTAATGAATCAGGATTAAGCAATTTATTCATAAGTAATTGATTTAATTGAAAATTAACTTGAATTAAATTAGGATTAAACAATTAATTAATCATGTTTATAAATGTTTATTGAATGCTTGGATTGCTTATGAATGTTTGCCTTGTATGAATTGCCTTGAATTGATTGTCCTAGTTAATCTGTGATATTCTGTTCTGTGAATTGTGTTGTGTGTAATTTATTTATTATTTAGTTATATTTATTTATCTATGTTACATTTATCTGTGAACCTTTAAATGAAGATAAGCGTTGTAAAGTATACCGCTTATCAATATTTCTATGTTTGAATCTGTAATTATTGATGATGTTGCACCATTATTGTGTCTAAACCCCTGGACTACACTATACACACACAAATATAGATTTCATGAGGAAATCGGATGAGTCATAGATATTTGAACTTAATATTTTGAAATGATTTTAAAGTTTGAATTTTGAACCCAAATGATTTTGGAAATGAAATTGGGTTGAATTTGAAAAATAATTGAAAAGGAGTTTTGAAGATAAAAGTTATTTTAAATAACTTGATTTAGTTTGAAATCTGAAATATTTTGATTGAGTTTGAATTCAATGTTTGAAATTGAATTCAACGATTTGGAAATTTTGGTTTAAAAAGATTATACAAGTTATAAAAGGTATTTATATGGGTTTTTAAAACATTTTAAAAGTATGGTTTTGAGAATTTGAATTTGACCTAAGTTTATATTTGAAAAGCCTTAACTCGTGCAAATTATAATCGGGTTTTTCGAAATGGAAACAAGTGGTTTCAAATAATTATAGATTTTATATATGGAAAGAATTTTCCAATTATGATGAAAAGATTTCAAGTTTGAAATGGAATAGCTGTGAAAGCTATTAATTGAATCTTTTTGAAAGATAGTTGAACCCTATTTTGAAATTGAAGAGGATTTTTAAATGGTGTATCTTTTATATATAAAAGATTTGAAACGGGAATTGTTTTGAAAGTTATGAATGAATCTTTGAAAATTGTTTTGAAAGATTGGGAATGGTAATTTGTTTAGACCATTTGAATGAAAAGTTTTGGATTTTAAGTTGTGACTTAACTAAAATCCCATTATCCATATGTTTTTAAATATTGCGCTCATTATTCGGTTTAGCCGGGAGAGGACCTTGTGTCATATAACCCATTCCAAATAATGATACGACGATATGGATAGCATTTGAAGACTGGTGGTGAAGACCGGATACTTTCGAAAGGGAAAGGATGACCTGTCGAATGTCTCAGCACCGAATAGCCCCGGTATAGAGATTTGAGCATCCGTTGTGATGGGGAATCCGGACGTGATTGGAAATTATCCGGATTGCAAGGGCTTCTTCAGAAGTGCCTTCGGTTCTATTCAAACCCGGGACAGACTTGTATGCATGTGTGTCTGACGTTACACTTTGAGATGTAAAGCTGGTTTCTATCAAATACATTTCTGTTTGGTGGCGGAGATTTATTCTCTTAGCTTAACACCCTTCTCTGAGACGTACGAGCTCAAAGGTTATGTAGTTGATGGTTACTAGTGATACATTCTCAATTTGGTAATGTGGCATACGAAGTGCTGCTGATCATTTGTTGATCGAAGCATGGCTTTTGTGAAAAGCGTAGCTTTGTGGACGAGACTTCGTCGAGCCTCACACCCTGGAAATGGTCGAAACTAGAAAGATGTAGCAAGGTTTCAGGGGTAGCGCCCCTAGGGTATGACCATTCCTTCTGTAAAAGGGTGGTTCTCGAGGATGGTTCCCCAGGAAAGGGGTAGCCGGCCTTGTGTTAGCAGAGAACTGAAGGATGGTTCTCGAGGCGTCCCTCCAGAGGCGTACTCATGTGGCAATGGAAAGTTCCTTGTCCTGACCATTTGTTGGAAAACCCAAAGAGACAATACGCTCCTTGTACGGTTTTAGTTATATAACCTGCCATGGAATCTGGCGGTAACCTGCTGTTGAACATGGTAGCTATAGTAGGCATACGACAAAATGTTGTATGCTGGCTAAGATTAATATTATACTTTCGAAATGTTTTCCACTATGCACTTATAATAGTAATATCAAAATGGTTTTCGCATATCAAGAATTTTTGACTATCATAAGGAGAAATCTCCTCCAATTCTGCGTTTGCATGGCGTGTGTGGCGGGAGGCCTTATGGTAGTTTCATTTTCCAAAAAGCATGGCAGATTTCAAAATTTAAATTCTTTTGTTTGTTTTAAAGTCAAATTGTTTTGTTTGCTCACACCAGTCCCATGACTGACCCGGAGTTTATTGTTCCCTTCCTAAACTCTGGGTGCCCATAATTTGTCACACGGGCAGTCTAGAGTTGGGTTTTTCAGATAGTAGATATAGATATCGATTGGGTAGCTTTTAGCTTTCTCTTTGGATATTGGAGCCTTTGGATTTACGGACGAGACTTGCTTAGCGTGGTGCAACATGATGGTGGTTCGAGCTATCTATGGAGATTGCTGATATTGATGTTTCTTCTGGAGTTTCATGTTCTAGTTATTTCGCTGTTAGTTCATTGGGTTTCGTGTTGTAGCATTGTATCTTATCTTTGATATTTGTTGGGTTGTGTATCATTGTTGTATATCATTCTGGATATTGTATTCATTGGAGTTGTATATGATATTCCTTTCTTTTTCTTCCGCTGTGTTGTTTGCTTAATTGTGTTATAAGCTCCGGCGGACCAAATTCAACATTTGGATCTGTGGCATTGGAATACAAGTGTCGTATTCGGTGCCGATTTTCGAAGGTCGAGTCAGGGTCGCTACATTTAGTATCAAAGCTGAAGGTTGAAACTTTAGCTCAGGAGTATAACACATTAAGTAGCTCATTAGAGATAGGGTGAAGTATACCCTAGAATGAGTATATCCCTAAGATATCCGTCTGAATGCCTTAATAAATTCTCTTACTATCCATTGATAGTGAGTACGAGTGCGAGAAGAGGACGAGATAGGGGATATGGGAGTACCACTATAAATGGTCAATACCCTGCAATAGCGGAAACAACTTTCTCTATCAATGTCCTTTGATTCGTCTTTTTAATTCTTTGATGATTCCTGGCAGCTCCAGGAAGAAGCTTTGATATATTTGCATGGGACATAAACTCCAGATGGGTCAGAATTGTTTGTTTGGATTAACTGTTTGCTTTGGTTGCTATGGTTGATAGGTATATTTTGGTTGTTTTAACTAAAAGTTTTGGGATTGCATCCATATATCTGTTTATTCTTTTGGGTCTCGATATATTCTACGAGTGATTAGTTATCTTTTGAACTAACTAAACTCCTGTGTATTCGTAGATCTGGATGACCCGAGTATCTTGATTCGTTCTTGTATTCATTATTGATATTCTGATTTGGGAAATCAAATGCAGTATAGATATTCAGTTTGATCTAGTAATTCATCTCTTGATTTTTCTATTCATTTGTTGTCTCCCTACTTGCAAATTTCGAGGACGAAATTTTCTAAGGGGGGAAATCTGTAACATTCCTGAAATTTTAGTTAAATAATTTGATAATTAATTTAATTTTTGAAATTAAGTTGTGAATTTAATTATGAAATAATTAGAAAAAAGATATTTGAATAAATAAAAAATTTGGATTATAAATAGAATTTGGAAGTTTAAAGATTTATAAAAGATATGTTCTTTTATTTATTTATATTTATAAATTTAGTTTAAACTAAATCTTGGAATTAAAATTCAAAATTAAAAATATTATAAATATATTGGGTTTGAAACAATATATTTTCAATTAATAAATATTTGTTTTCCAAATTATATTAAATAAATAATTTTATTTGAAGTTCAAAAGTGAATATTTTATAAATAGATTACAATTTGAAATTCAAATGTTAATATATTGAAATTTAATTGGACTTAAATAAAATTTTGTATTTGAAACTAATGAAATCTTGTTTTCTAATTTTTTTTGTGAGTGTGCATTTTGTTATATAAGTATAAGTAATTGAAATTATCTTTTGAAAATAAAATAAGGAAACATACATATGTAAGATATTAAAATGGACTAAGTAGGAAATACATAAAAGTATAAGTAAGAAAACATGAAAAACATGATTTGTAAATTAAAATAAAACAAGGTTTAAAAACACAATTTGAAAATAAATTTATGGAAAAGGGTTTAAACCATAGATTTTAAATTAATTTGAATAAAGTACTTAAACAAAATTTATAATTAAAATTAACAAAAGGATGTAAACATAAAAAGTTTATTGTAACGACCGTGATTTTTGAATACCGTCGGAGAAAATAATTTAAACAGAAATTTCTAAATTAGAATTTCAAAAAAATATAGTGTTGTAAAGTCAGTAGTCTTTATAAAAATAGCACGTTGAAATAAAAGCTTTGCCTTCATGTGCGTTTGAGGGGTGGTCTATTTCAAAGCCAAAAATGTGAACACTACATATATTATTCCTTCTCATAATAGTAGTGTTGTGACTTTCAGTTGTAAAGCAAATAGTTGAATATTTGCTATCATCATTTAATGCAAATGTGCAGGCTGTGTCCTTTTTATCCTCTGAAGCTCGTCCACATAAATGCTATTGTACCCAAATGTTTGCTAGACCTCCTTTGCCTTGACTTGTTCGCAGATTTTGAAAAAAAGAAGAAATAAATGCCTGCATCATTTTTTGCCCTTTTTCATGTTTCCTTCCTCATTTCTTTGGAGATTCTCAGTAGCATCATTTTGTTTAGCTTCCAGAGCTCGGTAGTGAATTAATGGTAGTTCAAAATATTATTGCTCCACTCGGATCCTTGTTGCTAACTGACTTTTGGAAGCAGGATTGAGGTGAGTGTAAAAACCTCACACTTCTAATTTATGCTCGTTTTATTGGTTGCATGCATTTCACTTTCACATGCAAACCGATGAAGTATGAAATCATTTTGTTCTAGTATATTTCCAACACAATATTCCAGAGTAATTCATCAGCCAAATCTCTAATGTCATTTTCAAACAGAGTCATACAAATTATGTTTGTAAGTAGAACTAACTACCGTATGGGTTCGCACTTCATACCTGTAAGCGTTTCTTTTTGTATTTTGTATGTATATATTCTTCTTTAATTAACATGACACCACATCTTCCCACGTTGTCAGGCTATCACAAACTTTACAAGCAATATAAAGAAAAATATAATCCAGTTGTAGCCATCAAAACCAAAACTCAGTAATTTGGAGATGATATTTCTTTTCTACCTGATTGCCCTTTTTTTGATGACTATGAGGTGTTGATTCATTTCATTTTTTTATTGTTGACTTCGTAGCCTTGCCTATGCGCATCAGTATGCAGTTTAGAACCTGGTTAGACATTAAGTGATCTCACCCTTATGATTTAGCAAAATTTTTTAAAAAATATATATATAGTCCAAGTCCTTATTATCATGCAAACTTTTCGTGTGGGTGCCACTTGAAGTTATAACGTGCGTGCAAAAATCTTTTCATCTGGAGTGTGTGTGCGGGGTGTAGTATTTAGGACAAAAATCATGCTCCAGGTCTTTAAGTTTTCATTGTGCGTGCATCATCCACAGGTTTGAAAAAAAAAATATAATAAAATAAAGCAAGCCTTACAAGTTGTGTTTTTGTTATGTATTGTAGTTTTGGCATTTTTCAGGAAAGCTTTTTTTTAAAAAAAATACGTGCTTATATGTTTGACTTGGCTACGTGTTTCATGCTTTATTAAGTGTGGGGTGAAAGGAAAATATAGTTCAAGTTCTCATTGTTACTGTGTGTGTTATATTTTCACAGCAGACGTTTTTGTGAAAAGAAAAACAAGGTCAAGTCGCTTCTTTGAAAATGTTGTGTTAAGGCAACACCTTGTACACACATACTACGTGTATACATTTTTGCAAGCTATTTCCAGTCAAGTACAACTGCGTCACAATTTGTTGCATGTAATATTTTTGTCAAGTCGTTCATTTTTATCAACGTTATTTTATGCAATGTTGTATTGCATAGGAATCGACTTGTTCTTTTCTTTTTATTTATTATTTCATTTTTATTTTTCTCATTTTGAATGCGAGGGAAATTTGCATTAAACCAGATTAAAGTGCAAGGCCTTTGAAAATGTGGGGTGCGTGCAATATTTTGGTGATAATATAGTGGAACGGTCCACTATTTAATTTACGTTGAACCGGTATTACGTTTTAATATGTAATTTGTTGCCGTTATTTTTATACCGGTATTATATTTTTGAAGCGTGTCGTTTTGACGACATCTTTGACGAGTATAAATTACTGTTATTCTAACAGTAGTAACCATTAATTTAAAGTGAACTTTTAAGCGGTTATCCCGCAACGTTGATTTGGTATCCGTTTTTACAGTGTTTTGTGTTATGCAATTTCCGCGTCGAAATTGCTATAGTTGTTGCTGTTTTAATCACGTGTTTTAAAAATTGTTTTAAAATAAAAGTTGTTTCCAAAAATTTTACAGTTTGCACTTTCAAAGGAATGAGGAAGCGATTTAAACGCTTCAGTAAAATTGAGGACTATGAACCCTTATTTTTACTGATTCGCTTAATTCCGAACTTGTCCGTTTGAGAATGTAAAATGTTATTTATATAAAATACACAATTTTGCATTTTCAAGGAAACGATGAAGAGATTTAAATGATTTAGCAAAAATGCAGAGTATGGGATCACACTTTTACTATTTCGGTTAATTCTGGTCTCGTTAATTGAATTATTTGTTGTTTTGATGATTTTATTTGGCTTTCGAGCCACTCTGCTGGACTTTCAATTCATTTGTTGGACCTTCAGGTCATATGATGGACCTTCGGGTCAATACCAGTACTAGGGTCATTTGTTGGACCTTCGGATCATTTGTTGGGCGCCAAAAATTATAGTACTTGGTAGGCTTCGGTCATATGAGATGCACGTGCGGCGTAGCTAAAACTCGCCATCTGTTGGGATCGATCCATCTTTTATGTTGATTTTCGTGTTATCTTAATTGATTTCTACATTTTTTCATACTGCTGCTTTGAATTCAATTGTGAATTTGGAAGTTGATTTTGATGATGTTTAATGGGATTTCTTCCTTTAAACTATGTTGATTGCTATGTTGTATAGTCTCACCCGAGACTATAATTTTGTGTATAGTCTCTTCCGAGATTATAATTTTGTGTATAGTCACTTTCGAGATTATAATTTTGTGTATAGTGTCATCCGAGATTATAAATTTGCGTATTGCTATTTTCAATTCAATTGGGAAATTAAAAGCTGATTTTGATGGAATTTGAATTGAGATTTCTTCATTTAAACTATGGTGATTATTTGTGCTGAATAGTCTCATTCGAGATTATTGATTTTGATGGAGTTTAATGAATTGAATTTGATGGAATTTGATGTTTAATGGGATTTCTTCCTTTAATCAATGTTGATTTCTTATGTCGAATAGTCTCATAAGAGATTATTATTATTTGCTTGATGTTGTTTATGATGCATTCACATCTAAGTGTAAATTAGACTGATCCATTTATTATTTTCTTTTAAATAATACTCGGGTTAGACTGAGTTATTTCAGGATAATCACTATCTCTGATTCAGTTGCTGCCTCAGCTTTTGGGATTTCGTATCATCTTTTGTTTAGCCCTCGAGGAGTTCTTTTGCTTTATTGATTCACGACTTATCTATGTTGTAGCATGTATTCCAGACTTGTCTTCCGCTATAGATCTGATATTCTATTCTGATGTGATTATACTATCAATGTTGTCGTTATTATGAGTTGTTCTGGATTTTTCTTAAGCCACTGTAGTTTCGTTTTAGATTTGGATTGAATATATACCTTTAGGAGTAATTTCACAACTCCTATCGATGTAATCAATACTCATCTAAGGCATAACTTACAGATGGTCGCTTCTAACAAGCCTTATTATTCGCAATGGCAGACGTTATTCCTCATAATAACCTTTGTTGTTGTGAGCATAGAGGTGGGGCGTCACAGCTTGGTATCAGAGCAGAGATTCAGAACAAATTATAATAAACACAGAACAGAAGTAGGATGGAACATGTGTTACAACTATTCGTGAGTTTTTGTTCGTTCCTTTCTAATCGATTCCTTCGTGTTCTTTAAACTTTTATCCTCTCTAACAAGTTGGAATATGCCTAGGAATATATTTCATATTTTTGTAGTATTCCAATTGTTAAATTCCTTTTCAATCTTAGATTTGAAAGTAGGACATCGGGTTTCTGAATGTCTTACTGATCCTAAAGATTTCAAATTTGGGAAGCTTAATAATTGCTTAAGCTTCTGGTGATTCTTCTAAGTTCAAAGATATTACTCCTTCTGTTTTGGAAGGTTTTATTTTATTTCATTGCCATTCTATCAGAATTCTTTTCGATATAGGTGGATCCGCTACTCTTGGTTTGTTGTGTGTTGGTGTTGAGTTTATTCTTTGTGGCTTGTCCTTTCATGTGAATCTGCATGTTATGGATCATCTTGGTTTTGGTATGATTTGGGTATGGACTGGCTCGTCCGTTATGAAGTTCAATCCTATGTCCCGAAAGAACTTTATATCTCAAGCATCCCGATGCTATCGAGCAGCTATCTATTATATTTTGAAGTATGGACCAAGATTCGAATGCTTTCATTTCTTCCTTTGAATCGGAGGATGTCTTAGCTAATATTCTGATTGTTTGTAATTTTCTGATGTCTTTGAGCCTATTTCGTGTTTGCCGTGGAATAGGGCAATTGAGTTCCATATTGATCTTATCTCTGGTGCTCATCCTGTCAGTCCTCCTCCCACGAGGATGTCTGCTAAGGAAAATAAGGAACTCAAGCAACAATTATCTGAATTGGAAGCCAAACGATTTAGTCGTTCTAGCTCTTCTCCCAACTTGATCTAGCTACCGGTTTTCATTTGACTACGAGTTACGAAAGTTAGCATTCCACTTACCGCATTCCGCACTCGTTATGATTCTTATGAATGACTTAATATGTCATTTAGTTTGCCTAGCTTATTTCATCCATTTTGGGAATCGAGTATTCTACGAATATCTCGATGACTCCATTTGTGTATTTATTGATTTGGATGAAACAACAATTTAAAATTTTGCAAATCTTTTTAATAAGATTTATTTACGAGTATAATTGGATTTGTGTTATCGTATAGAAGATGATTTTGTGATTGTATTTCCCATTGAGCACTTTAAGAATTCTGGTCGATGTGCTTGATCAATGTTATCGATAGGAATCTCCTAAACGCTTTGATGAGACAATTTGACACAATAAATTGACCTATAAAAAGTAATTTTTTCTAGAAAATGATTTCATAAAGTTAATTGCAATTTTGGAAGTTTTAGCTTTTTAGGAAAGAAGATTATTTGAAAGAACTCTTTTCCGATACTCTTATCCTTGTGATTCCCGATGGGAATCAAGACTTCATTATATGTACCAATACAAGCTATATTGGTTTCGGTGCTGTTCTCATGCAAAAAGATAGAGTAGTTGCCTATGCTTCTAGACAACTAAAGCCTAACGAGATTCATTATGCTACCCATGATTTGGAGTTGGCCGCTATAGTCATTGCTCTAAAGATTTGGTGACATTATTTATTTGGCGAGCGTTTTGTTCTCTTCACTGATCCCAAATCTCTGAAGTACCTATTCACTCAGAAGGAACTTATTATGAGGCAACAGCGTTGGCTCGAATTTCTTACTTCATAAGATTTTGATATTCTGTATACCCTTAGTAAGGGTAATCGAGTTGCTGATGCGCTTAGTTGTAAGCAGCAAGTTGTTGTTTCCATGATGCAAACAGAGTGGAATATATTGGAAGCTTTATCTCTTTATGATATTAGAGACCGTCCTTCAGTTTCTGATTTTCCCTTGCTTTTATTTAGCATGGAAGCTCGTCCTACTTGTTGGATCGTGTTGTCGATGCCCAGAAACAAGTTCCAAATCTCTCTTATCTTATTCAGAGCTGTAAATCGGAATCCCGAAGTAATAATCTAAAAGATTTTGATATTGTTATTCATGGTTGTATTCGGAAGAAAGGAATGTGATCGTGCCTAGTGTTTCTAATCTTAGAAATGACATTCTTGAGAACTATCATCGTTCTAAGTATACTATCCATTCTGGTAGTATTAAGTAGTATGCTGATATGAAACTCTTATGCTTTTGGGAGGGTATGAAGCATGATAGTGCAAGTTATGTGAGTTGTTGCATGACTTGTCGGCTTATAAAGCAGAACACCACATCCTAGTGGTCTTTTGCAGCCTCTTGAGATTCCATTATGGAAATGGAATCAGACTTTTATGGACTTCATTGATGGTCTACCTCGTTCGATGTCGGGCCATACTAGTGTTAGGGTGATTGTTGACCGATTGACCAAATCGACCCATTTTATTCATATCAAGTCCAATCGGACTACTTCTTGACTTTGGAGATAGTTGGGGAGACCACTTATCTTTTATTGAATTTGCTTATATTACAGTTCCCAATCCAACATCGATATGGCTCCTCTCGAAGCTCTTTACGGAAGGCCGTGTCGATCACCATCTTGTTGGTTGTAATCGGGGGAAACATTAGTTTTCGGCCCTGATTATATTCGTGACTCTTCTGAGAGGATTGATATTATCTGACAGAGAATGAAAAAGGCTCAGAATAGGCAGAAATCATATGCCGATCATCGTAGGAAGCCTTTGGAATTTTCTGTTGGCGATCTCGTATTCATTCTTGTTTCCTCGATGAAGGGTGTGGTACGTTTTAGTTGATCCGGGAAATTGGCTCCTCATTATATTGGACCGTTGCCTATTACGGAACGCGTTGGCACAGTTGCTTAACGTGTATCGCTACCAGTTCAGTTTTTGAGAATTCATGACGTATTTCATGTATCCCAGCTTCTTCGATGCCTTCAAGATACAGATTCTGTTATTGATCCTCATATGCTGCATGATCTTGATATTTCACCCGACTTGTCTATTGTGCAAAATCCTATTCGTGTGCTAGCTTCGGAGGTTAAACGCCTTCAGAATAAAGAAGTTCCTCTTGTGAAAAATTCAATGGTCCGCAAACCCTAAGGATTGCACTTGGGAAACCAGAGAATTCATCGAGCGTTCTCATCCGGGTTTTCTCTCCTCTTCGGATGGGAGTGAGCATTCTTATCCATCTTTTATATTTTAACTTTGTTGTGATGAATTAATTGTGTTTTGACTGCTTCTAGTATGAAAATTGCGACGCAATTTTTATAAGGGGGGAGTTTGTAACGACCGTGATTTTTTAATTACTGTCGGAGAAAATAATTTAAATAGAAATTTCTAAATTAGAATTTTGAAAAAATATGGTGTTGTAAAGTCAGTAGTCTTTATAACAGTAGCACGTTGAAATAAAAGCTTTGCCATCACGTGTGTTTGAGGGGTGGTCTATTTCAAAGCCAAAATTGTGAACACTACATATATTATTGCTTCTCATAATAGTAGTGCTGTGACTTTCAGTTGTAAAGCAAATAGTTGAACATTTTCTATCATCATTTAATGCAAATGTATAGGCTGTGTCCTTTTTATCCTCTGAAGCTCGTCCACATAAATGCTATTGTACCCAGATGTTTGATAGCCCTCCTTTGCCTTGACTTATTCGCAGATTTTGAAAAAAAAAATGCCTACATCATTTTTTGCTCTTTTTCAAGTTTCCTTCCTCATTTCTTTTGAGATTCTTAGTAGCATCATTTTGTTTAGCTTCCAGAGCTCGGTAGAGAATTAATGGTAGTTCAAAATATTATTGCTCTACTCGGATCCTTGTTGCTAACTGATTTTTGGAAGCGGGATTGAGGTGAGTGTAAAAACCTCACACTTCTAATTTATGCTGGTTTTATTGGTTGCATGCATCTCACTTTCGCATGCAAAACGATGAAGTATGAAATCATTTTGTTCTAGTATATTTCCAACAAAATATTCCAGATTAATTCATCAGCCAAATCTCTAATGTCATTTTCAAACAGAGTCATACAAATTATGTTTGTAAGTAGAACTAACTACCATATGGGTTCGCACTTCATACCTTTAAGCGTTTCTTTTTGTATTTTGTATGTATACATTCTTCTTTAATTAACATGACACCACATCTTCCCACATTGTCAGGCTATCACAAAATTTACAAGTAATATAAAGAAAAATATAATCCAGTTGTAGCCATCGAAACCAAAACTCAGTAATTTGGAGATGATATTTCTTTTCTACCTGATTGCTCTTTTTTTGATAACTATGAGGTGTTGATTCATTTCATTTTTTTATTGTTGACTTCGTTGCCTTTCCTATGCGCATCAGTATGCAGTTTAGAACCTGGTTAGACATTAAGTGATCTCGCCCTTATGATTTAGTAATTTTTTTTTAAAAAAAATATATGTAGTCCAAGTCCTTATTATCATGCAAACTTTTCGTGTGGGTGCCTCTTGAAGTTATAACATGCGTGCAAAAATCTTTTCATCTGGAGTGTGTGTGCAGGGTGTAGTATTTAGGACAAAAATCATGCTCCAGGTCGTCAAGTTTTCATTGTGCGTGCGTCATCTACTAGTTTGAAAAAAAAAAAGCAAGCCTTACAAGTTGTGTTTTTGTTATGTGTTGTAGTTTTGGCATTTTTCATGAAAGATTTTTAAAAAAAAAATATGTGCTTATATGTTTGACTTGGCTACATGTTTCATGTTTTATTAAGTGTGGGGTGAAAGGAAAATATAGTTCAAGTTTTCATTGTTGTTGTGTGTGTTATATTTTCATAGCAGACGTTTTTGTGAAAAGAAAAACTTGGTCAAGTCGCTTCTTTGAGAATGTTGTGTTAAGGCAACACCTTGTACACGCATACTACGTGTATACATTTTTGCAAGCTATTTCCAGTCAAGTACCGCTGCGTCACAATTTGTTGCGTGTAATATTTTTGTCAAGTCGTTCATTTTTATCAACGTTATTTTATGCAATGTTGTATTGCATAGAAATCGACTTGTTCTTTTCTTTTTATTTATTATTTCATTTTTATTTTTCTCATTTTGAATGTATGAGGGAAATTTGCATTACACCAGCTTAAAGTGCAAGGCCTTTGAAAATGTGGGGTGCGTGCAATATTTTGGTGACAATATAGTGGAACAGTCCACTATTTAATTTACGTTGAACTGGTATTGCGTTTTAATACGTAATTTGTTGCCGTTATTTTTATAACGGAATTTATATACCAGTATTTTATTTTTGAAGCGTGTCGTTTTGACGACATCTTTGACGAGTATAAATTACTGTTATTCTAACAGCAGTAACTGTTAATTTTAGTGAACTTTTAAGCGGTTATCCCGCAACGCTGATTTGGTATCCGTTTTTACAGTGTTTTTTGTCATGCAATTTCCTCGTCGAAATTGCTATAGTTGTTGCTGTTTTAATCACGTGTTTTAAAATAAAAATTGTTTCCAAAATTTTTACAGTTTGCACTTTCAAAGGAATGAGGAAGCGATCTAAACGCTTCAGCAAAATTGAGGACTATGAACCCTTACTTTTACTGATTTGCTAAATTCCGGACTTATCCGTTTGAGAACGTAAAATGTTATTTGTATAAAATACACAATTTTGCACTTTCAAGGAAACGATGAAGAGACTTAAACGATTTAGCAAAAGTGCAGAGTATGGAACCACACTTTTACTATTTCGGTTAATTCCAGACTCGTTAATTGAAATATTTGCTGTTTTGATGATTTTCTTTGGCTTTCGAGCCACTCTATTGGACCTTCGGGTCATTTGTTAGACCTTCGGGTCATATGATGGACCATCGGGTCAATACCAGTACTAGACCTTCGGGTCATTTGTTGGACTTTCGAGTCATTTGTTGAACCTTCGGTTCATTTGTTGGGCGTCAAAAATTATAGTACTTGGTAGGCTTCGGTCATATGAGCTGCACGTGCGGCGTAGCTAAAACTCACCATCTGATGGGATCAATCCATCTTTTATGTTGATTTTCTAGTTATCTTAATTGATTTCTACATTTTTGCATACTGCTTCTTTGAATTCAATTGTGCATTTGGAAGTTGATTTTGATGATGTTTAATGGGATTTCTTCCTTTAAACTATGCTGATTACTATGTTGTACAGTCTCACCCGAGACTATAATTTTGTGTATAGTCTCTTTCGAGATTATAATTTTGTGTATAGTCTCATCCGAGATTATAAATTTGCGTCTTGCTGTTTTCAATTCAATTGGGAAATTAAAAGCTGATTTTGATGGAATTTGAATTGAGATTTCTTCATTTAAACTATGGTGATTATTTGTGCTGAATAGTCTCATTCGAGATTATTGATTTTGATGAAGTTTAATGAACTGAATTTGATGGAATTTGATGTTTAATGGGATTTCTTCCTTTAATCTATGTTGATTTCTTATGTTGAATAGTCTCATTAGAGATTATTATTATTTGCTTGACACTGTTTATGATGCATTCACATCTAAGTTTAAATTAGACTGATCCGTTTATTATTTTCTTTTGAATAATACTCGGGCCAGACCGAGTTATTTCAGGATAATCACTATCTCTGATTCAATTGCTGCCTCAGCTTTTGGGATTTTGTATCATTTTTTGTCTAGCCCTCGAGGAGTTCTTTTGCTTTATTGATTCACGACTTATGTATGTTGTAGCATGTATTCCAGAATTGTCTTCCGTTATATATCTGATGTTCTGTTCTGATGTGATTATACTATCAGTGTTGTCGTTATTATGAGTTGTTCTGGATTTTTCTTAAGCCACTGTAGCTTCGTTTTAGATTTGGGTTGAATATATATCTTTGGGAGTAATTTCACAACTCCTATCGATGTAATCAATACTCATCTAAGGCATAACTTACGGATGGTCGCTTCTAACAAGCCTTATTCTTCGCAATGGCAGACGTTATTCCTCATAATAACCTTTGTTGTTGTGAGCATAGAGGTGGGGAGTCACATTTATATTTCAATAAGTGTTAAAAATAAATGTACAAGTGTAGTTAAAAGAGGATATGAATAAAACAAGTGGCAAGAAAATAAGCTTTTCTTTTAAAATTTTAGAAAATAGGCTTAGGAAATTACCAAGCTTCCAGTTTCTCTATTCATTTTTTTTCAAAACTAAAACAAAATTTTAAATCAAAAGAAAAGGGATGAAGATCAAAACCTGGTAAACCAGAAACAATCATCTGCAAACTAGAAAAAAATTTGAGCAAGCAAGCAAGTTAATAAAAAATAAAAGAAAGAAATGGAAGTCTGGAAACAGGAATTCGATGCAAATCATCTCAACTTAAAGCAAGAATTAAAATTAGAAAACAAGTTCAAGTTCTTAGATTCAAACTGAAAACCAAAAAAGCATGTGAAATAAAATCCGCAATCAAGCAGGTTCTCTGTTCAACAAAACCTGGTGAGCAAACTATCCTTTTTGAATCTAAACTGCTATGGTACCTAGATGATATTAAAGTTAGTTGTATGAGTGTTAATATGCAAGCATGACTTTGCATATATGTGTGTGTGTGTGTGTGTGTGTAAAATTGTATGCATGTCTGTTTACTGACATATATATCTCTGTTTTAAAATGCACAGGCTAAGAACAGCTTAAATAAATTTATATCTCCCTAATCAAATGTTATTAGGCTATTAGTTCCGAAGGAAAAGGGATTGTAATGGTGTAATATTATTTTTAAAAATAAAAATAATAAGAAACATTAAGTAATTTACCTGGAGAACAGAAGTTACAGTAAAGTATGTTCAAAATAGAAAATTTGAGTATTCCAATTTTAAAATCTGATTACACAAGCATGTTCGAATTGCAAAAATGTGATTTTAGATGGAAACCTCATGATTTTTGAGTTACTAAATCTCGAGGACGAATGAGTTGAACTAAAAATGCCTTTTCGTCAATTTTCGGCGATCGACAGATTAATATTCGTTGTGCTTTGGTAGAAAGGGAGTTCAGGCATCATGGATCATCAAAAAAATGACCGGAAAGATTCTAGCTTGTTGTGGTGGCCGCACGAAAAAGATTTAGGGTTTAATGGTATGTTTTTGTCAGTGGTGTTCTCGAGTTTATTCCACTATCTATGGATGATCGGGGATGACCGATGCGTGGTAAATCAATGCATCAGTCTTCGGCGTTGCTCAGGATGTGATTGCACGACTTCTGGTTGCCGGAATTGGCAGTGCGTGGTGATTTTGGTGAGTTTTTTTGGGTTCAGATTGTTGCTGAGATACTCGATCTCGATTTCGAGTTAAACTCGAGTTGCTGGGTGGTCCTGGCGTTAGGGGGATGGTTGTCAACTTGTCGACGCTAGTGGTGATGGTCGGAGCCGCCGCATTTGGATGTGCACGAGCACGCGTAAGAATTGTGTATCTGGAAAATGAGCATGGTTTAGGAAAGAAGACGACTCGAAGCGTGTCTCAGGAAGAACGAGGGGTAGCTCGAGTTTTTACTCGAAGTAGGTTTTGGTGTTAAAACAAAGTACTTAGAAATTTTTTAAAAATTGAAATTTTGGGGCACTCGGGTCAGTTTTTGGAAAAACTCGAAGTTGAGCTTTGGGTTTTTCGAATTTGGCCCGGGGAAAATTAGTTTGGGGCTCGGGTTTATCTCGTATGCTATCAGGTTTTAAATTAAAGGACAAAACCAGTTTTAAAGATTTGAATTTAATCAAGATTAAATGATTTCTAAACCATGTTTTCCCTTTATAAAACTTGTTTCATTTGAGTTAAAACTTTGTAAAGGTTTGAAAATATATTTTTTTAAATCATACAAGTTTGAAAGAGTTTTAGTATATAAATCTATAACCTTTGTTTTATTTTATTTTTAAAATAAACTTAATATGGTGATTAAGTAGATGGTTAAAAAGATAATTACTTAAAAGTTTTTAAAATGTTAACTTAAAAGTGAAGTTAAATTATATTAAAAATGATTACTTGCAAGGTTTATTAATTAAATATTTAATGATAACTCAATGATTACTCAATGTAATTAATTAAAGGATTTGTTACTTAATTACTTAAAAGAATAATTAATCAAGGTGATTAATTTAAGATTAAATTATTTATATGATTAATTAGGGATGATTATTTATTGTGATTAATTAATTAAAGTTAATTAATGAAAGTGATTAGGGATGATCACTTATTGCAATTAATTGAGGATAATTAATTAAATGATAATTAATTAAGGGTTAATTAATTATGTAATTAACTTAAAAATTAATTTAAATAATGTGATTGATTGAGGACTAATTTATTAATTAAAGGTAATTAATTAAGATGGATAATTAAGGATTAATCAATTAATCAATTAATTAATATTTAAATGGTTTGTAATTAATGAATCAGGATTAAGCAATTTATTCATAAGTAATTAATTTAATTGAAAGTTAAATTGAATTAAATTAGGATTAAACAATTAATTAATCATGTTTATAAATGATTATTGAATGCTTGGATTGCTTATGGATGTTTGCCTTGTATGAATTGCCTTGAATTGATTGTCCTAGTTGATTTGTGATATTCTGTTCTGTGAATTATGTTATGTGTAATTTATTTATTATTTTTTATTATTTTTTTATTTATTTATCTATAATACATTTATCTGTGAATCTGTAAATGAAGATAAGCATTATAGATTATACCGCTTATCGATATTTCTGTCTTTGAATCTGTAATGATTGATGATGTTGCACCATTATTGTGTGTGAACCCCTGGACTACACTACACACACACACAAATATGGATTTCACGAGGAAATCGGTTGAGTCACAGATATTTGAATTAATACTTTGAAATGATTTTAAAGTTTGAATTTTGAACCCAGATGATTTTGGAAATGAAATTGGGTTGAATTTGAAAAATAATTGAAAAGGAGTTTTGAAGATAAAAGTTATTTTAAATAACTTGATTAAGTCTGAAATCTGAAATATTTTGATTGCGTTTGAATTCAATGTTTGAAATTGAATTCAATGATTTGGAAATTTTGTTTAAAAAGATCATACAAGTTATAAAAGACATTTATATGGGTTTTTAAACCATTTTAAAGTATGGTTTTGAGAATTTGAATTTGACCCAAGTTTATATTTGAAAAGCCTTAACTCGTGCAAGTTATAATCGGGTTTTTCAAAATGGAAACAAGTGGTTTCAAATAATAATAGCTTTTATATAAGGAAAGAATTTCCTAATTATGACGAAAAGATTTCAAGTTTGAAATGGAATGGCTTTGAAAGCTATAAATTGAATCTTTGTGAAAGATAGTTGAACTGAAGAGGATTTTTAAATGGTGTATCTTTTATATATAAAAGATTTGAAACGGGAATTGTTTTGAAAGTTATGAATGAATCTTTGAAAATTGTTTTGAAAGCTATGAAATGAGTCTTTGATTCAAGGACCGGATGAGTTAATCCAACTTGAAATGGAATTGTTTTGAAAGACTATAAATGATTCTTTGTCAAAGATTGGTGAACCTTGTTTAAAATTGAAAGGGGTCTTAAAAGTGAATCTTTTTTTTTTAAGATTAATGTGTGAAAATTTGTTTAAACTGTTGAAGGGTTTTGAAATAAATCTTTTTGTTTAAAAGATTGGGAATGGTAATTTGTTTAAACCATTTGAATGAAAAGTTTTGGATTTTAAGTTGTGACTTAACTGAAATCCCATTATCCATATGTTTTTAAATATTGCGCTCATTATTCGGTTTAGCCGGGAGAGGACCTTATGTCATATAACCCATTCCGAATAATGATATGACGATATGGATAGCATTTGAAGACTGGTGGTGAAGAACGGATACTTTCGAATGCGAAAGGATGACCTGTCGAATGTCTCTGCACTGAATGGCCCCGGTATAGAGATTTGAGCACCCATTGTGATGGGGAATCCAGACGTGATTAGAAATTATCAGGATTGCAATGGCTTCTTCGGAAGTGCCTTCGGTTCTGTTCGAACCCGGGATAGACTTGTATGGATATGTGTCTGACGTTACACTTTGAGATGTAAAGCTGGTTCCTATCAAATATATTTCTGTTTGGTGGCAGAAATTTATTCTCTTAGCTTAACACCCATCTTTAAGACGTACGAGCTCATAGGTTTTGCAGTTGATGGTTACTAGTGATACATTCCCTATTTGGTAATGTGGCATACGAAGTGCTGCTGATCATTTGTTGATCGAAGCATGGCTTTTGTGAAAAGCGTAGCTTTGTGGATGAGACTTCGTCGAGCTTCACACCCCGGAAATGGTCGAAACAGGAAAGTTGCTGCAAGGTTTCAGGGGTAGCGTCCCTAAGGTATGACCATTTCTTCTGTAAAAGGGTGGTATCATGGTATGGAGCCCAGATACTTACTCGTGTGGACATTGTAGTATATTTATTACTATGTGATGTTGTTGTTGGAGGGCCCTCGGACAAAGGTCCCGAAGGACCGGGGGTGGCATATCTTAGGTTTTATTCCCCGAGAAGGGGGTAGCGGGCCTTGTGTTAGTAGAGAACTTAGGGATGGTTCTCGGGGTGTCCCTCCAGAGGCGTACCCATGTGGCAGTGGGAAGTTTCTTGACCTGACCATTTGTTGGAAAACCCAAAGAAACAATACGCACTCTGTACGGTTTTAGTTGTATAAACTGTCATGGAATGTGGCGGCAACCTGCTATTGAACATGGTAGCTATAGTAGGCATATGACAGAATGTTGTATGCTGGCTAAGATTAATATTATACTTTTGAAATATTTATTGTTCCCTTCCTAAACTCTGGGTGCCCACAATTTTCCACACGGGCAGTCTAGAGTTGGGTTTTTCAAATAGTAAATATAGATATCGATTGGGTAGCTTTTAGCTTTCTCTTTGGATATTGGAGTCTTTGGATTTATGGACGAGACTTGCTTAGCGTGGTGCAACTTGATGGTGGTTCGAGCTATCTACGGAGATTGCTGATATTAGTGTTTCTTCTGGAGTTTTAATTTCTAGTTATTTCCGCTGCTAGTTCATTGGGTTTCCTGCTGTAGCATTGTATCTTATCTCTGATATTTGTTGGGTTGTGTATCATTGTTGTATATCATTATGGATATTGTATTCATTGGAGTTGTATATGATATTCATTTCTTTTTCTTCCGCTGTGTTGTTTACTTAATTGTGTTATAAGCTCCGACGAACCAAATTCGACGTTTGGATCTGCGGCATTGGAATACAAGTGTCGTATTCGATGTCGATTTTCGAAGGCCGAGTCAGGGTCGCTACATATAACAGTTACGCGCATAGGCTGGCGGCAACGTAGCAGCCACTACGCCCACCTCGGAACACACTCCCAAATCAAAATCGAGGATGGCCATCAAATCAAACACAAGGCAAGAGTGTAGTATCGAAGAAGTGTGTCCGACCAGAGGAGCTACCCCTTTTGGCCCGAGATCGCTGTTGTTATAGCCACCTTAAACCAACTCATGGGAGTCGGGTCCACGTAATATACCTCAAGAACGTCACTACCATCCTACTTCATTCTGAAATCTCCACCGTGTACACGGTTGTTAAAGTGGTTTTCGGAGTTAGCAGAGAGCATGACAACTTCCGATCCCGGTCTCTTTAACAACCAAGCATTATTATAACACCGCGGTCATTTCAAAATAGTTTATACTTTAAAACCAAAATATAGTTGCCATTTCAAAACGAAATAAGATAACATTTCCATTTCAAATATATCCACTTCCAAAATAATAGCAATTTCAAAGTATTTATAACACTTTGAAATTATAACACTTACAAAATATAATACTTTGAAATTCATAACTTCGAAACCATAACTTCCAACCCGTAAACAGTTTGTATATTCAAATAGTATATATAATAAAATAGTTTTAAATTTACGATTACTTTATAAAATAAAATAATTTCCTCAACTTCACAAATTGATTTAAATCAACTTGAATCAAAAATTCAATTGAAATCAAATCTCAATTCATATATTTCGACTCAATTAAGTTTTCAATAATCCATTTCAATTTATATCAATTCCAAATACAGATTTGAACCCCAAATAAACCATTTCAAATTCCTTATATTTCAAAGCTTTAAATATTCCTTAATTTCAAACTAAATTTTTGATAATTCCATATATATAAAATTCAATTACTATTATTTAGATTTGAAATGTTTACTTAATAAATCCAATATCATTTAAGTAAAACTTTTAAACTTCAAATAACTGAATATTCTTTCAATTTATTTAAACTTGATATATTCATTTAAATCAACTTGATATATTCATTGAAATCAACTTGATATATTCATTCAAATTAATTTGATATATTCATTTAAATCACTTTAAAACAAAATCAAGTTAAAAAAATCATATCCTTTAAAATCTCAATTTTATTAAATTCCAAATCAAATTTATTTGAGTATAATTCTTAAATAAATTTAATTTCAAATCAATTTCATACTTATCTTCCTAAATTTTATTTAAATCATTATAAACTCTATATAAAAATATAATTTAAATAAATACTTAACCATATTACAACAAACTTTATTATCAAATTTATTTTTGTTTGTAATTTAAAACAAATTTATACATAACTTAAAATCAAGAACTTAACTATATGTAAAATAACATTTATATAATATCCAAATTAATATTTTATAAAACCATATATTTCTTTCCAAAACCATAGAGATAATTTTTCAAAATATTTATATATAGACCAACGGTGTCTGTATATAATTCTATCCTATGGTCCAGTGATATGGATATTTATCATTTCAATTCATAATTTAAATTTATATGGGTATATATCATTTCAACCCGCAATCCTAAATTTAGTTCAATGAAAACCGCTTGGGTCTATCATTTCAAACCATAATGATTTTCTCCTATTCTAAAGTCCATTCGGGTATGTATCATTTCAACCCATAATGAATTCTATACTAACAGTGAATTTGCAGAATGGTAACAGATATGATAATAATATAACAGGCATATATCATCAATATAAATAACAGATAATGGTGTCAGATGTCACACGTGAACAGATACAGATAACAGCGTGTATATAGCAACGCAATTAACTAACAGCATCATATTTCAATTGTCATTTCAATTGAAATCGAATATAATAGATATAGGAACATTAATCATGAGTGATTACTCACCATTCGAGGCTATAGATATATGACAAACGAGTTATAAATCCCAAAGCAAAGCTAGATGGACACGATTCGATGAAGAACAGTCATGACGGACAAAGCTGATAAAGAGGAATTGATAAAATGAATAAGAACTATCTTGATATCATCGAAACAAAATATACGTTATAATTTTCTCTAAAGCCAATTTTAATTAATTTTAATACTTAAATAAACACAACTTCAAATCAATATTATTATAAACTTATATACATTTACTTTGAAATCAACAATATATATCAAAATATCTATATTTTATAATTTTAATATTAACACAAATAACCATATTATATATACACTTTGAATGTCGCCTTTAAAATTTACAAGTTAATGTATAAGTCAGGTACATCCATATATATCTATAGGCAAATGTATAAACAACAAAATACCAATGTAATATATAAAAACACATATATCGAGTAATAAACAATAGCACGAAATATCTATGCATGTGATCCACTCATTATTTTGCAACCTGACACATATTTTGAAAACTCACACAACTTTATAAAAGGAAACAGATCATATAACTTGTTTTTAAGACAGAGTATATAAAATGAAATATATATATTAAAATTTGAAACCTCATATATACGGACTCAATATATATACAAATATAAAATCAATAATAAAATTTAAAAGCGCATATATCCCAAATCGAGTGTATACATATATAATATCCAGCTATCATAAATTATCAGAGCATTATAACTATCAACAAATATATATATATATATATATATATATATATGTATGTATGTATGTATGTATGTATGTATTTAGTCAATGCATACGATGACACACTCTGAAGTAGACCTATCTTTATACTTTACTATAGACATTTACAAAACATTATAATATAACTCATGTATATATATTACCATGTTCTATACTTTCCAGCCACCTATTATATAAACAGATCTATGCTTGAAATTAAATACGTGTAGACTCTAACCAAAACCAAATACACTAATATATACATACCGAACTAATTTTTTTTATAACAACACATACTCAACACAAAGCAATATATTTAAAAATAATTTCTTAGTATATATTTTAAAACGGTACAAGTTACTGGCATATATAATAGAAATCTATACATTACACAACAACATATACATAAATAACTCTTAGCATATAAACATACAGATCGAATAATATATAATATATATAAACTGTCTATATACAAACTATTATAAAAATCATTGATGACCAGGTTAAAATATATGTATTATATAAACCTCTATGACTTCATAAACTTTCCAAAGTATTAATAAAGTTGTGAATACAACATATTATATAATTATAAACATAACAATAAGTTAACAAAACATACTTTATATAAACAATACATTGCCGAATATATTTATATACCAGATGATATACAGACTTTATAACTTATAAATAAACTAACATATATATAAATATATATATAAACACGTATGAAAACAGACGTGTATGTGCATTCATAATATACAAAAAATATATCAACTTATATAAGAAACCAATATCTCAAACCAAAAAGCAAACAAAACTGTACTAACCATCAAGCATACATATACACGGCATATAGTGTGAAGCAGAGGAATTCGAATTTGGCCAGTGAGTGAGTTTCGGCAACGTGGAAGCGGATCAGGGTCGAGGTGGCTCAGATCTCAGTCAGGCAGAGGACAGAGGAGAAGGTCGACATTGAAACGGCAATGGATAAGGCTGTGTCTCGGAAAGAACATGGCTGAGGGGGAAGACATAGATGGATCGGTTGCACGTGGATCTAGGAGGCTGTTCCGAGAGGGGAAAAGCTACGGACGAAGCGAGGTAGGGATCTTGGCTGTGGTGTGTCGGGCCGCTGAACTGGAGCATGAGAGGAGAGAAGTGAAGGCTGCACTAGCGGTGAAGTGAACATCGGTCGACATGGAGGAGGGAGGATCGGAGGGTGGTTGAAGGCTTGCACGGATCTGAGAAGATGAAGGAAATTACAAAAAAAGGAGGATGCAGAACAATATTTGAAAGAGGAGAGGAAGATGAGTTATACAGCTTCAATATGAGTTTTGGTATGCTATAATATTTGAAAGCAACAGCAACTAAATAAAAATGTAAGAAAATGAACATATAGTTAATGCATAGGGGACAGTGAACGCCAGTAACATAAATCCTAGAAGCAATGGATATTAGATTTATATGAAATGGCTCAAGAAAACAAAAGGCACAAATCGGTTATCGGTACAGTTACCATTTACATGTATTTCGTTTCGTACTAAACTTCAAAACACAAAATTGAATATACCGCAAGGATCAGCACATTGAGACGATCAAAATGGTATACAAATGTCAGTAGTACGATCATCCGATCAAAATCGATATCGGTACGAAAATGCTGCTATTTTGCCGAAAATAAGATCGACGGAGCAATAACGGTCAAAATTTGGAGAAACAAAATATGACGTCTTGCTCAGAAGATGATTTACAATTTTCCTATAGAAAATATTCAGGTTTGGATAACATTGTATTGTCATCAAATTAACCGATTCAAATTTAAATAGAATTACACAAATAAAATAAACTTCCACATTATCTGATGAAAATTTATCATTTGCTATGCTGAAATAGACATATTACAAATATTAAATTTTTATTTCAAAATATTATTATTTAAAATTTCAAAAAAATATTAATTAAATATATAAATAAAACAAATAAATATTATTAAAAATTTACAGGTCGTTACAGAAAAGGGTGTTAAGCTAAGAGAAGTTGCCTTCTCTACCACCAAGTAGATGATACGTTGATAGATATCAATTAATTTGACCAGAAATGCACTTTCAGATGCTCGTCCATACAAGTTCATTCTGGGACTGAATGAAACCGAAGGCACTCCTCCTACTACCACTAAGTAGTCTCTACAACCCAAAGATTTATAGAACATAGGGACCGCTGCTGCTAAATATCTCTATATTGGGAGCAGTCTAGAGAATATCAACAAGCAGTCCTTTCGCTATAAAAAACTTTGGTCTTGAATATATGAAGATTTCAGAATGCAAACACCACTGCTATATAAATATAATATACGATAAACCTCTGGGACTCATGACAGCAATCCCTACATTTTGAAGATCTCCGGTCTTCAAAATCATCATCGGCATGCACTTTTGAACACAACATTAGTTCGATGTGGTTCTTGGTTAAATCTGACCCAAGTCTTTCCAGACCAACAATGATAAAGAGGCTCTTTAACCTCATATGGAAACCAAGTCTCATAGACTTATCACGTTTCCAACTCTCAGCTTGCTATCCTTCGGCCAAGAAGGAAGCCTGATAGATTGGAGTATCATAGACACTCTGCACTACTCGAACCAACATTCTTAATCCAAATGACAATCAATCCTAATCATTAGGCTTCGTGCTAAGTGCACGACTAATTAGTTCCCACCTCAAGTCAAGAAACCAAAAATGGCCAAATTTGATAGTCGGTTATTTAACTATCAAAACAACAAATAATATCTAGCACATAAGTAGTCAGTAGGCCCATTTATTAATCTTTTATTAATTAAATCAATTTCTAAATATTTACTTTAAATAATCTTTTAAAAGGATATATCTCAAAACAATTTCAATTCTTCGATATTGGAAAACATTTCTATATATTTATATCAATGGTATAAGTATATTCAATAACACTACCATTTAGAGACACGCCAAATAGATTTCTATAACCATACAACTCTAGAGTTCGTATGCCTTTGGAAGGGTGTTAAGTATACGAAGCATGCTCCTACAACACTAAGCCTTTAGTACGATCATAAGAATCTATTCGTGTATTTCACGATGGAAGGACAAAATACAATTTATTAGATCAAAACGAATGTTGCGTAAAACATCGTTACGACAACCCAAAAACATTGGTATAGGGATTTAATTATATATATATGTATGTATGTATGTATGTATGTATGTATGTATGTATGTATGTATGTATGTATGTCCCAAATACTATGTAAAACATTTCCTTTCGGAAATCATTTACTTAACAGCAGTGTTATAGTCCATGCCTTCCATACTTCCCAAAAACATCTATTACAACAATAAATGTTGAAATATATGTTTTCGATAATCAACTTAAAACGTTTTTAAAAACAGTCTGAATTCCATTTTGAATTATTACTTTCCAAAACATCACTTCAAAAGGATAAATTAATTTTTAAAGTCATTAACTTCATCGAAAAACATTACTTTCAAGACTTTCTTTTAAAAGATTGTTTAATTCCAAACAATTTAAATATATTTTCTTTACATCAAAATCCACATTTGAATCTCAACATAAATCATTTTCATATTTATAAACTATGTTTATAAATTTCCTTTCGATTTTATAAAACTTTTATTTTATAAAATCCCTTTATTTATAAAATTCTATTTGTAAATCATTCTTTTATAAAAAAATCATTTTGCTATCAAAATCCATTTATGAATCCATTTCTTTATAAATCCAATTTATTTATAAAATCCATTTACCAAAATATTTATAGATTCCAACTATAAATCTATTTCTTTATTTAAAAAATATCAGTTTTCCAAATACTTTACATAAACCATTCAAAATCTTTATTCAAAGTATTTCTTAAAACTATACTTTTATAACATCAAAAATCGTAATTTTTTATTTATTTAAAAATAAATTCATTCCTTTTAATAATTTAAAAATTATTAAAAACATATATATTTCCAAAATCACTTTGAAAATCATTTTAATTCAACATCACTATTTTATAGTATTTTTAAAATATTAAAATATGGCCCAGTGCTACCATAACACTAAATAAGCAAAACAAATCCATGTCATCATATATGGCATCCAACTCATCATATATCAGAATATATTAAAAGTAAAATCAACATGTGAGGAATCCTGTTGGATCCCTCCAACTTATTTCCCTGCATCACAGATATCATATAATCAAATAACATAAAATTAAAATCAACAATGTGAGGAATCTTGTTGGATCCCTCCAACCAGTCCCTCTGCATCACAGACAGCATATAATTAGATAATATAAAAATCAATCACTTTGAAGCGGGATTCGTATATAAAGGGTCATCCGCTCTTACACGGGAACGTTATAGGGTCTTATCCACTCCAATAGGCGTGAATATATCAAAACCAACCAATAAATATAGTATACCATCCAAACAAGTAACAAATTGCATAAATAAAATTATTCCCACATATATAAAAATATAAGCAGGCCAGAGAGGTGAATTAACTCACAGAAATTCAAAAAATCGCCAAAGCGCTCTAGTTTTGATTGAAATTGAATGGTCTTTCAATTTAACCCAAAATTCCAACTAGCTCTGAATCTGTCCAATCCAATTCCATAGCGTGGTGCTTATTGATACGAACGTAAAGCAACTTGCCACACTCGAAACCGACATCGTACGAACAAGTTATGAATTAATTAACAAACGAATAATTTGTTTATAGTTAATTTAAACTAAACAAAGTTTTATATTATTAAACCTTCTTCTTTTCTCTCTCATGCACGTTGTTAGTTCTAGGCCGAAGCTTTCTTTTTCATTTTTTTATTTCAAATCGATCGCCCCACTACCACTAACGACGACCACCACCGATCCTGACCATACTCGGCCGCTGCACCGTTATTGCCATTGTAACGCCATGCACAACGTGCAAAAACCCATGAAATTGAATGCAAGTTGCACCTAGACGCGGCTTGATTCCCACCACCTCGGTTCATCGATTGACGATCCAATCGTTAGGTAACTTCGTATCGTCACTCTCTACATTTTGTTGGTTCAAGTCGAAGGCCAATTCGGTCCCTAGTGGCTCCGATTAACTAAGGCTGTTAGATGGTTAAAGTTTTAATGGTGGCTGAGAATAGTTTACAGTTAGGGTTTGGCAAATGAAAGGAATGGAGGTCCTTTTATAGAAAATTTTCCAAAGCACTATTCACAAATTAAATTTTCAAACTCCAAACGAAGCATGTCGTCTGGCGTTCTATATGTTATACCCCTATTAAGAACACAATAGAATATATATCGAGAGCCAATTCTATTATATTCAAAAGACAGCTTTTCAAAATCAAATTATATAAATTTAAATTCCTTTCATTAATTTCTACGTGTTTCAAACTCGCACGATCAAATGATATGTCTGATAGCCGTGAAATTCAACGGCGAATAATAATTCACTACTACGGATCCGATGAAACTGGTTTCATCGAAATCCGAACAGTGCACCACATGACTATTTTTACACTGTTTATACCAAAATTGGACAGAACACTCTTCAGATGTGTTTGAAGAGATAAAATAAAGCATATAAATGGAAAAGGAAGAAAATATAATAAACGCACCAATAATAAACAAGAAAAACACACATAAATACATGGATTTAGAGTGGTCCGACGTATGGCCTATGTCCACCATGAAATGATTGACTTTATTGATTTTTTCTTACTGATTACAACGTGTTACAACTGTAGAATTTGAGTACAACAGTGATTTTGGTAGAGTCTGGACGTAGAAAAGCCAAAAGTCCCTTTTTAGTAGGTCCTCGTCTGCTATTTGTAAGCATAGGCTAAAAATATCCCTCTCAAATCTCGGAAGACCTTTTCTCTCACGTGGGTTGGCCCACGCGATCGATCCCTAACCTTTTGGAGTCGATCCATGATCGATATGAACGCAATTCATATCGACCAGGATTTAGTTCAGTCGAGTCGGGATCGATCGTGAACATTCCTAAAGATGTACGCAAACTCCTGTGAAAATTTGGTGGCATTTGGACTTATAGATTTTGAGTTATGATCGATGCAAGTTTGGATTTGCAAAACACTACTACATTCGTATCGATACTGTTTTTATCGATGATTCTGCACATGATGTTAGTTGACGTGGTGCTAACCTTTAGGATCGATCCACTTTTTATGCCGAGTGACCGAGTCTTCCACTTGGCTGTGCTTTCTTCATATCGATCATATGCATTTCACTTCGTATCGCTTCTGTTGCGCTCCACTTTTTATCGACGTCATGTGCTCCACTTCATATTGATGTCAAGGCTTCCACTTCGTACCGATCGTTGAATATTTGGTTTCGTATCGATGGGAGGTGTTGATTTCGCATCGATCTATGGCCGATCGATACGAAGCATGCTTGAAACTGGATCGATACAAAATGATGCTTTATGACCAATATGAAGTAATGGTTCCTGGACCGATACAAAGCAAATTCTGGTGATCGATTCAAATTTAAATTTTTGACCGATATGAAATCCCTTGCATACTTGAACACTTGACTCCGACGAGCTTCTTCCTTGCATAACTGGACATAGGCGGTAAACTGCATATTTGATTGCCCTTCGAAGCTCGTCGACAGAACTATAACTTGACAAAATTTAGCAAACTTTAACTTGGATCGGTATCTCAAGTCTAGATGGCACGGTTGTGATGATCAGTGATGACGGTCACTCCAGTTGAATTCTGAGGCCTTGTCGTTTGAACATTTCTTAAATTTTGTAGAACCTTTTAAGTACTATGTAGCACTGCACCGCACAACACATTCATGCACTTCACATTAGGGAACGCACTGGCTTATTATCATCTAATGATGGCTTTTGATGAGTTTATTGTTTATGGAATCTACAAGTTCATAGCAGCAGGAGCCTCAAAGTTCATCTTCTCCGATAATAGAGATCTCGGCCATTGCGGTTCAATTTATAAGTCTAGCTCCGGACGAGCTGTCAGGAGCAACTTTTATCGTGAATCCACAAGATTCTGTGCCATCAAATGTCTCCAAAGATATGTTGAGGCGAATATGCTTAAGGCACGGTCTACCATTAGATGATGTTTTGCTACCCGGACCAAATGACAGGCCACACGCTATCCCAGAAGGATTCATGGCCTTTAATCGACATTCATGCATAGCTGGAACACTTCCTCCATTCAACTAGTATATTCGAGAAGTGTTAGCTTTCTTCAGAATCGCTCCATCACAATTACATCCAAATGGATGTGCACTGTTGAATAGTCTATTCACCATTTTCATGGAACATCTCTTTCGGCCCCCGACTCCAGAAGAAGTCAGATACTTGTTTAATGTCAAGAGCCGGGGAGAAAATCCTTCATTCACGTTTCTAGAGGCATTTAGGAACTGCCAAGTGGTTGCGGGATCCTGGACTAGACTTAGTCACTTTAAGACGGAGTGGTTCAATGTCCGACGCCCTCAGGGTTTGCCAGTCGGTGGTTAGACAGAAGTAAGTGCTGCAACTTTTCGACTAGCTAACGAGATAGTCATAACTGACACTGAAACTAATATCTTCTTTCCTTCGAAGGTGTTCACTTTAACGAAATAGTACGGAATCTTCAGGAAGTGTCTGGCGAGATGAGAGAAATTGACTCAGTGCTCACAGATGGAAACTTGAGGATTGTTGGGCTAATCGAATGGAAACAAAGCATAAGACTTGAGGGATCGCTTAGGGCGGCCCAAGCAAGACGAGCAAAACATAGAGTGCCGAGGATCGTTATAGCTGAGGAAGGAGATGAAGAAAATACGCCCATGACAACGAACCCATAGTCGGGCCTCTTGTCAGTTTTCAGGATTTAGAGGGAAGGAGGAAAGGCAAGGCAGTAGCACATAAGCACCATAAGTCTTTGAGATGGAAATCCATGGTTGTGTCTTCGCCAGCCTCTGGTGTTAGAATTTCGGAGTCTCCTCCCTCACAAATGGAAAATCCTTTTGAAGGGCTTGCCGATATTCTAATCCCGGACTATGTGTCGCTCTAACATGACATCGGATTGGAAGAGCTTCAAAGTGCCTTAGATTTAGGCCAGTCATTTCCTACAAGTATGGCCGACATAACCGGTGTGTCGTGGGGTTTAACACATGCATACACTTCATGGCACTACAAGATTTCCAATAATAAGTTATTCATTTCTGGAGAACACTGATTCTGTTCTTCTTCACATTTACAGACATGATGACTAGGCAAGAATCTATGTTAGAAAGCCTTCACTCTGCATGCTAGTCATCCAATTCATACTATGAGTCTCATAGAAGGGAATCTGATAGAGACCGTGACTGCGGTTATTCTAGCCAGGAGCATTATGATAGGGAGAGGGAGAGAGACAAAGAATATAGATATCGCTCTCGATCATGCTCTCCTCCTCCTCCTCCTCGAATTCCAACACAACCCTCCGGTCATGATAGACAAACCTTGGAGCCTCGATGCCAAAAACCATCTTCTCAAGTTCCAACGTCTGATTCACAACGTCATAGAACCGAGGCTAAAACTCCCACTATCATTGAAAAAGCCATTACTGAGCCCACTGGGGAAGGGGCAATCAAAATCGCCCAGTTGAAAAAAAAATTGCCAAATATTTGTTTCGAAGGCTTTGTTTTCCCCGGCATTTAAAGATAATACCAGTCGAGGCAGTGCAAACTATGCATGATTACATCCATGATGCATATAGCCAATATCGGAAGTGGATGAGAACTGTGGATAAAGTCTCAACGGTGGCCTTTAAGCGGACAAAACCAATCGAGAAGTTAAAATCGATATCGCTCAAAAGGACCTTATAATTCAAGTGCTTAACAATGAGGCCAAATCCTCCAGGAAGTCGGAAATAGAGGCCACTAAAAAAGCCGATGAGGAAAATCAGTCCATGGAAAGGATGCGACAGACGCATTTCGCTTTGGTTGATGAGATAGGCCATCGAAACGTCACTGTTACAGCTAAAAGGGATGCTGCGCTGAAAGAACTTAACGAGCTTAAAGCCAAACTCTCTGAAATCGTCAAAGAAACGGACGATGCAAACAAAGAATCCCAGAAGGTGTGCGAAAAAGCTATGGTGCTCGGTAATGAAAGGGATGTGGCAACACTTAAAATTCGGGAGGCTGAGGCCAGGGTTAAGGACGAAGTTAAGATGGCAGAGACTAGGTTAGAGGCCGATATTGAAGACCTTATGATCACATACAATGCTAATGTTCTAAAACACATAAATCTAACCTGGCTTGATAATAATCCAACAAACCTGTATAACGCCTAGGGTCGATTGGTTGAAGATAAAAAGGCTGAACACAAAGTGGAATCGATCGATGAATTCGAGCTTGAGAACTGGATGCTGAATGAAGATAAAAGAAAAGTTCTCCATGACATCATGATTGCATATGAAAAGGAGAAACTTAGCACTCTGCACTCGGAGGCTGAAGAAGGTTTCGGTGTTGAGCACCATGACGAAAGTTCTAAAACTCTTGTGCCAACTCAGCCTGAATCTACATCTGTGGTTGATCCTCGGTCCATTCCTGCTTACAATCCTATTTAACCACGGTTATCTCCAGTTCGCGAGCACGTCTCTGAGGCTGCTCCGCTACCCACGGGCCAAACTGAGGAAGGTATTTTAAAGATCCCTTTTGCTCATCCAAAGCTGGAAATGTTGATTGAATTAATCATTGACCCTTTTTATTTGTCTATATTCAGTAATAGGAGCTTCATCTGCCATGCCTCCTGCAACCCAAGAGTTACATCACGAGTAGGAGGCTATCATTACAGAAGCGACCATGACAATGGTTACTGCACCTATGGATGGGGTATTCTTCAAAAGAATAATTTAAATAAAATTTCATTTTGTCTCTGGCTCAGTTTGTGTTTATTTGTTAAAGTGCTTTAGCACTTGAATTTCCATTCAATACACTTGTGGAGTTTTATTCTTTAAATCAGACTCGGGTTTAGTTGCTAAGTTCCGGAGTCACGGTTTCGGGTCGCGATTGAGCACTAAGTTGGATTTTGATATTGCACGTCTCAATTATTGGCGGGTACTTTAAGTTTTGCCCACAGTTCCGGGGATAAGCTGAAAAGATTGGTTAACAGTCGTTGATTGCCTTTAATACATCGAGCTTAACTTTGCTAAAGCACAATTGAAACAAGACGGGTTCAGGTGGTCAAATCACACTTGCTCGTCTATCGTGATCGCATCCACACTCTAGAGATTGCACTTGTAGATTGATGGTATGTCACATCCATACAAGGTTTTGAGATACGTCCGCGCTCCGGGGACTTAAATTATTTTATGGGCGGTCAGTACATCCGTTTGATATTCAGAACTTCGTCCGCAATGTGGGGACTTAGATTGATTCGTGGGTGGTCAGTCACACCCGGATTGCGTTTATACTTCAATCCGCACTCTGGGGATTTAGATTTATCCGACAGATGGTCAGTCACATCTGTTTAGGCTTTAGGATTTCGTTCACACTCTGGGAATGACGGATCTATAAGGATCATGGATGGTCGGCTCACATCTGTCCTAAGTTAACAAGTGAGGTCATTAGATGGACGGGTCCATTCTCCTCAAACTTGTTTTTAATACAGACGAAGTCTTTAGGTGGACATATCCACCCTCTTCGAAACCGCATTTATACGTTCATACTCCAGTTCACACTCTAGGAATCTGGAGTTAGTTAAAGGATTGTCGTGTATCAATCATCTTTTGGCTTTTGTGTGATGGCTTGTCCCCAAGCTCGGGTTTCACTTAGTGAGTGATCGGTCGTATCACAGTCACTCCCTATTTAAATAAATCCCACTATATGATGGAAATTAACTCTTCGTGCATAGTGATGGTCGTATGGCATATTTCAAAAAATCAAAGCTCTGGCTCGAAGAGATTGCATTTTATTGCTGAAATAAGAAAGTTTGGCAACGTCGGCTACCTTATTACAAATTCAAATTTCAAAATGCATAAACAAATTGCAAAAGAAAAATAGACCAAATAAATAAACAAAGCCCGTTATGTGTAGTAGCGACGTAGACTTTTGCTGCTCTTGACTCTTGGCAGAACGAGACCTTCAATGGTCGATAACTTGAATGTGCCATCTCCGAGCTTTCGTTTAATGATGTACGATCCTTCCTACGTTGGTTTCATATGTGAAGGAACCGGGTAAATTCTCTTAAGGATGAGATCGTCGAGTTCGAAAGTTCGGGGTCGGAACTTGGCATTGTATATCCAGGCAACTCAAATTCGATATACGGCTGCCCTCAAATCAACCTCTTCATACTTCTCATCCAATAAATCTAGGGATTCAGTCAGTAATATGGCATTCATTTTCCTATCATAATAAGTTACACGATGAGAAGCTACTTCCATTTCGACTGGAATAACGGCTTCGGAACCGTAAGAAAGAGAGAATGGAATGTGGCAGGTCGCAATTTATGGGTTGTCCGGTAAGCCCGTAAAGCCATAGGGTGTTCATCGACCTATTTTCCTTTGGCCTTTTCCAGTCGTTTCTTCAGAATTGACTTTATAACTTTATTAACAGCTTCAACCTGTCTATTCGCTTTAGGATGTGCAATTGTGGAGAACTTCTTCTGGATGTGGAATCGTTGACAGAAATTCTTAAATTCAACACTATCTAATTGCGCTCCGTTATCGGTGACGATGGTATGTTGGAGACAAAATCGGCATATAATGTTGCGTACTACAAAGTTGATCACTTTCTTTGTTGTGATTGTAGCAAGGAGTTCAGCTTCCGCCCACTTGATAAAGTAATCAACTGCAACGATGTTGTACTTCGCACCACATTTTGGCTAGAGGTAGAGAACCAATAATGTCAATGCCCCATACCACGAACGGTCATGGGCTGACCATCTGAGTTATTTCGGTTGGTGGGGCTCTTGGAATTCGAGCGTGTTTTTGACATCTGTAACATTTTCTGGCATTTGTCCGATGCACCGCGGTTTACAGTTGGTCTATAGTATCCATATAGGAGCACTTTCTTGGCAAGAGCTTACCTCTCAGTGTGATCGCCACATTCTCCTTCGTGCACATCATGCAATACTCGTTTGATTTCATCGTGAGCGATACACCAAAGTAAAGGAATAGAGTACCCTCTTGTATACATGACTCCATTTTGAAGAGTGAATCATGAAGCTTTTCGAAGAACATGTCTCTTTGCACTCATGCAATCCAGAAGTGTCCCATGCTCGAGATAGTTTCTGAACGGGGTCATCCATGACTCCTTATCAAGAATGACCTTAAATACCCAAACTATTTCCATCTAATCGATGCTCGGGGAAGATAATGTTTCCACGCAAATGATTCACATTTGATGTGCTTCGCCTGTACTAGCTAACTTTTCTATCGATTTGGCTTTTTGATTGCGCTCTCAAGGTATGTAATAGATGGCATAGTAGTCGAACTGATTCAATATCTCATGAACCCGAGCGAGGTAAGCAGCCAACCTTCGATCTTTGGCCTGGTATTCCCCCTGAGCTTGACATACAACCAACTGCGAATCACAATAAATCTCCAAAGCAATCATTCTTAAATCTTTGGTAAGTCTCAATCAGCCAGTATGGATGCGTATTTGGCTTCGTTGTTGGTTGCATGAAAATCGAACTTTAAAGCATACCATATAGATCGGCCTTCAAGAGTTTCCAGTACAACTCTGGTGCCTGAGCAACTGTCATTTGATGCACCATCAATATGGAGCTTCCAGATATACTTAGGAGATTCATTATTTCGGGCAAGTCCTCCGAGGTAGTGAATTCAGCAATGAAGTCTACCAGGACTTGTCCTTAGATAGCTTGATTGTAAGTAATGTCAAACTGACTTCGCTCGATATTCCACTTAAGTAACCTACCAGACGTCTCAGGCCATGCAAGAAGCTGTCGTAACGGCTGGTCGGTATAATGGTGATAGGATGAGCTTGGAATTACGGACGGAGCTTCCTTGAGGCAAGGATAAGACAATAAGCCAACTTCTCCAACTTTGGATAATTCCTCTCTACTCCCATTAGTCGTTTACTAATATAGTAGATCGGCCTTTGTATTCGGTCTACCTCCCGAATTAGAGTAGCACTGGTTGCATTTTCCGACACTGCCAGGTAGATGTACAATCTCTCGCGATCAAAAGCTTTGATAGAATGGGTGATGTGGAGAGATGTTGAACCAGTGCTTGGAATACGCTCTTACATTCCATAGTCTATTCAAAGTTCTGTTTCCCTTTTTGATCAGATCGAAGAAGGGAATGCATTTGTTAGTGGATTTTGAAATGAACCTGCTCAGTGCTGCTACTTTCCCGTTGAGGCTTTGGACTCGCTTTATAGTTCTTGGAGTCTCAAGATTTCTGATTGCCCAAATCGTTTCGGGATTAGCTTTGATCCCTCGAGAATTGACGATAAACCTAAGGTATTTTCCAGATGCGACCGTAAAGTGACATTTCAACGGGTTGAGTTTCACTCTATAATCTCAAAGGATGTTGAACATCGATTCCAAGTTTTTGATATGATCATTGGAGAATCACGACTTCATAAGAATGTCGTCTATATATACCTCCATGGTTTTCCTGATTTGGTCGGCAAACATTCGATTAACTAATCGTTAGTAAGTTGCCCCAGCATTCTTGAGCCCGAACGGCATAACTTTGTAGTAGTAAAGTCCTAGATCAGTTACAAAGTTGGTATGCTTCTAGTCAAGCAAGTGCATGGATATTTGATTGTAACCAGAGTACGCATCTATAAAGGATATGAGCTCATGTCCAGCTGTTGAGTCTACGAGCTGATCAATTCGGAGGAATGAAAAACTGTCTTTAGGGCAAGCCTTATTCAAGTCTGGGTAATCAATGCACATTCTCCATTTCCTGTTTGTCTTTCGGACAAGTACAGTATCTGACAGCCATTCTGGATACAATGCAACTCGGATAGACCCGTTAGATTTGAGTTTTTCTACCTCTTCTTTGAGGGCGGTAGATATCTCCAGATCCATATCAAGCCTTTTTTAATTGACCGAGACATGTCGCGGGTCTGTATTCACTGTGTGGCTCGCAATGTCCGGAGAGATTCCACACATGTCAGAATGTATCCAGGCAAACACGTCCAAGTTTGCCCGAAGAAATTCAACCAATTCCTCTTACATCTGTTGGCTTAGCTGAGATCCAATCTTTATAACTTTAGAATCGTTTATTGTCGATCGAAACATCGATCATTAGCTCAGTTGGGGAAGCTTGATTGTCTCTACTTTCGCCTTCACTCTCGGTATCTCTTGAGTGAAGATCCCTTGGAAATTGGTTAGCTGTCAATTCTCAATAAAGTGGACATAGAGAGATTCCTCTACGCCCTTTCCTTTTTCTTTTTGATGTGCCTCTCGCAGCTTGGCAACATAACAGGCTCGTCCAATAGCTGGTCTTCCTGAACGACTCCAGCTCGATTGTCGGTAGGGAATTTTAAAGTCAGACACCAGGGGGCAATGGCAGCCCTAAATTCAGCTAGGGTCGGTCGGCCCAAGAAAGCATTGTATGGCGAGTCTATATCCAGCACAACAAACTGTAATATCCAGACTCTCTGGCGTTCTCTAATTCCCAACTCCACAGGTAGTTCCACCACTCTAGTGGGTATAGTTGCACTCCCATTAAATCCATGTATACGAGACTGACAAGGCTTCAAGTCTTTTGTTTCCATCTTCATCTGATCATAGGCTTGCTTGAATAGTATGTTCATAGAACTTCCACTGTCTACTAAGATCCTCTTTATCCAAGCAGAACCTACTTGAGCTGAAATGACAAGTGGACCAATAGTTGGGGCTTTGACCCTGCCGGCACCCCTGTCTCGAAATATGATGTCATCTGTCATCATTTTCTGTTGCTTGACCGGAGCCTTGTCTTCCAAATTACTACAACATTCGAAGCTCACATGCATAATAGAACTGGCATACGACTTCATTTCCTTCCAACTTCAGTCTGCTGGATGAGGACCACCACTAATAGTATTTATCACCAACCTCCCGTCGGTACGAGCAAGTTCCTCCTGTCTCGCTTGATATGATATATGGTTATGATTCGATGGCCCTGCACCTCCTGACTACGACGCCCTCCTCTCACGTATCAATTTTTCAATGAGATCCTGCAAATGACTGCACTCGTTTGTGATATGGCCACACCTATCATGAAATCTGTAAAACTTCCCTGTTTGGAACTGTTTTTTCGATGACTATTTCAGAGCAGGTTTCTTATATCGAATGGTATTGCAAGTCTACAAGTAAACATTTTCCAACGACGTATTCAAAGGAGTACAGTTATCAAACATAGGGGCCCTATGTCATGGCCCACGATTCTAATCCAATTTCCTGTTTTTATTTCCATTGCCTTTCTGTTGATTCTGTTGATTCTATATGTTCAGTTGTATCTTTTCAAAACTCTCCCTGGTTTATTTAACAATAACATTGCTTTGGATTCCTTCCATACTGGGTCCTGCATCATCCTTTTTCTAGACTGTTTCGCATCCTCCCTTCTCAAGAACTGGGCTGCGTTGGAATAGAAACGGTCCAATGATGTAGGAGATTTTTCAGCTAACAATTGCCAAATTCAGAATCGGGATTGATCCCCTTAGTCGGTGCCATAAGAATTGAGTTATCATTGGGGTTACTAATCTCAGCGCATGCTGCATAAATCCTCTCCAGATAGCATCTAAGTGTCTCTCCAGGAGCTTGAGTGACACTAGACAAAGTATTAACATCCTTCGGCCTTGTGACATGCATGTCGAACTGCTCAACAAACTTTGTTTCCAACTAGTCAAAACACAAGATAGATCGAGGTGGTAAACGGGTAAACCACATAGTTGATATGCCTTCTAGAGAGATCGAGAAGCTTCGACATTTAACTGTGTCATCGAATCACGCAGCATTCATCAACCATTCGTACTTTAAGATATGCTGATTAGGATCAAAGCTCCCTTCATAGGTGGGTAGAGTTGGCATCCTGAATCATCGAGGTGGATCAGCGTAGAGTACATCATCAGTGAAACGGGTATGACTTCGGGAGATTCCTCAGTCGTCATTGGTGAGACACTAACTTTCACGAATCATCTGACGGATCGTCGTCATTATGTCCAGCATCTGGACATTCTTAGCCTGTTGGGCCAAGGTGTGGCTGGGTTCCACAATGCAAAGATTGGTCGGTCGCAGTCGATGGTCCATGTCTCACCTCCTCTTTTCTAAGTTCTTAGGGACATACGATTCAGGAGTTTATTCATGTTGGCGACGGTTCGGATCTGTCCGGTCTCGGGCATCGACTCCCAAATCAATGGCAGCAGTGGTAGCACAATCGTCGGTAGTGTGATAAGGAATAGTGTCTCCTCGAGAGGAGGGTCCAAGATGATGGCTAGTTGACGGGCCAATCCTTGGTTGCCCAATACTCAAGGTGCGTTGTCATCCAGTAGCTTGTGTATAGCTTCCGTCCAGTCAGGGGAGCATGGATCTATGGTGGTAGTCGAAGGGGATGAACTCTCGGTCGATGAATAGGAAGCCTGATCCCTTTTAGATCTCCTTCGTTTTTGATGATTCAGTTGATTAGTCAATTCTGTGTTGGCACGGAGTTGCTGAGTAAGCTGCTGGCGGCTTTGCATCAGCTCTTGCATTAGCAATTGAAATTCCTCCCTGGTGACAGCGACTTGCGGATCAGATGGTCCGACATCATTCTGATCGATCGGAGGTAGTTGTATGGGGTTCTGTCTGTCCCGTCCTTCAGGATCTGTAGCTGTTGAAGTAGTCTTGTTATTGACCATGATGGATAGCAAAGTTCTTTCCTGGACTTGAAACAAATCTGAACAGGATGGAAGAACTTTAAACTTGAAATCTGGACCTTCTTCTAAGATTCGCGCAATCCGATATCGATAGTAGATCCAACGAGCAGGATTGAAACTGGGATTTCTAACTGAAAGCACCAAAGTGTTTGTACAAAAATTGGGCACAACACTCTTCGGATGTGTTTGAAGAGATAAAATGAAGAATATAAATGGAAAAAGAGGAAAATCTAACAAAACACCAATAATAAGCAAGAAAAGCACACAGAAACACACAGATTTAGAGTGGTTGGGCGTATGGCCTACGTCCACTATGGAATGATTGACTTTATTGGTTTTAACTTGCCAGTTACAACATGTTACAATAGTAGAATTCGAGTACAACGGTGATTTCGGCAGTGTCTTTGCGTAGAAGAGACAAAATTCAATTTTCAATAGGTCTTAGGCTGCTATTTATAGGCGTAGGATGCAAATATCCCGCTCAGATCTCGGAAGACCTTTTCTCTCACGTGGGTGGGACCACGGGATCAATTCCTGGCCATTTGGAGTCGATCCAAGATCGATACGTACGCAATTCGTATCGATCAGGATTTAGTTCAGTCGAGTCGGGATCGATCATGAACATTCCTAAATATGTATGCAAACTTCTGTGGAAAATTGGTGGCATTTAGACTTGTAGATTTTGAATTATGATCGCAAAACACTATTGCATTCATATCGATATTGTTCGTATAGATTGCTTTATATCGATGGTTCTGCACGTGATGTTAGTTGACGTGGCGCTAACTTTTAGGATTGATCCACTTTTTATGCCGAGTGATCGAGTCTTCCACTTGACTGTGCTTTCTTCGTATCGATCTTATGCATTTCACTTCGTATCGCTTTTGTTGCACTCCACTTCATATCGATGTCATGTGCTCCACTTCGTATCGACGTCCTGTGCTCCATTTCGTATCGACGTCCTGTGCTCCACTTCGTATCGATCGTCGAGTATTTGGTTTTGTATCGATGGAAGGTGTTGATTTAGTATCGATCTGTAGCCGATCGATATGAAGTCTACTTGAAAATGGATCGATAAGAAATGGGCTCTCGTGTTATTGCCAATGGAAACGAAGTAAGTGGATGTGAATGGATATGAAGTGGGTTTGTCTGGATGGATAAGAGGAGTGGCTTGTTCACCGATGGCGGCCTTTTTGTACGCTTTAAATCGACGATAATCCACACACGTCAGACTTAAACCATACAGAAGGGTGGATTGTTATGGGATAAATAAGAAAAAACAGAGAGAACAAAACGGAATCTTGCAGCGGAATGATAAAATATAATAATCAAATATATAGTTCATGAAGCTGTTTTACAAATATTTGATTATACTTATACAATACATATCAGAGTTACACATACCAGAGAACAATAAATAATACAGCGGAACAATATGAATGTTGTGGAATACTATAATAAATAATAATAAATCTTCATCTTCGTCCTCTAGAATGTGGTCTTCCAAATTCTGGAATGCTCTGGCTGACCCGAGCGAATTGAAAAGACAAAACACTCGAGTCAGAACTAAAAGATCTTATGTAAGTTAAATCAACAGTAAATAATATGAGTGGAATGGCATCAGAGATGTTTACGGGATTTGACATCTCCTATCTAGTGTCAACGTGAGTGCAATAACTTAAGATATGCTTGGGATTCACATCTCCTAAGGATCCGTTAAACTATTTACTATGTAGTAATATTTCGCTATTATAATAATGTCTACAGTAAAATAAACTTACTTTTAAATAGCGTTAAGGGGTTACCCATATAGCCCCTACCACATAATAGTCCCAGTAGTCCATCCAGTATCAGCGCATCTCCAGATCGGGAGACTATCCTAAATACTCCACAGGCTACGGGAGAAAATCAAACTCGTACAAGGCGTGCTAGGGTAGGTGACACGGCACAACTAGGCAATGCTATGGTAGATATACCAATTATGCTTCCGGGCCGGTGGTAACGCGTAGCGCGCAGCTACCACCCACCTCGAGCCACACCCCCAAATCAAAAAAATCAAATGTGGCCACCGAATCAATCCAAAAGTCATAGTATAATATCGAAGGGATGGGTCCGATAAAAGGTGCTACCTTCTTAGCCCGTCGATCGCTCCTATTTTAGCCACCTTATGCCAACTCACGGGAGTCGGGTCCACGTATATACCTCAAAGGAATGCCGCCGCCATCCGACTTCGTTCTGGAATCTCCACTGCGTACATGGTTGTTAAAGTGGTTTTCGGAGCTGGCAGAGATTATGACAACTTTCGATCCCGGTCTCTTTAACAACCAAACATTATTATAACACCGCGGACTCTTCAAAATAATTACACTTTTAAAACCAGAATTTAATATCCATTTCAAACCATATAAATACTATATCATTCCCATTTCAAAAACCAAATCAATATGATATCATTTTTATTAAAACCCAAATCAATATAATATCATTTTATTTCGAATATATCCTTTCTAAAATCATAACACTTGCAAAATAATAATTTTCGAAACCAAACGCTTGAAATATAACCTTTCAAACATAATACTTCGAATTTCATAGCTTCAAATGTTTCAATTTCAATATATTTCAAGGCTTTAAATATTCTAAAATTTCAAAACTAAATTTGAAAATTTCGATTCAACAATTAAATTTTCTATTATTTAGTTTTGAAATATTTTACATAATAAATCCCTTATCATTTAAATAAAACTCAAATTACAAGTAACTAAACATTTCCTTCAATTCAGTTATACTTGAAATAATCATTTAATTCACCTTCACCCCAAAATCAAGTTATAATAATTATATCTTTTAAAATTTCCAATTTAATAAATTTCACATCAACCCTTGTTGAGTTTAATTCTTAAATAAATTTAATTTTAAATAAATCTCCAATTTACCTTCCAACCTTATTTTATTTAAATCATTATATACTCTATATTAAAATAAAATTTAAATACTTACTTACGTTTATTTTATAAAATTAAACTTTATCATTAAACTTAATTTTTATTTAACAAACTTATACATAGCTTAAATTCAATCATTTAACTATATATAAAAATAATATTTATATAATATCAAAAAAACCAATATTCATTAAACCATATATTTCCTCCCAAAACCATAGAAATCATTTTTAAAATATTTTAGATATAGACCACGGTGTCTGTATATAATTTTGTACCATATGGTCAAGTGATACAGATATTTATCATTTGAATCCATAAATTAAAATTTAAAAATACAATTATATATCATTTCAAACCGCAATCCCGAATGAAATAAAATCCATACAACTTGCAGTCTATAACAATATAACATACAACATCCATTCATCCAATATCAATCATCAACCACTTATCACAATCATCATCCAATTAAATCAATAACATCAATATAAACAGATAAATAAACAACATGTATTTACTGGCAGTCTATGTTCAATAATAAATTAAATAAAAATTTAACTGGAAGTTTATATGCAAAAATAAGTCATATAATAATTTGATTCAATATATCCAATTTAATTGAGATGATGATTAAAAATATGTCAAACATTCATAAACAAATTTCTAATCACATCAGAAATTAATTTAACACACGTAAGAAATTTTAGAAGTTGTGAGTGGGTTAAAACACTCACCTTTTGAATTTAAATTGTATTTAAATTCAATTTAAACCCAAAATTTGAATAGTCCCAGAATCCGTCCAAACCAGCGTCAAAATGCTCGAAATTTCATTACGATCCTAGTGAAGAAAACCGCACGTGAAACGGACCTCGTATACAAAAGAGTTAGAATGTTTGAAATTAGAATTTAAACTAAATAAATAAAATAAATCAAAACCCTACCCAAGAGCCTCGTTCCCAAACACACAGCAAAAACCCTAAGCCGCTCGGGTTTGAATGAGCAATCACCGTTGTAACGGCCGTCGCAGCCACACCTAGGAGTTCGCCCCCCTCGCTCGGCCTGCCGCACTCCCCAGACAACCTCGCGACCACCGATGCGGCACCAAAAACTGCCAGCCGCCACCCACCAATAAACCCTAATCCAAATTCTACAGCACGATCTAGCCATTAACTTGCCGCAAATCTCGCATGGATGTCTTCCATTCGACAACCTCTACCCAACGGTGCCTTCGATTCTCCGATCGGACGACGATCATAAATCGCCAATGAACGGCCGAAGATAGTTCATCATTTTCCGGATAGACAGGGGTTCAATTTGGAAAATGGATTACAGATCTGAGATGTGCTCGTCAAGAGCTTCAGAATGATATAAAATATGATATAGTTTGAAGAGTTTGAAAATTTGATTTGGTTTTTGAATTGCAATTGGATTTAGAAGTGAGAATTTGTTCGTCTGCCATTGAAATGAGTAGGAGAAAATGGAACCGTACATACAAACAAATGAAAATGAGGAACAATTAGGGTTTATAACGAGGTATATATATAGGATCAGAAAATAGAAATAATTGGATCGTATCGGTAAGAAAGTTAAACGCTATACGGCCCAAAAAGCCCGTTTCGACTCCGGAACGAAATTGGGTCAACCCATATATCAAAATAGATGTTTTAAAATATTTTAAATGCAACTGAATAGGATTCAAGTCCAAATTCCATCGTATGAAGAAGTTATGCTCAAATCGAGTTATTCTAGATTGATTTCAATTGTTTTCAGTTTCATTGGTTTCTAGACGTTTCGAGCCCATACGATCAAATGACAAGTCCGATCGTTACGAAACTTGAAAATGAAACTAGTTTTGTCAAAATTCGAGTCAGTGGCCAAAATAGTTATTTTCTAGTTAATTAAATAAATTAATAATTAATTAATTAAATCAAATTTTCAATTTCAATTCGATAATTGACAGATTTCATCATTTTTTTGATTCCTTACTCATTTACAATGATTTAAACAAATTTAAATGTCAAATTAGAGTTGATAAATTTATCAATTTTAGTGTTAACCTCAATTTCGTTAATTCAAAAATTACAAATTTAATTTCCAACAATTCTATTTAATTTACTTTTCATTCTATTATTCAATTCATTGTTACCAAACAGATGAAATTAACATTGGATTCATGATCTATTACATTAATATTCTCAAATTCCATCTCAATCTCTATTAACGTAATATTCAAATATTAAATTTCAATTAGTTGCAATTAAATCCAATTATTATAGTTCAAGTCCCATTAAATTGATAAGTCTTCATTTCCATTCTTTAAATTCAACAAATTGTCCTATTATGGATAATATTAACATTATTTTCAAATATTACCTTAATTAACATTAACGTGATAATTAATTTAGATTTATTTGTAATTGATTTCCAATTCAATTGCATGAACTAAATATATATGTAAGTCATAATAATTATTGTCTTTAACTCTTAATCACACACTTAAAAGTTTATTATTTCCAAACAATATTATAATTACTTACAAGGCATTGATTTTATTCAATTACTATTTATTATTAAAAATTTCGTTAATTTACACGACACTTACACTTATTTACTTATTTTCAATTTTATACCCAAGTGCAACAATTTATACCATTTCATTTTATTGTGATTTCACTCCAGTTGTCGATAATTAGTTTTTTTTAATAACCATTGCTATAATTCATTCTTACATTTACTTCAATATAACTTATAAAACTTTTATTTCTTTTTAAATTCAATTACAAAAATTTTATTCAATTAACCAATTTAATTATCGAAATTACAGGTCGTTACACTCTCCCTCACTCAAAACTTTTCGTCCCCGAAAAGGAAAAAGAAAGGATTAAGCAGTCAATACATCTTATTCAAAAATAATAACTTTATAAACAAATAAATTAACAAAATTAATTAATTTAAATAAAATATACCAATTTATAACCATTAAATCTTTTTTTATACTCAAATTAATAAGGTTTGGAAAATATTTTTCAAAATTTTCTAAGTCCAAAATTTACGGAAAATTTCGACAGAGTCTCCTTTGTACGAATAGGCTCGAGACAAAATACAATATCAAATATAACCATATACACATATATTTTCTAAAATAATATATATCCCAACACGGGAAAAACAATATAATAGCGTTATAAACCGTAATCCGAAAACGTACCTATTTGTCGAGCAAACAACGCTTAATTATGAAACCAAAAGCAGTAGCAATTGCTTCCATAACCTATATTTCACTTATATAATCTAAAAGAGTTAATAATTAAATAAAATGAAATATTTAAAGTTGTTTCAAACAATAACAAACAAATCAACATAACAACCATCACTTACAACAAGCAAACAATCATCACATTAAATCAACACACATCAATTATCCATTCATACCAAACAAAACAAATAATCGTTCGGGCTCAAAAACTTTAAATTGTACAGAATGAAAAATAAACTATTAAGTGCACCATTTACTCAACAGTCTCAGATGAAACTAAATAGATTATTCATAAATCCAAACAATTTTAAAGTATCCTTACCCAAGCAACCATAAACCAAACAAACAACTATTCTAAATAAAAAATCAAGTTAATTTTTCAATTTCATTTCATGGCCTTTGTTGTTTGATTTCCTTTTCTTTCATATAATGATTTATCCTTTTAATTTACATTTAACTTCTTATAATTTTCATTTATTTTCTTTTATTCATATCATGTAAATTTCCTTTTTATTGTGTTACATTCATTTATTCACTACTTAATTTCATTTATTTACGGTATTCATCTTTCTACTTATTTTGAAAATAAATAACTTTAGGATTTACTTAAGTCTATAATTACTTACTTGCAACATTTGCCTTCTATCATATTTTATTATAATAAGATTTCCATTATAACTTAAGTTCATAACCCCTATAACATCAAATTCTTATTTACAAAAGAAATTCATTGAACACTTTCATTCATAAGTTTACTTGTACAATTTCCATTATATTTTCTTATTAGACATTTTAACTTTTACTTCTTTTGGTAAGTTATATATATATGCTTTTTAAGAATGTAATTGAAAGTTATACAAGTTTATTTTATTTCTTTTAAATTAACTTGAAGTTCCATAATAATATTCGTTGTTTTATATGTTACAAATTCAATTTTTCTTTTAATTCCATTTACAACTTAGCACTTAATCTCTTATTTTAATTAGAGGTTCCTATTATTAATTAGTTACATTCAATTTCACTACACTAATTGAAACTATTAATTAATGGTAACATAAGAACTAAATACTAGTTTTAATTCAAATCATTTTAAAATAATAGATAAATGTATATACTTGCAGTTTATATATATATATATATATATATATATATATCCCATTATATTTAAAACAATTTAAAATTTATATTTATTTATCAAAATAAATCTGCAGTAAAACTACTACAGTGGCCTTCCCACTTCGAAACTTGAAAATGAATGTCGATGATCCGTGCATTCATCACCGAAATTATTTTCCAGCGACAGAGAGGGGAGTACAGAATTTATTTCTTTCCAAAATTTCTTTAAAACAGTTCTTTCAAATTATACTGAAACATTTGTATGAGAAAATGCTTCTAACAATATTATTATTATATTCTAAAATTATTTGAAAGAAGGTTTCAAAAACTCCAGAACTTAAGTTCTAAAATTTCCAATTTCATTCATTTTAATTTGAATCTTATTTCCAACCAATATTTATAAATTTCACTACCTAACAAACAAATATATTACAACCAAATATATCATTTATAAAAAAATTATATATATAGAAAATATAATAGGCAAAATTATTTCATTCACATATATTCAAAACAAATATTGTGTCGGTCTGTCCTATTAAGTGTTTAGAAATCCCTATCGATGTCATAGCGTCCTATGCACCGACCAGAATTCATAAGTACAAAACGGAATGGATTAACCCGATATTAAAACCTTTTTATAACACTAACAAATACGCTCTCTCATATATATACACTCAACGACTCATCATGGGGTATTACTACCCTATTGATAAAGAGTCAGGCCCTACAAAGCTAAGGTTTATCGCTAAACCAAAGCTCTGATACCAGATGTAACATCCCGCCTTTTTGTACGCTTTAAATCGACGATAAACCACACACGTCAGACTTAATTAATACTGAAGGGCGGATTGTTATGGGGTAAATAAGAAAAAGCAGAGAAAGAAAAAGAACAAAACAGCATCTTTCAGCGGAACGATAAAATATAATAATCAAATATACAGTTCATGAAGCTGTTTTACAAAATAATCGATTATACTAGCATAATACATATCAAAGTTACACATACCAGAGAACAATAAGTAATGTAGCGGAACAGTATGAATGTAGTGGAATACTATAATAAATAATAATAAATCTTCGTCTTCGTCCTTCAGAATACGGTCTTCCAAATCCTGAAATGCTCTGGCTGACCTGAGCGAATTGAAAAGACAAAACACTCGAGTCAGAACTAAAAGATCTTATGCAAGTTAAATCAACAGTAAATAATATGAGTGGAACGGCGTCAGAGATGTTTACGGGATTTGACATCTCCAATCCAGTGTCAACGTGAGTGCAATAACCTAAGAGATGCTCATGATTCACATATCCTAAGGATCCGTTAAACTATTTATTATGTAGTAATATTTCGCTATTATAATAATGTCTACAGTAAAATAAACTTACTTTTAAATAGCGTTAAGGGGTTACCCATATATCCCTTACCACCTAATAGTCCCAGTAGTCCATCCAGTATCAGCGCATCTCCAGATCGAGAGACTACCCTAAATACTCCACGGGCTACCGAAAAAAACCAAACTCATACAGCCGCGTTAGGGTAGGTGACACAGCACAACTAGGCAATGCTAGGGTAGATATACCAATTATGCTTCCGGCACAGTGGTAATGCGTAGCGCGCAGTTACCGCCCACCTCGAGCCACACCCCCAAATCAAAAAAATCTAAAGTGGCCATCGAATCAATCCAAAAGTCAGAGTATAATATAGAAGGGATGTGTCAGATACAAGGTGCTATCTTCTTAGCCCGTCGATCGCTCCTGTTTCAGCCACCTTATGCCAACTCATGGGAGTCGGGTCCACGTATATACCTCAAAGGAATGCTGCCACCATCCTACTTCATTGTCGAATCTCCACCGCGTACATTGTTGTTAAAGTGGTTTTCGGAGTTGGCAGAGAGTATGGCAACTTCCGATCCCGGTCTCTTTAACAACTAAACGTTATTATAACACTGCGGTCCCTTCAAAATAATTACACTTTTAAAACCAGAATTTAATATCCATTTCAAAACCATATAAATACTATATCATTCCCATTTCAAAAACCAAATCAACATGTTACCATTATTATATATACCCAAATCAATATAATATCATTTTATTTCGAATATATCCTTTCTAAAATCATAATACTTTCAAAGTAATAATATTTTTAAACCAAACGCTTGAAATATAACCTTTCAAACATAATACTTCGAATTTCATAGCTTCAAAACATTTCAATTTCGATAAAAAATTTCAATTTTAATATATTTCAAGGCTTGAAATATTCCAAAATTTCAAAACTAAATTTGAAATTTTCGATTCAACAATTAAATTTTCTATTATTTAGTTTTGAAATATTTTACATAATAAATCCATTATCATTTAAGTAAATACCCTTGTTGAGTTTAATTCTTAAATAAATTTAATTTTAAATAAATCTCCAATTTATCTTCCAACCTTAATTTATTTAAATCATTATACACTCTATATTAAAATAAAATTTAAATACTCACTTACATTTATTTAATAAAAATCAAACTTTATCATTAAACTTAATTTTTATTTAACAAACTTATACATAGCATAAATTCAAGCATTTAATTATATATAAAAATAATATTTATATAATATCAAAAAAACCAATATTCATTAAACCATATATTTCTTCCTAACACCATAGAAATCATTTTCAAAATATTTTAGATATAGACCACGGTGTCTGTATATAATTTTCTATCATATGGTCAAGTGATACGGATATTTGTCATTTCAATCCGTAAATTAAAAATAAAAATACGGTATATATCACTTCAAATCGCAATCCCGAATAAAATAAAATCATAGAACTTGCAGTTTATAACAATATAACATACAACATCCATTCATCCAATATCAATCATCAACCATTTATCACAATCATCATCCAGTTAAATCAATAACATCAATATAAACAGATAAATAAAAAATAGGTACTTACTGGCAGTTTAAATTCAATAATAAATTAAATAACAAATTAACTAGCAGTTTATATGCAAAAATAAGTTAAATAACAATTTAATATATTCAATTTAACGGAGATGATGATTTAAAATATGCTAAACAGTCATAAATAAATTTCTAATCACATCGGAAATTAATTTAACACACGTAAGAAATTTTAGAAGTTGTGAGTGAGCTAAAACACTCACCTTTTGAATTTAAATTGAATTTAAATCCAACTTAAACCCAAAATTTGAACATTCTAGAATCCTTCCAAACCAGCATCAAAATGCCTAGAACTTCATTAAGTCCTAGCGAAGAAAACCGCGCGTGAAACGGACCTAGTATGCAAAGTTTATGCGAGTTGGAATGTTTGAAATTAGAATTTAAAATAAATAAATAAAATAAATCAAAACCCCTACCCAAGAGCCACATCACCGCTTCTTCATTCCCAAATGCACAGCAGAACCCTAAGTCGCTCGTGCTCGAATGAGCAACCACCGCTGTAATGGCCGTCGCGGCCATGCCTGGGCGTTCACCCCCCTCGCTCCGCCTGTCGCCCTCCCCAGACAACCTTGCGACCACCAATACGGCACAAAAAACTGCCGGCTGCTACCCACCAATAAACCTAATCCAAATTCTATAGCACGATCTAGCTGTTAACTTGCCACAAATCTCGCATGGATATCTTCCCTTCGACGACCTTTACCCAACGGTGCCTTTGATTCACCGATCGGACGACGATCATAAATTGCCAATGAACAACCGAAGATAGTTCATCATTTTTTGGACAGACAGGGGTCTGACTTGGAAAATGGATTACACAACTGAGATGCGCTCATCGAGAGGTTCAAATCGATATAAAATATGATATAGTTTGAAGAGTCTGAAATTTTGATTTGGTTTTTGAATTGCAATTGGATTTGGAAGTGAGAATTTGTTTGTCTGCCATTGAAATGAGGAGGAGCAAATGGAATTGTACGTACATACAAATGAAAATGAGGAACAATTAGGGTTTATAATGAGGTATATATATAGGATCAGAAAATAGAAACAACTGGATCGAACCGGTAAGAAAGTTGAACGCTATACGGCCCAAAAAGCCCGTTTCGACTCCGGAACGAAATTGGATCAACCCATATATCAAAATAGATGTTTTAAAATATTTGAAATGCAATGGAATATGTTTCAAGTCCAAATTCCATCATATGAAGAAGTTATGCTCAAATCGATTTATTCTAGATTGATTTCAGTTCTTTTCAATTTCATTAATTTCTAGGCGTTTCAAGCACATACGATCAAACAACAAGCCCGATCGTTATGTTGGATTCCTACAATAATTCACCGTTACAGATCCGATGAAACTTATTTCGTCGAAATCCGAGTCAGTGGCCAAAATGGCTATTTTCTAGTTAATTAAATAAATTAACAATTAATTAATTAAATCAAATTTTCAATTTCAATTCGATAATTTACAAATTTCATAATTTTTTGATTCCTTACTCATTTACAATGATTTAAACAAATTTAAATGTCAAATTAGAGTTGACAAGTTTATCAATTTCTGTGTTAACCTCAATTGCATTAATTCAAAAATTATAAATTTAATTTCCAATAATTCTATCTAATTTACTTTTCATTCTATTATTCAATTCATTGTTATCAAACAAATGAAATTAACATTGGATTCATGATCTATCACATTAATATTCTCAAATTCCATCACAATCTCTATTAACGTAATATTTAAATATTAAATTTCAATTAGTTGCAATTTAATCCAATTATTATAGTTTAAGTCCCTTAAATTGATAAGTCTTCATTTCCATTCTTTTAAATTCAAAAAATTGTCCTGTTATGGATAATATTAACATCACTTTCAAATATTACCTTAATTGACATTAACGTAATAATTAATTTAGATTTATTTGCAATTGATTTCCAATTCAATTGAATGAACTAAATATATATGTAACTCATAACAATTATTGTCATTAACTCTTAATCACATACTTATAAGTTTATTATTTCCAAACAATATTGTAATTACTTACAGGACATTAATTTTATTCAATTACTATTTATTTTACAAATTTCATTAATTTACACAACACTTACACTTATTTACTTATTTTCAATTTTAAACTCAAGTGCAACAATTTATACCATTTCATTTTATTGTGATTTCACTTCAATTGTCGATAATTAGTTTTTTTTGAACAACCACTTCTACAATTCATTCTTACATTTACTTCAATATAAATTATAAAAAATTTATTTATTTCTACATTCAATTACAAAAATTTTATTAAATCAACCAATTTAATTATCGAAATTACAGGTCGTTACAGATGGATATGAAATGGACCGTTGCGAAAGAGATTGACTGATGGATACGAACGAACTTATTTTGTTGTCTTGCATCGGTCATATCTTGAGCATATGAACTCGGATTGACTTGAATTTGGAAAGATGGCTTCCGTGACTTTGTTTGTCGTGTCAGATCAATTGTAGCTTGATCTGGACTTATGCAAAATTTACCAGCATCCATAGCTAATATGTATATAACCGTTCTTCGAGATGTCTGTCTTTAATTTCTATTCAAATTCTTGGTGTCACGGCCTTGCCAAAAGGCGGGATAACATACACGTAAATTAAAAGGAGTAATTTCCAAAATCAATTAAATTCAATTTTACATCTAAATTAAAAGTTTACTATCTTCCTTCTTATTCAAATGGATTCTAAATCAACTTTTGAAATCGTTTTCATTCATATTAAATTCAAGATTCAATTATTTAAACATTTTCAAATATTAAATTAAACAGTTTATTTCAAATAAATTGCTATATTCGAAATATAAGTTATTTAACTTATAAAATTAAATTTTCAATAATTAAAATCAATTAAATATTCTAAATTCGAATGACAGAAATTCTTGGTCGTTACAGATCCCTCCTTAAAAGAACTTCATCCCGAATTTACCAGATAAAGAAAATGTCACAAACCAATTAACTTTTCAAAAAAAATAGTTAAAATGGATTATAAAAATTCTAAGTCTTTCAGATCAATTCATAGTAAACAACTAAGACAATTCGAATAATTATCAAATATAATTTCAAGTTATAAAAGCAAAAATCCAAATTTTAATTACCAAATTTTTTTCCAAAATTCTCAAAAAATTACTAACGTCTTAAATTTTTGGAAAATTTCGCTAGCGTCTCCTTTCCATAATTCGATCGAAAAAAATACGATAACATATATATATATAATCAAAAATGTATATCTCATCTTCGAGGATGAGGCATCCTGTGGGGAAAAATGTAAAAGTAAAATATGTAATCTGAGATATGTACCTTTTATATTTTTAACAAGCATATACAATCAATATAGCGAGAAAGCGAGCTCCAAATGAGAAGCAAACGCTGTCCACACCTACTAAACACCCAACGATCAATGAGAATAAAATAATAGAAAGTAATATCAATATACAACATAACTACTACAATAACTATATGCAAATTAAACATATATAACAAAAGAAATCGTCAAACAAATGATACCCATTCAGTTGATTCATAATCATTTCCATTTGCAACTTTAGTGTCAACTGTTAATTTATAATTTCATTTACATCCAATTCATTTACACTCAATTTTACTTACATTCAATCGATTTACATTCCATTAATTAAGTAAACTTTTATAACAATGTATAACGCCTTGTTCTATTGTGTTTTGGTTTAATTTCTCTTATTAGACCCGCCTAATTTGTTAGGTAACGTTGTTTACCAGAGCCGGTTCCCTAATTACTTTCTTTCCCGCTTTCATGAAATTTCATTCCCTTCCAAAACCCTAATCTAAAATCTAACTTTCCCCAAAATAAAGTAGCTTTCCCCGCCTTACCCTCATGATCTTCATCAAAATCTTATGCAACTCTTCCATCTTTACCTTCATCACCACCTCCTCATGTTTCCCTTCCATCCACGTCGTAGAATCCATGGTCTCCTCCACCGCAAAACTTCATTGTCACTTGAATATCATTGCTATAGGCATGTCCTCGAGTGATTTTGTATTATCATAACAATTTTAAAGTTAAGTTCTTCATATACGACCATTGTCATGACCCAATTTTCCGACGCTCGAAAAACCGAACCATGAGGGTTAAAGAAGAAGAGGTAGAAGAAGAGAAAACAAATGACACGGAATCTTACCATCCCAGCGGAATAAAATATAATAGATAATAACTAATCTTTACGCAGAAGCAAATATATATGTTTATACATTACATCATTAGAGTATACATAACACACAGCTGGACGGTAAACATAACCTGTCCTCACAATCTGAATACACAATAGAATATTTAACACAAATATGAAAGTACGTATTGCCATCCAGCTCGTCTCTTGAGCTTCATAGCATCCTTTCCTGTAATCTATAATACTCGGTCTGACCCGAGCATTATAGTTAAATAACACCCGAGTCAGTCTGGAAAACTAGCGTGAGAAATCACACTCAAATTGATTATTAAAGTTTCAAAAATCCTTTGAATAAACAAAAGCATTTCGTAAGACCACGCCACAAATAAACATGTCGGGTTTTTACCTTACGATAGCCAAAACACTTTTTATTAAAATCTTCTGATATTATAATAGTGCCAATATACAAATACTTATTCAAATAGCCGAAATTGTTACATTTATTAAATTCTAGCTAATAGGTATACAAACAAAACCGTAAAGGCACGTAGGGAGAATGGATTTCCAACTAATGACCAGGCACCGGGGTACCACCTGTCACAGTACCTGTTCTAGATCAGCGTACCGAGGAGCCACCCTAACTCCCCTGCATCACAAGACCGGGACTACCCCTTACTGGATAATCCCGAGTAAGATCACCCCACGGTTGGGATCAGCAACCGCACTACTAAGCCGAATAAAAGGGACATCTAGACAGGGATGACCTCACCCTAATGGGTACTACCCACTTAGCCTTGCTGTATAACCACTGATTTTCAATCATTCCCGATTGACGAGGCTCGAGGCTAAGCGTTACCTTTTAGAACGTTTCACTTAGAATACTCATCGTCCACCTGACGATGTTTCGAAAGCATTCATCCATACAAGTTCCCGGGTTCGAACGGAACCGAAGGCACTATGCCTACTACATCCATTTTGGAATTACCTCAGGATTAGTAGCGACTAGCCCTTGCACTTCACTGCTCCACCTTCGAATCCAAACTCTTATTTTCCACACGAAAACGTTCAAACCAGATCGAAGTGGTTTTCAAGAAATAAATCCCGATCCCGGTCTCTTCGAAACGATCGGCACATTGGCCAATATTGATAATCGGTGATTTAACTATCAATTTACATTCACAAACATCCATCAAACAATAAATAATTTCCTAAATTATTTATTATCCTCAAAATATCTTCGCAAGACATATTTCCATTTTCAACCCTTTTTTAAAACAGTTTTCAAACCCTACTCTACTCATGGGATAAATTCCCAACTATTTATTTCCACTGGAAACACCAAGTACAATACTTTAAATTTTTAAAATAATTTAAAACACTTTAATATAAAATATCCTTTAAACATTTAAATTAATAATTACTTTAATACTTTTTCAAAACATATACTTTGAGAATATTTAAAAATAAAACTACTTTGTACAATATAAAACTAAATTTCTAAGTCTTAAAAAATAATACCAAGCCACCCTTAAATAATTACTGCGATAATAAATTAGAAAAAAATACTTAATTTAAAATTTAAATATTTAGAGATAATAACTTATCTAAAACATACCTTAAACAATTTAAACTTTTTACTTATACTTAAAAATTTGTTTCGAAAACGTACTTGGGTATTCAGGGAAATACCCTTCTCTTACACATCTTAAAAATAAACCACCATTTGTTTTTAAACAAATTACCCATTCCTTTAATAAATTCCCACCGTGAATTTATTCTTCCAAATATCCACTGATATGTTGGTTTACTTTTATAAACCCAGTTTATAAATTTCTTAGTCGCATTCTCCTTTAATTTCCAATTTCAAACACTTAAATCAACTTCCAAATTGATTTCCAAACTACTCCATTTTGAAATAATTTCCTTTACTTACTCATTTATTTCAAGACCCATTGACTTCAAATTTTATTCCTTAATTATGATTTAAAATCTTTTGACTGAAAACAACAATTTCAGATTTCCTTAAATTCCTTCTTTATCCTTTTAAATAAATCCAAACCTTGAATTTTTAAAGTAAATTCTTTATTCCTTTAAAAAATATCACTTAAGTTTTACAATCCATATTTTTTCCCTTTTTTCATTTTTATTTATCCAACTTTCAAAAATTATTTTTACTTAAGAATTCTTCCTTTTTATTTCTCATCAACAATCCAATCTATATATTTTTGATAACTCAGTATATCTAAATATAATAAATCAAACACAACATCCAATATTCCAATTATCAATACGATCCATCACAATATATTCAATAATCATACACAGAATTATTAGAACAATCTAAATAATTTTGAAGAATCTAGTTGGATCCCTCCAACCTATTTCCCTGCATCCACAGACGTTAGCACAATACCAATTCCACTTCGAGGTAGAATATCGCGGTATATAGGATTTATATAATATCATCCGCTACTATGCGGCGCATAGGGTCTCATCCGCTATATAATGCAGGAAATCAATCACTCTAATATATACTATATACTACTATATATAATATAGCACATCAAATCAATTTAATCATTCAACCAATTATTTAAATTAAATCATTTAAATTTAAATAGAAATCCAGAAGAGTGAGATTAACTCACCTTTGCTTTTTAATTTACCATCCTATCCATCTTGACTTGTTTCTTCATAATTTCAAACCATGTATAACATTAGATGATTTTATTAATATTCAAACAATCGAACAATCAATTACCGTTTAATAATTTATTTAATTTAAACAAAATTCCCTTTGAAAACTCTTTAGCAACTAGAATAATTGAACATGTTAATTAAACGAGTTAATCCCATAATTCATTACTTTAAAATAACCTAGTAAGTGAAAATATGTAAAAATTTTCCAGTAAACACATAATTAGTAATTTACTCTACTGTAAAAGCCTTTCGTCCTTAATATATATAAGTATATTTTGTAAAAATAGTAATTTTATTTCTCTGGTTAGATAAAAATTTAAAACATCTGTCACTAACAAAATTAATTTAGAAGTATAACTAAAATTAGATTTAGTAAAAATAATTCATGCTAAATTAAGTACCAGGACCACCTCGACTAGCAACTACCCATCGATTCCGGTCTCTTCACCAAATCGAAGCCGAGCCACCAAGAACGACGCTGCCACACCTGTAACGACCCAGAACTTATGGTCGTTAATTCTGAACATTTAATTCATTTTAAATGTTGGATATAGATTATCATTTGATTTTTGAACTAAAAAGAGTTTGGTTAAATTAATAAGATTGGTTAAATTTCAAATATGGCAGTTTAATTGGGCTTGAATAATAATAATTAAATAATTGAAATTGGGATAATTGGTGAGTCTGGGTGTAAATAGATATAAAAATAGATTCTAAAATTTAATTTAAGTCTATTTGGATTAAAATAATGATGTTAGACTTTTGGAGGTAATCAAAAGTCGATAGGTTGAATTTGGAATTTTATATTAATTTAATAATGGAATTTAATAATAATACAATAATGCAAATAATCAGATTTTGGTTCGAAATGAATCAGAATGATTTCTAATGTGAATATAAATTCTATACGATTTATAATAGAGTTAATAAAATTTCAAAAGTAAAATTTTAAATGATTTCGACGATTTTGAAAATCGCTCGAGTTAATCAACGAGTTAAAATAACTTTCCGGGGCACAGTCTCGGAATTCGACGAAACTAGTTCCATTAGATCCGTAATAGTTGGTTATTATCGGATTTCAAATTTCGTACCGTTTGGACTTGTCGTTTGCTCGTACGGGTAAGAAACGCATTGAGATTTAAATCGATAATTTAATATTTTAAATTGATTTAAAAAGCTATCTTCCACATATGATTGAATTGGGCTCCGAAACACGTTCCATTATGTTCGAAATGTGGGTAAAACCTTAGAAACGCCTGTCGGCACGCGTTGTTTGGAGATTGTTTGAAAAGTTGCTTTATAATGGATTTAATATTAAAATAATATTTATTAACAATATATACGCTTAATCAAAGAAAACCCTAATCTATTATTCTCGGCCTCCACTTCTCTTATATCAATGGCCGACAAACATCGCTTTTCAATCCAATTTTTCAAACGATCCATCGAGTTTAAGTTAATTCGTTCAACTGGAAAGATGGAGAGCTCGCTGAACACTTCGATTCGTATGGTGGTGATCAAAAATCATTGAGCGGTTTGTCAGAGATTGCGCCACGAAGGCTGCGAGTTCGTATACGCAATCCGAGATATCTAGGGCGCCGAGCTTCATGGGGGTTGTGGTGGAGGAAGAGGAGGTGAAGGGCTACGGGATGGTGGTGCTCGATCGACCTATTGGCGAGCGACGAAGGTGCGGTTCCTAACCCTATATCGCGACTTTGGGTTCGGTTATCTGGAGCGAACGCGCGAGAAGGAAGATGAAGCTTTGGCCGATTTTCATTTGGTAAATAAAAAAATAAAATAAATTTGTTTTTAAATTGGTAATTGAACTTTATAAATTCATATCTCATGCGTACGTTATCAGATTTCGACGAAACTGGCCACGCCGGAATCGCAGCGACGAGTACTACGCAGTGGAGCAATTTTGGGATCATTCTGAGCAAGTAAAAATTTAGGTTAACTCGAACGCCGTTCGATTTAATTTAAAATTTGAACGCTCGTCAAAATTCAAGGTGAGTTAATCTCACTCATATCTGGATACCAGTTAATTTAAATAGCTAATATTTAAACGTTTGATTGGTTGTTTAGCTGAATATGATAATTGTTATTAGATTGAATTAATATTTATTGATTGTGGTAATATCTGTGGATGCAGGGAAAACATGTTGAGGGATCCAACTGGATTCCTCACAATATAGACATTTTCATTATAACATGTGTTGTATTTTATTGATATTGATAACCTGTGATAGTTTAAATTGAAAATGATTTCCACGAAATTAAATTCAAGGAAATTGGTTTGGAATTTGAAGTGATTTTGAAATTTTGATTTAAAAAGAAAATGTAAAATGAAAATTTATAAACTTGGTTTATAAATAAAGTGAAATATTTATTGGGAATAAATATTGAAAGTTTAGGATTCCAGTGGGAATTTCTATAAGAAGTGCATTTTTCCAGGAAATTTAGCATGTTTCAAAGAAAGATTTTCAAAGTCTAAACCGAAAAGTTTTGCAAAGGTGTTTTTAAAATATTTTAGAAAGGTATTATTATTTTTAATTGTTTTTAAGTGAAAGCAAATAATTGATTAAGTAATTATGGTATTTAATTATTTTTAAAGTAAAGTAGTATTAAGTTTTCAAAAGGAGTTATAAAATTGAATTGGGGCAAATCGTGTAGGATTTATAAAAAGAATTCTTTGGGTTATTTCCCTGAAAAGTCATTTATACTTTATAAAATGGGTTTATTTTAAAGATAATTAATTTGAAGTTTTATTTGAAAACTTATATAGGGTTTCATAACTTTATTTTAGAATTTAGTATGACTTAACTTTATTTTGAAGATAATAGTTTATATTTATAAAGCAGTTTGATTCAAAATATTTTTAAAGGTATATATATTTTAAATTAAGTATGTAAGAAGTTTTAATATAAATTTTTTAATGTATTTTCAAGAATAAAGAATTTAAATTATTTTAAATCTTAATTATGGGTACTTGGATGTTGTCAGAGGAAGTAAAGAGTTGGGAATTTACTCCATGAGAAGAGTTGGGTTTGAAACTGTTTAAAAAGGACTGGAAAATGGAAAGATATCTTGCAAAGTTATTTTTAAGGAAAATAAATAATGTGGGAAATTATTTATTATGTGATGGATGTTTGTGAATGTTAATTGATAGTTAAATCACTGACTATTAATATTGGCCAATGCATTGATCGTTTCGAAGAGACCGGGGTCGGGATTAATTTCTCGAAAACCACTTCGATCCGGTTTGTACGTTTTCATGATAAAAACGAGTTCGGAGTCGAAGATGGAGCAGTGAACTGCAAGGGCTAATCGCAACTAATCCTGAGGATTTCCAAAAGGGATGTAGTAGGAATAGTGTCTTCGGTTTCATTCGAATCCGGGACGGACTTGTATGGATGAATGCTTTCGGAACATCGTCGGGTGGACGATGGGCATTCCAAGTGAAACGTTCTAAAGGTAACGCTTAGCCTCAAGCCTCATCAACCGGGAATGACTGAAAATCAGGGGTTATGCAGCAAGGCTAGGTGGGTAGCACCCATTTCAGGGTGAGATCATCCCTGTCTAGATGTCCCTTTATTTCGGCTTAGTTGTGCGGTTGCTGATCGCAATCGTGGGGTGATGTTACTCGGGATTATCCAGTAAAGGGTAGTCCCGGCCTTGTGTTGCAGGGGATCAGGCGTGGTCCTCGGCACTGATCTAAACCAGGTACTGTGACAGGTGGTACCCCAGTGCCTAGTCATTAGTTGGAAATCCATTCTCCCTACGCGCCTTTTACGAGTTTTGTTTGTATTACCCACGATCGTGGCTAGTAGCTGGAATTTAATCATGTAACAATTTCGGCTATTTTAATAAGTATTTGTAAATAGACCCTATTATAATATCAGGGGATTTTTATAAAAAGTGTTTAAGCTTTCGTAAAGTAAAAACCCGACATGTTTATTTGTGGCGTGGTCTTACGAGATGCTTTTGTTTTCAAAAAGGATTTTTGAAACTTCAATAATCAATTTGGGTGCATTTTTATCAGCTGGTATTCCAGACTGACTCGGGTGTTATTTCATTATAATGCTCAGGTCAGACCGAGTATTATATGTTCAGGATAGGATGCTATGAAGCTCAAGAGAGGAGCTGGAGACGAGACGTATTATCCGTACTTGTTTATATCCGCTGTTGCGCTCGTTTTGAAATTGTAAAGCTCGTAATTTTTTGTTTGTTTGTGATACTCTAATGTTGTATTGTATAAAACAGATATAGTTTTCATTTTGTAAAAAGATCTGATATTATATATTATATTTTGGTCCGCTGCGATTGTGAGATTCTGTTATTGTTTAGTTCCTTCTTTCTTCTATCTTTTTTCTTTCCCTTAACAATCTATCTTTTCCGGCACTTGATCGTCGGCACATTATACTGTGGAGTATTTTGTGTCGATTTTCGAAGGTCGAGAAGGGCGGGTCATCACATTTGGTATCAGGCTTAGGTTGGCGACAACCTAGGCTTTGGTGGGGAAAATTACTCATTAGATATAGAGTCAATAGTACTCTATAATGGGTTGAGTGTAATAAAAGCTATGAGAGTGTATTTGTTAGTGAATATAAAATTGTTTTTATACTGTGTTGATTTATCGGTTGAGTGTTTATGAGTTCTGGTCGGTACGGGAAGTACAATCGTATCGATAGGGGTTCCTAAACTCTTAAACAAGATAAACCGACATAGTATTGTTTTTAAAGTGGGTAAATGAAATAATATTACCCAAAATTATATTTTGATATAAAAGGAATGATTTTTCTAAAATTATTATATATATATTTGGATGTTTGAATGTTAATATTATAATCAAATATAAGAATCTAAAATTTGAAATGGTTATAACCAAATAGAATTCTATAAGTATGATTTATCCAAAAGAAGAATAACTAAATTTGAATTAAACCGGAATTTAAATCCCAGAAATTTTGAAAGGTGTTTAAATGTTTTGAAACCAAAATTTGGAAATTTAAAATCTTGGGAATGTTTGGGAATGTTGTCCAAAGATTTGAAGGCAATAATGGAATATTATTTTGGGTAATTTGTTTGAATGGAAACTGTTTTGAAATGAATTTGCGAAAGTAAGGAAGCACAATTCGCTTCAGTCGCTGGAAAATAATCCTGATGATGATGGTCACATCATCAGAATTCATTTTCGAGTTTCTAAAGTGATGGATTGCTTCCATAGTAACTGGGTATGATATCTGTTTAGATTTGTTTGATATACAAGGTGTTTTAGAAATTTCAAGGAGGAAATTTGTTTTGGTATAAACAAGTTATTTGGAATCCAGAGATTTGATTTGATATACCAAGTAGGTATGTGTTGATTATTATTTCAAAATGGTTTTGGAATAAAACCGGGTAATTGAATTCTGGAAAATTCTATTTAAATAATGTGTAAAGTTAAAATGAAACAGTTATTGAACTTATAAAATGAAATTGATTTAAATACTAAGGGAAAATGAAATTTTTAATCCTGGAATTAAAATTTAACTTAAGTATATAGAAGTGAATAGAAAATTTAAATTTAACTTGGGATACGTTAAATAAATTGGACTTAGAATAAATTTAATTTGGATTAAACTGAAATGTAAAAAGACTTTGTAACTGTGGGTCATTGTGTAATAAATTGTACCCATAAGCTATTAAGTGTTATACTTATAATCTGAAATTGTGGATTCAATATTTGCAAAGAATTAAATTGAAAGAAAATTTGTATCCTTAAGAATTCAGTGATATATATATATATATATATATATATAAAATTTGGAATTGTGATTATAAGATGAAAATAACTCAAATGAGCAATACAAACTTTTAAGTAAATAAGTTGGTGAACTTAAGATTAGGAAATGGAAATTATAAAACCAAAATAAAATGGTTGGTACTTTATGGGAAACTCAAAATTGAAATCCTAAATGAAATGTAAATTGAAATAAGGTGAAGAAAATATAAAAGATAAAAGGTGAATGGACTTAAGTTAGTAAATAAGGCTTGAACTTATATTAAAGGCGAAATAAATTGGATCGAATTGGAACTTCGATTAAATGGAATTGAGTTGTGTTTGGATTTAATTAAAATCAAAATTCAATTGTCTTATGAATAAAATGAATGGAACTAAGTTCTTATTTAAGATAGTAAAGGAAATGGTATGAATTCAAGTTGGATAAATAAAACGTAGTTGGACTTGAATTAAATTGGGAAAAGAATTGAATTAAATGGAATTTAAATTAAGTAAGAATGATATTGAATGAATTAAATTTTCACTCAACTAAATTCAAAAAGGATTGTTTAGAAATGAATTTGGTGTAAGCTAATTAAATGGAAATTGTATTGGACAGAAAAAAAATCAATTTAAAATGGATATGGTCCAAAATGCAAGTAAAATTCAGTTTGGGTATGAAATAATTGAAAACGGTCATATTATTAATAAAATTCAGAATGAATCGAAGAGATGAATTAAAATTTAAAATGGATTGAGTAAGTAAAAAAAATTGAATTAAAATTTGTAAATGAATTGAAATTTGATTTGGATGAGAATCAAATGAAACTAAAATAAAATTGATATAAGAAGAAATGGAAATATTGTGAAATTGAAAGAACTTAAGAAAATTAGAAAAAAATAATTGTGGTCGAGCTTTATAAAGGGTCTTGAATGAAATTTGTTTAGATAATAAAATTGAAATGCAAGTGAAAAGAATTTAATTAATTATTGTGATGAAATAAGAATGTATGAGTTGTAAATATTACAGAATGGGATGATATTAATATAAACTTAAGTTGGATGATGAAGTTGAAGTGAGAATAAAGATTTGAGTTAAAATCACAAGGAAATAAGAATATTTGGGATTGTGAAAAATTCCGAATGAAATATATATAAATTTAAATCGGAATTAATGTTAAATGGTTATAAGCCCAAGTGATGGTTACTTGCATGAATAACATTAAAATTTTCATAGAAATTGGTCGTTTTGTTGTAAGCAGAAATTTACTTGGCTTAAAGAAGCAAATTGAAATTGGTTTTTGAATCAATTGGAATGGATTGAAATTTTATTAAGTGATTTTGCACATAAATGAAAATGGATCATAAAAGAAATGCAAATACTTCAAATTGAAAGTAAAATTTGGTTGTGAATCAATTCGGAATTGAATTGAAGTAAATTGATGCAAGTAATACACATGTTAATCATATTAATGTGAATATGGATTTAGAATAGTAAACTGGAATGTAAATCATTCAAGTGAAATAGAATGAAGTTGGATTTGTTAGAAAATTAAAAAGGTAATTGAAACCTTGTAATTGCTTATAAAATGTGGTTTACATGTAGGATTATGAAAATGTGTGGATTAGGCTTTGTAATTGATATGTTTAGCTAATTTAATTAAAAAAATGGTGATAAATTCTCATATTATTGAAAACCGATGTGTTTGTTTAAGTAAGTACAGGTACGGGAGGTAATCGATAGAGTTGGAGCGCGTATATGCATAATATATTAGCCGCTTGCTTTTAAAATGCTAATAAAAGGTACGCCTATGCAATAAAACTGGGAAAATGGTATATATATATATATATTGTGATATATTTGGTTTTCCGACCGTGTGGGTCGATGTATATATATTTATATCTATTGTGATATTGCAAAATCTTCTCCGTACAAGGGAGACTCTGCCAAAATTTTCCGAAAATTTTGGGAGTTAGAAAATTTTTGAAATTTTTTGAAACGTTTCGTTAACGTCAAATTGATTTCAAATTAAAATTAAATAAAAGGATTTTGGAATAGAAATCGAAACTAGCAGTTTCGATTTGAAACTAAAGAATTTAGGCAAAGTGAAATTTGAGATTTTCACTAAGTATGTTTTGCTATTGGGTTTGGAGCATTCTTTCTACCTTAGCAAATTTCGGGGACGAATTTTTATAAGGAGGAGGAATGTAACGACCTAGAATTTCTAATCCTTGATTCTGAACATTTAATTTATTTTAAATATTGGATATTGATTGTAATTTGAATTTTGAAGTAAAAAGAGTTTGGTTAAATTAATAAGATTGGTTAAATTTCAAATATGGCAGTTTAATTGGGCTTGAATAATAATAATTAAATAATTGAAATTGTGATAATTGGTGAGTCTGGGTGTAAATAGATATAAAAATAGATTCTAAAATTTAATTTAAGTCTATTTGAATTTAAATAATGATGTTGGACTTTTGGAGGGAATCAAAAGTCGATAGGTTGAATTTGGAATTTTATTTTGATTTAATAATGGAATTTAATAATAATACAATAATGCAAATAATCAGATTTTGGTTCAAAATGAATCATAATGATTTCTAATGTGAATATAAATTCTATACGATTTATAATAGAGTTAATAAAATTTTAAAAGTGAAATTTTAAATGATTTCGACGATTTTGAAAATCGCTCGAGTTAATCAACGAGTTAAAATAGCTTTCCGGGGCACAGTCTCGGAATTCAACGAAACTAGTTCCATTGGATCCGTAATAGTTAGTTATTATCGGATTTCAAATTTCGTACCGTTTGGAGTTGCCATTTGCTCGTATGGGTGAGAAACGCGTTGAGATTTAAATCGATAATTTAATATTTTAAATCGATTTAAAAAGCTATCTTCCACATATGATTGAATTGGGCTCCAAAACACGTTCCATTATATTTGGAACGTGGGTAAAACCTTGGAAACGCCTGTCGGCACGCGTTGTTTGGAGATCGTTTGAAAAGTTGCTTTATAATGGATTTAATATTAAAATAATATTTATTAACATATATATATACGCTCAATCAGAGAAAATCCTAATCTATTATTCTCGGCCACCACTTCTCTTATATCAATGGCCAACAAACATCGCTTTTCAACCTAATTTTTCGAATGATCCATCAATTTTTAGTTAATTCGTTCAACTGGAAAGATGGAGAGCTCGCCGAACACTTCGATTCGTACGGTGGTGATCAAAAATCATTGAACGGTTTGTCAGAGATTGCGCCACGAAGGCTGCAAGTTCATGCACACAATCCGTGATATCCAGGGCGTGAGCTTCATGGGTGTTGTGGTGGAGGAAGAGGCGGCGAAGTGCTACGGGATGGTGGTGCTCGATCGACCTATCGGAGAGCGACGAAGGTGCGGTTCCTAACCCTATATCGCGACTTTGGGTTCAGCTATCTGGGGAGAACGTGTGAGAAGAAAGATGAAGCTTCGGCCGATTTTCGTTTGGCAAATTAAAAAAAAAAGAAATTTGCTTTTAAATTGGTAATTGAACTTTATAAATTCATATCTCATGCGTACGTAATCAGATTTCGACGAAACTGGCGACGCCGGAATCGCAGCGACGAGTGCTACGCAGTGAACCAATTCTGGAATCATTCTGAGCAAGTAAAAATTTGGTTAAATCGAACGCCGTTCGATTTAATTTAAAATTTGAACGCTCGTCGAAATTCAAGGTGAGTTAATCTCACTCACATCTGGATACCAGTTAATTTAAATAGCTAATATTTAAATGTTTGATTGGTTATTTAGCTGAATATGATAATTATTATCAGATTGAATTGATATTTATTAATTGTGCTAATATCTGTGGATGCAGGGAAAATAGGTTGGAGGGATCCAACTGGATTCCTCACAATATAGAAATTTTCATTATAACCTGTGTTGTATTTTATTGATATCGATATCCTATGATAGTTTAATTTGAAACTGATTTCCAGGAAATTAAATCAGGGAAATTGGTTTGGAATTTGAAGTGATTTTGAAATTTTGATTTAAAAAGAAAATGTGAAATGAAAATTTATAAACTTGGTTTATAAATAAAGTGAAATATTTATTGGGAATAAATATTGAAAGTTTAGGATTCCGGTGGGAATTTCTATAAGAAGTGCATATTTCTTGGAAATTTAGCATGTTTCAAAGAAAGATTTTCGAAGTCTAAACTGGAAAGTTTTGCAAAGGTGTTTTTAAAATATTTTAGAAAGGTATTATTATTTTTAATTGTTTTTAAGTGAAAGCAAATATTTGATTAAGTAATTATGGTATTTAATTATTTTTAAAGTAAAGTATTATTAAGTTTTCAAAGGGAGTTATAATATAAATATTTGATTTAATAACTTTACTTTAAAAATTAAATTTGGCTTAAATTACTTGGAAAACCTCTATATATTTCCTTAAGTATTATTTTCAATGAAAAAATTTCTAAAAGCTTTATTTTAAATATTTTAAACATATATTTTGAAAATGATTTCTAGGAAATAGCAATGTGTTTAAAAATAAAAAGAGTTTATTTTTAAAGTATGGAAAGGAATTTACGGGATGAACGTAAAATTGAATTGGTGTAAATCGTGTAGGATTTATAAAAAGAATTCTTTGGGTTATCCTTAAATGAAAGTGTATTTCCCTGAAAAGCCAAGTACGTTTTCAAAACAGATTTTTGAAAAATCTAGAAGTTTTAAAGTTGTATTAAAGAATGGTTTCAAGAAATTATTTAAGTTGTAAGAATTTTAAAAGTGAACATTTATCAAATTAGATATAGAAGTAATATTTTTAACGGGGTAAGTAGTATTATGTTTTAAAGAATATTATTAATATTTATACTTTATAAAATGGGTTTATTTTAAAGATAATTAATTTAAAGTTTTATTTGAAAACTTATATAGGGTTTCATAACTTTATTTTAAAATTTAGTATGACTTAACTTTATTTGAAGATAATAGTTTATATTTATAAAGCAGTTTGATACGAAATATTTTTAAAGGTGTATATATTTTAAATTAAGTATGCAAGAAATTTTAATATAAATATTTTAATGTATTTTCAAGAATAAAGAATTTAAATTATTTTAAATCTTAAGTATGGGTACTTGGATGTTTTCAGAGGAAGTAAAGATTTGAGAATTTACTCCATGAGAAGAGTTGGGTTTGAAACTGTTTAAAAAGGACTGGAAAATGAAAACATATCTTGCAAATATATTTTTGAGGAAAATAAATAAAGTGGGAAATTATTTGTTGCGTGATGGATGTTTGTGAATGTTAATTGATAGTTAAATCACCGACTATCAATATTGGCCAATGCGTTGATTGTTTCGAAGAGACCGGGATCGGGATTAATTTATCGAAAACCACTTCGATCCAGTTTGTACGTTTTCGTAGGAAAAACGAGTTGGGAGTCGAAGATAGAGCGGTGAAGTGCATGGGCTAATCGCTACTAATCCTGAGGATTTCCAAAAGGGATGTAGTAGGAATAGTGCCTTAGGTTCCGTTCGAACCCGGGACGGACCTGTATGGATGAATGCTTTCGGAACATCGTCATGTGGACGATGGGTATTCTAAGTGAAACGTTATAAAGGTAACCCTTAGCCTCAAGCCTCATTAACCGGGAATGACTTAAAATCAGGGGTTATGTAGCAAGGCTGGGTGGGTAGCACCCATTTCAGGGTGAAGTCATCCCGGTCTAGATGTCCCTTTATTTCGGCTTAGTGGTGCGGTTGCTGATCCCAACCGTGGGGTGATCTTACTCGGGATTATCCAGTAAGGGGTAGTCCCGGCCTTATGTTGCAGGGGATCGGACGTGGTCCTCGGTACACTGATCTAGACCAGGTACTGTGACAGGAGGTACCCTAGTGCCTAGTCATTAGTTGGAAATCCATTCTCCCTACGCGCCTTTTACGAGTTTTGTTTGTATTACCCATGTGTGGCTAGTAGCTGGAATTTAATCATGTAACAATTTTGGCTATTTTAAGTAAATAGACCTTATTTATAATATCAAAGGATTTTTATAAAAAGTGTTTTAGCTATCGTAAGGTAAAAACCCGACATGTTTATTTATGGCTTGGACTTACGAGATGCTTTTGTTTTTAAAAAGGATTTTTGAAACTTCAATAATCAATTTGGGCATATTTTTATCAGCTGGTATTCCAGACTGACTCAGGTTTTATTTCATTATAATGCTCGGGTCAGAACGAGTATTATATGTTCAGGATAGGATGCTATGGAGCTCAGGAGAGGAGCTGGAGACGAGACGTATTATCCGTACTTGTTTATATCCGCTGCTGCGCTCGTTTTGAAATTGTAAAGCTGGTAATTTTTGTTTGTTTGTGATACTCTGATGATATGTTGTATAAAACAGATATAGTTTTCATTTTGTGTAAAGATCTGATATTATATATTATATTTTGTTCCGCTGCGGTTGTGAGATTCTGTTATTGTTTAGTTCCTTTTTTCTTCTATCTTCTTTCTTTCCCTTAACAATCTGTCTTTTCCGGCACTTGATCATCGGCATATTATACTGTAGAGTATTTTGTGTCGATTTTCGAGGATCGAGAAGGGCGGGTCGTCACACCACCTCCTTCGACATCGTATGCCACTGAGATACTCATTGGACTGGTGCCATCGTCGCCAAGTTCCTTCACACAAACCCTAATCAACCTCTTCTGTCGCAACCCTCACTCGAGTCGCGCACACACCCTCCAGTCACCTCTCACCAACGCCTTGCGCGCTTACAAGGCCACGCGCGCGAGCTCGCAGTCGCTCGAACGTCTATGTCCAACACCTCATTCCGGGTTGCCGAGCCCACCCTCGATCGCAAACACAAGATCCAAATCTCTACGAATTAATTTGGGAACGTAATTTTAAATTCTACGGCTACTAGTTTTTTTTTGTTCCTTAACCTTTAATTTGCACATGAAAAAGAAGATGTTCGTGATTTTTATAGAGGAGAAACAGCGTGTATGAGAAGGAAGAAAATTGCGTGTAATCTTGGGCTAGCGTGTGTGGATAAACAAAAGCACGGTGATTTGAAAAAGGACAGAATAACAGCTGATGGGAGGTATATTGACCAGTCAACAAAGTATATTTTATATTTAAATTTAAATCGTCTTGTATTCATATATTAAAATCTCGATATCCTATCGAGGTGTGCCGCTAGGCGTTTATCATGTTATACCCCTATTCCGAACGCAATGGAAAAGGTTTCGAGCCTTAATTCGATCGTATGGAAAAGATAGCTTTATGGACTCAGTCATTATATTAAATTCTCGATATTGATTCAGCGCGTTTATATGTCGTACGCTCACACCACAACTCCGATCACTACGAAATTTGAAATCCGATAATAGTACAATATTACGGATCTGATGGAACTAGTTTCGTCGAAATCTGAGACTGTGCCTTGGAAGGCTATTTTAAACATCAATTTAAACGATATAATTTCAAACTTGAACAAAACACTTTTAAATTCCGTTTTAAAAGTTCTATCACTTTCCGTATTATTACTATGAATTTTATAGGCCTTCAAAATATATTTTAACAAGCTTAAAACTGAAGATTCGACAATTTTCCCCAGTTTCTAATTTATTAAATTTAATCATTTAACTGCCATATAGACACTGCCATTTGAAATTCATATTAAAACTAACTATCAAATAACTAAAATCAATTAAATATTCTAATTTCCAATATTCAAAATTTCCTGGTCGCCACATTCCTCCCCCTTAAAAGAATTTCGTCCCCAAAATTGCTAGTTAAGAACAACGATCCAATACCCACTACTATTTTCCAAAACCAAACAGTTTTATCAACTCGCCATAACATATCTTTAATTAAAGACCCGCTATTACTTCAACCAACTTCCCAAAATTTATTTGAAACAATTTCCTTTCTGAAATACCTCCAAAATAATAATGCTATTATTTATCTTCAAAACACTTCGAAAAACACTTCCAAAATCTATGGGGTTTTAAATTTTCAAATTTTGACTTAAATCAAATTTTAACTATAATTCATTTGTATAATTTATGCTCATACAAATTCCCATTTGATCATATTTCAAATTATAAATCACGTTTATAATTCACATTTATAAATTTAATTTTATAAATGAATTTATTTCCTTAACCTTTGGTTATATTTTCAATTTCTAGTTAAATTTCCTCACAACAATAATAATAATTTAATATTATCATTCCTAACATCCAAGCAACCATACATTAGCTAAAATAGTTTACAAAAAACTTTTCTTTTATATCAAAATATATTTGGGCAAAATTATTTCATTCATCCACCTTTAAAACAATACTGTGTCAATTTATCGTGTCAAGTGTTTATAAACTCTTCTCAAATAGCGGCCAACTTACTCGATCAGAATTCATACTCCACTCAACCAATAAGTCAACACAATATTAAAACAATTTATATTCAACAAAAAATACGCGCTCATATCTATTAATACACTCAAACTCATTATAGAGTACCACTGACTCCATTTTCAATGAGTAATCCCCACCAGAGCCAAGGTTCTCGCTTAACCTTTCCGCTCTGATACCAAAATGTCACGACCCGATTTTCCGACGTCCGAAAAACCGAACCATGAGGGTTAAAGAAGAAGAGGTAGAAGAAGAGAAAACAAATACACAGAATCTTACCATCGCAGCGGAATAAAATATAATAGATAATAACTAATCTTTACACAAAAGCAAATATATCTGTTTATACATTACATCATCAGAATATACATAACACACAGCTGGACGGTAAAAATAACCTGTCCTCACAATCTGAACACACAGCGGAATATTTAATACAAATACGGAAGTACGTATTGTCATCCAGCTCGTCTCTTGAGCTCCATAGCATCCTTTCCTGTAATCTATAATACTCGGTCTGACCTGAGCATTATAGTTAAATAACACCCGAGTCATTCTAGAAAACCAGCATGAGAAATCACACTCAAATTGATTATTAAAGTTCCAAAAATCCTTTGAAAAACAAAAGCGTCTCGTAAGACCATGCCATAAATAAACATCTCGAGTTTTTACCTTGCAATAACCAAAACACTATTTATTATAATCCTCTGATATTATAATAGTGCCTATATACAAATACTTATTCAAATAGCCGAAATTGTTACATTTATTAAATTCCAGCTAATAGGTATACAAAAAAAACCGTAAAGGCACGTAGGGAGAATGGATTTCCAACAAATGACGAGGCACTGGGGTACCACCTGCCACGGTACCTAGTCTAGATCAGCGTACCGAGGAGCCACCCTAACTCCCCTGCAACACAAGACTAGGACTACCCCTTACTGGATAATCCCGAGTAAGATCACCCCACGGTTGGGATCAGCAACCGCGCCAATAAGTCGAATAAAAGGGACATCTAGACAGGGATGACCTCACCGAAATGGGTGCTACCCACTTAGCATTGCTGCATAACCCCTGATTTTCAGCCATTCCCGGTTGATGAGGCTCGAGGCTAAGCGTTACCTTTTAGAACGTTTAACTTAGAATGATCATCGTCCACCTGACGATGTTCTGAAAGCATTCATCCATACAAGTCCGTCCTGGGTTCGAACGGAACCGAAGGCACTACTCCTACTATATCCATTTTGGAATCACCTCAGGATTAGTAGCGACTAGCCCTTGCACTTCACTGCTCCACCTTCGAATCCAAACTCTTGTTTTCCACACGAAAACGTTCAAACCGGATCGAAGTGGTTTTCAGGAAATAAATCCCGATCCCGATCTCTCCGAAACGATCAACGCATTGGCCAATATTGATAGTCGGTGATTTAGCTATTAATTTACATTCACAAACATCCATCAAACAATAAATAATTTCCCAAATTATTTACTATCCTCAAAATATCTTCGCAAGATATATTTCCATTTTCAACCGTTTTTTAAAACAGTTTTCAAACCCTACTCTTCTCATGGGATAAATTCCCAAATATTTATTTCCACTAGAAACACCAAGTATAATACTTTAGATTTTTAAAATAATTTAAAACACTTTATTATAAAATATCCTTTAAACATTTAAATTAAAAATTATATTAATACTTATTCAAAATATATACTTTGAGAATATTTAAAAATAAAACTACTTTGTACAATATAAAACTAAATTTCTAACTCTTAAAACATAATACCAAGCCACCTTTAAATAATTACAGCGATAATAAATTAGAAAAATATACTTACTTTAAATTTAAACATTTAGAGACAATAACTTTTCTAAAACATACCTTAAACAACTAAAACTTTTTACTTATACTTAAAAATTTGTTTTGAAAATGTACTTGGCTATTCAGGGAAATACCCTTCTCTACACATCTTAAAAATAAACCACTATTTTTTTTAAACAAATTTACCCATTCCTTTAATAAATTCCCGCCGTGAATTTATTCTTCCAAATATCCACTGATATATTGCTTTACTTTTATAAATCCAGTTTATAAATTTCTTACTCACATTCTCCTTTAATTTCCAATTTCAAACACTTAAATCAATTTCCAAATTGATTTCCAAACTACTCCATTTTGAAATAATTTCCTTTACTTACTCATTTATTTCAAAACCCATTGACTTCAGATTTTTATTCCTTAATTATGATTTAAAATCTTTTAACTGAAAATGCCAATTTCAGATTTCCCCAAATTCCTTCTTTAACCTTTTAAATAAATCCAAACCTTGAATTTTTAAAGTAAATTTTTTATTCCTTTAAATAATATCACTTAAGTTTTACAATCCATATTTTTTTCCCTTTTTTCATTTTTATTTATCCAACTTTCAAAAATTATTTTTACTTAAGAATTGTTCCTTTTCATTTCTCATCAACAATCCAATCTATATATTTTTGATAACTCAGTGTACGCAAATATAATAAATCAAACACAGCATCCAATATTCCAATTATCAATATGATCCACCACAGAATATTCAGTAATCATACAAAGAATTATTAGAACAATCTAAATAATTTTGAGGAATCCAGTTGGATCCCACCAACCTGTTTCCCTGCATCCATAGACGTTAGCACAATATCAATTCCACTTCGAGGTGAAATATCGCGGTATGTGGGATTTATATAATATCATCTGCTATTATGCGGCGCATAGGGCTTCATCCGCTATATAATGCGGGAAATCAATCACTCCAATATATACTATATACCACTATATATAATATAGCACATCAAATCAATTCAATCATTCAACCAATTATTTAAATTTAATCATTTGAATTTAAATAGAAATCCAGAAGAGTGAGATTAACTCACCTTTGCTTTTTAATTTGCCATCCTATCCATCTCGACTTGTTTCTTCATAATTTCAGGCCTTGTATAACATTAGATGATTTTATTAATATTCAAACAATCGAACAATCAATTACCGTTTAACAATTTTATTTAATTTAAACAAATTTCCTTTTGAAAAATCTTTAGTAACTAGAATAATTGAACACGTTAATTAAACGAGTTAATCCCATAATTCATTGCTTTAAAATAACCTAGAAAGTGAAAATATGTATATTTTTTTTAGTAAACAACATAATAAGTAATTTACTCTATTGTAAAGCCTTTCGTCCTTAATATATATAAATATATTTTGTAAAAATAGTAATTTCATTTCTCCGGATTAGATAAAAATTTAAAACATCTATCATTAACTAAATTAATTCAGAAGTATAACTTAAATTTGATTTAGTAAAAATAATTCAGGCTAAATTAATTACCAGGACCACCTCGACTAGCAACTACACATCGATCCCGGCCTCTTCACCAAATCAAAGCCGAGCCACCAAGAACGATGCTGCGCCACCTCGTTCGACATCGTATGCCACCGAGATACTCATTGGAATGGTGCTATCATCGCCAAGTTCCTTCACGCAAACCCTAATCAACCTGCCTATCGCGACACTCACTCGAGTCGCACACGCACCCTCCATTCACCCCTCACCATCACCTCGACGCTCACCATGCCACGCGCGCGAGCTCGTAGTCGCTCTCATTCCGGGTTGCTGAGCCCACCCGCAATCGCAAACGCGAGATCCAAAGCTCTACGAATTAATTTGGGAACGTGATTTTGAATTCGACGGCTATTAGTTTTTTTTGTTCCTCAACCTTTAATTTGAACATGAAAAAGAAGATGTTCGTGATTTTTAAAGAGGAGAAACAGCGTGTATGAGAAGGAAGAAAATTGCGTGTAATCTTGGTCTAGCGTGTGTGGATAAACAAAAGCACAGTGATTAGAAAAAGGACATAATAACAGCAGGTGGGAGGTATATTGACCAGTCAACAAAGTATATTTTGTATTTAAATTTAAATCTTCTTGTATTCATAGATTAAAATCTCGATATCCTATCGAGGTGTGCCGCTAGACGTTTAGAATATTATACCCTTATTCCGAACGCAATGGGAAAGGTTTCGAGCTCTAATTCGATCGTATGGAGAAGATAGCTTTTTGGACTCAGTCATTATATTAAATTCCCGATATAGATTCAGCGCGTTTATATGTCGTACGCTCACACCACAGCTTCGATCACTACGAAATTTGAAATCCGATAATAGTACAATATTACGGATCCAATGGAACTAGTTTCGTCGAAACCCGAGACTATGTCTCGGAAGACTATTTTAAACGTCAATTTAAACGATATAATTTCAAACCTGAACAAAACACTTTTAAGTTCAATTTTAAAAATTCTATCACCTTCAGTATTATTACTATGAATTTTATAAGCATTCAAAATATATTTTAACAAGCTTAAAACTGAAGATTCAACAATTTTCCCCGGTTTCTAATTTATTAAATTCAATCATTTAATTGCCAAGTAGACCATGATAATTGAAATTCATATTAAAACTAACTATCAAATATTTAAAATCAATTAAATATTCTAATTTCAAATATTCAAAATTTTCGAGTCGTCGCAACCATTTTTTATTTTGTAGTAGATATTTGCACTATTAACATAATCTGCTTATGGTCACTGGTAACCTTTGTGTCATTCAGTAAAAGTACATTTACTGGTTACATATGAAAGCCGTATGATAGCTATAGTGTCGTACTGTAATTTAATGTTGAAATGAATGTGGAAGCAATATTCCTTAGTTATGTAGTTTCGTATCAAATTGTAGCTTTTATTAATGCTGCTAAGTTGTTTTTAATTTAATGTTATTCTTCGACGATGCTTGTCATTTTATGGCAGATTATTGATACCCGCCAAAATTGTTTGTACAAAACATTCAGGGCATTCCATACAGTGTATCCTTTTGTGTGTTTTCTATTATAGCATTTGTAGGTTGAATTTTCTTAATGAAATTTAGGCTCTGTTTGATTAAAATGTTGAATTCTGATTGCTGAACTCTGAAATCTGAATGTTGATTGATGAATGTTGAATCATGAATAATCACTTCTAGTTGATTTTCATTCAGCATTTAGAACAAAAAATAATATTCAGCATTCAGAACAAAAATTAAGCACTAAAAAAGTTCGGAATTATTTTTTCTAAATAGATAGATTTATTCATAACATTGATAAAAAACAAACAACATGGAAGTTTTGATTTTTAAATCAAAACTTGGATTTATAACTTTTTATTAAAAACAAACGCAACCTTACTCTGAATTGACTTATTTTTAACATGTAAACATTATAAAGTCGAAATAAATAAGAACTGAATGTAAATGGGAAACATGTGGACTTTTTGTGCCTTCCAATTCAATTTGTTTTGGTCTATATCCTAAATCATTGCAGCAAGGGAGAGTCTGGTATCATGTTATGGCAACTCGAAATGTTTCTACTAGTCAATAGCAGGTTAGAGTCGTACATACTTTTTAATACAGTTATTTTGAGTAAGGTTATCTTTCCAAGTGAACCAATACAAGGACGTCATTGTAAGTATGGTGTGAATTTGGTTCCTTCTTTCTTGGGTAATAAGTATTATATCATATATTATTCTGAGAAAATAAAAAACGAAGGCCGATCCCATCCCTGTCTAAGGAGATGCATCGCTCCTTTCAACGAAGACAACTTTATATCATATTTGTTTTTAATACATTATTCTAAACCTTAGACTTGATAGAGTATTAGCGTGGTGTATTTACAGGCAGCACCATTCTTTTTTGAGTTAGGTATTTGCTTTATTTTGTGGCTTGTAGATTAAATATTATTTCATCCTTCATGAAAACACTCCAGATTTGTAGTGCTGTGCAGTTTTTTCCTTCGAAGCCATGGTCAGGTACCTTCTTTCGATTTCTTCTGATTTCATGCTTTCATCGCTTGCATTCTCTGCAAGCTTACCCTTCTTTCTGTCCTCTGTAAAAATTGAAATATCTTCTTTTGATAATCGTTTTAATCACATGCTATAATGAAGTTCAAAAATGAGATTCATGGGTAAGATATGTGAACCTATGATTCACTTTTAGACTAGTTGCCCAATTAATAACTGTTGTGGATCACATGCAATTATTAATATAGAACTTTATCTCCAACACCCCTGGCATTATTTATCAATTAACTTTGTATGTTGGACTCAGTTTAAAATATTATCAAAAATGCTCTTCCAAAAATAGTCTGTTTTACAAAAAATCCATTTCTTGACATCGGTCGAGATAATTGGGAACTGGAAAATTTGAAGAACCCGTATTACTCTCCAATCCAAGTTTTGCTCTTAAGTTCAAAATAAATTCAAGAATATATTCAAAGAAATTCTCCCTATTGGATGGAATGATTTGTGAATTATGAACAGCTATGATAACCGACCCTTACATAAGATACTATCCAAGAAGCGAGGAATATTTGAGCTTGTGCTTGTGAACATCCTCTTTCTCAATATACATGTTGACCTACTCATGTAGCCACTAAAACTTATCCGTTCATTTACATTTGCGTCTATAAAAACATGAAATTGGTAACATCTGCATCTGGATAACTTAAGTAAATTATCTTTGTTTACCCAATATATATTGAGCTTAAAAAACAGTGTGGCATGTGTAAATTTGAAAATATGAAACAATAATAAAAGGAGGTGACCAAGAATTGGCCAAATTGTAGAATCTATGAAACTAATGTAATATTAGACAAAGATGGGAAAATCATTAAATCATTTAATGTGACAAGTATCAGATGATTGATAGAAAAGGCAGATAGATAGCTAATCACATTGGTGTAATGAATCTTGTTATTTGCTCAGTTTTCATCTCGGGAACTATTGATATTATCATTGTTTCAATGCTCCACTAGCTATAGTATGGAGTATATGGACATATTCCGTACAAATTATTATCATTTCACTGTATTTTATAAGTTTAGCATTAATTACTGTACTGTTTTTGTTGAAAATAAATAAATTAATGTATTGTTTTTTCTCTAGTAATCTTGTTCCAGTTTTAGATTTCTTTTTTTACTGGCTTTGTACTTGAATGCTAGATTTCATAACAGAGATATATTTTTGTTGTAGTATTATAGCATTTTGTCATTTGACATTGTCTTCGATTATTTGCATGTGGCCTTTAAATATCGTCCAAAATTAAACGATGATCAGGTACAACATTCATCGCTAAAGAAAAGATTTGCATTAGTTTTTTTCATGTGTTAAGAGATTCATTATCACTACAAGAAAGGCTTCGATTAGCGACGAAGGGGGGCGACGGCTAAAAAAAGCGGCCGTCGCCAGCCGTCGCAAATCGCAATATACAGATCCTGACCGAGAGCTTAGATTTCATTTTTCTCCTTCCCCAAATTTTTCCTCCTTCCCCAACTCCGTCGCCCCCCGTCGCCCCAGCCGGCGCCCAACCCTTCAAAGCCTCCAAATCACCCAAATTTGTGTCGGTATGCTCCTAATCTCTTGTTTGAATGTAAATTTGATGTTTTTAGGTTTAGTTTAAACCCTAATTCAATTATGATTTGTTATAAAATTTAGATTTGTTGTTAATTTGAGTATTAGTAGTGTTGTTAAATTAGGTATTAGTAGTGTTGTATGTTGATTTGGTAGATTAATTAGTTTATTATCATGAACTTGAATTAAGTACATATTAATTATTTCATCATGATGAAGTTGAATAAATGGTTGATGTAGATAATTAGTGTTGGCGATTAACATGGTTAGTTGTTTTAGGTGAAAAAATAGTGTATATTAATGATTAACTTGGTTATTGATAAATTTACATAAAAGTATTTCATAGTTTATGAAATTGATAAATTACAAATTTAAGTTGTTATTTAATTTGAGTATTAGTAGTGTTGAAATTGATAAATTACAAATTTAAGTTGTTATTTACTTGTAATTTACTTGTACGTACATAATAATAATAACACATATTACATATATGCAGTATCTACGAATCACAGTATCCATCTGGCGATCTCAGTAAAGAATTTGCCAAATGGTTTTTGAACTATGTTTATGAGCCAAGAAACTGTATCGTTGATGAAGGCTTAAGACATCTTGCGATTGGACCGAAAAGAAATGTGAAGACTTATCCAATATTTTTCGTCAACGGGTTTAAGTTCAACACAAAAGATTACGGTGCTGAAAAATTAACATATAACAGCGGGGTATTTGTCAAAGGCAGTGATGATCCAGATGAGCATTTAAAAGATTTTTACGGCGTCTTAACACAGATTCTAGAATTGACATATTATGTTGAACCTTTAGAAAAGGTTTTTTTATTTAAGTGCAATTGGTTCAGTAACGTTCCTGGTTCCGGAATCAACGTGCATAAAGAGTACAAACCTATTGAAATAAGGCATACATCACACTACTATAAATACGATCCTTTTGTGTTAGCCAAGCAAGCGTTACAAGTTTATTTTGCTTCGTATCCATCTTTGAAAAAAGATAAAGCGGATTGGAGGTAAATTTTGACATGTACTAATATATAAATTTAATCATGCATATGAATAGTTTAACAATTTTAATAATATTATATATATATACTAATATATAAATAATTATGAATTATTTTATAGGCCATGAGAATGCGGAGTGCATACAGGAGATCGCAGCAAGAGGCGGAGATTGCTCAGTTGAGGGCGACAGTTGAAGAAATAAATGATTGGAGGAAGAGTTTCTTTGAGCAACGGCTGGATGAGCGGATTGCGACCTATTTGCAACAGCATGGGAGGATGCCTGGAGAGGACGGCAGCGATGGCGAGGAGTAGGTATGTTTGTTTGCTGATAGTTTGGTATATACACATTTTGGTTGGTATGGTGTATATATATTTCAGGATATTATGTACATATATTTTGATGACTTCTAGTTGATGGATTTGGTTGGATATTATGTATATATATGTCGGGATATTATGTAGAAATTTCGGTTTACTATTTACATATTCTGATTATTGGATTTGAAAATGAGATTTGGTTGGATTTTATATTGTTTGAATGTATAGTTATGTTATATGATGGATATATGATGGTTATACGTGATGACTATAGTGTATAGTGGTTGTTTGGTTCAGATTGGTTGAGGTGTATATGGGCCGTGCATGTGCACTGAAAATTTACCCAGTTTTACGACGGCTAGCGACGGCCAAATTGCACAGATTAGCGACGGCTAGCTACGGCCCATTGGTGCAGGTTAGCGACGGCGAGCAACGACTAGCGACGGCATTTAGACGTTGGAAAATTTTCCACGTGACACATTTGCAGTCGCTAGCCGTCGCTATTTTGGTGACGGAGCCGTCGCTAAAGCCGTCGCTACACTATTGGACGACGACAATAATAGCGACGGCTTTTAGCGTCGGCTAGCGACGGCTGACGACGGCCGGCGACGGCTATAAGCCGTCGCTAACTGGTGCCGTTCTTGTAGTATATGGTACAGATAAATGTTTGAACATGCATATGTTTACTAATCAAATAAAAGTGGTTAAATATTGTACAAACCCTTTACAAAAAACATTTAATACATCCATTTTCTTAAAAAAAAAAAGTATGATATATAAAGCCTAAAGGCGTATGTTTGAATGTGTATTTGATCATCTTTACTAAATTTACTTGAGTTCAACATGAGTTGCCACTAAATTCACTTCAGTCCAATATGAGTTTCACAGTTAATTAATGATAAGGAGGAATTAATTTAAAGGACAAAGATTTGTATATTTTGTGCCTCAAGGACACGATCTCAATATTTTTACCACAAGGACAAACATCTTCTAAAAATTACTCGTAAGGACAAACATTTTTCAAAATTATTCATAAGGACAACAAAACTGCTACCGAGCTAAAACTGATACCTAAAATCTGCTACCGATAACTAAAAACTGATACTTAAAAACTGCTAGCAATAACTAAAAATTGATACCTACAGAAAGTTGTCCTTCAGGATAAAATATTGAAGGTCTGTCCTTGAGGCTAAAAAGCTGTGAAATTTTGTCCTTGACAATAATTTCCTGTTAATGATAATTTATATTTGTTTATCTTGCATTCAAATGTAAGGATCAAATCTACAATGTATTTCCTTGCACACAGCATGTGCTAATTTATATTTAAATCCTTCAACCTTAGTGATTCAACCATTAAGAACCTTCATCCACATACACAGTTAGCAAGTATGAGACCTTGCATCACTTGGGATGGTATTAGTGCTCTATCAAATAAACAAATAATCTTTTTGTATGAATATTACTAGTATATTTTCACATGTGTAAATTGATCATTACGTTGATATGCCATGGTTTATGTGTAATCGATTCATTGGGTTAACAAGCAATACCTTCTCTACTTCAAGATAAATATTGCGATTAACTTGATTTGAATTCGTTTAGCGTAGAGGGTACCAGTGCACTCTGATAATCCAAAAACTCAATAGATAATGATGGATGAGATCATGCAAAACGTTTGCATGCTAGGACAAGACCAATATGGTAATTATGTTGTTCAGGTATGTAAATAATTTTCCCTGCTATATTGTCAAGTACTGTATTTTCAAAGGCATGGTATGAGTGAACTTTTTTTTCAGTTGCATTCCTATGAAATATGATAGTTGATATATATAAGCTTAATGCCCTATAAATACGCAAAGTGTTTTTTAGTAAATGTGGAGTTTGCTGTGAATTTCTGATTCAGCTTTGTAGTAGTATATTTTGATTAGATTTAGTTTCAAATTTTATATAGAAATGAGTTTGCCTATTATTTCTCTTAGATTTTTTTTTCTTGAGTTATGGAGTATAGAAGAATAGTTCCAATGAAGATACAAGAAAAAATATTTAGGGGAGATATAATTGGTGGGATGAATTATTGATGCAGCGGATATAACGGATGACGACGAAATGTGAATTTCGTGTCAAACTAATCGATGAACGATTAGATGAAGCAATATGAATCGATGAATTAGTGATACCAAACGCCCAAATCCGTTGATCTCAAGAGATACCGGATTCTGGCTATCTCCAACACGTTGATCGCGCACGATACCGTGTTAAAAGATCTACGATTCTTCGACGTTGATCTTGCGCACAAGATTCCATGAATCGGCTTCAAAATCGTTGATTCGAGCGCACTCGAATAACCGAAGATGGAGAAAGGAGATAACACTCAACTTCCTATTTCAAAGAGGCACAGAGCACTCAAAATTTTATTCAAAATTCAACAACCTTTACAACGACTTCACACCTCTATTTATATAAATTTTACAACATAACAACGACTCAACATAACATGATTCACGACTTAACATGTTCGACTTAACAGCAGAAACTGCAACAAACGACTTAACAATCAGTAACGACCTAAACTTGAGCGACTCAAGCACAGCAGCGTTCTAGATCACTTCGGCAGCGACATAAGCCCACTTCGCGATGTAGTAATCTGTGCATTTGCGCGACCTAAGCTGGAAATAGAGGGCGATTTATGGCTTCGCGACTAATTATCAGGTGATGGGGTTAGGTCGTGTGGGGATAGGTCGTGGAGATGAGAATGGAATTAGGTCGCGTGAATAGAATTAGGTCGCGTGAAGATGGGGTTAGGTCGTGGAGATGGGTTAGGTCGTGGGGATGGGAATGAGGTTAGGTCGCGTGAAGATGGGGATAGGTCACGTAGCGACATAGGATGGTCTAGGTCGCAGAGCAATGCGATGGTCGTTTGCGAATTAAGGTACGTCTTGTTAACTCCTTCCCTCTCATGCCTTGCCACGCTGCATCATCCTCCCCTGATTGAAAAGAATTTGACCCTGAATTCGCACTTTCCTCTCCTTCGACATGCTTATTCTCGTGGTATGGAATCAAGTGTTTGACGTTGAAAACGTCGGTAGTATGGACATGATCTGGTAATCTCAACTGATAAGCATTCTCATTAATCTTTTTTATGATTTCCATAGGACCAATTTTTCTAGCGGCTAGCTTGTTGTAAGTGCCAACAGGAAATCGATCCTTGGTCAATACTGCATACACAAACTCTCCTTCTTTGAAGTCAACATGTCGTCGTTTAATATCTGCGGATTACTTATATTTCTTGTTCGCCTTAAGTAATCGTTCATGTACAACTTTGTGACATTCTTGCAACTCATTCACCAAATCACTAGCTCGTTTAATAACCCCTTTCTGAAATGGAACTATCGATAAATCTAATGGTCCCTTTGGAACTGTTGAATAAACAATCTGAAATGGACTGAAACCAGTGCTACGATTAACTGCATGGTTGTGTGCAAACTCAGCCTGGCATAACTTCGAATCCCAACTTTTCAAATTATCGTTCATGAGGCATCGCAACAGATTACCTAGGGATCTGTTCACAACTTCAGTCTGTCCATCCGTCTGCGGATGATAAGCACTACTAAATTTCAACTTAGTTCCAACCATTTTCCATAGACTCGTCCAAAAATGACTCAGAAAACGAGTATCTCTATCCGAAACAATAGATTCAGGCAATCCATGAAGTCGATAGATCACTCTGAAGTATATCTGAGCGACATTAACGGCATCTGCAGTCTTCTTACAAGCAATAAAATGTACCATTTTTGAAAAACCGGTCAACCACCACATAGATAGAATCATTGCCACGTTGCGTTCTCGGCAATCCCAACACAAAGTCCATACTAATATCCACCCATGGTTTAGTAGGTATAGGCAACGGCATATATAATCCTGCATTTGTAGCTGTCCCTTTGGAAACTTGACATATGTGACATCTCTCCACAAATCTTTCAACTTCTTTTCTCATCGAAGGCCAAAAATAAGATTGAGAAATCAACTGTAACGTACGGTCTCTACCCATATGTCCTTCTTCGTGTAATTCCTTTACAATCTTCATTCGCAAGCTACACTCAGGAATACATAATTGATTTCCTTTGAAAAGAAAACCATCCACTAACACAAACTCATCTGTCTTCCCTTTATTGACTTCGTCTACAAACTTCGCAAAGTAAGGGTCTTCAACAAACAATTCTGGAAGTATATCAAACCCCGTCACTTCAATCTTCATCGTAGTCAATAAATGATTTCTCCTACTTAATGCATCTGCCACTCGATTTGTAACTCCCGATTTGTGTTTCACAACAAATGTAAACTGTTGTAAGTATGCAATCCACGAGGCATGCCTAGCTGCAATCTTGTCCTACCCTTGTAAATGCTTCAACGCTTCATGATCAGTATATAAAACAAATTCTTTATGGAAAAAATAATGTCTCCAATGTTTCACGGCTTGTACAATAGGATAAAATTCCACATCATAAGTATTATATCTCATCTTTTCTCCAGAAAGTTTCTCACTGAAATAAGCAATAGGACGTCCCTTCTGACTCAACACTCCTCCGATTCCAACTTTCGATGCATCTGTATGCAATTCAAATAGCAACTGAAAATCTGGCAATACTAGAATTGGTGCTTACGTCAAAAGTTCCTTGATTCACTTAAAAGCAAATCATGCTTCCTTCAACCATGAAAACTGCTTACCCTTCATATAATCAGTAATAGGTGTCATCACGCTACTGAAATGTGGAATAAACCTTCGGTAGAATGATGCTAATCCATGAAAACTTCCAACTTCGGTTATCGTCCTGGGTTGGGGCCAATTTCTGATTGCTTCAACTTTATTCTGATCCACCTGTATACCTCCTTCTGATACAACATATCCCAAAAATAAAACACTATGCGTCATGAACACGCATTTCTTCGTTGTAGCATAAAATTGTTCCTGGCGCGGTATCATCAACACTTCTCTCAGATGATGCAAGTGTTCTTCTGGGCTTCCACTGTATATCAGTATATCATCAAAATACACCACCACGAATTTCCCAATAAATGGTCTAAAGATCTGATTCATCACTCGCATAAGCGTACTAGGTGCATTCGAAAGTCCAAACGGCATAACCAGTCATTCATACAACCCCTTTCGTGTCTTGAACGCTGTTTTCCATTCATCCCCTGGTCGAATTCGAATTTGATGGTACCCACTCTTCAGATCAATCTTTGAAAATATTGCAGCTCCATTCAACTGGTCTAACAAATCATCCAATCTAGGCGTTGGAAATCTGTACCTCACAGTAATCTTGTTCAATGCCCGACTATCGGTACACATTCTCCAAGTTCCATCCTTCTTTGGTACTAACAAGGCTGGTACTGTACAAGGACTTAAACTTTCCTGTACACACCCTTGTTCAAGCAACTCCTCCACCTTCCTTCTCAACTCCTCGTGTTCCTTTGGACTCATCCTGTAATGTGGTCTATGTGGTAACACAGCTCCTGGAACAAGATCTATTTGGTGTTGTATGTCCCTCAACGGTGGTAACTCCGTTGGCAGCTCTTCAGGAAATACATCTTCAAATTCTTCCAGCACTGGCTTTACTTCTTCAGGAATTTCAACCACTTCATTACTCTCACGTCCGATCAACAAAAATACTTCAGGTTCATCTTCGACTTCTCTAACAAACTCTTTCAAAGATAGCAAAGTTTTCAGCTCTTCAATCTCCTCCAACTTGCTTTCCTTCTGTTGTTGCTTTTTAGGGATTAAAGTGATTTTAGTACCTTCAAACATGAAACTGTAGCTGTTGGTACGTCCATCATGTTGTACAGCTCTATCATACTGCCACAGTCTCCCCAACAACAGATGACATACATCCATATCAACCACATCACACCAAATTTCATCTTTGTATTTCTTCCCAATCGAAAAAATTACACAAGCTCTTCTACTAACCTTCACCTCCCCACCTTTCCTCAACCAAGCTAACTTATAGGGCTTAGGATGTTTTTCAGTCTTCAATGCCAACTTCTTTACAGCTTCTGTAGAGATAATGTTATCACAACTTTCAGCATCGATAACAAATTTACAAACCTTTCCCAAAATAGTGCACGTTGACTGAAAAATATTACTCCTTAGCCAACTTGAATCATCCTCTTGCTTTGGTGTCAAACACGATCTCATCATCATCAAATTACAACCCTCATCTCCTGAAAATTCTTCTTCCTACTTAACCTGTGGTGAATTGGAACATTCTACTTCAGCATCCTCATCCTCAACCTCAGCAACCATCACTCGTTTCTTAGGCTTCGGACATTCATTGCTCTTGTGACCAAACTCCTGACAATTATAGCACTTGAAATTGTTGTTGACCTTGGTCTTAGCAACTTCATTAACAACCGGTTTACTGACTGCTTTGGAAACATTAGCACTGCTACTAGCACCTTTCACTTGATTGCTGGAATTTGTAAACACACAACCACCTCTTCTGCCTTGCTTCTCCCAAGCTAGAGCCTTTTGATGTGCTTCAGCGACAGATCTCGGATCAAACATATTCACCATATCTTGAATCTGCATTCTCAACCCTCCAACAAATCTAGCGGTCAATTGTTCCTCTGTCTCCATGATATCATTCCTCACAATCAATTAATAAAATTCATCCGCATAATCATTCACCGACTTCGTTCCCTGTCTCAAGTTCTGCAATCGCTGATACATAAGGGATTGATAGTTATAAGGCAAGAAAGTAGCCTTCATTAACTTCTTCATCTTCTCCCATGAGACAATCTTTGACTTTCCCATCCTTTCCCGTGTTAGTTTAGTTTGTTGCCACCATGCCATAGCTCTTCCTCTCAAACGAGTAGCAACCAACTTAACTCTACGATGCTCAGGAACTTCCTTGAAGTCAAAAATTTCTTCAACGTTAGATAACCAATCCAAAAATTCTTCCGCTATCATACCACCCTTGAATTCTGAAATTTCCATCTTTATCCCTGACTCCCATTGACGATCATCTTCTATATCCTGATATGGATTTTGCACTTGGTCTCAATCTCGATAATGAACACTACATCTATCACCATGCTCATTATAATCAAATGTGCTTCGATATCGATCTCGACCATCAACATCTCTATGATCACGCACGTCCCTTCGACCATGTCTTTCATCATCATGATATGGTTCATTCTCAAACTCACGTGGAGTCCTTCTCTCTTCATTTCCATACCCATGGTGATCTCGCATCGTTGAAACTAATGATTCTCTTCTATCTCGAATAGATTGTGGCGACACCCTCCTCGCTTCCGTAACCGATGGCGAAACTCTGTTTCCTCCATGGTTCGAGACTAGTGACCTTCTCCTACGACTTTGATTCATGTCGATCATCAACTTCTCTAACTTCTCAACACCTTCATTGAACTTCTCGTTGATACGTTGCTCCATTGTCTCAGCTTCTTCTCTTCGATACACATCTCCAATATTTTGAAATCGGTTAGCATGTCTCGGAGGCATGATCTCTCTAACAAGCTCGGTTCCTTCTCTACTTAGCTCAAACAAAAAGTGATGCACAACTCCATTACTTCTTCTCTGCTCCGAACAGGCTCGGCTTAGCTATGATTGGCTAAGTTCAAGCTTTGATACCAAACTGATGCAGCAGATATAACGGATGACGATGAAATGTGAATTTCGTGTCAAAACTAATCGATGAACGATTAGATGAAGCAATATGAATCAATGAATTAGTGATACTAAACGCCCAAATCCGTTGATCTCAAGAGATACCGGATTCTGGCTATCTCCAACACGTTGATCGTGCACGATACCGTGTTAAAAGATCTACGATTCTTCGACGTTGATCTTGCGCACAAGATTCCGTGAATCGGCTTCAAAATCGTTGATTCGAGCGCACTCGAATAATCGAAGATGGAGAAAGGAGATAACACTCAACTTTCAATTTCAAAGAGGCACAAAGCACTCAAAATTTTATTCAAAATTCAACAACCTTTACAACGACTTCACACCTCTATTTATAGAAATTTTACAACATAACAACGACTCAACATAACATGATTCACGACTTAACAGCAGAAACTACAACAAACAACTTAACAATCAGTAACGACCTAAACTTGAGCGACTCAAGCACGGCAGCGTTCTAGGTCACTTCGGCAGCGACATAAGCCCACTTCGCGATGTAGTAATCTGTGCATTCGTGCGACTTAAGCTGGAAATAGAGGGCGATTTATGGCTTCGCGACTAATTATCAGGTGATGAGGTTAGGTCGTGTGGGGATAGGTCGTGGAGATGGGAATGGAATTAGGTCGCGTGAATGGAATTAGGTCGCGTGAAGATGGGGTTAGGTCGTGGAGATGGATTTAGTCGTGGAGATGGGTTAGGTCGTGGAGATGGGAATGGAGTTAGGTCGCGTGAAGATAGGGATAGGTCGCGTAGCGACATATGATGGTCTAAGTCGCAGAGCAATGACGATGGTCGTTTGCGAATTAAGGTACGTCATGTTAACTCCTTCCCTCTCATGCCTTGTCGTGCTGCATCAATTATACATTGTTTGAATGATTGATTTAATGCCATTACTGTTTGAGAAAATTTGAAATTTAGCATATAGAAGTGCACAATGATGATCTATTGGCTGCTTATTACTATTCAAAATATGTTTATCGTACTATATATCAGAAGTTTATGCCATTAAATTAAGCGTAGGTTAATTATAATAGTGGTCGATGATGAAAATCAGCAATACTAGTTTGTAAACTAAGGCAACTTATTGATAAAAGAGTAATAATGAAGGAAAGGAGCTAGCAAGGAGAGTGAAAAGTAGATACTAAATTAGAAAGGTAAAAAACTAAGATAATTAAGAGAAAAGGCGATGATATGATTCAAAAAGTTGGGAAAAAGAAAGTGAGAAAAAAAGAAGAGGAATTGAAGGGGTTGGTGTAATGATATCAGTGCATTGGGACATGGAAGAGAGACGTAGAGAAAAGGTCTGTGAGGAACCTGGAATTATAAATTATCAATAACTATAATTGTGCAAACGAATTGGCATGCATATCTGAAGCCCTAGAATTTATAATAATATTCGTAGAGTGGGGCTGCCTATACTGATATTGGACATGGAGTCATGGGCTGTAGAGCTTCCATTCTAGTTTCAGAACTGCTCAAGGAGGGCTCTAATTAAACATAGGGTGTTAAGCTAAAAGAAGTTGCCTCCTCCGCCAACAAGAAGATGATACATTGATAGAGATCAATTAATATGACCAGAAATGCATAGTCAGACACTCATCCATAAAAGTTCACTCTAGGACTGAACGAAACCGAAGCCACTCCTCCTACCACCACTAGCAGCGGGTAGTCCGTGTAACCTAAAGATTTTTAAAACGAAGGAACCACTACTACTAAATATCTATATATTGGGAGAGATCCAGAGAACGTCAACAAGTAGTCCTTTTGCTATAAAGATCTTTAGTCTTCAATACAACAAAGATTTTTATGACGCCCCACACCGAAACCCACATTAATAAAGAGTATTTCTGGGTAATATCGTCTGCTAATGCGGAGAATATTGCGGGTTAGGAACGACCATCTATGGCCTTGTTTTAAATATCTATTGAATACGTTGACGATTGCCATTTTTTTTTCATACTCAAGAAGATCGACATATCCAATAAATACTTAACACAAAGTCATAGGTGGCTGTAGGATCTATCAGAACAAAATAAAACAACTCAAATGCATAACACATCACAGAACAGAAAACAGATATATATACATATATACAGGTACATCCTAAAACAATACAAATAATACATCATAAGTGGAATGACGACCATAGTATACACACGGGTCGAAACAATATACATATCAGAGTAGCAACAAGAAGACTACAACAAAAAGGGCTAGCAGGTAAGTCCATGCAGAAGCATTATAGGCTAAGTCCATAAGGGTATCTAACCTGAAACACCTCGGTCTAACCCGAGTATAAAATACACGGGTCAATCTAGCTATACAAATCTGTTTATAGGGATAAACAGTAATAAATGCATAAGGATAAAGGTAATGTTCTTCTTAATCAAGAAGGAACTATACGGAGTATAAGCACGAGTACATGTATGGTATGGTTACTTCATGTGATGAATGGTATCACTACACAACATATAATCTCAAAAGAGATAGAATAATCCATAAAACATTAAATGTAGCGATCCTCATATCATTGGCATTTCATAAAACACCACATATAGGGAAATCCTAAATGTGCCATATCGGCAACCCTAAAACATGCACAAAGAGATCCCATCTCTAACACGCCATAAGGCAAATATATCTCCAAAGAGGAGAACAAAATCTCAAGTAAACATCAAAAGCAAATCTCATACAACGCCAGTGTAGGCAACTCAAATCTCAAATATAGGACTCACAAGAGTACAAATTCCCGAAAGGTAATCACCACGATATATATCGAATAGTTCAAAGAACCAATTCTGGAAAAGGACTATACACTAGAGAAATCACAAACATCAATGAAATCATCTCAAAGATATAGCACGTGCATATGGCGAAGCCTACCAAACTGCTCTCAAAAAAAGGTGCCACGTCTCTTAGACAAACGTCTCGAAGGACAAATAAATACGTCTCTTGGACAAACATTCTGAAAGACAACATCCCCAAGGACAAATACATCACAATGACAAACGTCTCTTAGACAAACTTCTCGAAGGACAAATGACCCGAAGGTCCAATACTGGCTTATACGTCTCTTAGACAAATGTGTCAAAACTTTCGAATAGGAACCCGAACAGTGTTAACGTGTGTCCCATAATACACGCTCGCACTAAATGGTTTACTAACAATTAGCAAATTTTACACTCAAAGCCGTAAAAAGTCTACCTCATTTCATCGGTAAACTCGACCTGAAGGTCAAAACGATCAAACAGACAAGTTGGGAATTAACCGATATGATAAACGCATATGTCCCAGACCATATATTTTACCAAACCATTTAATTCTCATTCGCTCGAATAGTGAAAAAATGTGTAATTTATATATAAAATAATTTACTTTGGAAAACAATCTTTGAAATCCAATTTTAGAAATCAATTTGAAGATCCATATTTGAAAATTCCCTTATTATAGAGAATAATTAGATTTTACACTTGAAAATACTTCAAAATATTGTATAATTATTATTTTGGAATGCTCATAAATTTTAAAAATCATTTCTAAAAGATTCGGAGAAAACCGTGCTGGAAAACGAATAAAAACAAGGAAATTCACCCAAACCGATATTCTAATTTAAATTTAAAATAATTCAAAATGTGAATTTTAAAATCTTCAAAATTTAGCTAATATATTGATAGACATCATAGCTCTCAAAACATCTAAAAAACATCAAAATTGAACAAGAATGAGCGCAAAAATAAGCTAATAGAATTCTTAGGTCAGTGATTGTTAATGTTGTCGTTTTGCTCTCGGGATAGCAACAAACAAACATAGTTTTGACCAAGCTAACTTCGCAATTTCAGAAAACATAAAATTTTAGCACAAAGTATAAACTTTCCGGAACACCAAAAATTATTAAATCTAGATAAGTAACGTGAAAGATATGGCCAATATAATTCTCAGATTTTAAATTCACTGTCGCTATCGTTTATTCTCAGGGCGAAAGCAAAGAAATAAGGTTTTGACTATCTAAACCTCAAAATTTAACAAAAATAAAAATAATTTTTTTTTAAAAAGTAGTCTATGCTTTCCAAAACATCAAAAATTATCAAATTCTGATAAGAAATAGTTATGTCTAAAATAAATTTTAGATCTAAAGTTCACTGCCGTTGCCATTTTAGTTTCGGGATAACGACACTAGACTGAACTTTCGACCATGTAAGCATCAAAATTTAACGAAACCCAAAATATGAAAGTTGTAGAAGATAATATAAAATTTTAGGACATCAAGAATTGTCAAATTCGAAAATGAAACGAAAAAGAAATGCTCAAATAACCAACAGCATTTAGCACAGAAAGTCACTGTTTTACAGTGACACGACAGCAAGTTTGAATTGGGTTTTTAGACCCTCTATGCTCAAAATTCTCACAAGTATTTAACATGAAAGTTATCACACTCTTATCATGATTTCTAGAATTTCAAAGAAAATCAAATTCTGATTCAAAATGAAAGAGATGTGCTCAATTTACCGACAACAATTCACAAACGAACATGCAGCAAACAAAATTGAGATTTCATACCTTGAAATCTCAATCTAAGCTAGAAAATCGAGTACATATACTCACCTTGCAATTCATGGAGATTAACATAAATAAATTTGGCCAAAACTTAAGCAAGATGAAGGCTTTTGGCAATAGAAAGCTTCAGCTACCTATAGAAACTTAGAAACGGAACATGTAAAGAAGAAGAACAAGTAATTAACATACAACCCAAAAAAATTAAAATTTTGATGAATTCCATCTGATATGAAGTAGATTACTTGTTTGAAATTAGCTTTTAATTAATTAAAATAGCAAATCCATGAAGAAATTTGGAGATTGAAGGCCATAGATTGAAAAGGGGTTTCTTTCTTTTGTTTCTGGTCTTTTACAGTAAGAAGAAAAGAATGTACGTACTGTTTCTAAGAGGAGAGAAGCTTTCTCACTTATGTTTGTTTAGGCTTAATTTTTCTAATAGGCTTGGACCCAAACTAAAGAAAATAAATAAGCCTAAATGAATTAACTCACCACTAAAACAACTATATACACTTATGTAACAATTAAAACAACACATTTATCTTCAAGTTTTTAACATAGTAAATTATTTAAACACTCTTTCATGCTAAATAAAATACTTTATACTTAATAAAAATATAATTTTAGTTTTAATATATTTTTATTATTAAAAACCATTATTTTTTACATAACTACACAAATTACACAATTAAATGCATGAATCCTCATTTTTAACTCCAATAATTTTACAAAAATTATTTTCTTGCATACAAAAATACAACAAACCACTTTAAACTAAAATTTATAACCAAAACACATTTTTAAACTAAATTATAAACAACCTTTAAAAATCAAATACTTTCTTTAAAAATTACTATAAGAAGTAATTAGTAATAATTAATAAAATTATTGCATTTTCTCCAAATAAAAACCATTTTCAATTCATTATCAACTCATATAAATAAAATAAAGTTCCAAACTTTATTTTTCTCATTTTATTTTCAAACTTCATTGTTTATTCCAATAAAAAATTAAAGTTCCCAATTTTATTTTAAATTTACAATATTAAATTATAACTACCGTTATAATTTGATATTAACGGGTAATCTCCAAAACCAGGATTGTTACAAACTCCCTTCCTTAACAAAATTGCATCCTCGCAATTTCTACAGAAGATTTGTATTCAACTTATTAATTTCATCAATCAAAGGAAGGATAGACTAGCTCGAGTTAAAAAAATAAAAAATTCTCACACTCTCAAATTAAGACGACAGAAAACCAAGATAAGACTCGCTCAATTAATTCTATGGTTTTCAAAGCGCTAATATCAACATTAGCGAACCATTGAATTTTCCGAGCAACACACAAGATTTCAAAGGCATCTCACCTTCGAATGAGAACACAACAAGATGCAACACAAAGGATCAATCAAGTGAGATTGATTTCTCAAAAGCTCCTTGGGTAGAGTTAGGATTTAACACAACTCCAAGCCGAACTCTAATCAACAAGATGACTATCGATATGATCTTTCCATATGACACTGCGGAAGGCACCACACCGATGCTAGAAAGACACAATAGAGGCAAGATAGATCAACCAAAGGTGATAACCTTAATAGCCACCATACTCAATGACCGCATAAATGTACGTCGTTAGAAAATAGCATGAGAGTAAGATAAACACTAGAAACTAATATATATATATATATATATATATATATATATATATAAACTCCTAATAAAAAATTCCTAGAGTTCCGAAATTCAATATATTTATAATTATAACCACCAATTTTCAACACTGAATTTTTTTCTAAACTTCTTGCTTAGGTTTTCAGTTTAAATTTATTACTCTTCATTAGAGTAAATAAAGTTTAGGTTGCTTATTCCCTAGTTTGCACCATATATTTTTTCCAGTTATTTCTCAAATTCTCTAAGTGCTAGAAATTTTCGAAAAAATTGGTAGAGTCTTCTTTGTAAGGAGGGTCGTATATAATATTATAAAAAAGATTTACATAATATACATTGACCATTAGGTCGGAAACACAAAATATATATCATTTAACTCTTTAAAATTAATCTAAAAACATACCTTCCTTTTTAGTATTTTAAAGCGAGTTTGCACAAACTTATATATTCTTTTCACTCAAAATATATTCCAACTATCCTCTTTTCACCTGTACTTGACTCAAACAGATGATATTAGTTCATGATCAAAATAAGAAGTGTTACACTTAACTATTAAGGGAAATAGAACAATTTTATTTCAAACCTGTTGTAAAGAAGACCTGTTTTGACCCAGAAAACAAAAAATATGTAAACCTTTATAAAATGAAAGGTGTTCTACTCATTCTATTCTTTCCAGCGATATAAATATCATCAAAATTGGATTTACAATTTGAAAGTTATGTTAATTTTACTTTTAGCTTAATCTTAGAGAATTTTGTAATAGGGCGGAACTGCCTATTCACTTTCAAACATATTTTAGCCTCAGTAAAAGGAAAAATCTTTTAAAGTGGTAAAAATAAACTTTATAGTTTATTGAAAGCTCTTTAATTTGCAAAATGATTAAACTTATTTGGAGTTATAAATCTCAAGTTATCGTTGTTTAAGTACAACACTTTTCTAATCAAAATTTACAGCTTTTAAATCCAATAAAAAATTGAAATTTACCCAAATCATTTTAATTTCAACTATATTTTCAACAAGCTTTTTGCTAAATCATTTATTAATGATTTTTTTCCCTGGAAATCTAAGATATACAAAATTATGATCAACTTATGTAATCATCACAAAACATTTTATTAAGTGGAAATATTTTCACTACTTTCCAAAATCTATTTTAAAACAATTAGCTTGAAAACTCAATTTGGGAGAGATAACTAATCTCTTTCATTATCAAGAGATAATTATTGATTATCCACAAAAATAAATTTTTGGGATATATATATATAAAGTTCAAAATTATTCTCATAATTTAAAATGATTATACTATATGAATTATTCATTTATCAAAACAATCCAATTTCGCATTTCCATTTATCACAAAAATCTTATTTTCCATCTAATTATCAACCTGAAACTAATTAAAGTTGATAATTAATTCAAACTTGTTTTCAAAAGAATTTTGCAATTTCAAACCCACGAGTTTTAATACCATTTAAATTTAAAACTTAACTAGCTCACAAATTTATACTAAATGTTCTAAACTAACACTTCTTTTATTTTCTCTTAAGATAGAGTATTATATCTATCCTCTACTATTACTTAGAAAACTAAGTATCCAAACAAATTTTATAGCCATCATTAATAAATTGTACTAAAATATTCAATTAATATTTTAAATTTTCAAACCAAAGTATTCTTTTACTTTGAATACATCATTTTATTAATCAAAGCATCAAATGATAATTTCATCTAATTAAGACATCCCCTTAATTAGAATTATCCACTTTTACTTATCCAAATTACCATATTCAATTTCTTAAATTCAAATAATATAAGGGTATCGCCTTGTTATTGATTTTATAGTGAAGGACCCCATTGATTGCCTACAGAGTTGATCAAATGATCAAAACTGCCTCGCCACTCACCCAACACTCACTATGGTTCAATGGTTTCATTAAACAATTAAAATACAAATTAATATTCCACCATATTAATTATTTTCAAACTTTATATATTAAAACTCAATTTACCATGTTTGACTGTCTCATTACAACGTTTAGGAAATTTAATGTTGGCCAAACGCATCGACTAAAATTCTTAAAGCACTAGACGGGAAACCCAACACAAAAATTCTTTTTCTTTAAAAAGAAATACCTCATATATAATACTCAAAATATTCTTTGTTTTTTTACAAAAACAAAATCTAATTTCTCTTAGAAACGTATCTTTAATTTTTGATAAATTTGAAAACAAAATTTATTAATTATTCTCAAAATCAAGGAACACAAATAGAGCTCATCGAGATAGTCCTAGAATACTCATCCTCGGGATTGATGGAATAGATTGGAGTGTTCATTATTTCAAATGGTATAACGAACCACTCACAAGACTCATAATGAGTGTGAAATGCGGTAAGAGTAACGCTATCCTCCGTGACTCGTCGCTTATGAAAAATTGGTGTAAGATCAAGCTAAGGAATGACCCTAATACCACACAATCGATTAAAAAGAGAGAAATGAGATATAAGAGTAAGGTTAAGTTATCTTCTCGAATGAGAAGAAAAACATTAAAAACATATCATTACTTCAAGTGAAGTAATTTTACGAAGTATATCAACAATTGAGTATCTAAAGAGGATATCTCAAAAGGTGGCAAGAACAACAACATCAGTTGAATTTAATGAATTGCTTCATTTCCCTAGTGGGCATCCTCGTGGGATGATGACCGAAATGCTAAGAACCGGGAATGAAGTCAATACAATATTTGATTGCCCGATTGGGTGTCATACCTGAAAGGGACTCAGTGAAATCAACGGAGTCACAATGATCGAAATTCGAGATATATCATCAACATCTCGAAACTCAAGAGTGATTTCAGAGACTTCGGAATCATCGTTAACATTCCGAAGGACAAGAAGCAACAAATCATCCGAATTAGGATACCTAATATAGGATTCTTCGAATCACAAAATATGGCTTGATAATTGGCAAGTCACTTCATCTCAAACATTCTAAACTCCAGATAGAAAATGGCATGCTAATTCGCATAAAAAGATAAGCTATAAGCAACAATCCCAAATCCTCATACAACATTCCAAATATTGCGGATCCCCTCAATAGGACTCGCAATCCTCACAAAAGAACAAGACAAGAACATCCAAAAGCATCAACAAACACCTCCGATACGGATGGGTGTCAAGCACTCGTATTGAAGAGGACTCGAATAAAACAATCACGATTAGGATTACTCTTAAGATAAGATGTTATCAATTCTATTTTTGGAATATTACGAAATAAAAATATTCATATACATATCCCAAACTTCAATCTCAAAGGACACTATAAGATAAAGGACACGATGATTAAGGGACTCCTACACTCGTATTATACTTGGATGTATCATAATATATGCTTCTGTTCTATGTTTATCCTATTCTGTTCTGAACCTAGCTCTGATACCAAGCTATGACTCCCCATCCCGATACCCACATTAACAAATAGTATTACTGGGTAATACCGTCTACTAATGTGCAGAATAGGCTGGTTAGGAGCAACCATCTATAGCCTTGTCTTAAATATCTATTGAATACGTCGACGGATACCTTTTTTTTCATACTCAAGAAGATCGACATATCCAATAAATATTTAACACAAAGTCATAAGTGGCTATAGGATCTATTAGAACAAAATATAATAACTCAAATGCATGACACATCACAGAACAACAAACGGATATATATACACACACACACACACTGATACATCCCAATACAATACAAATAATACATCATAAGTGGTATGCCGACCACAATGTACACATGAGTCAAAAACATATACATATCAGAGTAGTGACAAGAAGACTACAACAAAAAGGGCTAGCAGGTAAGTCCACGCCGAAGTAGAATGGGCTAAGTCCATAAGGGTACCTTACCCGAAACATCTCAGCCTGACTCGAGTATAAAATACACGAGTCAGTCTAGCTAAACAAATCGGTTTATAAGGATAAACAGTAATGAATGCATAAGGACAAGGGTAGTATTCTTCTTAAATAAGAAGGAACTATACAAAGTATAAGCATGAGTGTATATATGGTATGGTTACTTCATGTGATGAATGGTATCACTACACAACATATAATCTCAAAAGAGATAGAATAATCCATGAAACGCTAAATGTAGTGAGCCTCGTATCATCGGCATTTCATATAACATCACATATGGTTTAGGGAAAATCCTAAACCCGCCATATCGACAACCCCAATACATGCATAAAGAGATCCCATCTCAAACATGCCATAAGGCAAATTTATCTCCAAAGAGGAGAATAAAATCTCAAGTAACATCAAAAGACAAATCTCATATAATGCCAGTGTAGGAAACTCAAATCTCAAAGATAGAACTCACAAGAGTTCAAATTCCTGAAAGGTAATCGCCATAATATATATCTAATGGTTCAAAGGACCAATTTTGGAAAAGGGCGATACACTAGAGAAATCACAAACATCAATGAAATCATCTCAAAGATATAACACATGCATATGGTCGAATCCTGCAAAGTACTACTATCAAAATAAGGCGCCACGTCTCTTAGAAAATATTCCGAAGGACAAATAAAACGTCTCTTAGACAAACATCCCGAAGGACAACATCCCCAAGGATAAATACGTCACAATAACAAAACGTCTCCTAGACAAACATTCCCATGGACAAATGACCCGAAGGTCCAGTACTGGCTTATATGTCTCTTAGACAAATGTGTCACAAACTTTCGGTTAGAAACCCGAACAATCATACCACATGCTCGCATTAAACGGTTTACTAATCGTTAGTAAATTTCACGCTCAAAGCAGTAAAAAGTCTACCTCGTTCCATCGATAAGCCCGACCCAAAGGTCAAAACGATCAAACAAACAAGTTGGGAATTAACCGATAAGATAAACTCACATGTACCATACCACATGTTTTACCAAACCATTTAATTATCCTTCTCATTCGCTCGAATAGTGCAAAAATGTGTAATTTATATATAAAGTGATTTGCTTTGGAAAATAAGCTTTGAAAACCAATTTTCGAAATCAATTTGAAGATCCATACTTGAAAATTCCCTTATTATAGAGAATAATTAGATTTTACACTTGAAAATACTATATAATAATTATTTTGGAATGTCCATAAATTTTAAAAATCATTTCAAAAAGATTCGGAGAAAACCGTGCTCGAAAACGAATAAAAACAAGGAAATTCACCCAAACCGATATTCTAATTTAAATTCAAAATAATCCAAAATTTGAATTTTAAATTCTTCAAAATTTAGCTTGTATACTGATGGAAATCATAGCTCTCAAGACATCTCAAAAACAACATCAAAATCGAATAAGAATAAGAGCAAAATAAGATAATATAATTTTTAGGTCAATGATTGTTATTGCTGTCGTTTTGCTCTCGGGACAGCAATAAACAAACAAAGTTTTGACCAAGCTAACTTCAAAATTTCAGAAAAAACATATCATGAAACTTTTAGCACAAATTATAAACTTTCCGTAACATCTAAAATTATTGAATTTGGATAAGAAACGTAAAAGATATGGCCAATATAATTCTCAGATTATAAATTTACTGTCACTGTCGCTTAATCTCGAGGTAGCAGCAAAGAAATAAGGTTTTGACTATCTTAACCTCATAATTTTCAAAAATCAAAGAAATAAGTTTTATGAAATATTCTAAGCTTTCTAAAACATCAAAAATTATCGAATTCCGATAAGAATTGAAATAGTTATGACTAAAATAAATTTCAGATCTGAAGTTCACTACCGCTGTCGTTTTAATTTCGGGGCAGTGACACTAGAATGAACTTTTGACCATGTAAACCTCAAAATTCAACAAAACCTAGAAAATGAAAGTTATAGAAGATAATCTAAGCTTTCAGGAACATCAAGAATCGTCAAATTTGGACATCAAACGAAAAGGATATGCTCAAATTATCAACAGCATTTAGCATAGAAAGTCACAGTTTTACAGTGACAGGGCAGCAAGTTTGAATTGGGTTTTTAGACCCTCTATGCTCAAAATTTTCAAAAGTATTTAACATAAAAGTTATCAATCTTTTCGGACCTTCCATAATTTCAAAGAAATTCACATTCCGATTTAAAACGAAAGAGATATGCCCAATTTACTGACTGCGATTCACAAATGAACATGTAGCAAACAAAATTGAGATTTCTTACCTTGAAATCTCAATCTAAGCTAGAAAACATGAGTATATATACTCACCTTTCAATTCATTGAGATTAACATAAATAAATTTGGCCAAAACTGAAGCAAGATGAAGGCTTTTGGCAATAGAAAGCTTTAGCTACCTGTAGAAACTTAAAATAGGACATGCAAAGAAGAAGAACAAGTAATTAACATACAACCTAAAAAACAAAATTGGAATTTGATGAATTCTCTCTGATTTGAAGTAGATCACCTGTTTGAAATTATCTTTTAATTGAAACAGTAAATCCATAAAGAAATTAGGGGATTGAAGGCCATAGATTGAAAAGGGGTTTCTTTCTTTTGTTTCTGGTTTTTTACAGTAAGAAGAAAAGAATGTACATACTGTTTCTAAGAGGAGAGAAGCTTTCTCACTTGTGTTAGTTCAGGCTTAATTTTGCTAATGGGCTTGGACCCAAACTAAAGAAAATAAATAAGCCTAAAATAATTAACTCACCATTAAAACAATTATATACACTTATGTAACAATTAAAACAACACACTTATCTTCAAGTTTTTAACACACTAAATTATGTAATCACTCTTTCATGTTAAATAAAATATTTTATACTTAATAAAAATATAATTTTAGTTTTAAAATATTTTTATTATTAAAAACCCTTATTTTTTTAATATAAATACACAAATTACACAATTAAATGCATGAATCCTCATTTTTAACTCCAATAATTTTACAAAAATTATTTTCTTGCATAGAAAAATATAACAAACCACTTTAAACTAATATTTATAGCCAAAACACATTTCAAAACTAAATTTCACCTTTTTCTTTAAATAAACAACCTTTTAAGTATCAAATACTTCATTTAAAAATTATTAAAAGAAGTAATTAGCAATACTTAATAAAATTATTGCATTTTCTCCAAATAAAAACCATTTTCCGTTCATTATCAACTCACATATAAATAAAATAAAGTTCCAAACTTTATTTTTATCATTTTATTTTCAAAGTTCATTGTTTATTCCAAATAAACAATTTAAATTTCCAATTTTATTTTAAATTTACAATATTAATTATAACCACCGTTATAATTTGATATTAACAGATAATCTCCAAAACCAGAGTTGTTACAATTTAGAATGCAGATACCACTACTGTATAAATATAATATGGGGTAAACATCTGGAACTCGTGACAACAATCCCTACATTCTGAAGATCTCCCGTCTTCAAAATCATCATCAATATGCACTTTTGAATGCATACATTAGTCCGAAGTAATTTTCGGAGAAATCTGACCCCGGTCTCTCCGGATCAACAATGATAAAGAGGCTATACGGAAACCAAGTCTCATGGACTTATCACATTTCCAACTCTCAACTTATTATCCTTTGGCCAAGAAGGAAGCTGGTAGATTGAAGTACCATAGACATTCCGCACTACTCGAATCAACATTCTTCATCCAAATGATAATCAAACTTGCTCAGTCGGCTTTGTGCCAACTGCACGACTAATCAGTTCCCACATCAAGTCAAGGAACCAAAAATGGCCAAATTTTGATAGTTGGTTATTTAACTATCAAAGAAACAAACAAAAATAGCACATAAGCAATCACTAGGCCCATTTAATTAGTCTTTTATTAATTAGATCAATTTCCAAATATTTACTTCAGATAATCTTTAAAAAGATATATCTCAAAACCATTTCAATCCTTTGATATTGGAAAACATTTCCATATACTTATATCAGCGGTATAAGTATATTCAATAATACTACCATTTGGAGACACGCCAAATAAATTTATATAACTGTACAACTTTAGAGTTCGTACACCTCCGAACGGGTGTTAAGTATAGGAATCAATGCTCCTACACCACCAAGCCTTTAGTACCATTATAAGAACCGAGTCGTGTATTTCATGATGGAAGTTCAAAATACAATTTATTGGGTCAAAACGAATGTTGCGTAAAACATCGTTATGTCAACCAAAAATATTAGCATATGGATTTAATTAATTAATTATATATATATAAATCCCATATACTATATAAAACATTTCCTTTTGGAAATCATTTACTATAAAACGGTGTTATAGTCTATGCCTTCCATACTTTTCGAAAACGTCTATTACAACAATAAATGTTAAAATCTATGCTTTCGATACATGTCAACTTAAAACATCTTTCAAAACCATTTAAATTCCATGTGGAATTATTACTTACCAAAACATTACTTTAAGAAGATAAATTACTTTTTAAAGCCATTAACTTTATCGAAAAACATTACATTCAAAACTTTTTTTTAATAGATTATTTAATTCTCAGAAACTTAAATATACTTTCTTTACATAAAATCTGCACTTGAATCTCAACACAAATCATTTTTATATTTACAAATTATATTTATAAATCTCCCTTCGATTTTATAAAACTTCTATTTTATAAAATACTTCTATTTATAAATCTATTTTTTATAAAAACTCATTTTACTATCAAAATCCATTTATAAATCCATTTCTTTATAAATCCAACTTATTTATAAAATATATTTACTAACATATTTATAAATTCCAATTATAAATCTATTTCTTTATTTATAACATATCACTTCTGTAAATCCTTTATATAAACATTCAAAAATCTTTATTCAAAGTATTTGTCAAAACTATACTTTTATAACATCAAAATCATAACTTTTTATTTATTTAAAAAAAATCATTCCTTTTAATAATTTAAAAATTATTTAAACATATATACTTCCAAAATCACTTTAAAATCATTTCAATTCAAAATCGCTATTTTATAATGTTTTTATAATACTAAAAACACGGCCCGGTGCTACCATAACACTAAATAAGCAAAACAAATCCATGTCATCATATATGGCATCTAACACATTATATATCAGAATATATAAAAGTAAAATCAACAATGTGAGGAATCCTGTTGGATCCCTCCAACCTATCCCCTTACATCATAGACATCATATGATCAAATAATTTAAAAAGTAAAATCAACAGTGTGAGAATCCTGTTGGAACTCTCCAACATGTCCCCCTACATCACAGACAGTATAAAATCAAATAATATAAAATCAACCGCTTCATGGATGGTTTCATATACCAAGGGTCATCCGCTCTTACACTTGAACATAGTATGGTCTCATCTGCTCCAACAGGCGGAAATATATCCAAACCAACTAATAAACATAGTATTTATCCAAACAGACAACAAACAGCATAAATAAAATTATTTCCACTTATATAAAATATAAGTACACTATAGAGGTGAGTTAACTCACAAAAATTCCAAAAATTGCCAAAGCGCTCCAGTTTGGATTAAAATTGAACGGTCGTTCAATTTAACCTAAAATTCCAACTAGCTCCAAATCCATCCAATCTAACTCCATAGTGTGGTGCTCACTGATATGAACGCAACGCAACTTGCCATGCTCGAAACTAACCTCGTACAAACAAGTTATGAATTAATTAACAAACGAATAATTAATTTATAATTAACTTAAATCAAATAAAGTTTTAAATTACAATGTTTTTCTTTTTATTTCTAATCAATCGCGCCACCACTAGGAACGTACGCTGCCACTGACCCCCACCACGCTCTTCCGCCGCGCCGCCATCGCATCGCCTGCCTTGCTTCACCCCGCGCGACATGCGGAAACCCATGAAATCGAATGCGAGCTACACCTAAACGCGGTTCGATTTCCTCCACCTTGGTTCATTGATCGATAATCCAACCGTTGGTTAGCTTCGTATCGTCACTCTCTATGTTTTTTTAGTCGAAATCGAAGGCCAATTCGGGCCCTAGAGGCTCCGATTAACTAAGGTCGTTGGATGGTTAAAGTTTTAAAGGTGGCTGAGAATAGTTTAGGGTCAGGGTTTGGCAAATGAAAGGAATGGAGGTACTATTATAGAAAATTTTCCAAAGCACTGTTTGCATTTGAATTTTTCGAACCCCAAATGAAGCGTGTCGCTTGGCGTTCTATATGTCGTACCCCTATTCCAAACACGATGGAATATATCAGAAACCAATTCCATTTTATTCAGAAGATAACTTTTCAAAATCAAATTATATAAATTTAAATTCCTTTAATTAATTTGTACGCGTTTCGAACTCGCATGACCAAACAATATGTTCGATCGCCATGAAATCCGACGGCATATAATAATTCATTATTATGGATCCGATGAAACTAGTTTCGTTAAAATATAAGATAGTGCCCTAGAAAACTATTTTCACACGTTAATTAAAATGAGTAATTTCCAAAATCAATTAAATTCATTTTTAAATCCAAATTAAAAGTTTACTATCTTTCTTCTTATTCAAATACATTCTAAATCAACTTTTGAAATCATTTTCATTTATATTAAATTCAAGATTCAATTATTTAAACATTTTTAGATATTAAACTAAATAATTCAATTATCAAATCAATCGCTAAATTTGAAATATAAGTTATTCAACTTATAAAATAAATTTTTCCATATTTAAAATCAATTAAATATTCCAAATTCGAACGATTGAAATTTTGGGTCATTGCAATAAATAGGTTTTATAACTCAAAAATACCCCTTTTTAATAATAACTAATGATGGTAAAATGATTTTTAAAATGTGTTTACAAAAATAATTTTTTCAAAGGAAAATAAAAAATGTGACCGAAATGCTTTTTTCAAAAATTCAATTTTTCACCATCAAAAAATTGTTAGAAAGGTTGTAAATACCTTAATACACTTAAACTCATATTATTATAAATGATAAGTACTTAAATTAAATAAGTTAAGTGTGGAAATAATATGTGTATTTTAAGGAAGCATGAAATGACTATTTTCATAAAAAAAATTAAAAAGTAAAATATGAAATGTCACATCCCTCTTACACCATAAGTACAATGTAGTGTAATATTTAGTGGTTAAAAGGGAAGCTTTACATGATGGTTAATAGGTGGGGGCCTTGTGATGATGTGGCATTAAATTAGTGGAGGGTGGGTTCTTTAATGATAGTTTAGTAAATTGCTAATTCAAATTTATATAAAAAAATTCCTTATTTTCTCTCTCTCTCTCTCTCTTTAATTTTTTCAACTTCATCTCTCTTTCTAAAGCTTAGGAAAACTTTTTAATGGCTTCTCTTTGATTTCCAAGTTTAAAAAATCAAAGCTTTTTCATTTTAATCCTTTACAAATTTGTTTAAAACACTCCTCCTTACACTTCTATAGCTTCTCCTTGCCAAAACAACTACCCACCCACCTCATCAACCCAAGGCCGAGCCTTGTTTACCCATGGTTGAGCCTTGTCATGCCTAGGCAGAGCCCACTTTCCAAGATCCAATGCCGAAAATCATTTCTTTTAAAGAAAATTCAATGACCTGGGCCTATTTTAAATTTTAGAAAATTTGGTTGATTTTGGTGAGTAAATTATTTGTTGTTGGGAAATGTTTAAACTTCTTATGTTAGTAATATTTGGGTATGATAGGTTACTAGAAACTATTGGATTTGGATGTGTTAGTTAAATATGTATGCTATTGGTGGGTGATTGAAAATTAGACTTGATAAATATAGTCTAAAAGTTTAGTTTTGTGTTAAAGTTGTTATTTTGCTCATGTATATGATGATAGTATAAATTTGTATGTGTGAGCTTGTATGTTTTGATATGAGATATGAAAGTTAGCATCTTTATATACTATTGAGACTTGAGATCTTTTAGAAGAGAATCAAAACTTCTTTATTAGTTTTCAAGTTACTAAGAGATTCAATGATTAAAACTTTGTTTAGTTTTCGAAATAACAACTTTCCCATATGTTTTTCAAAAAAAGTAAAATTAGAAATGAAGTTTGGAGTAAGATCTAAACTAGATCTAACTTTAACGAGTTGCATTCATAGCGATAGTCGTTATGAATGCAGCTCGGAAAAAATTATTTATTATATCTTAAAATGATTCTTTTTTAAATGGTTTTGAAAATCTTTTTCAAAATATTAATTAAGTACAAAAGTTAAATATTTTTGTAATTAATTAGAGTTTAATATTAATTATTTAATTAAGAATATTATTAATTAATTATAATTAAGTTAAGTAATTAGTATTTAAGATGAATTAAGAAGTTAATTTTAATTAGTTAATTAAGAAGGCTTTAACTAAAGGTTGATTAAGTTAAAGTTTAATTAAGAGTTGAATATTATTAAGTTTAAATTATTTCTTTAAGTAATTATTAATTAATTTATTATTAAGTTAAGAAATTAGTGTTTAAGTAATTAGTTAAGAGGTTAATTATAATCAATCAATCAAGGAAGTTCTAATTAATGATTATAAGCTAAGAGTTAATTATGAATTAAATTTTATCTAATTAAGTTAATTATTTAATTAATTATTATTTAATTTTAGTTAATTAAAATAATTACTAATCAAGTAGGGTTTAATTAATTAATTAAAATTTAATTAAGGGTTATCAAGTTTAATTAAGTTTATATTAAGGTCAAATTTTGATTTAATTATGAATTAATAATGATTAGTTGAGATTTAATTAAGTCTTAATCAATGATTAAAGTAATAATTAATTAATTAATTAATTAATTAAAGGTTTATTTTTAAACTGAATCGGTTATATTTCAGGTTAGTTTTCTTTATAAGTAAACTGATTTTAAACCAAGGATTTCTTGTTTGTGCCATTTAGTCCAATAAATATGAATGTTTCATTGACGACATCTATTTAGTAGAATAAAACACCGTTCTGCTATCATTTTATTTGATAAAATATAGATGACATTTGTCTAACAAAATAAAACACCGCTCTACTATCATTAAATTTGATAAAATATAGACAACATATGTTTAGCAGAATAAAACATCGTTCTGCTATTGATAAAATAGATGACATCTATTTAGCTGAATAAATCCCCATTTTGCTATGATTAAATCAAGTAGATTATTTAGGCATCCATTTAGCAGAATAAATCCTCGTTCTGTTGTTACATAATTTTGGACATTGAATTGTATACCAATAAATTCATATTGGATAAGAGATGTTCTCTAATTATTTATAGTTGTTAATTGCCTTTGTATTTGTGCTCCCCTTTTGTTCTGTGATGTTTGATATGGAAACTGTTATCCCCTTTGAAATATTTTGTTAAATCTTATGCATAAGTTTTACAAAGATAATTAATTATTTAAATAACGATGGTTTAAAATAAATAAATTATTTCAATAATAAGGTTTTAAAATTAATCTATTATTATAATAGTAAGGATTTAAAATCAACTAATTATTTTAAAAATGGCGTTTTATAATTGATTAATCATTTTAATAATGTTGTTTTAAATATAATTAATCATTTAAATAAGGATGTTCTAAAATTAATAAATATTTTTAAATAGCGTTGTTTTGAAGCAATTAATCAAGAATTAAGCTAACTGATTATTTTCAATAAAGATGTTTTGAAATTTTTTAATCCTTGATTAAAGTTGATTTATTATTTTAAGTGATGATATTAAAGGAAATTATTATTTTTTAAAAGGTAATTAATTTGTGTTTGAAGTAAATCAATTTATTTTGATAAAGTTGTTTAAAATTAATATTTTTAAATGTGAAATCCTAGCATTAGTTCAGTTTTAAAAGTATAAAAGTTTGATTCGTTATGGAAAAATAGTCCCGTAATCCGATATCGCTTATATGGAAAGGGTTTAGTGATACTCTTAACACTAAATATCAAGGCACAATTCATTTCTATCTTAAAGGTTAAAAAGGTCGTCAAGGTAATGCCTAGAGGTAACACTACCTCCACTTACCCGGCTTCATTTTCAACCGAGGGATGGCACTGGTTTGGAATCATCAAGTGGTGGTAAGAATATGAAATTTAATTTCCATATGCGAACATTTTAATTATCTCTGATAGTTGATTTATTTACTATCGATTCAGCCTTTTCCTTTGGATGTCGTCGGTTTTAGACAATTTATTGCCGATTTAAGCTTCGTTATCCTCTGTCGAAAATGACTAAAACCAAAAAGCGAGTGAGAGCCAAGTTATGTGGGGTTTCTTCCATTAGGATATATTCACATCTACTATAGGTTGGTTTCGGTTGAATATGCACTAAGATATGAAGACTCGGATGCTCGATAAGGTTGGCAGGGTCCGGCTTGGAGTTCTTGAGAGATGTCACAAGAAAGAATGACTCTTTTAGGTATATTGACTAGATGTATACTTTCGGTAAGGGGGTGTACCCTCCTAGTCATTTGTTGGAAAATTTCCTTTCTTTCCCTTTGATTCTAAATTTTTAAATTTATCTCTTTCTTAATTACATCGAGAAGTGACTGTACCTTTCTCGATGTTTAATTACTTGTGCCCATCCTTTAAGTTTGGATATTTATCTTGTCCATGCTCATTTATTACATTTGGGATTGTTGTTCTGATTTGTTTCCAATTTCTTCATCTTTGAATGTTGTTCTTGTGAGGTAAAAACTCGTTCCATGATTAGCGGCGTGATCTCGTGGAATTATTATATGTCACTCATTACTTGAGTTTCTCACGCTGGTATTTCCAAACTGATCCGTGTGTTATTTTGTTTTAACGCTTTTGTTAGACCGAGCATATTTTTCCAGATTAGCTTCAAATGCTTTGAAGTTTAAGAGATGAGCTAAATGCCCATGATATATCCTCTTATTTCTTTATTTTTCCACTGTGTTGGTTGTTGTATTCTTCGACGGTTGTAAGGACGGACTGTTATAACTGTCCAGGCTGATAATAGGATAGTGTACTATGATATTGTATAAATAAAAATGATTTCTTATTGTAAACATTTTGTGCATACTATATATTGCTCGTCATTTTTTGTGAGATTCTATTTTTTCTTTTCTTTCTTCACCCCAAATGACCTATCTTCCGAATACTTAAATGATCAACACACGAATACCGAGGATGTATGGTGTTTTGACTTTACGTGTAAGAAAGGCGGTTCGTTACAAGAAGATGTGCTATCAATTGAATGGGAATGAACATTTGGAGTGCATTCGCAACCAATCTTTGGCATGTTGCGTTCGCGTTATTACGGACAAGTTAAATGCTTTAGACAGGTATGAAATGGGAACCTCCAGACGCACCGTTTGAGCCAATCGTTACAAAATAAACGGCTGACGTTAGACGCATCCGACACCAACGGTTCAACACCACGTTTATTTTTTTACCCTTATATATGACTTTCCTTCTCTCTTCTACCTCCTCACCAACATCAACCTCAACTTCAACCCACCAAATCTGCAAAAGGCAAACGCATTTTGAGTTAATTTTGGATTTACTCATCTCAATATCGTTTATGTTTACTTTACATTTTTTTATTATTATTTTGAGTTACATAAGGCCAAAGCTGTTCAAAAAACTACCATAGAAGTCCAAAGAATTGGTCCAAACAAGTAATGTTGTTGTTCCTACGTTGTGCCACCGATGCTTATGGAGTTAGTGGAACCAACGAAAAAGGCATCCATAAGAAAATTGCACCTGCATTGAATGTATAACGACCCGAAATTTCCGATCTCGAAAATTCCAGATAGTTAGAAAAATAAGAAAAGAGAAAGAATAAGAAACAGAAACAAAACACAGATTCTCACATTCGCAGCGGATAAAATATAATTTCAAATAAAATAACAGTTATACAAAGAAAGCCGTAATTGTTATTTTACATTTTTAATACATCAGGGTTACAACCGTTACACGACACTGGACAGTTTAAAACAACATGTCCTAGATATACAACAATATATCACAGCGGAAACACTCCATACGTTCCTGCCATCCAGCTTGCCTCCTGAGCTCCGGAACGTCCTTATCTGAAAATCTATAATACTCGGTCTGACCCTAGCAATACATCAAAGTAACACCCGGGTCAGGCTGGAAACCAGCGTGAGTAAACTCATCTAACAAGAAATACCAATGCATACAACTTTTTAAAAAAAACCCGGGTAACTCGTATCTCATTACGAGTTCTTAACTTGCCATAATCAAACTTATTTCACACACAATCCTTTAAGTACCATTACATATTTTAAATGGTCCAGTTTGCTTAAATTATTCATTTCAGCCTATTGATTTCACAAATCAAATCTATAAAGAATTATTGAAAGATTCCAAATCAAAGTGGTTTCGGGTATTTACTGATACCCGACCCCGGTCTCTTCAAATTCAAAATTATCTTAACCCAAGTTATTCAAGTAAAATACAATTCAAATTTTAAATACAGGGTGTCATCTTTAAACAGTAATTCATCATTGATAGATAACCACATTATCGTAATTCCAACCAGCCATATCATATTACGTAACATCATAAATCACACATCAGAGATAACAACCAATTCAAGGTATTCAATATAATTAATCATTCATAAGCAAGATTAATTGGTTGTCAAATTCCCAATTAATTCAATTTAATCTCCAAATATATTAAATTAAATATCTTTAAATCCAGCTTACCTATAATAACAAACCATTTTAATTAATTAATGAAATTACTAATCAGCTCTTAATTTAACATTAATTAATTATACTGCAATTAATTATCCTTTAATTGCTCTCATCGCCTAATTATACCATAATATATCACATTTAAGTAAATACCCTTTTTATTTAATTGAGTAACTAACTAACCTTTAATTACTTTCATTAACCCTTAATTAATTACACCAAGTAATTAATTCTCAATTACTTCCATTGAGTAATTATTCTCTATCCACTTCTCTTAAGAAATTTCCTTTAAGTAATTATTCATTAATTACTTATGCAAAGTAATTATTCTTTATAAATCTCATTCAGTAATTATACTTTAATCCATTTAACAAGTGATTATTCTTAATTAATTAATTTCATAAATAAATAAATTATCCTCTTTAAATTAATTCTTTAATATAAATTACTCAACCTTTAATTTCATCTAGTAATTGATTAGCCTTAATCATCCATTAATGATCCCTTAATTACATAGAGCAATCATTCTTCTAATCACTTCCACTAAGTGATTATTCTTACCCATTTCCTTCAGTTATTATCCGTTTAATCATTTCATTAATCGGTCTCTACTTTCTTTCATTTAATTAATCGCATTAACAATCTTCATTTCATAAATTATCTTGATAACTAGTTTAAAATTTTGCTTTGAATTTGTCACAAACCTGGTTATTATTTGGTTAACAAAAAATATTTTGTTTTAAATAACTAGAATCATACATTATCCTTTCAAAGCTTATTACTATACAAGCAACCCGAGCCAGATCAAATAATTCTCGTGCCAAACCCGATTCCTTCTTCTCACGAAAAATCGAGTTCTAACTCGATGCAAACCTAAACTTTTCTGAAGCAAAACACTGTGCTACCATATGATACACAAATCTCGCGTGCACGTGCACGGACTCACGTTGACACTCCGATCAAGGATGACCTTGCCGACAAGTTGACCCTGACCCCTCTTCCCAATTACAAACATCAGAAACTCGGGTCGAACACTAAATCGAGAATGAGCCCGAGCGATGAAATTCTAGAACGAACCCATCAGCAAAAAGTTTCCCCTCGACGCCACCACCGTCCACCCGAAAACTCGTCACCCTGCCCAGAGCTTCGCCTGCGGCAAATGCTCCCATTTCACCCACGCTGACCAAGACCGATGCATCATAGTCGACGTGACGAACCCGATTCCATCGTCGAACCCATCAGGCAAAAGAACCCTAGATTGATTTCGTGCCACCCCGACGATGATCAGAAAATTTACTTAGCATTTTTCCCGATATCCCAGGCCTACAACCTTCCTCTGGCCATAATTTCTACACCTTCGACCTACGCAATCACCAGAATTCGGCGAAATACCAAATTCCGGTCATTTAACGACTTCTCAACAACCACGAATATAAAAGTCATAGGATTTGCATCAAAAATCTTCATATTCAAATAAAATTCAATTTGTATGATCAAAACTTAAATTTTTAAATATCTAATTCTTGCCTTGAAATTTCTTTTTCACTGTTTCATCTTATTAGAGATGATTACCTGATATATATACTAGGAAATATTTTTAAAAAGTTTGGTTTGGTAAACACACACAAATTCCCTTCAAAAATCTTAACACAAGATTGTTTATATCAAGAGATATAGAAATTTTTCCTTGGTTTTGTCTGTAAGAATTTAATCAGAGACCAGATATTAATACATAGAATTACACTTATTTATATATATATATATTCAATAATTCAGCTATTTTCCAAACAAAGTACATTCATATAATCATTTATTCACACATCACTACGAAATTGTATCATATGCATCAGATTTATCTTTAAAAAAAATTGTAGTTTACTCACCTTATACTGTATTTAACAGAGGATCAGAGAACAGGGGTTGCTTTCGAACTGGAATTTGTTTTGATGATCTGTATTTGAACTTGATCTTGTTGAGATGATCCTTGCTTCAAGTTTAAGTTGTTGCATTAGGATCTGAAGCTTGCTTATCTTACTTCAGGTTTAGGTTGAACAAATTTTGATTTATTTATTAGTTTGATTGATTTTTTTCCTTAGAAAAATGAATATACATCCTAAATTAATCTATATATTTCAACTAAAATAAAACAATGACACTTGTCTTTACATATTTTATAAAAGCTATAAATGTTGATTTCATGAATCACGAAACTTACAAATGTCTAGAGCCCTTACTTATATCTAATTTGTTTTTTTATTAATGTATGTCTTTATATTCATATGTTTAATTTTTTTTCATGGACTATACTTGATATTTACCTTCATACCTATATATGTATATATTTAAAGAAATTATGAACCTAAATTGAATTTTATTTTAAACTTTGAGCTTTAATACTTAGCAAGTAAATATATACATGTACTATCTTTATTGTACTGAAAATATAAAAATTTATTTTTAATAACCTTGTAAATAAATTTTGAATTTAAACCATAGCTAAAAATTTACAATATATATATATATATATATATATATAAAATAGAGAACATATTCATTTGTAAAAGATAAAATTATGCCAAATTGAAAAATTACAAAAGAAGATCATTAGATAAATATTATCCAATTTCAATAATTATAACAGAGGATTATCAAATAAATATTTATCCAGATATTAAAATTCAGTTTCTATTAGTTATATTCAGATATCTTTTACTATCAAAATTCTTATTTATTCGATCTATAAACCAGATAATTATCCAACTATCAATTTCAAAAATTCGGGTTATCACAGAATGAGGCCTTGATGACTATTTCAAAGGAAATATCGGTAACGGATGATCAAAGTTGTCACAAATATGATGGCTAAAGAGATAATGGTCTGTATGGTAGAGTGTTATGTCCAAAATTTCCGTAGTCTTAGAATAGACTCAAACCGATGAAATAGACTACAAATTGTTAAAGAAATGAGTCAGGGAGATTGGAAGTTGTCAAGATTGAAAAAATAAAATATTTGGCTAAGTTTCAGAAATGAAAATCAGGTTGGTACTGACATGAATCCTGTTGGTACGACATGATTCACACCAAAATGATTAGATATATGTTGAATGATGATATGAAGAAACTCGGGAAGTTTGACGAACTTTTGGACAACAAAATCATATTGGTATCGTCATGATTTGGTTGGTACTGACATGAATTTAAGATTTGGAATGATAAGAGATGGATGAAAGGAGCTTAATTATGATGAGAAAATTGGCTTTGCATGCATAAATTCATGCTGGTACCGATCTGATTCAAGTCGGTATCGATTTGAATTTCTCCCTAATATTCTTATGGCATGACCTAGTTTACCCATGGGATATTCAAATATTGGAGCTATGATGTTTTCAAACCTAGATGGTGAGATATATGTTTGATTTTGCCTATAAATTTGAAGCTACTTGCTACTAGAAAAGGGATTGACACTTTAGACCTAGAGAACAACCTTCTTCTTCTTCGTTCACTCTAAAAATTTTATAAATATTAGATTGTTGTTGAATTTGAGTTGTAATCTTTGTATTTCTGAGAGAATCAAAAGAGCTAATAAGATTAAAGTGGACGTAGATCTCAGATTTGCTGAACCGCTATAAATGTTTTTCGTATTTATTACTTTATTTTGTTAAATCTCTTTGTTTACTTTCTATTTGGGGTGTTATGCTATTTTCCGACGTAGCGTAGAGTTTACGTAACAAAAATAGCACATTATGGGATTTAGTGAGGGAAACGGTTAGCTGAAGCAAGTAATATGTATTCTTGCAACAACCCTGTTTTCAATCAAATACAGCCTACAATACATAATGGAATATAATTAAATATGTGTAATACGTCTTTGTCATCCAAATCGTCTCCTAAGCTCCATAGCATCCTAATAGAATCTGTAATACTCGGTCTGACCCGAGTATTATAATAAAAGAACACCTGAGTAAGTCTGGAAAACCAGCGTGAGAAAACACACTCAAATTGAATTAGTACAATCATCAAAATCCCTTGAAAAACAAAGGTATCTCGTAAGACCACGCCACACATAAAACAATTGTAATGCCCCAAAATTTTGTGAAAAAAAATTATTTTAATAAAATAATTTCAGTTCAAAAATATTTAGATTAAATATTGATGGAATTTCTGAATTTAATTATGATGTGCAAAGATATGTGTGCACATGCACACTGGAAATGGCACAGGGAAAATCCAAGAATTTGTGGAAAAAAAATAAGAAAGTGAATTCTTTATTTAAAGCATTGGATTTTAACTTAGGCCTAACCAAGTTAAAAATCAAATATATGCCTATATGTATTGTTTGTATTCTGTGAAACATGGGGACTTAAATAAAATAAACATTTATATGACTATATACATGTATATTTTCCTTAGAGTAGAAATATGTTAGAACTAAGCAAGAAAATAACATCAAAATGACATGAGGTGCAATATAAGTAAGTATGTATGTATAGGTCAAAATAGCAAAGAGGATTTTCAGGAATAAGTAAAAGTATAAAATATAGTAGTCACGCTTTCATCATGACTTGAATAAGTGAGAGATATTCAAAAACAACCATTTTCTGAAAAAGCAAAAGGAGGGAAGTACTGTCCATAACTAGCTAATGCAGCCAGGGTAATTAAGGATGGAAATGTGAAAATATAAAATGCAAAATGCATGATGTTAGTCAGGACAAGAATGGAATTTTGTCTTGATAAAACCCTAGTGAGAATATGCATATAAATAAGAGGTATGGCCAGAAAATCATTTTACCCGAGTTACTCAAAAAAAAATACGAGAAAGAAGGAAAATATTTAAAAGGAAGGAGAAACATTTAAGGGTTTTCTGGATCAGATAGGAAGGAAAACTTAGGTGAGTAATCTCACTAGACTCATGGCATTAAAACCTGATATGAGGTAGCCAGACTTTTATGTTGTTATTTGTATTTTTCCGATTTTGTTAAACACAGTCTTATGAATATTCTTTGAATGTTTTTTGATTTGGTAAAATGTTTTATTATGGATGTTCTTTGGATGGATTTTTGATCTGATATAATGTTGTTATGGATGTGCAAGCCACTGTTTTATTATACTCAGAAAAGTTAAGGCACAAAACCTTAAAATCAAGGGAAGAATACTCACAGCTGATGTGGATCTATGGCATGGAAATTTTAAATAAAAGAAAATATTATGAGCTGCATTGTACCTTGTATAAGTGCTGAGGCTTAAAAATAATGTATTAGGGGTGCAATTGAGTGCTGAGCCCTTGATCAAAAAGAAAACCCCACAAGTTAAAAATTATGGTTACGCTAGATCATGGATCTGGTTCAACCATAGTTACTGGCAGATCAAAATTTAACTTAATATGCCATGTATCTTTTTATAGTTGTAAATATTCTTGTATTAATTTAAGATCAAGATATCTTATGACAATATTCTTGAAAATAATTATTTACTTGTTTTTAAAAATTATGCTTGCAAGATGTATAAGATGTTCTCATGTATGCAGTGACATGTTCACCTAGCTATCTGATGATAGAATCAAATAAATGCTTCTAGTAAATAAACTAGGAATGATGAGCCAAGAAGGTTGCTGGAATGCTTGACATATTTTAGGTATTCAAGTTGGCACATGGTTTGTTTAAGCCCTGAGATCTTTGTGCAGTGATGTGAATTAGTTCATTGCAATGTGTCCCCGTGATTCCTTGATAGCAGATGAGGCTAGGAATTTAAATTGATTTATATATATATATAACCCATAAATGAAGAAATAGGAACTTGAGTATTTCCTAGGTTGGTTGGAATGGAACCATGGTAGTTCCAGTGCAACTATATGTTACTAATAAATGTTCATGTTTGCATAATTATTTATATGTATATGGATGATTGCTGAAGATAACATACTTGCACAAATTTATCTGAAATATAGTAAAACAATTGAAAGAAGCAATAGCATAAGCAACAAGTCTGTACTCATGCATCATCTAATTGTCTAATGCCATGAATATTTTGTTATTGTTCATACCAGATCATAGATCTGACCCTTGTTTGCTCATGGTATATGGGGGTGTCTCATTTTTAAAATGAGGCAGTCACTAATGCTCTTTCAGGAAATGCAGGAACTAAGTAGGAAGAAGATTATGGCAGTTGAAAAATGAATGAGCATGCTTACTAGTTTTAATAAGAGCATATGATGATTTTATCTGCATGTATTCATGAGAAGTGTGTTTTTAAATTTGCTTTTATGTAATGAACCTGCTATGTTAGTTGCTTATGTTAAATTCTGTGATTTGAAAACTAAAAGAAATATCTGATTTGAATCAAAGAAAATAAGCTTAAAAGTTATCTGTGAAAATCTAAGAAAATAATAAAACTGTATTAAGCATCTGTCATACAAAAGTTATATGTATTAGTCAAGTTTTAGTCATTCAAAAGTAGATAGTTTTGAAGAAAAGTCTGGTTTTAATTTGGAATAATCTTTGGTATTTAGTCACTTTTCTTTGATATATCTTGTGAAAGAATTCAAGTTCAGCTACGAGTTGTTTTGTGAAGTGTACATATACCTTAAAAAGGCTTCAAGTACTTTAAAAGTGAAAGGCATTTTAAAATTGACATGGATTAAAATGTGTGACTGGTTGACACAGCCACATGGCTCAGCCAGCTTCAAAAGAGTGGGGTCATGGTTGATCACGTTGGTCTGCAATTTGAAAGAAAAATACATTTCAAAATCCTTTGTTACTTTAGCCAATATCTCACCTAAAACCTCTTTTTAAAATACTAATGACAAATGTGCATTTCAACTGGTTAGTATCATCAATCCAGGAATCATTTTGAATTCAAAACCTGGATCACATTAAAACCTAATGGTTGCACACATTTTAAACATTCTCAAATCAAGTATTTTTGTCATGAAAAACTCATAAGCAAATAATCAAATGAACAACCCATGGTGAGTCATAATGTTTGAGTCAAGAACAGGATAGGCTCAAAGAAAATTATGAACAGTTTCTGGCTCTAATTAAATAGCATATATTTAAACTATACAATAAAAAGGCTTTAAATTCTGAGATTAGGATCTACTCATATATTATAAGTATCAAAAAAAACATGAAAATTCATAATGGGTGGAAATTCAAATTCAAATTCCAAACAAACAGAACATGCTCTTGTTTAATTACCTTAACTCTGATTTAAACAAGAGGGGCATATTCATCTTCATATGTATGTGCATACCTTAAGAATACATTGATATATCTATATTAGTAGAAATTTTGAATCCTGGATAAATTGGAAAAAAAGACTCTGAGAATTTAAACTAAGTTTAATTGAGCAAAATGTATGCGTATATGTATACATAAAAAAATCCTATAAAATATAGGTAAAATAGGAGGGTCATTTCATTTGGTATCAGAGCCAGATTGCATTGGTTACTAAGTACTATAGAAATATATATATATATATATATATATATATATTGTCTGTTTGTTTGGATGAAATAATTTAGATAGGAAAATATTAACTATGGAAAATACTCATAGTATACTAACACCATTTTCCCATAACTTAGTTAGCAAACCGTGGTAGGAAGGGGATCACATCAAGCAGGAACAAGTGCACCACAAATTCTTGATATGCAGGAGTTTGTAAGGGTTTTAAGGGATGGAATTGGGCATAGGCATGAGAATCCACATGAGGAACTTTCAAAACTATTAAAGGCTTATATAAATTTGGGAGGCAAAAGTTTTGAAGGGACTGAGAATGTGATGGAAATTCAAGCATGGTTGAGGACATTGGATAGTATTTTCAATGACATGCAGCTTGATGATCAAAGGAAGAGGCAAGTGGCTTCAAGACAGCTGAAAGGAGTAGCTTTAAGCTGGTGGGAGGTGATCGTAGCTAGGAGAATTGAAAATGAAATCACTTGGAATCAATTCAAGGAAATGTTGGAGGCAAGATTTGTACCAGCATCAGCTAAGACCACTTTACTTGAAGAATTTATTAGACTCAGGTAGGGAAATTTGAATGTCACTGAGTACACTCAAAAGTTTGAGAGATTATCCAAATATGGAGCAATGCTAGTGGCAGATGAAGCATCCAAAAATGACAGGTACATTAAAGGTTTGAACCCAGGACTTAGCAGAGCCATGTTACCTTATGCTGACAGGACTTTTGATCAAGTAATAGACTTGGCTTTGAAACTCGAGCAGCATGACAAGGAAAGGGAGAAGTATAGAAATTTTAAGAGCAACAACAACAAGAAGAATAAGGGAAGATACCACCCCTATGACAAGAAGAAGGAGGAAGCAGACACCAAAAAGGCCAGTGATACCAAGGCCAGTGATGCTAAGAAGAAATTGGTTTGCCATCAATGTGGAAAGGAAGGACACATCAAACCAAGGTGCCCAGAATTAAAAGGAGGGGCTTTCAAGTGCTATCTATGTGGGAAAGAGGGGCATATGAAGAGAAACTGTCCTAAGTATAAACAGCAAGGTAAATTGGCAAATTTGGAAGGCAAAGGTAAACCCACAGTGGAAATTAGTGATAAAAATCATGGTCAAGTGGAAGGTACACTACTTATTTGTACCATACCCATAGCAGTAGTATATGATAATGGGGCAACCCACTCTTTAATTTCTTATGAACTAGTTAAGATGCTAAAATTGAACTGCATATTAGTTGAAACCCCATTGCTTGTACAAAGTCCACTAGGGAGTTCTAGTGTTTTAAAAATGATTTGTGTGGATGTGGAATTAAACATAGGAGGAGATACTTTTATTTCCAATTTATATGTTTTAAACTACCCAAATATAGGTGTTATATTAAGAGTAGACTAGTTAAGGCAATTTAAAGCCACAATTAATTTAGATTCATCCACCATATCATTGCAAAAATTTAGAGGCCAGAGAATCACAATTTTGTGTGAAGTAGCTAAAGAAAGGAAATTGTATCATTTAATTGACTTGGAAAAAGATTTCAGTGAACTATCCATTGAAGAAATTCCCATAGTCAATGAACACTTAGATGTGTTTGGGGAGGTTAAGGGTGTTCCACACCATAGACCAGTAGAGTTTCAAATCAATCTCATTCGAGGAGCAAGCCCAATAATTAAGAAGCCTACCAGAATGGGGCCAAGTGAGTCAAAAGAATTGAAAAACCAGTTAGAGGAATTAGAAAGTAAAGGGTTTATAAGGCCAAGTAACTCATGCTGGGGTGCTCCAGTGGTGTTTGTAAGGAAGCATGATGGTACTTTGAGGATGTGCATAGATTACAGAGAACTAAATAAGATCACCATCAAAAATAAATACCCATTGCCTAGGATAGATGATCTCTTTGATCAACTCAGTGAAGCTAAGATATTTTCTAGATTAGACTTAGCATCATGGTTTCATCAGATGAAGGTTGAGGACTCAAGTGTTAAGTACACTGCATTTAACACTAGATATGGTTTATATGAGTTTATGGTTATGCCATTTGGGTTGACAAATGCCCCCTCATATTTTGTAGATTTGATGAATAGAACCTTTAGATATTATTTAGACAAATTTGTGCTGATTTTTATTGATGACATTTTAATTTATTCCAAAACAGTGGAAGAGCATAAAAATCATTTGCATCTGGTTTTGTCTAGATTGAGGGAAAAGCAGATAGTTTTGAAGAAAAGTCTGGTTTTAATTTGGAATAATCTTTGGTATTTAGTCACTTTTCTTTGATATATCTTGTGAAAGAATTCAAGTTCAGCTACGAGTTGTTTTGTGAAGTGTACATATACCTTAAAAAGGCTTCAAGTACTTTGCAAGTGAAAGGCATTTTAAAATTGACATGGATTAAAATGTGTGACTGGTTGACACAGCCACATGGCTCAGCCAGCTTCAAAAGAGTGGGGTCTTGGTTGATCATGTTGGTCTGCAATTTGAAAGTAAAATACATTTCAAAATCCTTTGTTACTTTAGCCAGTATCTCACCTAAAACCTTTTTTTTAATACTAATGACAAATGTGCATTTCAACTGGTTAGTATCATCAATCCAGGAATCATTTTGAGGAAGCACCAACTGAAGGCAAAATTTTCAAGTGTCATTCTGGAAGAGAGAAGTGTGATTTTGGTCATATTGCTACTGAGTAGGGCATTTCTATAGTTCCTGATAAAGTAGCAGCAGTCTAATATTGAAATCAACTCAAGAATGCTATAGATGTGAGAAGTTTCCTCATATTAGCGAGATCTATAGTTGATTCATAAAGGACTTATTAAAGGTAGTGGTATTGTCAACCGACTTGGCGAAGAAGAATTAGACCTTTATCTCGGACGTGCAATATAGGTATGCATTTGTGAGTCTAAAGAAAATGCTAATAAGTGCACTAATATTAGTTATTCAAAGTGGGAATGAAGAGTTGACAGTATACACAGATGCCCATTGTACGACATTGGGTGCAGTGCTAATGCAGAGGGATAAAGTTGTTGCATGTGTTAATTTACAACTGAAACTGCATGGGTTTTTCCCCTACGATAACCAAAACATTTTATATCAAAATCATTTGATATTATAATATTGTCTATAGAAAATAAACTAGAAAATAGCTGAAATGCTTGCATCTCACATTTGGCATAGTTGGGCATAATCAAAATCGTATAGGCTCGTAGTGGATATTGGATTCCACACAATGATTAGACACTGGGGTACCACCAATCATAGTACATGTCTAGAAAAACGTACCAAGGACCTCACCAGGATACCCTACAACACAAGATCGGCCCTACCCCTAACCTAGATAGAACAGAGTATGTTATTACCACGGGTGTTCCCACCCTTATCGGGAGCTTTTTTCCATGCACCACTGTATTCATAATTTATAATATATATCTGAGAGCATCTAGAAAGGTGATAACATATCCTAATTAGGTATGACCCACTTAGCCTTGCTGCATCTCTCTTGAGTTTTAGTCATTCCAGTTAATGAGGCTTGAGGCAACGATTACATTTTTAAGGAATTCCAGTTAGAATGCTCATCGTCCTCCAATGATGATGTTCTGATAGCATTCATCAATACAAGTAGTCCTGGGTCTGCACAAACTAAATCACCCTCTTCAATATCTTCATGATATCCATTCGTAATGCTCAAATCGGATCAAAGTGATTTTTGGATAATTAAATCCAATCCTGGTCTCTTTGAAATGATCAACGAAATTGGCCAATACTTGGTAGTTGGTTATTTAACTATCAATATAACATCCATAATAGTCACTAGGCCCATATTATAATTTTTCAAAATTTATTTTCAAAATATCTTTATAAGATATATATTCAAATCCCTTCCAAATTTTCAATATTTAAGACAACTCAAATACTTATATCCATATCAGGATATTTCAAACCATTTCTTATTTCAACACTTCGAAAAATATTTAAAAATATTTTTTTTAAACCCCTTACTTCCCAACACTTAGGAAAGTTCCATTTATTTATCTTTTCTCAAAACCCTTCACAATTTATATTGTAAATTCCTTAACTCGTTTATAACGAATTCTATAAGTTCTTGGGTTCTTTGATTAAATCTCTTTATTTAAAAGATATATATATCTCATCGAAATAAGTATATGCACAAACCATTTACTTCAAAAATATTTGAAAACTTTTTAAAACAAATGTGGAAAGCACCATGCGGCATCAACCATGAATTCGCAGCTCACTGAATACATCTCTATCCCAGAGAAATCCAAACTTAACTACAGGCAATCTCTGCCTCCGATTTCGCCATGAAAGTGTACCATTACTTTTTGAAAATTTATTTAATAATTAAATACACTTTTAAACAATTAAAATAATTACATAACTTTGAAACAATAATTAATTCTGATTTATTAATAAACTTCTAATTGATTTACAAGACTTGTTTATAAAACTTATAATTCATTTTGACACTTTAAAAATATTTAAATAGCCAACTTTCTGAAATATTTGTATGCTAATTTTTTTTAAATCACCTAGTTTAATAATTAAAATCCTCTTTTTAAAACAACTCAACTTCTTGATAAAAAAATATTTTTCAATTCCTATATAACCAATCTAATATTTATAAATCTCTCTCGATTTATCACCAATCGATTTACGTCCCCAATTTCATAAATCCCACTTTTTCACATTTCCAAAAGAAAAATCTATCATTTCTTTTTAAACTGATTTACCCATCTCATTATAAATTTTTACCATGAATCTATATCTTCAATTTATCAAATGATAACCATTTCACTTTATTTACAAACATTGTTTATAAATCCCATCGTCTCATTTTCCATTTACAATGGTTTCACATCACTTAAATCCATTTATTAACCAATTTCTAAACTAAATTCCATTTATAAATAAATTTCTTAAATAACTAAACTATATTCCAAAAACCAACCCAAACTCGATCTCACTTCCATTTCAAAACTAAGATATCTTATTTAAGATCCAGTACAACCAACTTTATATTTATTTGCAAATTCCCTATGATTCTCCAAATCTATTAAAAATATCAATTTTTAAAACCTTTTATATTTAGAAAAGTATTACTTAATTTTCTTATTTAAAATCCTTTATATATATTATTCCAACATCTCTATTTACAATGTCCCGAAATAATCAAGTACAAATTTAAAGTCAAACTTTTCATTTTATCCAAATCAATTTCTTTAACTAATCCATAATTCTATATAAACATTTTACTTCAAAAATCTTTTTTATTTGTTTTCAAATTCAAAATATATATTTATGGTATTTTAAAATACCAAAATCTAGACCACTTCCATTATAGCATCCAATAAATTCAAATCACACTATAATCTATATCAAATTATTCAAACATATCATATATAGATATATGAAACTAAACTGAACATTTTTTAGGAATCCAGTTGGATCTCCATAACCTGTTTCCCTGCAACCACGTATGTTAATACAACATAAAAATAACAATCTCGCTTCAAGGCCGGATATCACGGTAATATAGGGTCATCCGCTATTATGCGGGGCGCACAGGGTCTCATCCGCTAAAATATGTGGGAACATATCCAACTACCAATATATACTGCTACATATATTATAACATCCAACTGATAATAATAATTATCACTGTAATAGCCCGCAAATCCGTACCCCTTGAGTCAACACTATTCTACCTAAATCAACTCAAGTTGTACAGAAATACGAACCATTTGGGTTAAAGAAAAAGAGGTAGAAGAAGAAAATAGAAAACAATATCAGAATCTAACCATCGCAGCGGACTAAAATATAATAGAAAATAAATGATCTTTACTCAAAATCAAATATATCTGTTTATATATTACATCATCAGAGTACATCGATCAACGGCTCAACAACAACATACAAATGGATGCACAGCAACTCAATCACAGCGGAATATATATATATATAACAAGTACGGATATACGTATCGTCCTCCAGCTCGTCTCCTGAGCTCCATAGCATCACATCCTGTATTCTATAATACTCGGTCTGACCCGAGCATTACAGTTAAATAACACCCGAGTCAGTCTGGATAACCAGCGTGAGAAAAACACATCCAATTGATTATTAAAGTTTCAAAAATCCTTTGAAAACAAAAGCATCTCGTAAGACCACGCCACAAATAAACATGTCGGGTTTTAACCTTACGATAGCTAAAACAATTTTTATAGAAATCCTCTGATATTATTATAGTGTCTATAGAAAGTAAATAGAATCTAGCTGAAATGCTTGCATCTCACGTTTCAGCAATAGTTGGGCACAATCAAAACCGTACAGGCACTTATTGGAGTTTGGATCCCATACAATGGCAGGGCGACTGGGGTACCGCCCGTCACAGTACCTGGTCTAGATCAGAGTACCGAGGAGCCACCCTAACTCCCCTGCAACACAAGACCGGAACCATTCCTTACTGAACAGTCCCAAGCAAGATCACCCCGCAGTTGGCGCGACCATCCGCCCACTAAGCCGAATAAAAGGGACATCTAGACAGGGGAAACCTCACTCTCCAGTGGGTGCTACCCACGAAGTCTTGCTGCACCTCCCCTGTTTTAGCCATTCCCGGTTGATAAGGCTTGAGGTTAAGCGTTACCTTTCAAGAACGCATCACTTAGAATGCTCATCGTCCACCTGACGATGTTCTGAAAGCATTCAATCCATACAAGTTGCACTGGGTCTGGACAAACCGAATCACCGTCTTCAACTCTTCACGGTCTTCATTCGTAATCGTTCAAACCGGATCGAAGTGGTTTTCGGATAGTTAAATCCGATCTCGGACTCTTCGAAACGATCAGCGCATTGTCCAATATTGATAGTCGGTTATTTAACTATCAATTAATATTCACAAACAACCATCAACCAATAATTTTTCAAATTATTTATTAATCTCAAAAATATCTTCACAAGATATATTTCTATTTTCAATCCTTTGAAAACAGTTTCAAAACCATCATTCTTTTCAGAATCAACTTTCCCAAATATTTTATATCTCCTCTGAAATCACCAAGCACAAAAATAGTTTTTTAAACTAATTTAAAGCACTTTATTTTGAAACATTTAAGTTAAAATTACTTTAATAATTTGTTAAAAATACATACTATATGAATGTTTGAAATAAGGTTATAAAACTAGATTTCTACTTTTAAAAAAATACTAAGTTACTTCTTAATAATTACTGCTAGAATAGATTCAAGAAAATACTTACTTTAAACTTTAAATAATAGAATAATAAATTTTTCAAAACTTGCTTTCTTTAAAAAAAACAGCTTTAAAACATTTAATTTATATTTGCAACTTTACCTTTTAAAACATGTACTTGGCCATCCAGAGAAAGTTCTAACTCAATCACTTAAATCAATTTCCCCGAAATTGATTTCCAATTTATTTTATTTGAAGTAAGTTTCTTTAATTACTCAATTCATTTCAAAAATTCAGTAGTTACGGACTTATTATTATTGTTGTTATTTTCCGTTTGATTTTAAACCTTTTAACTAAAATATACGAATGTCAGGTTTTTTTTTCCCAATTTCTTCTTTATTCCTTAAGTTAAATATTAAATATTAAATAAATGTTTGTTTTTATAATATCATTGAAGTTTCAAACTTCATTAACCTTCTGCTTCAAAAATTCCTTTCCATATACAGAATTTTATTAATTAAAAAGTGATACAAATGAAAGTTATCACATTCTTCCTACAGTTTTCAAAACTTTAAAAATTATAGGATTTGGATAAGAAACGCAAAAGTTATGCACAAAATAGTAGCTCAGGTTTGCATAAAACAACAGGACAGCGAGTTTGGAAGAGGTTTTTCCACATTTTAATCATCGAATTTCAGAAACTGATACAAATAAAAGTTATAGGACTTTCCGTTAGCTTTCCGGAATGACCAAGAACGTCGAATTTGGATTAACGGTTCAAAAGTTATGACCATTTTACTTAAAACATTAAACTTAGCCAGAACTTATGCATTTGCAGGACAGCGACCAACAATTTCAATTTTAGCATAGAAAATTCGAAATTAGGTAAAATGAATAAATAAAAAGTTTTAGCTTAGTTCCTAAGCTTTTCGGAACATTAAAAATTTTCGAATTCCGATAAGAATTGTAAAAGTTATGGATAAAACAATTCTATGATTTGAATTTCACACTTATGTCATTTTGTCTCGGGACAGCGATAAACAATTACAATTTTGGCCAAGATAACATCGAAATTTCGGAAAACTCAAAACATAAAAGTTGTTGAAAAAAAGTCTAAGCTTTCTGGAATATCTAAATTTATCGAAATCGGTTGAGGAACGAAGAAGTTATGGCCAATTTAGTTTCAGCCTTAAGCACAGAGCTAATATTGGTTTTGCTCTCGGGATTATAGTAGAAAGGTTCAATTTTGACATAGCTAACATCCAAATTACAGAAAACACAAAACATAAAAGTTGTAGCACATGAAATAAGTTTTGCAGAACATCCAAGAAATCGAAATTTCATTAAGAATTGAGAAAGTTATGGTTAAATTACTAAGCTGCGTTTTTGATAAAACCGAGCCATTTTTACTTATAACTATCATCTCTTCAAGAATAACATGAATACTAGAAATGAAATAGTTTTTCTCACCTTAAACTTGTGTATTTGACTTGACTCTTTTTCCTTAGCTTTCTCCAAGCTTTTTCACTTTATCTTACTTTTGTTTTTGCTTTGTGAAAGTATCAAAAATAAGTGAACATTTCCACCCTTTATATAGAAATTTTCAAGGCTAGTTTGGTAATTTTAGATTTGGACACTTGTCTTCTTCTCTTTGCACAAGCTTTAGAATGTTGACACATGTCTACTTAGGTGTCTTAAGATGTTTCTACACATGGACACCTAATGGGATTATGTGTCTACTTAGGTGTCTTAAGATGTTTCTACACATGGACACATGTCCTTCATTTTTTTTATGCAAGCTTTATTTCATGACACATACCTTATTTAGTAATCATTTAAGGTGTTCTAGAAGTGTACACCTAAGTGATATATGTGTCATAATTCTATTACATCTTAAAATAGGTGTATGGTCTATATTATGCCACTTGTCTTCACCATGTCATGCCACTTATCCTATACTTATACATACTTATACCTTTTGTATTATTATAAATATAAATACAATAGAGATGGTGTATACAAGAAGCTTGACTAATTAAATTATTATCAATTAATTTTTTTAGCGTTTTTATATATCGTACACTCACGCACTAACTTTGATCAAAACAAAATTTGAAATCCGATAATAATTCAATATTACGGACCCAATGGAACTGGTGTCGTCGAATTCCGAGACCGTGCCTCGGCAGGCTCTTTTTAAATTCAATTTAAACGATTAAATTTCAAAACTGACCAATTCAGTGTTAGATTCCATTTTAACACTTTTATTATATTCAATGTTATCAATATAAATTTATAAGCTTTCAAATTATATTTTTAACAGGCTTAAAATCTCAGGTTTCATATTTTATCCAATTCAAATTATTTAATTCAACAATCTAATTGTCAAATAAATTATGATATTCGTAATTTAAGTTGAGAATTAACTTTTAAATACTTAAAATCAATTAAATATTCCGATTTTAAATGCTCGAAAATTCCGGGTCGTCACATTCCTCCCCCTTAAAAAATTTCGTCCCCGAAATTACTAGTTAGGAAGAATGATCTAATACCCGTTTACCTTTCCCCAAAACCAAACAATTCAACATCTAACTATCTTTTTTATAGAAGATCCATTATCATTCTTATTAACTTCTCAACTTTCCCATAGTTTCAAACTATATTATTTGTTTAACCATTCAAGTTTCAATTTAAAAATCAAATTTTGAATTATCAAAATTTTCTCAATTTTTTTTTCTAACTTCCTAAATTCCCCAAAAAAAAAATTTGCCAGCGTCTCCTTTGCGCGGCTAACTCGGTACTACCATAAAAATGGCTCTACGACCTCCCAAATCCAAAAAGAAAACAAAAGGCCAAGTGGTTCATTCCAAATTCCATACCAAACTTAAATACATACCTTTTGTCGAGCATTTTAAATTTATCTTCTTGAAATCAAAAACCAATTCTCTTTTCCATTTAAATTACCTGCATATCCTGCTTAGCACTAATATCCAATCATAATATTCCCAAAACATTTTATCGACTTCCTCACAAAATGTCAACATCTATTTATTCCAATATTGACTTAAATTATATTGGTAGTATCAATTTCCATTTAAGACTTCACCATTCCCTCTTACATTTAGTTTAAGCATTTTATATGCTTCTTATATTTATTTTCATCTTTCACTTTAGTTTATATCTATTTTTATTCAAATTTATTCTTTCATTTTCATACGAATTCAATTCATCTTTAACTCAGAATATATAAAATTTATTGGTCATTTATTACTAATTCATGTCATTATTTTAATTAGTTTCATTCACTAACTTATTTCAATTTCTAGTTTAAAATTGTTTTGTCGTTGGCAAAATTTTTCCAAAATCTCTCAAAATATTTCTAACTCCCAAAATTTCTGAAAATTTTTGGCAAAATTTCCTTTGTACGGAGGAGCTTTTGCAATTTGATAAAAGAGATAAATATATATACATCGACCCCCACGGTCGGAAAAACCAAAAACAGTTCATATTTCCTATTTTTATTGCGTAGGCATACCTTATTTAGCATTTTTTAAGCAGACAGCTTATTTATTTAGCAGTTAATGCAACCCAAATCCAGCCATACGGCTTCCAGGTACCTGTACTTACTCAATTTAAACATGTAAGTACCAAATATATGCAGTTTAACTATATTTCACCTAGTTGCAATGGTTAAAACATATGAATTCTAAAAGAAATTCACACCAAACATTTTTCTATAAGCAACTTCTACAATTTCCATGTTAATCCAACTGTTCCAATTTATTTATAAACCATTTTTATGCAACTTGAATGGTTTTCAATCCATTCGTATACAACCTCATTAATTTGAGTGGTTTAAAACTCAATTGCTTACATTTAGTTTAGTATTAAGCAAACTGAACTCATATTTAATTCAATTGCTTTCAAAATCAATTTATTTTTACTACTCTCACTCATAGAATGTTTAATTACCCCATTTACAACAAACAACAATTTATTCCATGCAATTTGACGAGATTTATGTGAATAAATAAGCACTTGAGTTTTATAATCAATTTAAATTGAGTTCACTCAATTTTATTCTTAATTCTATTCCATTTTCAATTTATTCACAATCCATATGTTCTCATTTCCATTGCATTTCATTTTATTAACTAAACTAGTTTATTCAAATCATTAACAATTTAGGTTTCTCTCCATTACTAATTAAATTTCCTTTTTATTTTAACCCATTCACAATCATTTATTTAGCCCGACCCATTCCTTTTAAATTTCATTTACAATCCATTTATTTACATTTCATTCCATATTTGTTTATTCCAAACTATTTTATTTAGCTCGAAGACAATCCGAGCTATTTCATTCAATAACCATTTCTCAACTTATTTAAACCACATTTCATTTGATACTTATTTATTCCATCATTTATTTATTCGATATAATTAGTTCATCCACATTCACTTAAACCATTCTAATAAACTCAAAATATTCTATTTTCCTTATTGTCTCAAGTTATTTCAATCCCTTAATAATTTAAATGGTTTACAATTATTTATTTCAGCATTTTTACTCCATTAAATATTATTGGCATCACACCGAACTTTATTTCAATTAAAAATTTATTCTTACTTGATTTAAATCCAATCCACTATTATTAACTTAAATTTTTAGTTGAATTCAATTCAACTCTTTTCCATCTTTTAGCTTAAGTTTATTCACTCCACTTTTATACTTAAGCTCATTCTCATTTTGCAAACAAAGTTCTCTTTTCAATTTATCTTGATTCTATTTTAATTCAATCCCATTTCCAACTACAAATTATTTGATCAATTATTATACATTTTAGGTTTCTAGATTCAGCTCATTCAATTTATTACCTGGCTGTTTCCAAGTTATCTTCACTTATGGATTTTATTTGCACATTCAAATCATTGCTATTTTAATCCATTTACCTTTTATATATATATATACACACACATTTCCGATTATATTTAATTTGTTCACACCTCAAGTTAAATTTTAATTTATAACTCAAGTTCTGAGTCCACTATTCACTTTAATTTACCACCCAATTTCATGAACACACAATTAAATTACATTAACTTTACTGACAATTCAAGTCGAATTCAATTTATAACTTGAGTTTATTTCCACTCTTTATCATAAACTCACAATTCAATTTTATTTAACATTTCATTAATTTATTAACAAATTAGTCCTCTCCTATTTATAGTTCAATACTTGATCTTTAACCCCAAATATCACTTGAGTTTTATTTTCTTAAGTCCAATTTAGTTTATAATTCAAGTTTGAATTTTCTTTTCTTTTTAAATTTAAATTCCAACCCTCAAAGCTTATATTCCATTCCTGATTTAAAAATCATCTTAATGTATAAGTTTACAACCCATCCTATCAGGATTTCCAAATACCCGGTTATTGGTTTCAAACATTTTGAAATCTCCAATATCTCGAACCACATTTCTCAAAAAAAATTTAAACCAATCCTGGCTTTTATTTTCCAACAAATTTCCCTTTGAAATTTTTAAAACAACTTGCTTTTCTAAACAAATCAATTTGGTAGCAAATCGTCACTTAAAAAATTCGAAAATGAATACTGATGATGCGGCCGTCATCATCAGAATTAATTTCCAATAATCCAAGTGATTTCAGTGCTATATCACTTTCAAAATCCCTTTAAAACAATTTCCTTTCAGAAATATCTCCAAAACAATTGTGCTATTATTTATCTTCAAAACACTTCCAAAATCCCCGGGATTTAAATTTCCAAATCCTGCTTAAATCCATTTAATTATACTTTATTTGCACGTCTTATGCTCATATAAATACTCTTTGATTATATTCCAATTTTTTTTAAATTACATTTATAATTCATAGTTATAAATTCCATTTCATAATAAATTTATTCCCTTAAATTTTAGTTATATTTCAATTTCTAGTTAAATTTTCACTTAATAATGATAATATTCTAATATTATCAGTCCTAACATCCGAGCAACCATATATTAACTAAAATAGTTTACAAAACTTTTATTTATACCAAAATATATTTTGGGTAAAATTATTTCATTTACCCACATTTAAAACAATACCGTGTCGATTGTTCTATTCAAGTGTTTAGAAACCCCTTCGATACAGTTGTCCAGACTGTGCCGACGAAGGTTCATATGCCACTCAATAAACCAATCAACACAATATTAAGACAATTTATATTCACTAACAAATACGCGCTCATATCTATTAATACGCTCAAACTCATTATAGAGTATTACAGACTCTATTTTATGAGTAATTCCCACCAGAGCCAAGGTTATCACCAACCTAAGCTCTGATACCAACTGTAATAGCCCGCAAATCCGTACCCCTTGAGTCAACACTATTCTACCTAAATCAACTCAAGTTGTACAGAAATACGAACCATTTGGGTTAAAGAAAAAGAGGTAGAAGAAGAAAATAGAAAACAATATCAGAATCTAACCATCGCAGCGGACTAAAATATAATAGAAAATAAATGATCTTTACTCAAAATCAAATATATCTGTTTATATATTACATCATCAGAGTACATCGATCAACGGCTCAACAACAACATACAAATGGATGCACAACAACTCAATCACAGCGGAATATATATATATATAACAAGTACCGATATATGTATTGTCCTCCAGCTCGTCTTCTGAGCTCCATAGCATCACATCCTGTATTCTATAATACTCGGTCTGACCCGAGCATTACAGTTAAATAACACCCGAGTCAGTCTGGATTACCAGCGTGAGAAAAACACATCCAATTGATTATTAAAGTTTCAAAAATCCTTTGAAAACAAAAGCATCTCGTAAGACCACGCCACAAATAAACATGTCGGGTTTTAACCTTACGATAGCTAAAACAATTTTTATAGAAATCCTCTGATATTATTATAGTGTCTATAGAAAGTAAATAGAATCTAGCTGAAATGCTTGCATCTCACGTTTCAGCAATAGTTGGGCACAATCAAAACCGTACAGGCACTTATTGGAGTTTGGATCCCATACAATGGCAGGGCTACTGGGGTACCGCCCGTCACAGTACCTGGTCTAGATCAGAGTACCGAGGAGCCACCCTAACTCCCCTGCAACACAAGACCGGAACCATTCCTTACTGAACAGTCCCAAGCAAGATCACCCCGCAGTTGGCGCGACCAATCGCCCACTAAGCCGAATAAAAGGGACATCTAGACAGGGGAAACCTCACTCTCCAGTGGGGGCTACCCACGAAGTGTTGCTGCACCTCCCCTGTTTTAGCCATTCCTAGTTGATGAGGCTTGAGGTTAACCGTTACCTTTCAAGAACGCATCACTTAGAATGCTCATCGTCCACCTGACGATGTTCTGAAAGCATTCAATCCACACAAGTTGCCCTAGGTCTGGACAAACCGAATCACCGTCTTCAACTCTTCACGGTCTTCATTCGTAATCGTTCAAACCGGATCGAAGTGGTTTTCGGATAGTTAAATCCGATCCCGGACTCTTCGAAATGATCAGCGCATTGTCTAATATTGATAGTCGGTTATTTAACTATCAATTAATATTCACAAACAACCATCAACCAATAATTTTTCAAATTATTTATTAATCTCAAAAATATCTTCACAAGATATATTTCTATTTACAATCCTTTGAAAACAGTTTCAAAACCATCATTCTTTTCGGAATCAACTTTCCCAAATATTTTATATCTCCTCTGAAATCACCAAGCACAAAAATAGATTTTTAAACTAATTTAAAACACTTTATTTTGAAACATTTAAGTTAAAATTACTTTAATAATTTGTTAAAAATACATACTATATGAATGTTTGAAATAAGGTTATAAAACTAGATTTCTACTTTTAAAAAAATACTAAGTTACTTCTTAATAATTACTGCTAGAATAGATTAAAGAAAATACTTACTTTAAACTTTAAATAATAGAAATAATAAATTTTTCAAAACTTGCTTTCTTTAACAAAAACAGCTTTAAAACATTTAATTTATATTTGCAACTTTACCTTTTAAAACATGTACTTGGCCATCCAGAGAAAGTTCCAGCTCAATCACTTAAATCAATTTCCCCGAAATTGATTTCCAATTTATTTTATTTGAAGTAAGTTTCTTTAATTACTCAATTCATTTCAAAAATTCAGTAGTTACGGACTTATTATTATTGTTGTTATTTTCCGTTTGATTTTAAACCTTTTAACTAAAATATACGAATGTCAGGTTTTTTTTCTCCAATTTCTTCTTTATTCCTTAAGTTAAATCTTAAATATTAAATAAATGTTTGTTTTTATAATATCATTGAAGTTTCAAACTTCATTAACCTTCTGCTTCAAAAATTTCTTTCCATATACAGAATTTTATTAATTAAAAAGTGATACAAATAAAAGTTATCACATTCTTCCTGCAGTTTCCAAAACTTTAAAAATTATAGGATTTGGATAAGAAACGCAAAAGTTATGCACAAAATGCTAGCTCAGGTTTGCATAAAACAACAGGACAGCGAGTTTGCAAGAGGTTTTTCCACATTTTAGTCATCGAATTTCAGAAAATGATACAAATAAAAGTTATAGGACTTTCCGTTAGCTTTCCGGAATGACCAAGATCGTCGAATTTGGATTAACATTTCAAAAGTTATGACCATTTTACTTAAAACATTAAACTTAGCCTGAACTTATGCATTTGCAGGACAGCGACCAACAATTTCAATTTTAGCATAGAAAACTTCGAAATTAGGTAAAATGAATAAATAAAAAGTTTTAGCTTAGTTCCTAATCTTTTCAGAACATTAAAAATTTCCGAATTCCGATCAGAATTGTAAAAGTTATGGATAAAACAATTCTAAGATTTGAATTTCACACTTATGTCATTTTGTCTCGGGACAGCGATAAACAATTACAATTTTGGCCAAGATAACATCGAAATTTCGAAAAACTCAAAACATAAAAGTTGTAGAAAAAAAGTCTAAGCTTTCTGGAATATCTAAATTTATCGAAATCGGTTGAGGAACGAAGAAGTTATGGCCAATTTAGTTTCAGCCTTAAGCACAGAGCTAATATTGGTTTTGCTCTCGGGATTACAGTAGAAAGGTTCAATTTTGACATAGCTAACATCCAAATTACAGAAAACACAAAACATAAAAGTTGTAGCACATGAAATAATTTTTCCAGAACATCCAAGAAATCGAAATTTCATTAAGAATTGAGAAAGTTATGGTTAAATTACTAATCTGCGTTTTTGATAGAACCGAGCCATTTTTACTTATAACTATCATCTCTTCAAGAATAACATGAATACTAGAAATGAAATAGTTTTTCTCACCTTAAACTTGTGTATTTGACTTGACTCTTTTTCCTTAGCTTTCTCCAAGCTTTTTCACTATATCTTACTTTTGTTTTTTCTTTGTGAAAGTATCAAAAATAAGTGAACATTTACACCCTTTATATAGAAATTTTCAAGGCTAGTTTGATAATTTTAGTTTTGGACACTTGTCTTCTTCTCTTTGCACAAGCTTTAGAATGTTGACACATGTCTACTTAGGTGTCTTAAGATGTTTCTACACATGGACACCTAATGGGGTTATGTGTCTACTTAGGTGTCTTAAGATGTTTCTACACATGGACACATGTCCTTCATTTTTTTATGCAAGCTTTATTTCATGACGCATACCTTATTTATTAATCATTTAAGGTGTTCTAGAAGTGTACACCTAAGTGATATATGTGTCATAATTCTATTTCATCTTAAAATAGGTGTATGGTCTATATTATGCCACTTGTCTTCACCATGTCATGCCACTTATCCTATACTTATACATACTTATACCTTTTGTATTATTATAAATATAAATACAAAAGAGATGGTGTATACAAGAAGCTTGACTAATTAAATTATTATCAATTAATTTTTTTAGCGTGTTTATATATCGTACACTCACACACTAACTCTGATCAAAACAAAATTTGAAATCCGATAATAATTCAATATTACGGACCCAATGGAACTGGTGTCGTCGAATTCCGAGACCGTGCCTCGGCAAGCTCTTTTTAAATTCAATTTAAACGATTAAATTTCAAAACTGACCAATTCAGTGTTAGATTCCATTTTAACACTTTTATTATATTCAATGTTATCAATATAAATTTATAAGCTTTCAAATTATATTTTTAACAGGCTTAAAATCTCAAGTTTCATATTTTATCCAATTCAAATTATTTAATTCAACAATCTAATTGTCAAATAAATTATGATATTCGTAATTTAAGTTGAGAATTAACCTTTAAATACTTAAAATCAATTAAATATTCCGATTTTAAATGCTCGAAAATTCCGGATCGTCACAATCACACCATCCAATTAACCAATAAATAATTTTTAATTGCTATAAATACATCCAGTCAACCAAATTGAGTGATATTTACTCACGTTGATTTTTATTGTTCCTTTCGTATTCTATTTTGGAATAAATTCGAACGCGTTTTAATTTATCTGGAAATTCTGCAAGCTTAAATCTCGACCAATCTAATTACATGAAGGATTCGCCAATACAAACCCAACGCGAGCGACCGCGTTGTGTTGGATCTAAAATGAATGAGATATGCATTTTATAAGAATTTGAAATTTTAATTAACAATATTATATATATATATAATATCACTCAAATGCTATACAAACAAGAAATGACCCGACCCAAAACCCACTCCCCTTCTTCTTCTTTCCCTTCCTCTCTATTGCATGTAGCTCCCCAATAGTGCACGCGCGCACGACATTGACATGGAGCTCCACTGCCTCGTCCGACGAGCCAACCACGCCGACATTCTCTTCATCCAATCCTCCACGTGCTCGACCCACTCATCACGCACGAACGCCCCTCCTCCAAAACGCGACCTAGCATGATTACCCACAGCCAAGAAAAGTCGTGCCTCCCAAACCATGATCGGACCTCGCCAAAACTTCGCCATCAATGCTAATCGCCACCATGAACTCGAATCCACCTTCCGTTGCTCGAATCGAAGGCCAAAACTCCATAAATCACAAACCATAGCTTCGACTGTCCCCACATCGATCCTATAAACTAGAGCCACATCATATAATACTTATACCAATGTAAAGCTCATTGCAAAATAAGATTTCTAAAATTAGTTTGAGATTTTTTAGTTGATTATTTTAGGGGATAAATTTTTTTGAAGCTCCGTCGTTTTATTTTCATTTTCTTGGCTGTGTACTGTAACTTGTGTGTGTTATTTAAAAATGAAGGAGACATGATGTTTGCGTGATGAAAAGAGAAAAGGCACGATCACTCTAATTTGAATAGAATACGGCCGTGATTGACTAAAAACTTTAAAATATTATTTTTTTAACTACAAATATCTCGATTACGCAGCTCAAAATTTCGAACCCCTATCGAGACGTGCCACTAGGCATTTATCATGTTATACCCCTATTCCGAATGTAATAGAACAAGTTTCAAGTCCTAATTCGATCGTATGTAAAAGATAGCTTTTTGGACCCAATTATTATATTGAATTTTTGATATTGATTTCAACGCATTTCTATCCCGTACGACAAAACGTTAACACCAAACGCTATAAGAATTAAAATCCAATAATAATACGCTATTACGGATCCAATGGATGTTGTTTCGTTGAATTCCAAGATTGTGCCCCAGAAGGTTGTTTTTACTCGTCAATTTATATAACTTATTTTTAAAATCGAACAAGTCACTTTAAATTCAATATAAAAGTTCTATTATCTTCCTTCTTATTGATATAAATTTTACAATCCTTTAAATTATTTTTGTCTCACTTAACAATCCAAGATTCAATTATTTAAGCAAATTCCAATTATTAAGTTACCCAGTAAATCATTATATTTGAAATTCAAGTTAAAAATTATCTTTTCAATATTTAAAATTAATTAAAAATTCCAATTTCAAATAACCAAAATTCTGGGTCGTTAAAAATCGACTTAGTGTTATTGATTGGTTTAATGCTCTCAACTAATGCTTCATTGAATGTGGTATAACTCATTTAATATAATGTTTGAGTGGAATTTACTAAACTCATTAAATAGAATGTTTGAGTGGGATTTACTGACCCATTAGCAAACACTTGAATTTCACCAAGTAGCATGTGTTGCTTTGGTTAAATTTTTGTGATTGCCTTTGGAAAAGTATTTAACACTTTAGGCGCAAATAATTAACTCAAACCATAAGAATTTCGATTTCAAATATTAATACAAAAATTCGTTGTTGGAAATATTTTTATAATAAAATACCTTTAAATTAAAATTCTTTTATATCGAAATAAATTTTTCTTTCGAAAATACTATTATAACTCGATGTTTCAACCAATTTATCCTCGTTCTTGCAGACTCTAGCCATGCGTTGATCAGGCACAAAGCTAGAATTCTTTAAGTACTTAGTAGACCTATTTCAACACCCAATGAAAATACTTGAAAAAACCTTCAAAACTGATATGGAAAGTACAATCCAAATAAATCACCTGGATCACAGATACACAATGGTTACGCCTGGATCCCTCAGGAAATATCTGTACCCTTTAAGCAATCTCTGCCTTAGTATTACGCCATGACAACAAAACTATAGACCGTAGGATACACAATGGTTACGCCTGGATCTCCCTGGATCTCCCACGAAACATCCATACCCTTTAAGTAATCTCTGCCTTGTGGATTACACTACCCAGAAGAACGACCATGGGTTACGCCATGGTAGGACACTCGAGTATCACATCCGAAAAACCAAAATCAAAGAAAATAATATCGATAGAATGAATCCACAATGTGGCCACAAAGAGGATATCAAGCAAAAGGCACTTTCCATATCTTTACTTCGAAAATATGTTTCATATAGTACCCTTTCAAATCACTTTCAAATATCATACTTATATGAAGTCCATTATGCGTAAGATTCCATTTTCAAATCGAATACTTTCCGAAATCAATAGTATATCAATCACACTTATATAGACTTCTATTATATAAGATTTCGCTTTTCAAATTGAGTACATTTTCAAATCAATAGTTTTCAAATCAACTTCACACTTATACAAATCAACTTTATATAAGTTCGATAACTTCAGAATCAAGTATTTAGAAAAGTAAGGTTCTCAATTTCAATTCATTTCAATATCACGTCGGTTTTAAAATCATATATGGTTTCACTAAATTATTTCTTCCAAATTAAATATCTTCCATTTTAAAGCTTCCAAAATAATAGGTTTAGAAATTAATCCTAGTTTCCAAATCACCATAATTTAGGTCAAACAAATTCATTTCCAAAATCATCATATAAATACTGGGTTTTACATTCCAATCTATTTTCAAAACCAAATATTTTTTCTCAAAATCAATTATACCCAAAATGATTTCCAAGTTTATAACTATCCCTTTAAAACCATCGAACTATTTATTTCTATTCGAAAGATCTAATTTATCTTTTGAAAATCATTATTTTATATATATAGTTTTATGAAAGATGTTCCAAAGTCAAACCTTTAGAACTAAATTTTATTCGAAACAATTCGAAACAAAATTTACAAATTAGTATAATTCAAAACAGTCTTATACATTTACCTAACAAAAGAACTTTCAAACTCATTTACTTTATCGAATGATTTATAACTTTCCAAATTACTTAGCTTTGAAAATTTAAACCTCGATTTGGAAGTGTTCGAACATTCAAACTAGTCGAAGAAATCAAATTTCCAATTTAGAGTTGGAAATCAACAACAAATCAGTAAGTCAATTTCAATATATAGAGTTATACCAAATCAAATTCGAAACTCGAGGACTGAACACCGGGTTCACATCAAATCATTTCAAATCTATATACATATATTTTTCGAACATCAAATCATACTTCGGCACTTGAAATCAAAATTTGGTTTCACAAAATTACTCGCTTAGAAAAGCTACTAGAGTGGCCTCTCCCCCACTTTGAAATTCGAAAATCAATGTCGATGATTCGCGCACTCGTCATCGAAATTATTTTCCAGCGACATAAGTGAGTTCTGGACTTCTATTTTCTTAAAGTTTTTTGGAAATTTATTCGAAATCATTGAAACTCATTTGAAATATTTCTTATTCGAAAAATACTTTCAAATCATATTATTATATAATTTCAAAATCTTAAAACAAATTTCAAAATACCGAAATTCAACTCCTCAAATTTCCAATATAAAATCCTTCGGTTATAAATCATTTTTAGATAAATCAAATTTCTTATAAAATTTTCAAAATTTCAAATCCCTTCGAAACTTCAAACTCTCGTTTTTTAAAAGGTATATAACCCTTATCGAAAACATTTCACTTTTATATATAGAATATAAACATACTTATCAAGATAATAATTTCGGTGTATAAAATAATTTCAAAATACAAACAAACCCGATTTTTTTCCAAAGGATGATTCAGGAATGGATTTCCAAACAATGATAGGCTCGATCGAAGTGAGATAATCAAATTTCAAAATAGGAGATGGATACACTTGCATAAATCGCACGCGATCTTAGCCGGTCAACCATGACTTCAGGAATATGATCGAAGCGGAATTCTAAGGCAAATCGACATTCGATCGCCAGAGGTAGAATTCGGCATAGCAAGAGATAGTAGCATCTAAATCGAGGGTATAGAAATCTCCAAGGAATCAATGCTAATTGTAAAGAAGTTTCACCTTTTCACAAATTATTCAAAGATTGGCGGGATCGCCTATTTTTATAGAGATAATTCAAAGTGGAGTTATGGGATACTACAGAATCAAGAACCAAGAATAGGGAGAGAAGGTATTGGATTTTGGAACCACAGGAAACGTTCCAAGGTCAAAAGGAAAACCAAACCAAAGAGGAAGGAATTAAAGCTCGAACGAAAGTGATTCTGCAGATAAATTTACTATATATGCTAAGTTTGCCTAGAGCCAAAGCTCTGATACCAACTGTAACGATCCGGTATTTTCAACCATTTGCATCCGCACAAGTCGGACTTGAATTGCTCAAAGTATCAGATTGTTATTTTATATTTGGCAAATCTCAGCATATGCAGTAAATAAATAAATCATAGACTCATAGACACAGAGTATTACAATAATAATGCAGTGGAATAGAGAAATAGTAGTTCATGAAGCTACTATATAAACATCAGAGTTAGAATACAAAACACAGCAGAATATCTCAAATATAGTGAAGTCTCTAGTACAACGGATGACCTCCCTGAACAAATCAACTGGAAAAGATGAAAGCTGAATCGATAGTTGGATCTCCAAACGAAGCTCCAAACTCCAAAGGTGAGTCTCGAAAGATGTATCACTCAGTCTGACCCGAGAGTAAGGCAAAACACAAAACACTCGAGTCAGGATCAACATTTTTATATCAATAAATCCAACTCAAGTGAAATATCAATTGAAATACAAGTAACTTAGAGGATGTTTGGAATAACCTTAAGGATCCGTGGAATTATCTACGATGTAGAAATATACACTATAACACCATGGTCATTTCAAATTAATTTATGCTTCAAAACCAAAATATCATTTTCATCTCCAATATATCTATTTCCCAAAATAGTATATATATATATATATATTTAATAAATTTTAAAGTAAAGTATTTGTAAATTCCTCAAATTTCCCAAATCGCTTCAAAATCAGCTCAACTTTCCCATCAAATTTAATTCAATCTCAATCCATCGATTTCCATTCGATTCAGTTTCTGACTAAACAAATTCAAATTTTATCGACTTCAAATACAGATTTGAACCACAAATAAACTATCTAAATTTCAATGCAATTCAAAGTCAATATATCTCAAAGCTTCAAATATTCAACATTTCAAAGACTAAATTTGATAATTGCATTTATCTCCTATTTGACTTTACTATTATTTAGTTTTGAAATGTTCACTTAATAAATTCAATATTATTTATATGACCTTAAATTACATTTTCTATATATTACCTTCATTTTTTTTTCTAGACGTGAAACATCCATAAAATCAAAATCAAGTCATAAGATCATATTTTAAAGTTTTAAATTCAATAGCTTCAAATCGATGTAATTAAGTAAATTTCTTGATTAAATGCAATTTCGATCAATTCAACTTTATCTTCCTTAATTTATACAAATCATTGAAAATCTATTTAAAAATATAATGCTTAACATATTATATTAATTAAGTCGAACTTTATTAAATTTAAGTTTATTTTTGAGTCTACCTTATATTTAAATATATTTATATAAAATATTTCAATATTAAATAAACCAAATATATTCACTTTCAAAGCCATAGAAATCATTCTTAAAATATTTATACATGGACCTATGGTGTTGGTATATTATTTCTATCCTATGGTCAAGTGATATGGATATTTATCATTCCAATCCGCAATTTAAATATATACGAGTATTTATCATTTCAACCCGTAATCCCAAATTCAATGGAAATGAAAATCGCTTAGGTCTATCATTTCAACCCATAAAGATTTCCTCCTATTCTAAAGTACGTTCGGTTATGTATCATTTCAACTCATAGTGAATTCTATACTAATAGGGAACTTGCAAAGTGACGACAGATATGAAAATAATAATAACAGGCATATATCATCAATGACAATATAATATAAACAACAGGATATTGTGTCATATCCCATAGGTGAACAGTTACAGATAATAACATATATAACAATTTAAATAACTACAGCAGCATATTTCAATTGTCGTTTCAATTGAAATCAAATTTAATAAATACAAGAACGTTAATCGTGAGTAATTGCTCGCCTTTCGAGGTTAGAGAAGATAGACAATGGAATTGAGTTACGAAATCTAGGCACGAATTATGAAGCAAAGCACGATGGACATGAGTTCGTTGGACAATTTGATAAATAGGAGTTGACGAAGTCAAATCAGAACTTAATCGATGAGGAAAATTGATATAAATGAACTTATATAGTTATATATAACTATATACATATCCTATATTCAAACACACATATAAAAACTGACATCTATTTATTTTTATAAAACCACAGAACAACTTTATACTATATAAAATATTTAACTACAATGACCCAATACATTAAAGTATACCGTAAGCCAAGATTCCAAGCCTATATATAACAACACTTAAACTTTATATATGCTCATAAACAGTTAAAACTTTATGCATATATTACACTTACACTAATATGTTTTAGGATTTGCACAAACTAACCTTTCCATTAATATATATTATAATATACTATACAGTAACAACACATAATACAACCTTTCATTTCCTATATTTATAACTACACCCAGGTTATACAACTTACATACATATACAGTGGTTTTCCAAAATAAATATATATAACGTACATAACTGTGAAATATAAAGCGAAAAGAACAATACAGCTTCTAGATCGAAAAAAAATGCGACTGTTAAGCTTACATAAAGTTATAAATACACACGCCTAAATATAAATTATTACAAAACAAACCAAAATATATTATACTAAAATATAAAATGGAACTGCTAAGAAAATATTTATATACTAAACTTATAACAACACTCACATAAACTAACATTAAAACAAACTAACTTATATATATATATATGTATGTATAATGTCCCAAAACTTTAAAATATACCTTAACCATTATGCTCTCAAAAGATCAACATGCATAGGATTTTGAAAAAAAATATAGGCAGGCTGTAGGTTTGCATTCCCATGCAACCGCGAGGATGGGCGACGCTCGAGACTTGCGAAGGAAGGGGGATGGAGGGGAGGTCGATGGTGTGGCACTGGGGGTCGGTAAGGGAGGTTGCGGGTGGCGGTAGCCACGATCTGGGCTCACATGCTCGGCTGAAGGTGGCTGATGTGGCAGCTAGGTGATGGCGTGGGGTTTTATCGATGGGAAAATGGTGGAGGCGGCAATCAGCTAGGCTAGGGGATGAGATGCGATTGAAGGCGGTCGGGTTGTGGAGTTTGCATGGAGCTGCTCGCTCCGATTCTCGGGTGGAGAAAGGTAGAGGGCTTGAAGTTGCTTGGTGGTGGATCTGCTGTTACATTCGAAATGAAGAAGAACAACCAAGTTTCAGGAAAAAAAATATGCAAGCTTTGGTTCCCTATTTATTTATTTAGAAAGAACGAAAATGAAAGGGGGAAGAAGAACCAAGATATAAATAAAAAGGAACGGTAGAAAAGAAATGAAACAAAAAAGGATGCAGGTTATAAAGGCTAAGATATACGAACAATTCAAAATAATAAATATAAACGTATATAAATTTATACGTTTGATTTTCCAAATGGCTATAAGATGGTAACTGACGAATAAATATTAAAATGAAAGCTAGTGGCTGCAGTTTGAAATTTGGATGGACACAACTAATAAAAGGCTTGAAACGTACCGGTATGATGAACTGTTTTACAGATTTTGTTGTCCATCGGACGACGAAACAATCAAATGAATATATCATGGAGATCAGCACGACAAGACGATCAAACAGTATATAGATTTCAGCGGTACGATCAAAAGTCGATAATCATACCGAAAATGCTGCAAATCTGTCAGAAGTAAGATAAACGGAGCAATAGAAGTCCAAATTTTGAAAAACGAAAAATGACGTCTCACTCAGAAGAGGATTTAGAAATTTTCTATAGAAAAATATTCAGGTTTTGAAATACATTTATTATCATCAATCATTAACTGATTTGAATTTAATAGAATTACACAATAAAATAAACTTTCATATAATTAGTTGAAAATTTACCATTTGCTATGTTTAATTAGACGTATTTCAAATATTAAATTTTTATTTCAAAATTTAAGTATTTAAAATTTCACAAAACTTTAAATTAATTAAATAAATGAAATCACTAAAAATTTTGGGTCGTTACACCTTGAGATTGGTTGAGATTTTTTTCCCGCTGTATGAGTACAATCATTATGATTAGTATGGACGATCATTGTGACCGGTATGGATTTGGTTTTCTTGGATTTGAGATATTGTTATTATTCTAGAATTCTGGACTTTGTGACTATTATATGTTATGTGATATTCCGGCGTCTTGAGATGGATGCCGAGACTTTGTGATGCATTTCACGATTTAAATATTTCTGTGTCTTATGATGGATTCCAAGTTGGATTATTCCAGTGACTTGTTTATATATATGACCTCTATATTAATTATAATGTCATAATCTTTATGTTATATCTTGTTCTCACCCTTTTGGATATTTAGAAATAGTTTGACCGTTTATTATTTTTACAATACTCGGGTCAGGCCGAGACTTTTCAGTTTATAGGACGTGCAGGCTGTTGGGTAGGTATTCTAGCATGAAGATAGATTATTTTTACTTTTCAGTTTATCTTCTATAGGATATAAATATATGTATGTATGTATGTGTGTGTGTGTGTGTGTGTGTGTGTGTATGTATATGTATATATATGTACGTATATGTATATGATGGGATGAGACGTATATTTTAGGATAGTGACTTGTTCTGGATATATATTATATGGATCTAGTATTATATTTGTAGGCTTATAATATGTATTGTATATGATGTATATTGTCCCGCTGTGGTCTACGACTATTGTTTTATATGCTATATTGTTCTGATTTTGAGAAATAGATGTGTCTATTACTTTAGATTTGGACTGTACACGTCAAATTTTGTTCCTGATATTCAATAAAACAGTAAGTACAATGTGTCAGTGTTAGTTTAAAGATATATTCATGTTTGGTCGTTCTTTACAAACTATATTCTCCGTATTATTAGGAAAAATTATTTATAATGTTCTTTAATGAATGGGTATAGCGATGGGGTCGTTATAGTTGGAATCAAAGCTAAATCAGAACATTATAGAGTATAATATCATAGATTATGACCTAGATGACTTAGAGTCTTGCCCTTCAGGGTGTGTGATAGATAGTTATATTAATTATCTAGGGATAGGAGTATAAAATCATTATCGAGATAATCATTTGGGGCGTATTTTGATTTAGAATTTTAAGTATATAAGTTGTAACTTTTGATATTAAAATTTTGAAAAGCAATGTATTAAAATGCTTTAGAGATTGAAATTTATTTTTAGATTATTGGGAAAGTAATTCTAAAAACTTTAAAGAGATAAATTAGAGTGAATTGATTTAAAGTAAACAAAATTTCTTTTTATATAGAATTTGGGTAATTTGAATATACAAGTTTAAAATTTTAAATGATCTAGGAGTGATCAGTGTTGCATACGGATTTTTAGAGATAGAATCGTTCAGTTGAAGGCAACTGTTTAGTCTTGTTTGATTGGTTTTTAGGAATTGATTTCTTGGCTTTATTTATTTATATAGATGCATGGATGCAATTAATGGTAAAATAATTATAACTAAGTAAAACTTATGATTATTTATTATGTTGACTTGTCTTGAAAATATTTAAGGATTTCGATCGATATATGAGACACCATGTTATCGATAGGAGTTTGAAGACATCAAACGAGGTATTTTGACATGAGAAATTTGGGAAAATGGAAACTCTTTTGAGTTTAAAATGAAATAATATTTTAGCCATAAAAATAATTGTGTGAAGTGGAGAGACTTGGCAAGACAATGTTGATAGCTTATGCGATCAACTTAGTAGTAACGAAGTGGATCGTAATAGTTCGTGGCTTAATATTATTTGTTCAAAGAGATGATTTAACCTTTAAATTGATAAATTGATTGATTAATGGTACAAAGTTCTTGAAATAATAAGGTAAATCATTTTATAAAATTTTAAAATGTTTATGGAGGGAAAATGTTGGGTATGAAAAAGAAGGTGAAACTTAATTTAATTCATTGTTTAATCATTTATGTAGAAATTTAAATTTTGGATTAAATAGCGTGGAACATTTTATGCAAATAAGCAAGCCATTTATATAATCTGTTCGGTATTTATTGGAAAGATAATTAAATTAGTAGGAGTTTAATAAACTTGAGATAAAGCTTTTGGTTCTTTTGGGAATAAAAATAGAACGGGTAGGAAAATTATTTGTATAGGAATTTAAATCCAAAGCAATTTCTTTAGTTGCTACAAATTTTTAAATAAAGAGGTTTGAATAAAAATGTGAAAACCTTTTTGAATGAAAATCTTAAAATTATAAAAGCTAAAGTTTAAAATGGAGATAGATTACAAAGGGTTTTCTATTATTTTAAGCCTTGATTTAGTAAAGAGTTATATTTAAAAATTTCTTCAGATAGTTTGATAGAATTTTGCTAAAGAAAATTAGAAATTTATATTTTGGATTTCTTTCATTGAGGAAATTACAAGGATGTAATTTTCTTAAGAGAGAGGGGGAACTTTATAGCAACTCTGTTGTTACTTTGATCAAGGTTAGTTATGATTAATTAATTTTATCAAAGACATGTGAAATTTAATTGTGCAATTAAATTTATTTTTTGAATAATTGGTTTGATTTAATTAAAAGAAAGGAGTAAATATTTCTTAAAGATGATTTCAGTTAAAATTAAGGTAACGTTGAATCAACTATTAAGCTTTTGATAATGAAATAAATTATTAAATTGGAAAGTTAAATTGATTTATTTAAATTATCTAATGAAATGAGATATTGTTCTTTTTAAAATAGATTTTGGTTTAGATAGAGATAATATCGGTAGTTTGTGAACTAGTAATATATAATTTAAATATTAATTTATAGGCAAGATTTTAGTTTGAGCTTTGATTTAGTTTAAATATTAATTTGGTTTAGAATCTAATTTTGCTAAATGAACTTGGTTAGGCTAACAGGCTTGGTTAGTTAAACTTTTAAATTGAGCTAAGCAGAGAATTAAGTTAATTAGTCTTAAGTTAGGCTATAGTACTTATTTCAACCCAAGGTCCTAAGTGAGATAAGTTGTGTAATTCTCTAAGTAGTTTTCCTAACCCTCTCATAATCTCCAAAGCCAAACTCTATCACCGGTTAAAACTTTAAGAGTTCAAGCTATGATAAAAACTTATTTTGGCCCTACTTTTAATTCAAATAAATCAAGCAAAATTCTAGAATTCATAAGGAGATAAGGTATGAACGTTCTAGCCTCTTCTCTACCTTATCCTAGTGTCAATTTGAGGTTTTAATTCAACTTTTATTTCTGGATTTCTGAGATTAGGGATGCATGACGTTGTTGTTTTGATTTAAAGAAGAAGTAGGAGTTGTAGAGTAATAAGTGTAGCAATAACTTTATTCTAGTCTTGATTCTTTATCTTCTTTGGTAAATACGAGTGATCCTCACCAAGTATGTCTAATAGGGTTGCATGTCTTTCAATTGTTGAATTGATTTCTGTTTTGATTGTATATGATTGAATGTGTGATAAATTGAATTATTTGAATTGCTTGAATTGCAAAGGAGATGTCATCCATTTGGATTTTGGCCATCCGCGATTCGTTCAGGTTATTAACTAGGGTCTTGGAACGAGTTGAAACTGTATTAGAGTGCTTGGGGTCGCCGAAAATGATCCAGCGATGACTGGAGGTTGGTCATGGAGCAGATTGCTCCAGAAACGACTCCCAGGAGTCAACTAGTGGAAGTAACCAGTCGGTTATTGGGTGATAATCTGAAGCTGTTTCACTCCAACTTTGTCGCCTTGACCTATGATGATCTATGGTTTCTGTTCTAACTTTCTGGTGATTTTTGATTTCTTTGATATGCTTTCAGCCTGAGATTTTAGAATTTTACCTTGAGTTTAATATTATTGATTTTCATAATCTTCGTGAAATCAAGTTGAGTATATATATGTGTGTGTGTGTGTGTGTATATGAATATGTATGTTTATGCTTTTAAAGGAAAGGAACTGTTTTAAAGTAATAGTGCGATTAGTTACAACTTCGAATTTGGCATAAAAACATGTATATTTTGGAATGAAGGAAATCGATAGTTTAAAAGTTTTAAATAAAATTTGTTGGAATATATATATATATATATATATATATAGTTTTATGATTTCTTATTATTTAATAGATCTTGAGATAAATCTTGGATTTGGTAGTTCATTTTTATTTAAGGATTCGGAATAGACCTTGAGAAAAAATAATTAAGAGCCTTAATTCTATAATATGAGGAATACTAATAATCGACTTAATGGTATTGATTGGTTTAAATGCTCTCAAGTAATGCTTCATCGAATACGATATAACTCATTGAATAGAATGTTTGAGTGAAATCTGCTAACTCATTAGCGAATACTTGAATTTCACTGGGTAGTATGGGCAGCTTTGGTTAAATTCTTGTGATTGCCTTTGGAAAAGTTTTAAAACTTTAGGGTTGTATTCTCTTTTGGTGTTTGACATTTGTGTAGGCTGAAATATAGACCCTTAAGAGATATATAGTTCAAGTTCTCCAATGATATCTATAATGAGTGAGACTTACTAACTTCTAGTAAATACATGAATTTCATCAAATGGTATGAGACATTTTGGTTAAGCTCTCGTGATTACTAAAGTTGTAGTATTTAACACATTAGAGAATGTTCTCTTTTGGTGTTTGGATTTTAGGCCGCTAGATCCTTAAGAGGTACACTCTTGGATTTTTCCACGATCCTTGAGATCGGTTGAGATTTTGTTTTCCCCGATCCTTGTGGTCGGTTAAGAATTTGTTTTCCACAATCCTTGAGATCAGTTGAGATTTTGTTTTCCACGATCCTTAAGGTCGGTTGAGATTTTGTTCCCGTGGTATGAGTACAACCATTGTGATTGGTATGAATGATCATTGTGATCGATATGGATTTGTTTTTTTTTTTTTGGATTTTGAGATACTGTTATTATTCTAGAATTCTGGACTTTGTGACTTAAATATTTTTGTGTCATATGATGGATTCCGAGTAAGGTTATTCTAGTGACTTATTTATATATATGATTTTTGTATTTATTATATGTCATATATCTTTATGTTATATCTTGTTCTCACCCTTTTGAATATTTAGAGATAGTCCGATCCATTTATTATTTAAGGTTATTCTTACAGGACGTGCAAGCTTCTGGGTAGGTGTGCTAGCATGAAGATAGGCTATTTTGACTTTTAGGTTTATCTTCTGGAATACATGTGTATGTACACTACTACAAAACAGACCACTTGCATCGGTTGTTTACCCCCCTTTTGCATCAGTTCAACATTCGATGCATATGCAACCGATGCAACAGGCTTAACAGTTTTGCATCAGTTCTAAAACCGAAGCAAAACGGCCCTTGCATCGGTTTTTACTAACAATTGATGAAAAATACGGTTTGTTGCTTGAACACAGCCCTCATGTTGCATCGGTTGTAATGAAAACCGATGCAACAAAGGAACTTGTTGCATAGCTTGTTGGAAACCGATGCAACATAAGAGTCTTTGGGTTTAAAAGGCTTCTTTGTTGCATCAGTTTTTTATAACAACCGGTGCAAACTAATTCCTCTATTGCATCAGCTATTTATACCTGATGCAAAAAAACCATTCTCAGAAATCATTATTACAGTACTCAAATAGACAATATATATATATATATATATATATATATATATATATATACATACACACTATTGATTATAACAAACAATTATTGCATGCAATATTACAATCATTCAAAATTAAATTTGATGGCAAATACAAATTGAATAACAAGTGCAGAGGTTAAAAACTGAATAACAAATGCAATATTACAATCATTCAAAATCAAAACAATCATTGTATTCTCCACGGAAATCACAGGTGCTACAAGAACCCGATGCTTTGTACGAAGGCCAATATCGACCAATGTTTTGTCCATTTACCCAAATTTGACCTTTGCCAATGCTACTCAGATCTAAAGCTAGAGGTTCATTCCCTTCAGGTGCATTGAAGAATGTCTATATGATATGCAGAAAGCAAGCATATATTAGAAATATTCATGTATTTATGCAATGAGTTAACTGATTTAATACTTAGTTACCTTGTACCAAGTTAATGGTTGCTTTTGAGCTGCTCCTCCCCATTCAACGTTTGAGCTTCCACTAACAGAGTGAAGACTCAAAGCTTCTCCATGTGACCAATCTGATACATCATAATAGTTATTACTTAAAGTGCCATAAATGGTTTTATGAGTTATGACAGTTATAAAGAACGTTTTCTTTTTTTTCTTTAAGAAAAAAACCTGGTAAGTCCACTTTTGCCCTGAAAGGTCTCTTTTTCCTTCATTCAATCCACTAAGTGTAACTGGTCCTAGGACTCCCATGTTCCATGTCTCAAAATGGCTCTCTACATTCTGTAATCAAATCAACACTTCTGTTATTAGCACTGACATTTTATATATTGATTTTCTTTTTCTTTTTCCAAAAATGGGAAAAAGGAGAAAAAAGAAAAGAAAAACTTACTGCTAAACCAACAGCAACACCAAGTAGAGAAATTTCGTTACTTCCTTCCCATAATTTTGCAGTTCCTGTATATGTAAATTTTTAGGCTTCAGCTCAAAACCATAGGTTGCATTCCATGGTATAAAGAACCATCTTGTACAAAGTACTGCAATTACAAGATTGTTTCGAAACATTAATTGTATAACTACTTAACAAAAATTATGAAGGAAAAAAAATTAAAGTGGTACCTCATGTATATCGGTGCTTTGATCGTGGTTTTTTTACTATATCATACATATACCTCATCGCATAATATACACAATTCATCGATCTAGATTGTTGAAGACACTACAGCAATATTACACAATAATTTAATAGTTAGGTTAAGTTGAATTTATATCCAACAAAGAAGTTTATTTTTATTTTGTACAAAATAAATCACCTTAACATTTTTTTAGGAAATGTAAGAACATTGAAAATATTATTATACATCAAAATCGCAGTGAAGATTTTAGACTTGTATGGGTAAGGAGCAATTTATTTTAAAGAAGGTGATTGACTATATCAGAGTTAAGACAGGGGACATGCACTGGTGGAAATGGGTGTGGCCAGTGTTTTCTACCCAAAGGCCGCAGTGTGGTGTTACAAGGCAATGATGAACTATCTTCCTCCTGAACATATGTGTCTTGTGTCAAAAGGATGATGAAAGTGCAAAACATATATTCTTTGAACGTAAGTTTTCAGCATTTGTATGGAAGTGGTGTAGACTTAAATTGAACTGGCTGACAAATCAAACTGAAGAAATTAATCTGGTTACAGAAATTGATAAATTAAAAACTCATTTCAACAATAAGTGTAGGAGCACCGACTAGGCCAAAATTGCACTTTCTATCTGTGATTGGAATATTTGGTAGGAAAGAAATGAAAGGATTTTCAACAACTCTTCCAGAAATGAGAAACAAGTGTGTGCGAGTATTGTCTATATTGGTGAAGATAAGAATATCTAGATCTAAACACAGGCAGATCATAAATGATACTGATGACGTTATTTGTAAAATTTGGGATTAGATATTCTCACCACCCGATAGCCATTACTGGGATCATAAATGAAATTGTGAAAATTTTCCACCTAAACTTCAAATAAAATGAGTGTAGTATTATTAACTTAGGTAATGCTAGTGGACAGTGCAGTTTGGATTTGTTCTCCTTATATGAGAAAACATTTCTATTGAAAAATTTATATGAGCCGACCAAGCTAGAGGGAGATTTTGTGTGCAAAAAAACCAAGGGAATATTGCTAGTGCAAAAATCATGGAATAAACAATATAAAAAGGAGACGAGTCGGTCCCATCAAATTTACCATGTAGAGTTGATACTCTACATGGTATAGGAGCCATGAGAAAAGCCATCCACCTAGCAATAAAATCAATAAACTATTATTACTAACTGGTATAACTCAACACAAATTAATATGATTATACCTCTATCAAACCAAAAAAAGGAGCCATGAGAAAAGATAGAAAAACATTATCCATCAGTGCTGGTGCTCGTTTCTGCATGGCCATAAACTATTATTACTAACTCTCTCTAATGAATTTATTATCACATACAACAAACTAACATGTTATACACGTAGAAAAATATGGATATGATCGTTATTACCTCGAAATGTTTATGCCCAATAACTTGTCCACTGAAGCAAAATGACTGTGATGCTAAAACAACCTATATATGTATCATTAATAAGCTTGAATGTTAGTATCTGAATAAGCACTTTGGTTACAGAGTTATGAACTAAAGTACCTTCTAAGCAAGGGAGAAACCGAGTTGCTGAGCCACATAATGACTTCCAAAGAAGCATAGAAAACATAGCAGTGCAGCAAGTGACCCAGCTTTTTTTATCGAGAATAGCATAGAATATTGCATGAATAAGAGTGTAGAAGAAAGCAAAGTTGAGATCGAAACCACCTTCATGACCAGTTACATGACTAGCAAGAGGAAGATGGATATGTAAACATAAGCAGCAACACGCCTGTGCAAATTTAATATTCTGAAAGGACCAAATCAGTTGACACGGAAATATAAACAATCAGTTCGAGAGCCCAACACCCATAATTCTACATGCTATCCTGACAAATGAAAAGGAAGACATCCAACCATGATATGGATGCACATAAAATAGAAGAGACGATACATCTGGTAAAAACAATAATAGGCATAATTAATAATTGTTTTTTAATAGACGGTGTCATTAGCAGCAGTAGCACGGGGAATTTGGAGAGATTTTGTACTTCTTCCCCCGAAAGGCCTTGAAATTGTGAATCCTGATAAGTAAATACCATAAAAACGTATATCAGAATTTACATTTTCATGACAAATAGTATTACAGCATATAGAACTCAGAAATCCATAGGTACCTCTCATTCCTCACTTTAGGCTAATCTTTTTCTCTACATTGTCTGCATCGGACTTCCTCCTTAAGCAGTGGGTTTTGGGAAGCGTAAACACTTTCCATCACATCATCCTACCTTCACAAACAAACGCAGAAACTCCTACCACCTCCAATCAATTCACATCCACCCTCTTATATCAGTTCAGCCTACAACAGTTACAACCACCATCTGAAACACTCTCCTCGACCAGACCCAAAACGAACCCATACTGCAACCACAACATTCACTAAGCAATAGTTCATCTTCACGTCTCCTATATACAGCAGCAACAAATCGTCAGACATAAAACTGGCCACCAAAACAATCACCGCCTCCCCCAACTTCAAACTCGAACTTCCCCAATCGACCATCAAAATCGCTACATCCCTACAACTCCACCTCGTTGACCTTCAGAGCAACCCTCAATCGAACAATTGCCTTCAACCAAACTCCACAACAACCTCAAAGCACATCGCTACACCTCCACTCAACCTAAATCGCCACCTAATTCACAGTCGAATTAAAACATTTGTTTTGATTTGGTTTGAATTTCAATTTTTTTTGAGTATTTCGATTTGGGAGGAACTACTAATTTGGTTTGAAGTTAAAATTCACAGTTGAATTTGGTTTGAAGTCGTTCAATTGAACGAATATAAAGTTGCTTTTGTTTTCTTCTTAACGGGTTACGGGGGAAGGGGAGAGATAAATGAAAGCTAAGCGGGAAATGAAAAGTTAAGGGGAGGAAAAATGAAAGTTGGAGTAGCAAACCGATGGAAAATGAATGCAAACTAACGTAGTTGCATCAATTGGTTTTAGAACCGATGCGACTAAAACTATTTGCATTGACATATTTTCTTCGGTTGTTGGTGACAACTGATGCAAATTTGATTTTTTATTACCTATTGCTTTCCACGTACCAATTGCATCGGTTATTAAGATAGAACTGATGCAAATAACTCTATTTGCATCAGTTTTTACTTCAACCGATTGAAATGAGGCGAAGCAATATGCTTTTTTTGTAGTAGTGGTATGTATGTATGTATATGACGGGATAAGATGTATATTTTGAGATAGTGACTTGTTCTAGATGTATATTATGAGGGCCTAGTATTATATTTGTAGACTCATAATATGTATTGTATATGATTTATATTATTTCACTATGATCTATGACTATTGTTTTATATGCTATACTGTTCAGATTTTGAGAAACCGCAATGTTTATTACTTTAGACTGTGATTGTACACGTTAAATTTTGTTTCTGATATTCAGTAAAATGGAAAGTATGACGTGTCAATGTTAATTTAAAGATATTTGATTGCCCTTAACAAGTCGTATTCTCCGTGTTATGAGACAACATTATTTATAATGTTTTTTAATAATACAGGTATAGCGGTGATGTCATTACAATTTTACTCCCCTAGAACAAACCACTATCACACTATTCGATGCAACATAGAGAATTCACGGATTTTATACTCCACTTGAAGACATCAATACACAAATGTCACAACAACCTACAACAACGCGTGATCGAGGTTCCTCTTCCCAAGCTCGTGGTAGAAGAAGACACATGAAGAATGACGAGAAGATAAATGATGTTGTTGATATGATATATCAAAGAAATATGAAAAAAAAAACTCGATTTGAAATAGATAGCCCCTCCCCATATATTACCCCCTCCCCTAATGCCTAGTCCATTCTCATGTATTACTTCCTCCCTTAATCCTTATCCAAGTGGATCATCCGCTTGCCCATCTACGACCTTCAAGTATATCATTCATCGTGGAAGGAAATTTGAAGAAATTTATCTATCTGAAGCTGTATCACTACTCAAGGTTCAAGAGAACATGAAAGTTTTTTCTATTTTGGAAGATGACGAAGGCTGGAATTGGCTTTGGCTGGGGATACAACGTTCGCAACACACGATCTGATACCAATAGTTTATGATGGGACGTCCACCTACATATCCGCTTGCCTTCTCACTCGTCTAACCGTATATTAGTTCACCACACGAGTTCTAGTTGTATTTTGTTGTATTTCTATTTTTATTTGCATTTTTATTTCAATTTCTAGCGAATAATGAAAGTTGTCTTGTTTAATTATATTATTTAACCACTTAACTAAAAAATAATTAAAATAAAAATACAATGAAAATAATAATCACTTATAACAAAACATTTAAAATGTCATTTTATAGCACAAAAACACATTTTCCTTTTGTAACCTTTTTAAATGCCATTTTCCTATGTCACTTTCGTATCGTACAGGAAAATACCATTGGATTTTTGGAGGAAGTGATAATTCATTATTGAAATCACAAAGACATGATTTTTATACTACTGCATCACGGTTTCAAAGTAGGAAATAAACATCCAAGATGCCACCTTCAAACACGAATGCTACGTGCTCTTCCATGGGATTTGGACGTGCGTCAGACGTAAAATGACTCTTTTAACTTTGAAGCGCTTCAGTTCCATATATGCAAGAAATCCGCGTTCCATTTTGGATGACAACCCGGTATGCGCCATATAAAACCTTATGCAAGGCATTTCATTTCCAACTCTAGCCTATTTGAGTGTGAGTTGGTCATTTTAACTGCAAATTACCTTTTTTCCTTTCAACTATTATTGAAAAATAAGACACAACTCTAATCATTTTCTCCGTTATATCAAGTCAAAACTATTTTCTTCATTTTGCTCCACTTTTGTTGTTGCAAACCTCAGATCCGAATCTTCAATTTATATATACAGCAAATTTTAACTAAACAAGTTCGGCGCTAAGCTAGTGTTTTTAGACTCGATTGGATTTTTGGGATATTCTAGTTTTGTCAGATTGCTCTTGTTTTGGAAGTTAATTTCGAGAAACCACGATACTGTGAGTTCTTGCATTATTTGGTGGAGAGAATCGAATATTGAAGGTTACTTTGTGCAAATCCGTTGACAAATTAGGGCTATATTTTATTGTACTTGGATTCGAATGGGAGATAGATGAGGGGTCCTGCATAAAATAGGATCCCTTGCTGGATAACGCTTATTTTTGGTTGGGTCTTAGTTCTAATGAGAATATATTTGTTCGTTACTCCATGAACGAGGACTTGAAAATTTGGGGAAGAAAGTGGTTATTTGATTGTATTCATTAGCATTTAGATAGAAAAAGAATATTTTGAATTAATAGAGCGTTTTGAAGCAAATGTTTTATCCGGGATCTGATTCATTGCAAGATAGCAGCGGAGTTGGGGGGATTCCAACTCGATTTGTTTGGCCTCATGGTGGAACAAGAGTTTACGTAACTGGTAGCTTTAGAAGGTTAGTTTTACTTTTACATGATATGAAGATTAGATATTTGAGTTAGAATTGGCACCAATTAGAACACATATCTGGGCATGGTGCTCAACATGCGTTTTGAACTTGGCCTAATCACATTAAATTTCTCCTAATTAATGCAAAGTCTGGTTTGAGAACGTTGTAGCTTACCTTATGGTTACCTTACTATATGTTCATTATCTATCAATTGGTTATGTGTTACCAACATGTAGAGCGCTTTTATTTGTAAATTTAGTTTATGTTAAGAATCTGATGCCCATTAAGGTGTTAAAATAGGGTGAATGGTTTGCCAGTCTGCATCTTCATCTACGCCTATGTTGAATATGTTTAGTATAAATCACTCTTACTATTACTAATGTGGAGTGTTATATATGTTAGTTACTATTCAATACTTGTAATATTGCTCTTTTACCCAGTGCTATTTCTGAATGATAAAACACACATACACACAAAATATTTTGTCGTCTGGGAAGAATGACATATTAGCCTCTCTCGTGTAACATTTTAAACATGATTAACAGAAAGCAACAGCTTATTGTTAGTTCATATCATCTTTTTTTTTTCGTTGTTGTTGTTGTTGTTGTTGTTGTTGTTGTTGTTGTTGTTGTTTTTGTCTATATGCATAAACATTGGTATGGTAACACTTTATAACTTCATAGAAACAAATGCAATCATAGTATGAATGAAGTAGTTATTAAGTAGGGGAATAATTCCTTTAAAAAAAAATTATATTTTTAGAATTGGAGTTGCATTTATTATACCTCGAGTTCAGGTCAATAGTTTTCCCCATAAATATCATTTGTGCTCTTGAAGGAGCTTTGTTCGTTTCTGCAGATCAAACTAATGAGTATGAATATCTAATAGAAAAGATCTACCTCTTAAACCGTCGATCTCATACAGAAAATTATGCTTCAGAGGAAGATCAAAGGCACATGGTAGAGTGATTGGTTTCATTACTTATGTTTTAGATAGATTGTACATAAAGTATAAGTCATAACCGATCAATTATTGTGGAACATGGAAGTTAATAAGTTATATGTTTAAATATAATTTAGTAAGGCTGTTCAATTGTTCTGTTAAAATATTTTGTTCTTTCCTTTTAAATTATATTTTCTATGAATTTCATGTATTTACATTTATTCAAATGCTTGCCACAGATGGACCGATCATGTAGTTATGTCTCCTGTAGAGGGTGCCCCTAATGTTTTTCAGGCTATTTGTCCTGTGCCTCCTGGTTTTCATCAGGTGAATAATACAGTAACCTTACGTACATGCACACGTTCACACGTGCACACAGGTCTAACTATATTCAACCCATTTTAGACATTCTCTCTTTCACACTACAAATGCCAACATTTGGATATAGTTTGATTACTAATTTGATAATTATTTTGCATCAGATATGTGTGAATGATTTTTCAATTTTAGAGTTAATATATATGCAGTATAAACTCAGGCAAGGAGCTTGGCGTTAAATATAATCACAAACTAGCTCACTGAAATCCCATAACCAAACAAAGGCTGCTGCGCTTAAGTATTAGTGAAGGTTTAAAACCAAAGTTTATATATTGGATTTTGATCATGTCCAATATGAAGATTTTCACATATGATTCCTTGTATCAGATGAGGTGGTTATCTCATGTGTACATCTTGGATTGACAGCTCAAGTTATGAAGTACATATCGGATCTATCTCGGGTTAACTTACGTTTATTATTAACATTTTTGGATATTTTATAACTATTACCTGAAAATAATCAGAATAAGCATTGTAACCTTAAGTTACTTGAATTTTAGATATAAAGACAACTCGTATTTGTTGTAGGCAGGCTGGTAGCCACAAAATCCATTTATTTATGTTCTAGCCATAAAACTCATTTAACTAAACAAATGTTTCGATTATCAGATAAAATTCATTAACACACAAGAATATTTATGTAGTAGTAGTTATAAAAGTGGAAACGAATCAATATTTTCTTTTCATACATTTACTTAGGCTATAACCACAAAAACAATTAAAATCATAGTTTTCATTCATTACTTTTCACTATCAAACTAAAATTAATTAATCAGCCACCGAAATCGATAATCTATTCTGTAATCATAAACTTTATGTTGCCATAAAAAGGAATGTTTAAAAAATGGAAAACCTAATTTCCAATAAAAACCACCTCATGTGGTGATAGAGAGCCACTGTGCAAGAAAGGGAAATTGTTTTTTTTTGGGATTTGAAAGAGGGAGGGAGCTCAATTGGTTCGGTAGTGAGTGCATGAAATTTTCACATTCAAACATTGAAAATCGAATAAAAAAGAATATGCAGTATTTTTTGTGGCTTCCTTGAAAGTAAAAGATAGCATACGGTTAGTCAATTAATTGAATTGGGGAAATCCTTTTGGACTCATTTAAAAAGTAAAACATTATGCAAGGTAAAATAGCATAATCTTGGCCAAAATCTCAGATTGGAATCTCACCTCGCACGAGATCTCAAGCCTTGATGGGGTTCAACTGAGACTTCTTTTGTTTTGCATGAAAGCCAAAATGAGATATTGGCCAGGATCTCTGCGAAGATGGCCAAGATTTGAAACACTTATTATATCTAACATGATTATGCGATCATCCATCTTCTACTTTTTCATCATCCATGCAGTACAAGTTCTTTGTTGATGGTGAATGGCGTCATGATGAGCTTCAGCCTTGTGTTTCGAGTAACTATGGTATTGTGAACACTCTGGTCATAACTAGGGACCCTGCTCCACCAATTTTGAGCACTGGAACTCCTGGTAGTAGAACAAATATGGATGTCGATGATGAAGTCTTTCGTCGTGCAGTAAGATATCACTGTTTGAACTTTATGTTTTGCAGTTGAGATTCAGTGTATGCACATGTGTTTTATGCACCTTAAAACATCATCAAGAACATTTTTGGCCTAGTATGTGGGGAATATTTGACTAGCTGGAGTCACCTATAGATCCTGAAGTTTTGCATAATCTAAAACAATTATAACTAAATTGTTGACCATTTAAATATTTATCACTCCCTCTGTTTTTATTTGCTCACCATAATCGTTGGAACAGTGTGACGTAGATAATAACAGTTCAATAGTTCGATTGATTATACTTTATCAAGAATTGTACTGTTCAAATTGTGTTATATTGTTCCTTTTTATATTATATTTGATGAGACAGGGAAAGCTATAAAAACATTCCTTGCAACTGAAAAATGCAACAGTAACACTGACACAGATGATCCTCCAAGTGACAAGTATATGAGGACGGTGGTTGTAATACTGTAAAGAATCATTGATTCATTATACAGTTAACATGTTAAAGTGATTCTAAGGGTAACCTTTGATACAAACACTCGTGCACACTTCATTTTGTTGTAGTGAGTGTTAAAACTGATTCCTTCTGGTTATATTAAATATTCTTGAAGCACAATAACTGAGATATTCATTGCTATAAAGAGGCATCGATTATCAACCTTTAAAGCTTTTAACTGTTCTTTATATAACTAAACTGGTATCTTGCAAGATAAAGACTCGATGAAAGGAAGGTCTGAATTTGCAACTATCTTATCTGATTCATATTAGAACATAAACAAGTAATATTTGATAGTCTGTAGTTTTTCTTTCTATGCGTATTTATTTATTAGCCGCTTCTTTTGTACCAAACAGGTTACGGTATCGGGTGTTCCTTCACAAGAGGCACCAATGAACAGTCCCGAACCTAACATGGATATCTCTAGGCATCGCATCTCATTGTTCTTGTCAGCACATACTGCTTATGAGTTGCTCCCAGAATCAGGAAAGGTATGCGTGTCTTCTCTTCCTAAAGAAATGTTGATTATCAATATGCTATTGTAGTAAATGTTATTTTATCATTTATTGTATGGTTTAGGTTATTGCTTTTGATGTTAATTTACCTGTGAAGCAAGCTTTCCATATCCTTTATGAGCAGGTAGTAATTTTACAATTACATTTTTTGGAGATAATTTATGTTTCATTATCTTTAATATGTTAATGAAATATGTTGGGTGTCACAATTTTTTATGTAAACATGAACTTTTGACAAAAATCTGAAAATTCAAAATTATGTAAATGTCTGAGAGTTATCTTCTCATAAGCCAATAAATTTGTAACATGCCTAACTCTGTAATCTTTTTTCTATTGTTCCTCACTCATGTAAAAAAAATAAATTCAAATGATCAGAATTTCACCTTGAGATTTAGTAGGTGTACTTTTTTGGTCATTATTTTGCAAATAAATGATCAGTACTTAATATGAAATTAGACGCTTATTATTCTATTCAGTAACAATGATTACCATTGTTTTTAGTGTGTATTTGCATCATACATGCCAAAGTACTAGTTTGATATTTAAAGTTCATATACTTATTACTAATAAGTTGGATGTGTGTACACGTGAAAAATAGTTATGCAATAGACAATATTTAAAGTAACTTTGTGCTTGCATATCTTGAGATTTCTCAAACATGCTGGTGAAAATTTCATTCGATTCATAGCATCCATAAGACATATATGCGACAACCACTTGCTACAAAGTTTATTAAAATATAATATACATAACATTTCAGAATCCACTAAGAATTAATTTTTGAATTAATTTTTAAATATATTTGTGTGTATGTATGCATGTGTGTGCATGTGTGTATGTGTGTGTCTATGTATATTCTTACAAAAAAAGGTTATTAAAATTACCAACATACTTTTGGAACCATAACTTCATAAACATTTATTATCTTCATTGTTTGTTAGCTACCTAAATTACTGCCAGACAATTCTTTGCTTAACTGAATTGAGGATCGGTGATTTTGTAGAGGCCATCTCACTTAACCACAGAAGTTTTGGATATGCATAGTCACATCCCTTTTTCCCAACATATTAATATACTTTGCGGTATCATGCTAATGCCACAAGTAAAAAATTGAAATTGCTTGATGTTGTTGAACATATCGTGAGGCTACCTTAGGACCACTTTACTCTGCTTGTATTCACAGTCAATATGTTATCCTTAATTTTTTGCATGATTATATTCAAAATATGAATTTAGATGTTGTTGTTCTTAGGGAGTTCCTGTGGCTCCTTTATGGGACTCTTTCAGAGGACAGTTTGTTGGGATGTTAAGTCCTCTGGACTTCATATTGATCTTGAGAGAGGTATGCATGTTTTTTTAAATGAATAAATATCCTACACTGACATTGTTTAGTGAGTTCATATGTGCAGTTTCTTCTTATTGGCTGTATTTTCTTGTTTGAGCATTTATTTAATGAATTGCTTGGGTTCTTTTTTATGTCTCACTTGTGAGAATCCTCATTTATTGGGATATGCCATTTTTTCCTGCTCAAATATACCTCCCCTCTATGTATTTTTTATTAGTTGTCATCAAAACTGTTGAGGTCCTTTTCATGCATTTTCTTTTTTTCCCACTAGAACTATATAGCTTCTACTAGTATCCATGGTCTACTGAATGTTTGGTTTCATCATGCCATGAAAAAGCGATAATATTTCATATTTGTGTGTGTGTATATAATATATATATATATATATATATTTCATTACTCACTTAAATATTATATATATATATATATTTCATTACTCACTTAAATATTATTATAATTACTTACATAAAAGAGAATACTATAGTATATCATAGGCACATCCATTCCCCCTCTATTTGACACTATTGAAATGTAACCAAGATTTATATTAACTCATCAGTTGTATGATATTCTCTCTGCCTTTGTGTGCATGCCACTATGCATGCAGTATAATTGATATTATTCTGTCGATGCACAAATATTTAGTGGCATACCTTAAAAGTATTCACAGGAAGTATTGAAAATTGCAGATTGGGAGTAATGGGTCTAACTTGACACAAGAAGAGCTTGAAACACATACTATATCTGCCTGGAAAGAAGGAAAGCGAGTTTTATATGGCCAGGTGGATGAACATGGTAGACCAGTTGAAAAGAGTCTAGTTTATGTGAGTAATTTTGTATATTGTACTGAGTTTGCAGTTTCAGTTTAACAAAATTCTACTTGTGAAGATTATTAACTTTTTCCCTTAGTATCAGATTCTCTGTCAAAGATCACTTATAACTCATCACATACTGATATATGTATTTTGACTGATCAGGCATCACCATCCAGCTTTCATAATTTATTAGAAGTGAAAGATTGGTGGAATATTTCATTTTTTAAGCCATATTTGATAGCTTACCAAATTTTTCGACATTCATATTGATTTCTACTTCTTTAGTGTGTTCTGTTAGCTGCTCAGGTAAATCATGGAAGTAAAATGCCAGACTCAAATAAATGAAAATAATTAAATGATAATAATGTATACATAATCAGACAACATAGTACTCATTTAATGTAAAAGTAACTTAAATAAACAGAAATAGATGTTATATGTGCTCATGTTCACAAATATCACATCTTTGGATGCTGATTTTACTTGAGGAGAAGTAGGTGAATGTAAACTTTTTGCTGCAACATATTATTACACTCTGGATTCTTGGACAAAACCCTATTTTTTGGATAGAGTTTGTGTTCACTTATGTTAGTAAATACCTATCTGGAATCTAAATGGCACTATCAAGTTGGTTACATGGAACAAAATTGGCATGGTTCCATGTAACTTATTTAGAAACTATATCCTAGTTATCGCTGATCTCATTCAAAATTTCAGATGTTGCACAGGTTTTCTTTCTGATATAAAATCAGAAATAACGTGCCTGAATCCAGATTGAAATAAGATTAAACCATAAAAGATGCAACTCATTACGGTTCTAGAAAAATATTGCACTAACGAAAAGAGGATAATTTTGAAATATCATCTTTGCATCCAAGCCTCCAAATAAAAAGAGTAATTTAAAAAATGTTAATTGCAGTTTCAAAACTTTTATTTGACCAAAGTCGCATTGGACTAATTTTTAATAGTTATGACGCTATGATGTAATGAGGGTTGAAATTAATGGACCAAGATTTTCTCATTTTTAAGGAGAATCGCGTGGTTTGCAACCATAATTGACTTTATATGTTAGTTCATAAGTCAGATGAGAAATTTTATTTCAACCCAAGAAACAGCTGACTTGCCTTAAAAAAAATATTTGAAAAATCAGTACACTCTCGGAATTGCCGAGTTTTTAAAAAAAATGAAAAATTCCGTTGTTGCCCTTCTATCTGGTTGCTACATACAGGTTACCTTGCAGTCATCTTGGGTAGTAACTCATTACCACGCAGTTGCACTGGTTGGTAGTTCTGATTACCACTCAGGCACTCTGTCTAGTAATTCAAGTTACCCTGTAGAGTGTGTACTAGAGGATTTTTGAAACCCGTAGCCTCTCTTTTGCGAGATTTTAGATTTCACTATGTACACGATAAAAGGAAATTCTGTTGGGACAACAAGTTGGTGACACAACTTCTCCTGAATTCAACCCTTTATGTAAAATTAATAAGATCCGATGGTTAAACATGTTGTGTCAGATTTTGCATTTCTTTTTGTGTTTCAAATTTCAATAGCCGTTCCCTAAGATAAAATAATAAAAATGAGATTATCAGTTATCTTCTCTCGCTGATGTTCTATTCCAATCCATTCGCTTTATTAAGATTCATCATGCTATTACTAGATTTTGAAATTTTAACTTAAAATCTAAAGTGAGCTATTTGAATAAATGAAGAATGGGTAAGAAGAAATGGGGATAGGCAAATTTTTTTTTTTTTTTGGTTGAAAAGAAGGAGCGGGGGACAATTTATCAATTTCTTGGGTTGAACTAGAATTTGCCAATTCAGATATGTGTGCTTAATTCTATTCTGCGTGTATTTTATTTTTATCAGTCTAAGTACCTTTTAAACTTCTGAGAGCTTGTATGATCCAAACTCTTTATTTTTATGATAACAGATTAAGAAAAGATTTAATGAATTTATTTGAAAATGAATGTAAGCAGAGTTATTTGGCAAGTGTTTTTGGATCTAGCAAATTACTATTTCACCATTTTTGTAGACTCTTGCAATTGCCAATACATTATTATGTAGAAGAGTGTAGTACACAGCACTGATTCTCTGAATATTTTTGGTTTCTCTAGGTTGGTCCGTTTGACTCCTTGAAAGATGTAGCTTTAAAGTTATTACAAAACAATGTGGCAACAGTTCCCATCATCCATTCTGCATCACAAGATGGTTTATTTCCCCAACTATTACACGTTGCATCATTATCCGGAATACTTAGTTGTAAGTACTGCTCTTGCATCTTTAGGGGTTTTGACAACAGTTTAACATTTGAAGTTTATCCCTTTGACATAATGTTATCTGTCCATTTATGTATTTCAGGTATTTGCAGACACTTTAGGCATTCTTCAAGTGTTTTGCCTATACTAAAACAACCAATATGCATGATTCCCTTGGGAACCTGGGTTCCTAGAATTGGGGAAATGAATGGCAAACCACTCGCTATGTTGAGACCGAGTGCATCACTTGGAGCTGCTTTAGCTTTGCTAGTTCAAGGTGAAGTCTTCTCTTAAAAAAATAATATTGGTAGGGGGTTTTGTGGTTTGGGATGCTATAAAGGTTACAAGTGACATGTGTTGTTTTCTTTATGCACACTAATGGTTTTGTCTCTCACGATTACAGCTGTCAAATATTATGTATAATCCTTGATATGATTGCTTCTTTTCGTCAACTTTCTTTGAATCATTTGGTGCTTGTGAGCACTCAGATAGATGGATCCTTTTTATTTACCTCCGAGATATTTTAGTAAATCCTCTATTTCTATCTCTACTATTAATAAAGAGAATCAATTCTATAACATTCACTGGTATTTGTCGTTTCAACTGTTGTTAAAGTTACATAAATACCCTTTCAAAATTTTAATTTCTATCATGTTTATGTCATGTGCATGCATGCACACAACTTGCGTTTCGTATACAAGTACCCATAATCATAACAATTTATCCACTCTGGATTGTGTTCATCATCTTAGTTTTCAAATACAGCCATTAAAATATATACATTATGTAAAGAAGCAAATTGACGAAAAAAAACTCTAATATAGTAATTGATAAGGGAAATTTAAGGATTCATTATGATTTTGGGCCAACTAAAGGAAAGTCTAATGAACATTAAATGCTCATTAGTTCACAGCTGCCGCTGTAAGCTAAACATGTTCATACCTGCCAGGCTGACACTATGAACTAACATATTTTTTTATCGATTTTATATTCTGTTGTCGTTGTTCTTGTTGCATATACTTTTCATGTATCATTCTTCTACCATGATAAGAGAGGTTGTTTCCAACATGAAGTGATTCCCCAAAAAATCTGTGAATGGCATTAGAATGCTTGAACAGTTAATATATGGCAAAAGTTGTATGTATCACTAGGATGCTACTGTCTGATAACAAGCATCTATTTTAGCCCAAGTTTTGAAAAGCTTATGATCCAGTTCCTGTTTCCAACACACGCTGCTTCTGAAGTTGAAAAAGCGTAATATTTGTGCTATCCATACATATTATAACGTTCCTTGATGTGTAGTTGTCTGATTCTTTAAGGCAAAATCAAGTGTAATAATAGCACATGCTGGTATCTGCTATGTTCATGCTGCACAATTCGTTATAGGTCCAGTATCGTTTGCTGATGTGTTCTTTTTTAAGTATCTTTCTTGGGACATGTTGATGTGCCCTACTGAGAATGCCTACAATATATATATATATATATATATATATATATATATATATTATGATTTGTTTTTATGTAGAACAACTTGAATGTCATGTTCAGTAACTTATATCTGATAATGGAAGATTTTTCTTAGTAAGACAGGAGGCTTGGTAGCAACATATATAAAGGGGCACTAAGATAAGGTTCTCCAAGTTAAATTTTTCAAGAAGCTAATATGGGCATTTGATTTAATAAGCACTAAGTTGCAGCGGGGAATCGACATGTTAATACAAACTGAAGGGAAAAAAGTTATCTTGATAAGCCCAATTTTTTTTCCTTGCTTTAAAATTCACTAGAAAGTATGCGAGGAAATTGATGTTTTGCTTACTGAGACTGAGTAGCATCTTAATGAATAAACTCTTTAGATATACAATCTAGAGACACTTGACTGCTTCATAGGGACATCCGTGTTTTTACTTTTTACCTTTTCTTGTTATATTGCATGTAATGTGTGCTTTAATTTCTTAATGCTGATGCCATCTCACACTTGTTCAGCTCGGGTCAGCTCAGTACCAATCGTAGATGACAATGATTCTTTGGTTGATACATATTCTAGAAGGTAAAATTTTGCTGCAAACACTTATCGTAGCACAATTGCTCTTTTTTTCTAAGAAATGTTATCACTATTATCTGCAGTGATATCACTGCATTGGCAAAAGATAGAGTTTACACCCAGATACGCCTTGACGAAATGACCATCCATAAGGTAAAGTGATCTTATTGGCTGTAAATTATCACATAATTATGTTATGAATGCTTTCCCATTGTTGATTGTTCAAATTGGCAATTAGTAAAGATAGCTTATAGTGAGATTGCCTTGTTAAGCCCTTTGAACTTTCTTCTTATATGGTATAGTATAAATATAGCTTAGTCAAATGTTATATTCATAAACAACAGAACCAGGGTTAAATTCATGTTTTTGGATATAAGTGGGCTGTTTCGAGTCAGAAATCTTGGAAAGAAGATATTTAGTATCTTTTGTATTGTGGCTGACTAGCACGAGGACATGGATCTATATGCAGTATATAACTAATGTGTGTATTTCTATTGGAAATTGAAACCTAAAGTTTTTATTTGCTCTAAACACGGTTAGAAGAAGGGCAAAATGGCATGTGTGGTTGAAGAAATGAAAGGTTCTTGTTACTAGTAGTTCAAGGATAGGAAGAAAGTAGTAGAAGAATGGAATATTGTAATTGATACATGTGGATGTGGATGGAATTGAAAGATTCCAGTTATTGTCTGTAGAGATGATTTCACTTTATTTTTCAAAAGCAAAAAAGAGCTTGTGCATGCGACACACACGCCCGCGCACAATATAGACTAGATTCTGATTGTGAAAATTTTGCCATGTAAATATAGGCTCTTCAATTGAGACAAGATGCAAATGTTCCGTACTTTGATAATCAAAGATGTCAGATGTGTCTCCGCAGTGACCCCTTGCTGAAAGTTCTCGAGCGATTAGCAATTCCAGGTACAAATAAATAACAAAATAGTGTCATTCGGATAATTTGCAGTTAAGTTTTGAAGAAACCTAAATTATTGGGCAAGTAACATCATTATGTAGAAGCTTTTTTTGACTTTAGTAAATATATAATTCAAATATGTTTTAAAATTTGCACATTCTTATGCTTGGAACGATATACAATATCGGGCAGAGTGTTAATATTTTCTCACCATAATATGAACATATTGTTTTGCATACACTGTTAGCCATGCAGGAATGAATGGGGAAACAAGCACGTCAAGATTTTTATACATAACCATAGCAAATTTGTTGCCATGTATGTTTGCTTTTAATGAGTATGCTTGTATCAGTTGAAGCTTACATTTTTTTATTATGCAATTCAAAGGAGTCCGGCGCATATTTATAGTTGAAGCAGGAAGCAAAAGAGTAGAAGGCATAATCTCTTTAAGCGACGTGTTTAGATTCTTGCTCAGTTAGATGGGACTAACTTTGTGGATTTTGTATTATCGGATCTGTCTGAGTGTTGAATATGTTCTTTTATGCGAAAGTTCATAGAATCCTCAGTTATGGCTTTTTCTGCTTGGCTGATGGATTCAACTTGTAATTTTTTTTAATTTTTTCTTTCTGGTCAGGCCTCGATGGTTTAGAGCCTGCCATTTATTAAGAAGGCCGCAAGAGGTCTGTAAATTTTAATATGTTATTTAATTTTTATATCCGTAACTGACGACTATCCACTATTTTAGCATTCATTGTTAATACTTGATAGTTACGCATCTCATGTTTGCTTTTGTAGATCCTAATATCTTAAAACCATTAAATAGAACGAGATGCATGCTTCTGTGGTCGTCAGAAATTACATATATAGCAAGTATATTTCAGTCGTTTAATGGACTAATTTTGAGTTGGATCAATATTTTGAATGAATCCATTCGTTCGCCCATCTCATCCCTGCTGTTGAAATTTTGTGGTGTTGTACGCTTGCTTGTTTTATAAGTATTGAAACCAACGAGTTTAATAAATAGAATTCATTGTTTGAATACAAATCTCAAAATTTCGCCCGGACTTACAAGACTGTTAGTGTAGGCTTCAGGATTTATATGGTGTGTTGAGGTGCATTCCCATGCATATGGCTAGAGAGTTGTTATTAAGCAGGTAAGTGGGTACTTTATAGTGCGATATTCATATTCAAAATCATTTTAAGATGTTGGATATTCGTATCCGTGGATGCGGATGGATATAAGATATTCTTCGATCAGTTCACTTCCAATAAATCTAAATAAATAGAAAATTTGGATTTATTATAAATCCATTTTGCACTAAATATAAAAAAAATACGCTAAGAAAAATAATTTTAAGTGGTGAATATTGATTTAATTTTTTTATTTGGATAAAATAGTAAACGATAATCATTCTATGTACTAAAATACATAAAAAAATAACCATAATTTTAATAAAAAAACGGACGGATAATTATTGGATATGGATACGATCACATATTTATTTGTTTTTCGAATATCAGATTCATATTTCGGATACGAATACGGATGATTTTCGAATATTTCGAATACTCATCGATAGTTGTTATGTTGGATGGTGTCTAGATTGGGTAAAAATAGGTTGCGATATTGTGTTTTGAAGTGAAGAAAATATAGGGGTGATTCTCTTGTCTAATTGCATTGTGACATGATTTGATGAAATTGTGTATTGTTTGGGAATGGATTGATGTTGATAGATTCACTTGTGATTGAGTTAAATAAATCATTGAGTGTTAAAACGAATAAAAATCATTGAGTTTTCCTGCTAAGCGAGGGATACACTAGTTATGACTTGAGACTTAGAGTGAGACATTTGTAACCCCGGTTAGGGGCTTGAGCTTGAACAAGTTTACAATTTGTGTCCTCCCATTCAGTTGGTGTGGGAAAATGAACTGTTGGGTTCGGCGCGTCGGACACCTTTCCTTTTTAAACACATAACTATTTTCATTCTTCACAACACATTCTTTTCCTTCAGATCCAAATCGTTTTTAACAGAAAACGTCCAACGTTGATTTCGACAGTGAAAATTTGACTATGTTTCTGGTCACATGCAAATTTGTTGATGGGCTGAAGAGTGAAAATACACCTATGCACAGTTTAATTTACACCGCTATGCATTGAGTTTTTGATATTCTAACTACACACCGAAAGCATTGTAAACAGATCTTTCGCATGAAAGGACTTGCTTTGTTGCATTGTGTGATCGATTGTGAGCTTACGCCTTGACTCTTCCAACACACAGGTTGCAAAAAAGTTTCAAAGATCATGTAGTAATATTTGTGCTTATTTTCATACCGTTCTAAGTGTTGTGTTGTTGATGTCCAAAGATTTAATTAAACCGAACAACTAACAATTCAACACTATACTAGAACAAATTAGAAATTCAAACCGATACTATCCATTTTATAAAAATTGTGTCAGAGCTATAGAAGGAAAACATGTATACGCTTACCCAGTGCTAGTGCTCAACCATTTAATCGTCGAAAATGATATATGACACAAATGTTATGATTGTTTGCTCATTTGTGATATGTAATTACTAGTTGGGAAGGAATTGACATGACAATAGAGTTTTTAATGCGGTAATAAACAATAGGAGCTCAAATTTTTTGCATCATCCACAAGGTAGAACTATTTAGTTGACTCAGGATATCCGTTGATAGAAAGTTATTTAACTCTTATCGAAATATGAGATATCATATTCCTGATTTTTGTGAAACTCAAAATCAACCAAAAAAAGAAAAAGATTTTCAATTTCTATTATTCAAGTTTATGTATGGTAATTGAAAGAACATTTAGAACATCGAAGATAAAATTTACAATCTTGTATAATATGGCTGCTCCCAAATTTACGATTCAATTAAAATTGGTTATTGCTACAACGGCTATACACAACTTCATACAAAAACTTGACAGTGGAGACTTCAAATTTGCGGCATTTGACGATTTTGATCTTATTCCAGATGAATACCTTGAAGAATACTATAAATTTCAAGCTAATCATGAGAAAGAGAATGAACCAGCTCAAATGATTGTAGAAAATAATATTGCGTTGGTGCGAGATAACATAAAGGATGAACTAGTTGCTGTAGGACTCTGCTGAATTACTGTCTTTATCATATTTATTATTTCTCTTCTATACTATTTTGACTAAACATGCATTTTTAATTCTGCATTACCGGATTTGTTCCAATGCATTTGTTATTACAGACCGTTCTATATATATTACTGTGTATCTTAATCAAGTTTATATTAATTAGTTAAAAAGTAACCACAATTAACAATTATTACAACACATCTCTCATAAAAATACCAAATTCAAATTCCCTTTTCATAATAATAAAAACACGCTCCCTTTTTGTTAACTCACCCCTTTCAAAATACCCATTTCGCTTAATAAAAAACACACCCTTGCACACAATGATACGACACCTTGTGGTTGGTTTGGACTGTTCCACTTTACGGATGCAAGATGAAAAAAAATATGCGATTCAATGTAGTTTTATAATTTAATGCTCCTAAGATCAAATATTTCGAGCTTGCTTTCGTGGAAAATTCAGACTTCCTTTTTGATGCTACGATCACATAAAAACATAAATTTTGAGGCTCAATAGCTAAAATACATGGCAATTGAATCATGTGTCGAGATTAGTAAGAGCATTCTTTTGACTAGAAATATTGCACTAATTATGGATGGTTTATTAAAATGGTGTGAAATTTTGTGAATGTGTAGAACAAGTTTTGAGCTAATATAGGATTAGAAATCGCTCGAGTCATACTTCATATAAAGGAATTAGATGTTTGAAAGTCATTGTCAATAGATTTTACATAGGCAAAAAACAACATTAGACGGTCGCATGTTTTTAGACGAGCGATGCTACAGTAATTGTTGGATGTCAAAAGTTACGAAAGAGAAGGAAAATACGACAGAAGTCACAGGGCTTATATTATAATATCCGACAAAAATGGCTTCTGGTAAACTAGAATTTTCCTTGTAGAAGTTTGATTGTTGCTTGAAATAGCGTGAAATTTTAGGTGCATATATATTTGAAGTTCAATGAGGATCCAAGAGATTGTGGTAAACCAGCCGCATAACTGACCAACTGGATGTGAAATTTGGTATGAACAAAGTACAAGTATGATGATATATGAGGTTCATGAATTGTTGTCTTTGATTTCAAACAGGGAAGTTATGACATTTGATATAGATGTGAACAATAATTGCTGATAGATAATTTTGCCTAATTTTTTTGATTAATTCCATAATTTCCATTGCTTGGTTTGAGGGTAGTGTCAAATCTTTTTTTAAGCATTGTCAAATATTATGTTTTATAATCTTTTTTGTTGTATTATGTATGCATTCATTCTTTACAACCATATATGATGATTACACATGTGAGACAATTGAAACATTGTTGCATCTTTGTAAGATTTACTTTGACCACTGAAGCCGTGACGGTAGAACTAATGGGGTGGTTTTAGCCACATTATTTGAGATTGAGTAACATATGAGGGTGATTGTAGTAATATTGGTTTTAATAGCACGATCAACAAGACTAATCTTAGCCATATTGATCATGTTCATGTAGACTTTGGAGGTGGTCTTAGCCTCATATGATGTGATTAGGTAATCATTAGGGATGATCATATACATAAGCTTGGTTTGCCTAGTTTATATGTTCGACCCTCATAAGGAGAGGGAGTTATTAAATGACCTAAGGGGTAGAACCATATCCATATTGTAACGATCCCGTTTTAAATCAAATTTAAATTAGTAATTAATATAATTTTTTTGGGGATAAATTCCTGAATAAATTTGAAAATTTCAAAAATAAATAAGATAAGTATTGATATATATATATAGACTATGATTTGAAATTTGAATTTGAAATTCAAATTTAAATATTTTAAAAAATATTTGAATTCAATAATAATAATAATATATGTGTGATTTTTATTAGTATATAGCTAATTTAAAAAATTTACTTTCTTTTAAAATTACATATATATAATAATAATAAAGGAAATGTATTTAAGAAATAAGAAAATATAATATATAAAATTTATTTTAAAAACATTATTAACATGAAAATACAAGTGTTAGGATTTGAGCATATAATTTGACAAGTGTAAACCATGAAACAAGAATTTGAACAAGTGTCAATTATTTATTTTATTTCCATTAAAAAATGTTAAAAACAAGGTAATGTGTGTATATATATTTTCATTTCTACTCTCCTATCTTCTTTTATTCTTCATTTCAAAAAAATCAAAGGCCTGAGCAAATCAAAACAAAACCAGAAAAACATCAAAGCAAACAACCTCTTCAACATTTAAACTAAAATAAACAAACAAAATCAAAGAAGAAAAATCATCTCAAATACCAAGCATTTCCAGTAAATTCAAGATCAAACCATCAAGCTCAACAACAACCTCAGTTTCAACCTGAGCAAGATTTCAAATTCAACAACTTAAGCAAGTAAAGATCAAGCAGACTCAACATAAAATCAATTCAAAACCAAGTTGCAAATCAGATCAAAGAACCCAGTTTTCAAATTCAAAATCAACTCCCAGGCTTTTCAAAAAGCTCTCTGTTTTCAAAATAAAAAGGTAAGTAAACTCTTTTAAAATCTGGAATATCACTTGTTGTTTGTAATCATGCTTGAAGTAAAGTTGTAAAGTGTTTGCATGCATAGAAATATATGTATATGTATGCAGATATGGGTGTGCATGTCAGTTACAGGCATAGTTGCCTCTGTTTGGTTACAGGTTTTCAAAAACTTGTTAAAAATTCAAATGCTCTCTCTCTAATCCTTTTTAGGTTTCAAAATTCAAACAAAACATGTTTATATAATCATGTTTTAAGTTTTAAAAATAATTTCAAGCATAATAAATTAAAGTATTTTCTAGAAAATCAAGGAATACAGGTAAACTCAAAATATGTAGAAATTTCAAACATCATAATTTCTGGTTTCAGGTATATCATCTGAAACGTTTTTCAAAAACGATGATTTTTAAAAGTGGAATCATAACTTTTAAGTGCATATCCCCGGAGAACTTGCGGGTTGAACGATTTTGGGTTTTGTGGAAAATTCTGGTGATCGGTGGAAATGGTGGTCTCAGGATCATGGCTGAGGGTAGCCGGGTGAAGGAAAAGCTTAAGAAAAATGATGAGAAAAATTCCTGATCATCGTGGTGGCCGAACGTTGATGATCTAGGGTTTTAGCTCACGTTTTAGTATTGGTTGGAGTTCGATAAACTGTAGCATCATCAGTGGATCGGAGGTAGCCGGACAGGGAAGAATCGAGACGTTGGACATCGATGAAGCTCTGGATACGTTCGCGTGACCTCTGATGGTCAGAGGTGGAAGTACGAGGTGATTTTGGGTATCTGGGTTTGTTCCAGTATGTAGTTTTGTTGCTCGATTTCGATTGGCATATGAATTCCTTGATCTGGGTGGTCTGAGAGATTGAGTAGATGATCATAGAATTGTGGAAGTCGGCGAGATCGACTGGAGATGGTTGGAGCATCTGTGCATGTTCACGGTGTCAGGTTTGTGTCAGCAGCCTGGGTTGAGGAAGAAGGGTTGCTGCCTCGTAGTAAATCTCAGGAGATTTTGTTGCTGGCTCGGGTTTTCGTTCGAGTGTTGGCACGAGTTAAAGGTTTTAAGTTTTTTTAAAAAAAAAAGTATAAATAGGAAAGGGAGGCTTACTCGAGGAAGACTCGAAGGGAATTGATCTGGGCTCGGGGTGACACTCGGGGATATCTCGGGTGGGTTTAAAACAGTTTTGAATTTTAAAAACAAACTCAAGTTTTAAACATGTTTAACTCATTTTTTTAATTGTTTTGTTTTAAGTATGGAATTAGTTTAAAGTTTAAAAATAAATTATTTTTAAATAATTAAGTTTATTTACTTATGTGACATTATTTATAAATTAATTCTTAATTTATTTTAAATAAATAATGCAATTAAAGAGTTAGTTAAGATGAAATGTTTTTAAATTATTCTCTTAAGTTAATTTATATGTTAATGTTAATTAATTACAAGGCTTGATAATTAAAGATTTTTAATGATAATTAAGTGATTTATTTAAAAAAATGATTTATCTTTTAATTAATTAATTAAAGTTTAAATAATTGAAGATTACTTAATTAATGACAGTAATAAAATAATAATTACTTAATGATATTAATTAAAGAATAATTAATTAATTTATTAATTAATGATTAAGGATTAATCAAATAATAATTAAAGGTTAATTAATTAATAATTAAATTAATTAATAAATAATTAAGATTTATTAATTAATAATTAAGGGTTAATTAATTTATAATTAAGGATAATTAATCATTAATTAAGGATAATTAATGAAAGTAATTATGTGATTGATTAATTATAATCACACGATTATTAATCTTGCTTGTAGATGATGAATTATTATTGAATGCCTTGAGTTGGTTGATACCTCTGATATGTGATTGTGATACTATGTGATGTGAATTGCTGTGAATTGAACTGTGATATATTTCTATGTGAATGTGAAAACTATTGACCTTTAAACGACATTTGAATTTCGATGCGACAGGGAGTCGGATTCCAAATGGTTATTTGAAACCCACATCGAAACTTAATGGTGAATCTTTGTGACTTATATATCCACGTGTTTTAAAAATAAGCGCTTCTTATTTGGTTAAGCCGGAAGAGGACATTAAGTCATAAAGCCCATTTCGAATAATGATACGACGAAATTGGAGTGCATTTGAAGATGGTGGTTGAAGAACGGGTATTTTCGAGAACGAAAGGATTACCTGTCGATTGTCTCTGCACTGAGTTGCTCCGGTATAGAGATCTCCATATGTGATGGGGAGTCCGGTCGGGATTGTGGATAGCTAGAATGCAAGGGCTTCTTCCTTTATCGGACGAAGTTCCTTCGGTTCCATTCAGGCCTAGGATGGACTTGTATAGTTGTATGTCTGACATTACACTTTGAGATATAAAGCTGATTTCTATCAAATACATTTCTGTTTGGTGGTGGAGAATTTATTCTCTTAGCTTAACACCCTTCTTTAAGACGTATGAGCTCAGAGGTTATGTAGTTGATGGTTATTAGTAATACACTCCCAATTTTGTGGTGTGGCATGCTGAGTGCTGATCATTTGTTGATCAAAGTATGGCTTTTGTGAAAAGCGTAGCTTTGGGGGACAAGACTTCATCTACCTCACACCCCGGAAATGGTTGAAACATGAAAAGATGCAGCAAGGTTATGAGGGTCGCGCCTTTTAGGGTATGTACATTTCCTTCTGGATAAAAAGTGGTATTCTGGATGGAGCCCAGATAATTTGCTTTGTGGTTGTTGGTGTGAGGGCCCTCGATAAAGGTCGGTTACGACCGGGGGATGGCATACTCGTGACAGTTAGTTACCTAGTTACAGATGTAACCCGACCTTGTGTTGGCAGAGAGCTGGTTAAGTTCTCGAGACGTCCCTCCAGAGGCGTACCCTTTCGGTTAAAGGAAGTTCCTTAGCCTTGGCCATTTGTTGGAAATCCAAACATAACAATACGAGCCCTTTACGATTTCAGTTGTATAACCTGCTATGTAGCGTGGCGGTAACCTGCCATAAAACATGGTAGCTATAGTAGGTATACTATAATGGTAGTATGCTGGCTAAGATTAATATTATACTTTCGAAATGTTCTCACACTATGCACTAATAATAATATCAAAAGAATTTTCTCGTATCAAGCATATTTGACTATCATAAGGAGAAATCTCCTCCAATTGTGCGATTGCATTGTGTGTGTAGCGGAAGGCCTTATGGTAGTTTCATTTTCCAAAAAGCATAACGGTTTTATTTTTTTTGTACAAACAACTGTTTTTGTTTACTCATACCAGTCCCATGTCTGACCCGGAGTTTATTGTTCCCTTCCTAAACTCTGGGTGCCCATAATTTTCCATTCCGGCAACCTAGAAGCAGGTTATCCATGATCTGGAGCGAAGTTGGAATGTAGATTTAGATCTAGATGTGTTTTGAAGCCTTTGGTTTTTGAAATCTTTGGAAGCTTTTTGAAGTTTTTGAGCTTTTGGTTTGGAGTCTTTGTAATTTTGGAAGACCTTATCGAAGTCGCAGTATGTTGGAATCTTTTTGAAGACCCTACTGTGTTCCGCTATTCTGTTATTATTCTGTTATTGTATCATATATATTGCACTCTTATGATGGTGCTTATTTGCTGTAATCAAATGTTGTATTTGTGTTGTTTATTAATGAAATTCATTTTGTTTCCGCTGTGTTGTATCATTTAATGTTGTTATAAGCTCCATCGAACTAGAGTCCGACGCTTGAATCTTCGGCATTCGAATACAAGTGAGGTATTTAATATCGATTTTTGAATGCTGTATTTTAGGTCGTGACAAGTGGTATCAAAGCTAAAGGTTGAGTAAGAACTTTAGCTTTGGAGTATAACACATTAGGTGACTCATTAGAGATAGGGTTAGAAATACCTTAGAATGAGATATCCCTAAGATGTCTCGTCCATATGCCTAAATCAAGTTTTCTCACTATTTACAGATAGTGAGAATGAGCACGAGAAGAGGACGAGATATGGGACAGGGAAGTACCACTACAATTGGTTAAGACCCTGCAGCAACAACAGCTCTTCCTACTCGGCCGAATCTGGCTAATTTATATCGAAGTTTTGCAAGACTTGGGGGAAAACTGTTCACAGGCAAGGAGACTATTATCGAAGCACAAGCCTAGATTTGATCGTGCGAAAGGATTTTCAGAGGACTGAAGTTGGAGGATGACCAGATGAGATTGATAGCTTCTTGGCAACTCTAGGAGGATGCTCTAGCCTGATGGGAGACTGTTACATTGGATGAGCTGGAGGACGAGTTCACTTGGGATCGATTCGAAGAGGTGTTTGAGCAACGTTATATGCCATCTGCTGGTATCTCCAGAATGTACCAGGAGTTTACTGAGTTGAAGCAGTTGAGTCTATCGTTTGAAGATTACTTGAACAAGTTTAACGAGTTATCTCAGTTTGGTCCGGAGTTGGTGAATACCCCCTGAAGAAGAATGAAAGATTTATTCGAGGGATGAACAAGAAATTCCATGGGAGAATGACAGCCCATGTGAAGGAATCTTTTTCTGATCTGATAGATATGGGATATAGATATGCTACTCTAGATAAGCAGGAAGTTCCGGAGGAGAAGGGAAGTGCAAGCAATCTGAATTGGAAGGAAAGGAAGTTCGAGGGAAAGAAACCGTGGCAAGGCAAAGAAAAGAAGAATAATCAGGAGAACCAGGCGAACGACGTTACTTGTTTCAATTGTTTGGAGAAGGGACATTACTCAAGTAGATGCAAAAAACTGAAGAAACAAGGAAAGAAAGATCAACCCATGAAGGCAAGTCAGGGAGCCAGGGAATGCTATTATTTGTAGGATCGATTTCAACCTAGAGGGGGGGGGGGGTGAATAGGGTGATAGTGTAAATTATAAAAATTAATCGCGGAAGCTTATAAATTTATTTCAATTCATATCACAGAATAGCAGCACAGATATCGCAGAATATAAATAACAGAATAAAACGGAACAACACAGAATTTACCCAGCTTCGGTAAAACCCTGCCTACGTGCTGCCCCCAAGGTTTCTACTAGAAATTAGATAGTCCCTCGCTTACACACGTAAACTCGCTATACACCGCTATTGACTAATCTAACTCTACGCTCAAAACCTTGACCACAACTCAACTACCGAGTTGCAAATTCCCAAACTACACACCGTAGTTTGCACCCTAGTCACACGACTAGAAAAATTAAAACGGTTTAAAAAAGGAAAATTACAAATTAAAAAGCAAATTAAAATTAAACCCTAATTAAAAACCCCTATATAAAAAAAATATTTCTCCCTTTTAAAACAATAGGCCGGCCCTTTCTTCAATTCGACCCGTCTCTTTATTTTCTTTGCTTTGTTTGGTTGCGTATACAATGATGGCCGTTCCTCTTTCAATTTTAGGGCTTCGTCCCTGATCTCCAAATTAGGGCTTTTGATGGTTGATCGGCGGACTCCTTGTAGCTTGCTTCGGTTGCTTCTCTGATGTTCAATTCTCGCTCGTTTGCAGCTACTTGATCGAGTTCGTTGATTATGACTTTCTGGTATGTGTTGTTTCCTTTTGCTTTTCTGGTTTGGCTTGTTCGAACTCGATGCTTTTGTGCCGATGATGATTTTGGATATTTATATGCGTTCGAACTCCTTTATCTTCGTTCGTATAAAATCATTTGAATTTGTCAATAATTCATCTCGGCCACTTTATTATTCTTGAACGATTGAGATTGATTCCGACTAGTTCATAATCATATATTTGATACTTGATGATCACGGCTTGGTTGACACGGTTTTGATTCACGCGTTCGATATTGACTTCGGCCTTTGAATTTTGAGATGCTTGATATTCACGGCATTGACTCATTCTATTATGACCATGGCTTGAATCTGACTTTGATAAAAGAAAAAAAACTTTGACTTGATTTAAGCATCACCTGACTTGATTTGATTCTGAACATTTTGAACTGAGTATTCTTGTATCATGTTTTCTGATAACTTGATACAGTTCGAACTTGTGTCTGGTTGTCTTCGACATTGGCTTTGCTATGCATCCACGGCTTGGTTGTTTGATTATTTTTCTGACCTTTATTTTGACACCCACGGCTATGTATATTGATACATTTGGCATGATCACTTGTTGGCATTTTGGGCATTATTTCATCTGACTTCGGTCTTGATATTTGCATACTGATGCTTGTTGTACTTGGTCGAGTTTATTCCCATTCTGTAGACATGAACTTTATATCATAAGTATATGTTCACTATTTTCTGTTCTCCTGCATGTTTCATTTTATAATTTGTAGCATGGCACTGTGACTCGAGTTTTCACTGTCATGTTATTTGCAACTGTGCTTTATTTGGCACTGTTTAATTGATGCTGCATCGCTTGTAGCTTTATGTATTCATGTGCTGAGTTGATCATGTTTCTGTCATGTTTGAACATAGTTGCATTATGTTGGTCGTGTTGCATTCATGTGCATATATGTTTCTTAACTTCATTGGTCTCTGATCTTAGTTCATGATGACTTGAGCATTTGGTCTACTTCTCAATTGCCTCTGTGTAGTTACCACTGTCCACTGTTTCATTTAGTTGGTTCACCATAGTTTGTATTTGCCACACTTGAGTTCCCTGTTGCACATTGTTGTTGGTCTAACCATTCCTGTAGCTCTGGTGTCTGGTTTGGTTGCATGTCATGATTCATCTTGTAGTTGCATTTACTAGTGGTCTAGTCTGGTGAATCTTCTGGTCTGCACTGCTACAGTTCAACTGGTGCTTCATTTTGTAGCTTGAGTCTGGTCTGCACTGAGCACTTGAACTTTTATCTTTATATATGCACTGCATATTTGGATTCCACCTTTTCTGGTTGGTCTGGCCATTGTAGCTGTGTTGGCTGCATTGTAAATTGATTTTCGAGTTTGCACCTGTGTTGAATCCAGTTTCACAACTCGGGTTTGACCTTGTGCTCGAGAGTTGTGACTTTTATGTTATTGCACATGAGTTGAACCCGGCTTTTTATTTGGGTTTGACCTGTGCTCACCTGTCCCTGTAAATCAATCAAGTGTATATATCGGTGTGCACGGCCTTGTGGCATATACAGTAATATACTGTGTATGTCACAAGTTGTTCGTATATGATGAATTCAAATTTAAATTATGACGAACATCCCAAATAACTGAGGCAAATAATATTTTCACAATCATCTTTTATTTTTGAATTGCAAAAATATTTCTTTTTCAATTTTACTGCGTTAGTGTATATTTTTGCAGATTGCTCAGATGCTGGATTCAAACTGGATTGCAGTTGAAGATAAAAAATACGAGTGTGAGTGGTATGTAGTGAGGTGAATATGTAAATGAGAAATGTGATGTAATTGCAATCAAAGTTGTATAGTATAGTGAGAGCTTGAAATTATATTATTCAAAATTGTAATAAATATTTGTTTGAATAAAATATTCGTTTGAATTTAAAATATGTGTTATTTATTTTATTCAGCAAATATTTATTTAATCTGTGAAAATAAATAGTATATTAACAAATACATTTAAATGAATGTATATATGTTTATTATCATCAAACAAAAATCATATAGCGCAAAGCGCATATTTAACAATCTCCCCCTTTTGATGATAACAAACATATATTTAAGATTTTGAATATTTAAATGTATTTGATAATTTCAATTGCTCCCCCTATTTGAATGCTTCCTTTCTATATGATACTCCCCCTACATATATGACTCCCCCTACATATATGCATACAAATAAGAATGAGCCTAGATGCAAATGGAAAATTGTTTGACCTTTGATTGATTCTATTTGACAAAATCTTAACTTTTCTCTCCCCCTTTTGTTATCAGCAAAAGAATAATAGAAATAGAGAAAAATAGAGATAAAGTAATCGATATTAATCCAACATTAAAACCCAATTGAATATAAATATTAAATTTCAATAGAAAATCAAACAAAAATCATAAAAATATTGTTAGGCGCATATTCCACTTTTAGAATGATGGAGATGATGTCATCATATAAAACCATACAATTGTGTCTATTTGTGGTATTTTTATATCAGGAATTTGAATATCTACTAATCATGCATAACCGTTAGGACTTTTAAATGAGATTAGTAGTATTCCAATTTTATTTTTAAAAAAAATGAATTCAAGTATCTTCTAACCACGCATAACCGTGAGGACTTTTAAATGGGATTAGAATCAACTTGTTTATTTAAAAAAAAATCAACTTTTGATATGTGTTCCATACATGCATAACCGTGAGGACTTTTAAATGAGCATGGAAGCACATAACAAATTCCAAGTAATTCACCCATGCATAACCGTGAGGACTTTTAAATGAGAGTGAATACTTTGGTATTTATTTATTTATTTATTTTTGCTTTTTTTAAAAAAAAATGAAAATGAAAAACGAACGATTCCTGTTTAAAGTACCACATATCAACAAACTATATAGAGTTTTGATGAGTGATAGTTGTTAGAAGTATGATAGATATAGAGATGGTCATGGAATTTTTACCAACAAAAAGTTTTATAACTCTTGTTTAAATTTCTAAAGAAATTTTCTAATTATACTTTCTCGAGTTATAATATATGATAAATATCAACACTCATCACTTTTTCTATTACTATTTTTCTTTTCGATAAACATTAGGGAGTCAGATTAGTCAATATAGTCATTTAAAATCAAATTCAAAAATAATTATGAAACCAATTTTTCAAAATGACTAATCTGAAAATATGGTCAAAAATGATTTTCTCCAGGGGGTTTTAAAAGAAAATTTTCTGCTATTTGAAAATTATTTGAAATGAAAGATATGCAGATATTTTCTTTGAAAAACGATGCAGTTAATGAATGTGTCAAAAATTAATCATGTTCCACTAGTAATTTTTCTATCAACCATATTACCAGTGTAATCTGCATCTGAATTTAAATTTCACTCAAAATTCACTCGTTGAATGTCAAAGACCAGATTAAGAAATTTCTCATGATTATTATCAAAAAATTTTAAATGAAATTCTCTTGGATTTGAAATGAAAATCGTGTCAACAATCAATCATATATTAAAATGTCAATTTTAGAAGCCATCAAACGTTATTTTTATTTCAAAGCAATTTCTTAATAGTTTCAACAATTTCAAAAAAAAATTTAACATCCTTTTCACAATTTTTAAAATAGAATTCATTACGATTTTAAATCGAGGCCGTGTCAAAACATGAATATAGATTTAGCCAAAAATATTATAACAACAATATTATTATCCAATCAAAACACTATTTTTCTCTCAAACTTATATATCAAGTAATTCTAGAGAATTTTATAGTGTTTTTGGCATAAGAATATAAATGGTTAATCAATTTTGAATAAAGTCAGAATCAAAATCATCATTAAATCATCATCCTATCATAATTGGCTGATTTTATTCAGAAAATGGTACAGATTATCACATTTAATATATCGTACAAATAAATATACTTTTACCTGTCTTTACCTTTACGATATTTCTCGTCGTTGTTCATTGTGATTCTGTCACCCTTATACTAGGCTAAGGAACTTAGCTTTGTCGCCCGTTGTGTTTCTGGAACAGCCAAAAATCCAGGTAACACTATTGTTGTTCCTTAGCCCGCCACCACACCTACACGATGAAAATTTTATGTGACCTATTTGTTTTTATAGGTCCATGGTTGTTAGTGGCAGAAAATTTTGAAAAATAATTTTGTGTAGACCCAAAACTATTTATAATTGTTCCCTTTGGCACCCAAATTTGTTTAACTTTGAGAGATTTTATATTTGTGCCTTTTGGAACCCAAATCGGTATAGTTTTCACATGTTTGGGTCTATACCAACAATTATTGTGATCGTGTCCAAATTTTCTACAAATTGTGCATATAGAATTAACTTGATTAATCTTGTTTTCAACAATTTTCGAATTATTAAATCCAAGTCCTTGTCTAACCGTATTAACAATTTGCTTTCCTAATAGCATATTCAACGATTTTTCACTTTTTGAAAATTTATCTAAAGTCGTAGACAATTGTTGGACTTTTGATTTGAGAGATTCATTTTCGTTTAACAACTGTGTGCACTTTTTAATAGAATTCTCTCTCCTAGTATTTTCATTCTCCTTTAAAATCAGAATTTCATTTTCAAGCGATTTTATTTTAATTTCTGATTTTTTAATTTCCTCATCAAATGTTGGACACTTATCACACTTAGGGATCCTACTTTGATAGGTTTTAACTAATTGATCAAGTTGTTTATTACATTCTATCAAAGTATCTTTTTGAGATTCAAGTTTGGCGTATTTTTCCCTAAGTCGTTCAAAACAACCGTTTACTTCATGAAAATATATAAGCAACTCAGAATGGGTAAGTTTTGATACCTCACTTGGCTCGTCATCGTCACTGTCAGTTGTATCACCTCGAAGATACAATTCTGCCTTTTCGCTTTCACTTCCAGTGCTTTGATCATTCTCGTCTATTTCATCCCAAGTGGCTGCAAAACTTTTCTTTTTCTGTTTCTTTCCGTGGCTGGATTTAATTTGTGGACAATCGGGCTTGATATGGCCGGGTTTGTTGCAATTATAACAAATAAACTTTTGTTCTTCTGAGTAGTCTAGTGCTTTGGCTATTCTGCTTTTTGCTTTATGAATTCGAGCTGAATTTCCATGTTTTTGATTCCATTTTTTGAATTTCCTTATTAACAGCTCCAATTCTGCTGCTCCATCATCTTCATCGTTATCATCATCACTTTCGGTTGTTCCTTTGAGAGCTATTGATTTCTTTTGAGTGTCACCTCCTTCACGCTCTTCTTTGAATTTCATTTCAAGCTCATAAGTGGTGAGATTTTCGATGAGTTCCTCAACTTTAAGTAGTTTTAAATCTTTTGATTCTTGTATGGCAGTTACTTTTGCTTCAAAGCTTCGTGGAAGGACTCTGAGGATTTTCCGGACTATTTCTAATTCGGTGTATGTTTTTCCGAGAGCTTTTGATTTGTATACGATATTGGAGAGTCGTCCGTACATCTCTTTGACATTTTCTTCCTTCGCCATTTTGAAGTTCTCGTATTCGCTGCTTAGCATTGCAAGGCGAGATTCTTTGACTTGAGATGTTCCTTCGTGAGTCACTTCTAGTATGTGCCATATTTCCTGCGCAGTTAGACAATGTGAGACACGATTAAATTCAAATTGATCCAATGAACAGATAATAGAATTCATAGCTTTGGCATTAGTATTCTGTAATTTATTTTCTAGTTCTGTCCATTGTTCCTTTGGTTTCTCTATTTCCTGATCATCTACAGTTATAGTTGGTATTCTATAACCTGTATCAACAATATTCCAAGCGTCAATGGTTTTCAGAAAAATTTGCATTCTATTTTTCCAATAAGCATATTCACCATTGAACATTGGTGGTCTAACTATGGATTGACCTTCTGCAAAAGCATTATTAAAAGAAGCCATTTTTAAAAATTCAAATTTTTAAAACAAAAACTGATTTTTTCAAAAAAAAATCGAATTTTTAAAACAAATGTTGACTTCTATTCCTGTCCTAGCTCTGATACCACTTGTAGGATCGATTTCACCCTAGAGGGGGGGTGAATAGGGTGATAGTGTAAATTATAAAAATTAATCGCGGAAGCTTATAAATTTATTTCAATTCAGATCACAGAATAGCAGCACAGATATCGCAGAATATAAATAACAGAATAAAACGGAACAACACAGAATTTACCCAGCTTCGGTAAAACCCTGCCTACGTGCTGCCCCCAAGGTTTCTACTAGAAATTAGATAGTCCCTCGCTTACACACGTAAACTCGCTATACACCGCTATTGACTAATCTAACTCTACGCTCAAAACCTTGACCACAACTCAACTACCGAGTTGCAAATTCCCAAACTACACACCGTAGTTTGCACCCTAGTCACACGACTAGAAAAATTAAAACGGTTTAAAAAAGGAAAATTACAAATTAAAAAGCAAATTAAAATTAAACCCTAATTAAAAACCCCTATATAAAAAAAATATTTCTCCCTTTTAAAACAATAGGCCGGCCCTTTCTTCAATTCGACCCGTCTCTTTATTTTCTTTGCTTTGTTTGGTTGCGTATACAATGATGGCCGTTCCTCTTTCAATTTTAGGGCTTCGTCCCTGATCTCCAAATTAGGGCTTTTGATGGTTGATCGGCGGACTCCTTGTAGCTTGCTTCGGTTGCTTCTCTGATGTTCAATTCTCGCTCGTTTGCAGCTACTTGATCGAGTTCGTTGATTATGACTTTCTGGTATGTGTTGTTTCCTTTTGCTTTTCTGGTTTGGCTTGTTCGAACTCGATGCTTTTGTGCCGATGATGATTTTGGATATTTATATGCGTTCGAACTCCTTTATCTTCGTTCGTATAAAATCATTTGAATTTGTCAATAATTCATCTCGGCCACTTTATTATTCTTGAACGATTGAGATTGATTCCGACTAGTTCATAATCATATATTTGATACTTGATGATCACGGTTTGGTTGACACGGTTTTGATTCACGCGTTCGATATTGACTTCGGCCTTTGAATTTTGAGATGCTTGATATTCACGGCATTGACTCATTCTATTATGACCATGGCTTGAATCTGACTTTGATAAAAGAAAAAAAACTTTGACTTGATTTAAGCATCACCTGACTTGATTTGATTCTGAACATTTTGAACTGAGTATTCTTGTATCATGTTTTCTGATAACTTGATACAGTTCGAACTTGTGTCTGGTTGTCTTCGACATTGGCTTTGCTATGAATCCACGGCTTGGTTGTTTGATTATTTTTCTGACCTTTATTTTGACACCCACGGCTATGTATATTGATACATTTGGCATGATCACTTGTTGGCATTTTGGGCATTATTTCATCTGACTTCGGTCTTGATATTTGCATACTGATGCTTGTTGTACTTGGTCGAGTTTATTCCCATTCTGTAGACATGAACTTTATATCATAAGTATATGTTCACTATTTTCTGTTCTCCTGCATGTTTCATTTTATAATTTGTAGCATGGCACTGTGACTCGAGTTTTCACTGTCATGTTATTTGCAACTGTGCTTTATTTGGCACTGTTTAATTGATGCTGCATCGCTTGTAGCTTTATGTATTCATGTGCTGAGTTGATCATGTTTCTGTCATGTTTGAACATAGTTGCATTATGTTGGTCGTGTTGCATTCATGTGCATATATGTTTCTTAACTTCATTGGTCTCTGATCTTAGTTCATGATGACTTGAGCATTTGGTCTACTTCTCAATTGCCTCTGTGTAGTTACCACTGTCCACTGTTTCATTTAGTTGGTTCACCATAGTTTGTATTTGCCACACTTGAGTTCCCTGTTGCACATTGTTGTTGGTCTAACCATTCCTGTAGCTCTGGTGTCTGGTTTGGTTGCATGTCATGATTCATCTTGTAGTTGCATTTACTAGTGGTCTAGTCTGGTGAATCTTCTGGTCTGCACTGCTACAGTTCAACTGGTGCTTCATTTTGTAGCTTGAGTCTGGTCTGCACTGAGCACTTGAACTTTTATCTTTATATATGCACTGCATATTTGGATTCCACCTTTTCTGGTTGGTCTGGCCATTGTAGCTGTGTTGGCTGCATTGTAAATTGATTTTCGAGTTTGCACCTGTGTTGAATCCAGTTTCACAACTCGGGTTTGACCTTGTGCTCGAGAGTTGTGACTTTTATGTTATTGCACATGAGTTGAACCCGGCTTTTTATTTGGGTTTGACCTGTGCTCACCTGTCCCTGTAAATCAATCAAGTGTATATATCGGTGTGCAGGGCCTTGTGGCATATACAGTAATATACTGTGTATGTCACAAGTTGTTCGTATATGATGAATTCAAATTTAAATTATGACGAACATCCCAAATAACTGAGGCAAATAATATTTTCACAATCATCTTTTATTTTTGAATTGCAAAAATATTTCTTTTTCAATTTTACTGCGTTAGTGTATATTTTTGCAGATTGCTCAGATGCTGGATTCAAACTGGATTGCAGTTGAAGATAAAAAATACGAGTGTGAGTGGTATGTAGTGAGGTGAATATGTAAATGAGAAATGTGATGTAATTGCAATCAAAGTTGTATAGTATAGTGAGAGCTTGAAATTGTATTATTCAAAATTGTAATAAATATTTGTTTGAATAAAATATTCGTTTGAATTTAAAATCTGTGTTATTTATTTTATTCAGCAAATATTTATTTAATCTGTGAAAATAAATAGTATATTAACAAATACATTTAAATGAATGTATATATGTTTATTATCATCAAACAAAAATCATATAGCGCAAAGCGCATATTTAACATTATTGTCATAAGCCAGGTCACGTAGTTAAAGATTGCTCGACAATGAAGCAAGCTCAAGTAGCAAAGTGTATGCGATCAAGGATAAACCTTTAACCTCTAAAGCGGATAAAGAAAAAGGAGTTTTAGAAGGTAACCTTCTTATTTATGATAGAGTTTTTAGAGTTTTGTTCGATACTGGAGCCACACATAACTTTATTTCCCAATCTACCGTAAAAGAAATAAAACTTGAACCCGAATTTGTCGATGAACCTAATTCTGTGAAGAATCCGGTTGGTAGCCCTGTGAATCTTTGTCTATGATGTAAAGAGGTTCCTATCTCGTATTCTCATCATCAATTTCCTATTAGCCTTTTGTCCTCAACTTTAATGAATTTGAAATCTTACTCGGAATGAATTGGTTAACGAAATACGAAGCTAAATTAGATTGTAACAGTCGAACGATTTCGGTCAAAATGAAACCTAGAAATTTTGTTGTAATTTCTTATGAAGATCCCAGTCCGAAGAGGGATAAGTTGATGTATACTTTGGAGTATCCCGAACCTAGTTTGGAATCCATGCCTATTGTCCGGGAATTTCCAGACGTATTCGAAGAGGTTAAATCTTTGCCTCCACACAGGGAAATTGAATTCAGAATCGACTTGGTTCCCAATGCTCGTCCTGTTGTTCATGCAAGCCATAGGATGGCATCAAGGGAAAGAATAGAGCTAGTCAAGCAAACCCGAGATTTGCTGGAGAAAGGATTAATACGTCCCAGTTGTTCCAGTTGGGGTTCAGCTATGGTGTTCGTAGCCAAGTCCGATGGATCTTTGAGATTGTGCATGGACTACCACGATCTCAGTAAATTAACTCTTAAAAACAAATTTCCTTTCCCCAAAATCGACGACTTGTTCAATCAGTTGCATGACGCTCGATTCTTTTCAAAGATGGATCTATCCCAGTGATTCCATCAGTTGAGAATTGCTGAAGAATGTATTCACTTAACTGCTTTCATGGGTCCTGACACGTTCTACGAATGGTTAGTTATGCCTTTCGGACTAACTAATGCCCCTGCATATTTTGTAGACTTAATGACCCAAGTATTCTGAGAGGTGTTAAGTAAATTCGTTCTTGTATTTGTTGACGATTTTCTGATCTATTCCAAAACTGAAGAGGAGAATGCTGAACACTTGATAATTGTTTTGGAAATATTAAGGAGGAACATTCTATTTTCCAAATTTTCTAAGTGCCATTTCTGGGTCAAGGAAGTTAGATTTCTCGGACATATTTTCACAGAAGAACGAATTTCTGTAGATCCTGGCAAGGTTTTCCCTATCCTAGATCGGAAGCAACCCACTACTCCGAAGGAAGTCAGAAGTTTTTTGGGTTTAGCCGGATACTACAGAAAGTTTGTCCAGGATTTCTCCAAGATAGACAGTCCGTTATCTAAGCTAACAATGAAGAATGCTAAATTTGATTGGATTCGGAAGTGCGAAGAAGCGTTAGGAGTTGAAGAGGTGATTGACTACTGCTCTTGTTTTGGCTATTATTAACCGGAATCAAGGTTTATCTGTTTATGCAGACGCTTGTGGTGAAGGTGTGGGTGCTGTTCTAATGCAGGAAGGTAGAGTGGTTGCCTGTGCGAGTAGACAATTGCGACCACATGAGAAAAACTACCCAACCCATGATCTTGAGCTCTTGGCAGTTATCTTTGCTCTAAAAATCTGGCGTCATTATCTTCTGGGTAAAAAAATTCTTTCAAGTTTCCTAAAAATTTAAAAGTTTAACTTAACGTAATATTTATACTTAATAAATCCTCCTTGTTTTAGGAGAAAAATTTGAATTGTTCATTGTAACAACCCTAGATTTTTATGTATATTTTAGTTTTGACTTTATTTCATTTTGAAATTATTTTAAATTTTTTTCATTTCAAACATTTTATTTTTAAATATAAACTTTGATTATTATGTGAATTATGATTCCAACTGGTATAAATTGAATATTTTACTGAAAAGGGGATTTTTGGTCAAACTAGTCAAACTTTGACTTTTAAATTTCAAATTTTAATATTTAAATTCTTAAATTTTATCTTTTATTATGAAAATAGATTTAATAACTTGAATATTGCTTTTCGTTTCGTTGAAAACAGATTTAAATTGTGAAAGTATGTATATTTCAATATTGAGTGCAATTTGTTTTATTTAGCAATTTTGTCTATTTTAAATTATATAAATTATACTTTCTTTGTCATATTTTATTTTAATATGTGTTAATATGTTATTTTACGTATATTTTTGTTTTTAATATTTTTTAAAATGAAGTAAATAATTTTCCAAAGCCATTGGTAATTTTCTTGTAAATTTTATGTCCTGTTTGCTATTTTTAAACAATTTCTTTATTCCTTTTTCTATTTTTCTCCAATTTAATTATTGATTTTATTTTGGAAATGATAAATAAATTATTTATTTTTAAATTTTCATTTCATAATATTTTTAAAATGAAATGGATATTTTTCCAAGACTAATAGTGATTTATTTGTAATTTCTAGACACTATTTTGTATTTTTAAGCAATTTCTTTCATTCTTTTTATATTTTCTTTAAAATTAATTACGTATTTTATTATATTTTTACTTGGTTTCGGTTTGTAAGGTATATTTTTGAGTTATTTTGTTTGTATAAAATTGAAAAGAAAAGGAAATACCAAAGGTTTAAAAAATTAACAAAACTTAAGGCTTTTCACCTTCAAAACTCTTCATTTTCACAACTCCTCATTTATGTGCATTTCTGGCCGTGCTTTTCATTTCTTTTCTCAGCTGCATTCCTCAGTGTTCACGTAGACTAAAACCACTCTCTCATCCAAAAATAATTCACGGCCATTGCTTGAAAGTTTGGGTAAAATCTCCTTCCTTTCCTTTGTTTTTTCTATTTTCTTATTGAATTTGCATTTGTTTCTCAACTAGATTGGATCGGCCACCTCTCCTCCAGCCATAGGCCGACCTCCACCTCCTCCTTCTCTGATCAACCACCCCCTGGTCTATCTCCATGACCAGGCCGACCACAACCAAGGCTTGAACATCCACCAAAAGCGACAAATACAACACCTATTCACACGAACCGAGCCTAGTTTGCTAGCACCACCTTCTACCCCCTCTAGCCGCCACTTCCTCCACCACCACCACCTTTGACCTGACCTCCACCCTCTGCCACATCACCCACCACCACCTGAGCCACTGGCTGGGCCCATCTAGCCTCTGGACGAGCACAATTGGAGCATAGAAACGATGATTTGTTTGCCTTGTAGTGTAGTTTTGTGCACCTATATATCTATGCATCTTTAAATCCATGCTAGGCCGATCTGTTTGGACCCAAACCCAGCCCTTAGTCCCTGCCTTAGCTGAGCTTATTCCATCACTAACTGATCCATGTGAGGTTGAAAACAAGTGCAAACCATTTGAAGTTGTTTTGGGCTTTGATTTTTAGTGTTGTTCAAGTGTAAATTGCTTTGGACTTATGTTGTTGTATTGTATTGTGTAAATGTTTGAACAAGGCAGTTAGCTTTGGCCTTCCACTCTTCAGTCATTTCCTTATTGTTGTGCCTTTGCAGTGTCTATATTGTTTGCTTTGGTAGCTATCTCCAGCTCTGAACAGGTGAGTTATTCTCATCAGACAATCTATTCCTATATAACTGATAAACCGACACCGCTTGAATCTGTAAATGTATTCCACCCTGTTATAACTGCTATATTATGATCATATGATGTTTACACCTATTATTACACCTGTTATATCACATGTTACTGTTTATTATCCTATTCTATTTATTTATATCAGTTATCACCATTGCAAGTTCCTTGTATATTAGAATCACTATGGGTTGAAATGATACATACCCGAACGGACTTTAGAATAAGGAAAAATCGTTATGGGCTGAAATGATAGGCCTGAACGATTTTTATTTATTTCATTTTACTTGGGATTGTGGGTTTTGAAATAATAAACCCGGATTTTCCTTTTGTAAATTACGGATTGAAATGATATATTATCCGTATCATTGAACTTAGGTTAGAATTTTTTATACAGACCGTGGTTAAAATATATTTTCCTAAAATTTTTGAAGTATTTGAGAAATGTAAACATTATAATATTTTGATTTTAAACTTAATTAAAAATGAATTGGTAAAGTATTATTGATTTTCTAAAAATTTATAAGTGAAATAAATTAATGGTAAAGTTAGAAAGTTGAAATATAAGTTATTTTGGAAATTTTGATTTGGTTATAAATGGAATTTAAACTAAGTGGTAAATATGATAAATAGATTTAAAATCTTAATTAAAATCAATTTAAAATGATTTTATAAAGTTTTCATGATTTTTTGAATAAGTTAAAAGGTTAAATAAATGAATATTTAAGTTGAATTTTGAAATATAACTTAGATTGGAAGTTTATGAATTTGGCTTAAAAATGAAATTTAAGTTAATTAAATAAAATGAAAAATAAGTTATATTTGGAAATTTAAACTTAACTGTTAAGCTAAAAATTTAATTATAAACAATTGAAATTGAATGTTGAATTATATAAGTAAATTATTATCAAATTGATTTTTGAATGAAAATTTAACTTTATAAAATCATGAATATAGGGGTATTTGAACGATTGTTTTAAAAGTGAAATTATATGATTTTATAAGTTAAAAATAATCTAAATAAAAATATAATTGTTTTTGAAATTATACTGAATATTTGAAGTTAATTAACTGCATTTTTGAAATGCTATTAATTCTAATGTAAATGATAATACAGGATTTGTAAATGCTGTAGTTGATAATAATGAACCAAATGGCTAAGTTTAATTAAAGGCTATTATAGCATTTGTACATGTTATAATTATTGAATTTAACTAAGTTTTATTTGAAACTAATGTAACCCTGTTACAGCATTTTAAATGCTATCTTTTGTTAAATTAAACTGTTTTGAATGTAACTTTCTATAGCAATTTCTATATGTTGCGAAAGTTGAATTTTCATCTGTTTTAATAAATTAACTGAATAAATGAATTTTAAAGACTAAAATGTTGGAAATTTAATAATTTAATTATTAAATTAATAACTTCATTTTATGATTTAAAATGAAGTAATTTGTTTCGAAATATAAACTATTTTGAAATGTGTTTTGTAATGGTATTTAAATTAAATAAAAAAATGAATGTGGTTTGGAAGATATGATATTTTGATATTTTGAAATAGATTTTGAATGATATTGAATTTTGAAATGATATTTGATTTTGAAGTATAAAATACCATTTTGAAATTTTAACCACGGAATGTATTTAATTTATAGTTTAACTGATTCTTAAAGGATGGGCGATCTCAAGCATCCTTTAAGTTATTGTGCATTTCTACTACAGTTCACTTGAGTTGGTTTACATTATATAAGTATATATTGTCCTGACTCGAGTGTTTTGTGTTTTACTTTACGCTCGGGTCAGCCTGAGTATTCACAGCTTTGGATTCTCTTTCTGGAGCTGGTCTTTGCTGGAGTTTCTACTTATCTACATTTATATCTACTTTCTATTTCAGCCGTTCTAGTTTATCTCATGTATTAGTGAACTTCTATGTATTTGGGATTTCTATTATGTTGTTTTCAGACTGTATTATGTAGTTGGTTTGAGACTCCACCGTAGTAGCTTCATGAACTACTATGTATTTTATATTCCGCTGCGAGTTATTCTGATATTTCTGTGTCTGTGATTCTGTGATTGTATTTCATTTGCTCCAAATTTATTTAAATTGCGATATTTTGAGCAATTCAAGTCCGGCATGTGTGGATGTGAATGGCTAAAAATATCGGATTGTTACAGTTGGTATCAGAGCTTTGGTTTTTGGCAAACCTTAGCCTACGGAGCAAAAACTCATTAGAGATAGGGTAGAAATACCCTATAATGAGTGAAATCTATCTCAGAATCCTTTCTTTGGGAGAGAACGTATATTCGAAGTATAAAATAATTTCCAAATAATTTTTCTTAAGGATTTTCAAAGATTATTTTGGTATAAAAAATTTCTTATTTTTTAAAACCAAGATTTTCTAAACTTCATCCCTTCTGTATCCACTTTGTTAGAAATCTCTTGGTTATGATTCTTATAGATTAGGATTCCTTGAACTTTGGAACGCTTCCACTTGTTCTGAAGTCCAGTCTTATCTTTCCTATTTTATCCATTTTGATTTCTTCTACCCCCTCTAGCCGCCACTTCCTTCACCACCACCACCACCTCTGACCTGACCTCCACCCTCTACCACATCACCCACCACCATTGTAACGACCCGTATTTTACGTGTCGACATATCGTAACATAGTTGCCATTAAGTCGTTAGTGTTGATAAGTCGTCCGGAGTTTAAGTCGTGTTGTATTTTGAATAGTGGAACGACTTATGGGAGTCAACGACTTAGTGCTTAGGTCGTGTGGAAGTTAGCTTAGGTCGTGTGGAAGTTAGCTCGTGTGAGCGACTTAAGGAGTTGGGCCGACTTAAGATGGGACGAGTTAGTGGGTTGGACCGACTCATAGGGGTGACCGACCTAAGAGATGAGCGAGTTAAGGTGTGGACCGACCTAAGGAATTGACTGAGTTAAGAGAGTTGACCGACTTAAGGGTGAACGGCTTAAGGTAAGAAGGTCGTTCGTGCGACTTAGTATAGTTGGGTCGTATTGGGGCTTAGGTCGTATAAGGAATGGAGCGACCTAAGATTTAGCTGTGTTGTACTTAGGTCGTGAACGACCTAAGGCTTAAGTTGTTCTGGTATAAGTCGTAAGTCGTAAGGACTTGGGCCTAGGTGTTAAGTCGGCCATAAGTAGGTCGTGTGTGTGTGGTAGGTCGTTGACTCGGGGTTGAGTTAGGTCGTGTGACCCTGTGTTTAGTTAAGTCGTTGAGTCGCTGGGCCGTGTTAGTGTTAGCTCGTTAGGTCGTCTAAGCGACTCAGGAGGAGATGCGCATGAGTGTTAGGTCGTGAGTCGCATCTGGTTTAGTTGTTAGGTCGGCAAGGTCTGTTGAGTCGTGGACGACTCATGGGATAGGTCGGCGGTGACTTACGGGGCGGCGACCTGAGGATTTTCTGCCTATAAATAGAAGGGCTTGGCTCACTTTTTGGCACCGGGTTTTGAAGCGACGAAGTGCTGCCATTTTTAGAGCTCGACTACAACACTTCTTCACTTCTTTTCTCCACTCTAATCTAGTGATTCCTTCCATCCAAGATTGAAGATCAAGGTTAAAGATCCAAGATCCAAAGTTGAAGATCTTCATCCAACAAAGAGAGATTTCATCGATTGAAGCGAGATTTTGCCGGATCAAGCTTAGTTCTTTGCTGTCCAGATCTGGAGTTGGTTGTTTTTGAGGTGTTTAGGTGTTTTGGTGAGTGGTGGTTATCTCTCACACGGACCCAAAGGAGTATATTGGATCAGTGGTTTGTTTATGTGTTAAAGAGAGTGATTTCGTGCATTTTTCTTAAGTCTGCATGTAGATCTATTGTTCATGATGATTTGACATCTATTTTACTACATGTTCACTTGTGCAAGTTCATTCATCAAGTTGTAGAGATATTGTTCAAAATTCATGCTTGTTAGATTGCATGTTAGATTTGGGCTCTTTATTTACGAAATTGCCATTATTGTTGTAATCGTTTATTTAGATCTTGTTTGAATGATTGATTACTTGGATTATTGTTTGATTTGATTGATTAGTTGATTGATAACTTGATTTGGACAAGTTGGTCGAAGATGATTCAAAAGCTAAGTGGAAAGGCTCTTGAATAAGGAAAGCTGCTTGTGGCATATGAAGCGGATGTTGAAGCTCATATGGATAGATTTGATGATGATGTTGAGATGGGACTTTGCCATGATGCGATGAGGCAAACCATGATGTTGAGATGGGACTTTGCCATGATGCGATGAGGCAAACCATGATGTTGAGATGAGACTTTGCTATGATGCGATGAAGCAAAGCATGATGTGTGAAAGCCTTGGTTTAATCCAGACGGGATCATCCCAAGCATGTTTATAACTCGGTGATGCGGTCCGAGTTTGTGGATAATGGTTAGCTTGAGAGGCGCTTGAGCTAGTATGGGAAATAGTCGTCAAGGAGGATGACTAGAAGGCTGAGATTTTATCGTTGTTGAAGGTTCTAGCATGCTCAAAGCAAGGGTACGTTGGGACGGGTCACGATGACGTTCCAAGCACGGGCTGCGACGACGTGCTAGTACTCTGGGTAGTTGCGAAAATTCCTAAGCACGGGCTGCGACGACGTGCGGAGTTATGTCCAGAACCGGGGTTACCATTAGCCCTTGACAGGCGGTCATTCAACTAACGGTGAATTCAAGGCAATGATGACAGTGATAGCCAGAGTCATGGATGTTTGGATGTTTGGTTGTATCGTCATTTGGGTCAAGAGCGATGTTTTCAGGGTGCTTGTCTGATCTTGGTTTAGGCCTTGGGGGTTTGCATTTGGAAAACACCGACCTTAACTCGAGTGATAATTACTTTGCTTTGAATGTCTGAATTGCTATGTTTATTTCTGCTTAGTATGTCTGGGGGCTATCACTGTAGAAAGAGGTGGAGTGGGATGGTTGGGTTCCTATTCCTTTTACCCTTTTTGCTCTTTTGGTATGTTTGATAGTTGATTTACTGCTCACTAAGACTTTTGTCTGACTCAAGTTTTTATGTTTAACTCTTATTACCTTGGGCTGTTCATCCATGTTGGGATGGGCAGACTAGGTAGCAGGTGACAGGTGCTGTTCTAGTGGCCAACGCTGTTGATGACGAAGACGAGCTGGAGGCTTTTGCATATTGTTTTCTTAGTTTATGTACTGGGTGTTCCGCTGTTTGTATATTCTCTGAGTGATATGTAGTGAGGCTTGATGTATTGACTTTGCTGATTGTTGTATCAAACTATTAGAGTTTATATGATGAGATTCTGTTATGGAGCTTCACTATGTATATTTTCTATTGTATTTTGTCCATGCGCTGTGAGTAATACGATAGATTCCGCTGTTTAATCTTACCCTGACTATCGTCCATGGCTGCCTGGCACGCCTTTCAGCGCACTATCTCCTTTTTTTGGTGCGGGAGTCATGAGCGTTCGTCACATTTTGGTATCAGAGCTTTGGTTAATCGATTTTAGCCAACGCTCGCTGACGTAACTACGTATGAGAGACGTAATTGTATTTTGATGGATGATTACTATATATAATATAGTAGCTTAGAAGGATTTGAACTCTTTATGCAGTTGTTTCTCAAGGTGTTCTAAGTCATTCCTTTTTCTAGATATTAAGGATGAGTCGAAGAGAGAGACAAGCTGCTAGGGAAAGTCGTGTTGTTGGGGGAGCTACTGACTATGCTGCAATGTTCGAAGCTATGATGACTTCGATCATGAGAAGGATACCAACTTCAGGACAGTCAGTAGATGTTGGATTTCAAGTTCAAGCTTCAAAACCAGTGGATTTTGCTAAGTTGTGCAAGGACTATACTGCTCTTGGAGGAAAGGTTTTCTTGGGAACAGAATCAACCGTTGATGTTCAGAGATGGATTGATGCTTGTAGAAGGATCTTTGGTGATTTGGGAATTGAGGATGCAACTAAGAGGAAGCTTGCATCAAGACAGCTTCAAGGGAGAGCTTCGGATTGGTGGAATTTTATCACCATTGATACTCCAGAGGAAGAGATTACTTGGGAGCAATTCCAAGTTAGATTTGAAGCTAAGTTCATTTCTACAGCTCAGAAATCTGTTCTGTTTAAGAAGTTTGTGGAGCTTAAGCAAGGTGGGAGACCAGTTCTTAAGTATGTTTCTGAGTTTGAAGCTTTGTCCAAGTATGCTCGGTTGTATATTGAATCTCCTTATCAGAAGAATGAGAAGTTTGTGACATGCTTGGACACTTATCTTGGGAGGCAGTTAGTGGATCATTTGGACGATCCATTTGAGAAGCTTGTGGAGAAAGCTCTCAGGCATGAGAATCTGTTTCCTAAGGAAGGATCTGTTGTTGCTGTGACCAAGGAGCAAAATGGAAACAAGAAGAGGAAGCAGCAGCAGCAGAAGGGTAAGGATGGCCAGAAGAAGCCAAAGGGTGAAGTGATCTACTACAACTGTCAGTAGAAGGGTCATCTCTCCACGGATTGTAAGAAACCGAGAGTGCCGGCGAAGTGTCACAACTGTGACAAACCGGGGCATTTCAAGAGGGATTGTCCGGAATCAAGGAAGGACAAGCAGATTGTGCAAGCTTATGCTTTGGGGGCTGTGCCATCGTCTTCGAAAGCTCCTACTGCTGAAGAGAAAGGAAAGAGTGTGGTGGTTCAAGGTACTCTTTCCATTGGTGGTATTCCAGTTAGAGTGTTGTTTGATACTGGAGCATCGTATTCTTTTGTTTGTAATGAACTTGTAGGCTGGTTGGGTTTAGAACCGGATATTGTTGATAGACCATTGGTTGTGACTAATCCAGTTGGGGGTTCGTCTTGTTTGTGTATGATATGCCGTGGTCTAGTTGTGTCAAGTCATGATTTCTCTTTTGTTTGTGATTGTTTTGTTCTGAACTTTGTGAGGTTCGGAATTATTTTGGGTATGGACTGGCTTAGGAAGTATGCGGCAAAGGTTGATTGTGAGAGGCTTGAGGTGACAGTCGAGAATGTGGAAAGGCGAAAGGTTGTGATACGATGTAAGCATGAGGAAGGCGTCTTCATGAGCTTCATGTATTCGCTGGTTGTTCCACGGGATGGACTGTCATCGGTTCCTATTGTGAATGGATTTGAGGATGCCTTTGACGAGGTCAAAGGGTTACCGCCGCATAGAGAGATCGAGTTTCGTATCGATCTAATTGAAGGAGCCAGACCTGTTGTGATGCCTCTTAGGCGGATGGCGCCTAGGGAGCAGCAAGAGTTGAAGGTGCAAGTTGATGGCCTTTTACGGAAGGGATTCATTCGGCGTAGCGTGTCCGAATGGGGTGCACCAGTTGTGTTTGCAACCAAAGCGGATGGATCGTTGAGGTTGTGTGTGGATTATCGTGAGCTGAATAAAGTGACTAAGAAGAACAAGTATCCATTGCCGAGAATAGATGACTTGTTTGATCAGCTTCACGAAGCTAAGGTGTTTTCTCAGATGGATTTGGCAACGGGATTTCACCAGTTGAGAGTGGCAAAGGATAGTGTTCCGAAGACTGCTTTCAGAACACTGTCTGGTTTCTATGAGTGGCTGGTAATGCCGTTTGGATTGACCAATGCACCAGCATATTTTGTGGATCTTATGAATAGAGTATTCAGGGATCAGTTGAACAAGTTTGTACTTGTGTTCGTGGATGATATTCTGATTTATTCCAGAACTGAAGAAGAGCACAAGACGCACTTGCGTATTGTTTTGAAAACCTTGCGGAAACATCAGCTGAAGGCTAAGTTTTCGAAGTGTCACTTCTGGAAGAGTGAAGTGAGATTCTTAGGCCATGTTATCTCTGGAAATGGAATAGCGGTTGATCCCGCTAAGGTGGCAGCGATCCAGGATTGGATTAGACCTAAGAATGCATCTGATGTGAGAAGTTTTCTTGGATTAGTAGGATATTATCGTCGGTTTATCAAAGACTTTTCCAAGGTAGCTGCACCGTTAACAGGATTGACAAAGAAGAACCAAGTGTTCAGATGGGATGCTAAGTGTGAGCAAGCTTTTGGAATCCTGAAAGAGCGACTGACAAGTGCTCCTATTTTGACTATTCCAAGTGGGAATGATGAGATGGTGGTTTACACCGATGCATGTGGTACTGGACTTGGTGCAGTGCTGATGCAGAGGGATAAAGTTGTTGCGTATGCAAGTCGACAACTGAAGCCGAATGAAAGGAATTATCCGACTCATGATTTGGAGTTAGCGGCAATTGTATTTGCTTTGAAGATGTGGAGACATTACCTATTGGGAGTTCGATTCGAGTTGTTTACAGATCATAAGTCGTTGAAGTATCTGTTCTCCCAAAAGGATTTGAATCTTCGACAGCAACGATGGCTAGAGTTTTTAGCATCATATGATTTTGGTATAGCCTATACTCCGGGAAAAGGTAACGCAGTGGCTGATGCGTTAAGTCGAAGACATGCAGGATTGGGAGCCATGTTTTCGGAATGGAAGAATCTTGAGTATTTGGCTGGATTTGACTTCAGGCCTAGATGTGAATTGGAACCTGAGATGTTGGCAAATTTATCGATAAGACCTACTCTAGTGGAAAGAGTTGGCGAGAGCTAAAAGCGAGACGATAAGCTTGTCAAGATTTTCCGTGATTTGGAATCTGGATTGGATCCAGAAAAGGATAAAGGATTTAAAGTCGATCGAGAGGGTTGGCTTCGGAAGCAAAGACGACTAGTTGTTCCCGATATAGATGAATTGAGAGATGAAGTTCTAAAGGAAAGTCATCACTCGAAGTTGACAATTCATCCAGGTGGAAATAAGATGTATCGGGATATGAAAAGGACTTACTACTGGGAAGGTATGAAGAAGGATGTTGGAAATTTTATTTCCAAATGTATGAACTGCCAGTTGGTAAAAGCTGAGCAGAAGAAGCCCAGTGGATTGCTTCAGCCATTAGAAGTTCCTACATGGAAGTGGGAGCAAATATCGATGGATTTTATCGATGGTCTACCTAGAACCAGGGCAGGAAATGAAGGGATTTGGGTCATCATAGATCGTTTGACTAAGAGTGCAAGATTCATTCCTGTTCGATCAACTAGGACTGCATCAAAGTTGGCTGAGCTTTATGTTAAGTGGATAGTTCGATTCCATGGTATTCAGAAGAGTATAGTGAGCGATCGAGACCCATTGTTCACTAGTGGATTTTGGAAGAGCTTCCAAGAAGTTTTGGGGACCGAGTTGTGTTTGAGTACAGCTTATCATCCCCAAACAGATAGTCAGACCGAGAGAGTCAACCGAGTTTTGGAAGATCTACTCAGAGCATGTGTTTTGGATTTCGGAGGATCATGGGAAGATCATCTTCATTTGGTGGAATTTGTGTATAATAACAGTTATCAGTCCAGTATTGGTATGGCACCATATGAGGCATTGTATGGAAGACCGTGTAACTGTCCGACATGTTGGTTGGAAATAGGGGAAAAGCTAATACTTGGGCCAGACATGATTCGTCAGACTTCGAATTGTATAGAGATCATTCGGCAACGAATGAAGGCAGCCCAAGACCGTCAGAAAAGTTACACCGATAAGCGTCGTAAGGATTTGGAATTCGACGTAGGAGATATGGTTTTTGTGAAGATTTCTCCACTGAAGAATGTCATTCGATTCGGGAAGAAAGGAAAGTTGACTCCGAGATTTGTTGGACCATTCCCGATCGTCGAGCGAATTGGAAAGCTCGCTTATAAATTGGAGTTACCGGCAAAGATGTCGGGTGTGCACAATGTTTTTCACGTATCGTATATATGGAAGTATGTGCACGACCCAAATGCAGTGGTTTCTGCTGATAGCTGTGAAGATTTAGAGGTTGATCCAGTTATTAGAAGACCTCGTAAGCCACTTCGTGTTGTGGGAACCGACACGAAACAGCTTAGGAGGAAGGTAGTCAAGTTGCTCAAGGTACAATGGAGTGATGATGTTAACGACTGTACATGGGAGGAGGAAGAGAGGATGAAGGCAGCTCATCCTGGACTCTTCGAGGTATGGCCCTAAGGTGTCGTGACATCTCATAAATTTGTAACTTGTTCTAGTCTTAGAATTCTGCATGCTAGGTTAGTAATTGGATGCATGGTTGGTTGATTGCTATGGATGGTAGGTATGCAGAATACTTTTGATTGCTCTTGTTTGTTTGGAATTTCGGGGGCGAAATTCCTAAGGGGAGAGAATGTAACGACCCGTATTTTACGTGTCAACATATCGTAACATAGTTGCCATTAAGTCGTAAGTGTTGATAAGTCGTCCAGAGTTTAAGTCGTGTTGTATTTTGAATAGTGGAACGACTTATGGGAGTCAACGACTTAGTGCTTAGGTCATGTGGAAGTTAGCTTAGGTCGTGTGGAAGTTAGCTCGTATGAGCGACTTAAGGAGTTGGGCCGACTTAAGATGGGACGAGTTAGTGGGTTGGACCGACTCATAGGGGTGACCGACCTAAGAGGTGAGCGAGTTAAGGTGTGGACCGACCTAAGGAATTGACTGAGTTAAGAGAGTTGACCGACTTAAGGGTGAACGGCTTAAGGTAAGAAGGTCGTTCGTGCGACTTAGTGTAGTTGGGTCGTATTGGGGCTTAGGTCGTATAAGGAATGGAGCGACCTAAGATTTAGCTGTGTTGTACTTAGGTCGTGAACGACCTAAGGCTTAAGTTGTTCTGGTATAAGTCGTAAGTTGTAAGGACTTGGGCCTAGGTGTTAAGTCGGCCATAAGTAGGTCGTGTGTGTGTGGTAGGTCGTTGACTCGGGGTTGAGTTAGGTCGTGTGACCGTGTTTAGTTAAGTCGTTGAGTCGCTGGGCCGTGTTAGTGTTAGGTCGTTAGGTCGTCTAAGCGACTCAGGAGGAGATGCGCATGAGTGTTAGGTCGTGAGTCGCATCTGGTTTAGTTGTTAGGTCGGCAAGGTCTGTTGAGTCGTGGACGACTCATGGGATAGGTCGGCGGCAACTTAAGGGGCGGCGACCTAAGGATTTTCTGCCTATAAATAGAAGGGCTTGGCTCACATTTTGGCACCGGATTTTGAAGCGACGAATTGCTGCCATTTTTAGAGCTCGACTACAACACTTCTTCACTTCTTTTCTCCACTCTAATCTAGTGATTCCTTCCATCCAAGATTGAAGATCAAGGTTGAAGATCCAATATCCAAAGTTGAAGATCTTCATCCAACAAAGAGAGATTTCATCGATTGAAGCGAGATTTTGCCGGATCAAGCTTAGTTCTTTGCTGTCCAGATCTGGAGTTGGTTGTTTTTGAGGTGTTTAGGTGTTTTGGTGAGTGGTGGTTATCTCTCACACGGACCCAAAGGAGTATATTGGATCGGTGGTTTGTTTATGTGTTAAAGAGAGTGATTTCGTGCATTTTTCTTAAGTCTGCATGTAGATCTATTGTTCATGATGATTTGACATCTATTTTACTACATGTTCACTTATGCAAGTTCATTCATCAAGTTGTAGAGATATTGTTCATAATTCATGCTTGTTAGATTGCATGTTAGATTTGGGCTCTTTATTTACGAAATTGCCATTATTGTTGTAATCGTTTATTTAGATCTTGTTTGAATGATTGATTACTTGGATTAATGTTTGATTTGATTGATTAGTTGATTGATAACTTGATTTGGACAAGTTGGTCGAAGATGATTCAAAAGCTAAGTGGAAAGGCTCTTGAATAAGGAAAGCTGCTTGTGGCATATGAAGCGTATGTTGAAGCTCATATGGATAGATTTGATGATGATGTTGAGATGGGACTTTGCCATGATGCGATGAGGCAAACCATGATGTTGAGATGGGACTTTGCCATGATGCGATGAGGCAAACCATGATGTGGAGATGAGACTTTGCTATGATGCGATGAAGCAAAGCATGATGTGTGAAAGCCTTGGTTTAATCCAAACGGGATCATCCCAAGCATGTTGATAACTCGGTGATGCGGTCCGAGTTTGTGGATAATGGTTAGCTTGAGAGGCGCTTGAGCTAGTATGGGAAATAGTTGTCAAGGAGGATGAATAGAAGGCTGAGATTTTATCGTTGTTGAAGGTTCTAGCATGCTCAAAGCAAGGGTACGTTGGGACGGGTCACGATGACGTTCCAAGCACGGGCTGCGACGACGTGCTAGTACTCTGGGTAGTTGCGAAAATTCCTAGGCACGGGCTGCGACGACGTGCGGAGTTATGTCTAGAACCGGGGTTACCATTAGCACTTGACAGGCGGTCATTCAACTAACGGTGAATTCAAGGCAATGATGACAGTGATAGCCAGAGTCATGGATGTTTGGTTGTATCGTCATTTGGGTCAAGAGTGATGTTTTCAGGGTGCTTATCTGATCTTGGTTTAGGCCTTGGGGGTTTGCATTTGGAAAACACCGACCTTGACTCGAGTGATAATTACTTTGCTTTGAATGTCTGAATTGCTATGTTTATTTCTGCTTAGTATGTCTGGGGGCTATCACTGTAGAAAGAGGTGGAGTGGGATGGTTGGGTTCCTATTCCTTTTACCCTTTATGCTCTTTTGGTATGTTTGATAGTTGATTTACTGCTCACTAAGACTTTTGTCTGACTCAAGTTTTTATGTTTAACTCTTATTACCTTGGGCTGTTCATCCATGTTGGGATGGGCAGACTAGGTAGCAGGTGACAGGTGCTGTTCTAGTGGCCAACGCTGTTGATGACGAAGACGAGCTGGAGGCTTTTGCATATTGTTTTCTTAGTGTATGTACTGGTTGTTCCGCTGTTTGTATATTCTCTGAGTGATATGTAGTGAGGCTTGATGTATTGACTTTGCTGATTGTTGTATCAAACTATTAGAGTTTATATGATGAGATTCTGTTATGGAGCTTCACTATGTATATTTTCTATTGTATTTTGTCCATGCGCTGTGAGTAATACGATAGATTCCGCTGTTTAATCTTACCCTGACTATCGTCCATGGCTGCCTGGCACGCCTTTCAGCGCACTATCTCCTTGTTTTGGTGCGGGAGTCATGAGCGGTCGTCACAACCATCTGAGCCACTGGCTGGGCCTATCTAGCCTCTAGCGGAGCACAATAAGAGCATAGAACTAATGATTTGTTTGCCTTATACTGTAGTTTTGTGCACCTATATATCTATGCATCTTTAAACCCAAGCTAGGACGATCTATTTGGACCCAAACCCAGCCCTCTGTCCCTGCCTTAGCTGAGCTTATTCCATCATTAACTGATCCATGTGAGGTTGAGAACAATTGCAAACCATTTGAAGTTGTTTTGGGATTTGATTTCTAGTGTTGTTCAAGTGTAAATTGCTTTGGACTTATGTTGTTGTATTGTATTGTGTAAATGTTTGAATAAGGCAATTAGGTTTGGCCCTCCACTCTTCAGTCATTTCCGTATTATCGTGCCTTCGTAGTGTCTGTATTGTTTGCTTTGGTAGCCATCTCCAGCTCTGAACAGGTGAGTTATTCTCACCAGACAATCTGTGCCTATATAACTGATAAACCGACATCGCTTGAATCTGTAAATGTACTTCATCCTATTACAACTGCTATATTATGATCATATGATGTTTACACCTATTATTACGCCTGTTATATCACATGTTACTGTTTATTATGCTATTCTGTTTATTTATACCAGTTATCATCATTTCAAGTTCCTTGTATATTAGAATCACTATGGGTTGAAATGATACATACCCGAACGGACTTTAGAATAAGGAAAAATCGTTATGGGCTGAAATGATAAGCCTGAACGATTTTTATTTATTACATTTTACTTGGGATTGTGGGTTTTGAAATAATAAACCTGGATTTTCCTTTTGTAAATTACGGTTGAAATGATATATTATGCGTATCATTGAACTTAGGTTAGAAATTTTCATACAGACCGTGGTTAAAATATATTTTTCTAAATTTTTTGAAGTATTTTAGAAATGTAAACATTATAATATTTTGATTTTAAACTTAATTAAAAATGAATTGGTAAATTATTATTGATTTTCTAAAAATTTATAAGTGAAATAAATTAACGGTAAAGTTAGAAAGTTGAAATATAAGTTATTTTGGAAATTTTGATTTGGTTATAAATCGAATTTAAAATAAGTGGTAAATATGATAAATAGATTTAAAATTTGAAATAAAACGAATTTAAAATGATTTTACAAAGTATTAATGATTTTTTGAATAAGTTAAAAGGTTAAATAAACGAATATTTAAGTTGAATTTTGAAATATAACTTAGATTGGAAGTTTATGAATTTGGCTTAAAAATGAAATTTAAGTTAGTTAAATAAAATGAAAAATAAGTTATATTTGAAAATTTAAACTTAACTGTTAAGATAAAAATTTAATTATAAAGAATTGAAATTGAATGTTGAATTATATAAGTAAATTATTATTAAATTGATTTTTGAATGAAAATTTAACTTTATAAAATCATGAATATAGGGGTATTTGAATGATTATTTTAAAAGTGAAATTATATGATTTTGTAAGTTAAAAATGATTTAAATAAAAATATAATTGTTTGTGAAATTATACTGAATAGTTGAAGTTAATTAACTGCATTTTTGAAATGCTATTAATTCTAATGTAAATGATAATACAACATTTGTAAAAGCTGTAGTTGATAATAATGAACCAAATGGCTAAGTTTAATTAAAGGCTATTATAGCATTTTTGTAAATGATATAATCGTTGAATTTAACTAAGTTTTATTTGAAACTAATGTAACCCTATTACAACATTTTTAAATGCTATCTTTTGTTAAATTGAACTGTTTTGAATGTAACTTTCTGTAGCAATTTCTAAATGCTGTGAAAGTTGAATTTTCATCTGTTTTAATAAATTAAGTGAACAAATGAATTTTGAAAGACTAAAATTTTGAAAATCTAATTATTAAATATAATAACTTCATTTAATGATTTAAAATGAAGTAATTTGATTCGAAATATAAACTATTTTGAAATGCGTTTTTAAATGGTACTTAAATTAAATAAAAAAATGAATATGGTTTGGAAGATATGATATTTTGATATTTTGAAATGGATTTTGAATGATATTGAATTTTGAAATGATATTTGATTTTGAAGTATAAAATACCATTTTGAAATTTTAACCATGTGATGTATTTAATTTATAGTTTAACTGATTCTTAAAGGATGGGCGATCCCAAGCATCCTTTAAGTTATTGTGTATTTCTACTACAGTTCACTTGAGTTGGTTTACATTATATAAGTATATATTGTCCTGACTCGAGTGTTTTGTGTTTTACTTTACGCTCGGGTCAGCCTGAGTATTCACAGCTTTGGATTCTCTTTCTAGAACCGGTCTTTGCTGGAGTTTCTGCTTATCTACATTTATATCTACTTTCTGTTTCAGCTGTTCTAGTTTATCTCATGTATTAGTAACTTCTTTGTATTTGGGATTTCTATTATGTTGTTTTCAGACTGTATTATGTATTTGGTTTGAGACTCTGCCGTAGTAGCTTCATGAACTACTATGTATTTTATATTCCGCTATGAGTTATTTTGATATTTCTGTGTTTGTGTTTCTGTGATTATATTTCATTTGCTCCAAATTTATTTACAATGCGATATTTTGAGCAATTCAAGTCCGGCATGTGTGGATGTGAATGGCTGAAAATATCGGGTTGTTACAGTTGTTATCAGAGCTTTTGTTTTAGGCAAACCTTAGCCTGCAGAGCAAAAACTCATTAGAGATAGGGTAGAAATACCCTAGAATGAGTGAAATCAATCTCAGAATCCTTTCTTTGGGAGAGAACGTATTTTCGAAGTATAAAATAATTTCCAAATGATTTTTTAAGGATTTTCAAAGATTATTTTGGTATAAAAATTTTCTTATTTTTGAAACCAAGATTTTCTAAACTTCATCTCTTCTGTATCCACTTTGTTAGGAATCTCTTGGTTAGGATTCTTATCGATTAGGATTCCTTGAACTTTGGAACGCTTCCACTTGTTCTGAAATCAAGTCTTGTCTTCCCTATTTTATCGATTTTGATTTTGGAGCATTCCATAACTCCACTTTGGAATGATCAAGATCGGTGATTCCGTAAATCTTCGAAAGATTTGTAAAGGGGTGAAACTCCTTTACAATTAGCATTGATTCACCAGAGATTTCTGTATCCTCGGTTTATGATGCTATCTATCTCTTGCTCTACTCGGATTCTATCTCTGGCGATCGAATGTCGATTTGCCTTAGATTTCCGCATTGGTTATATTCCTGAAGTCATGGTTGACTCAGTTAAGGTCGCCCGCGATTTATAAAAGCTTATCCATCTTCTATTTGGTTATTAATTATCTCATCTTCGTTGGAGCTTATCTTTGAATCGGAATTCTATTTGATCAGAGTTTCTCTAAATTCGAATCTCTGTTTTGTTTTGAAATCCTTTCTTGAATCATCCTTTGGAAATTTGCGTTTGATTGTATTTTGAAAATTTTGTATACATCGAAATTATTATTTTGATAAAGATAACCATATTTTGTCTTTAAAAGTGAAATGTTTTCGATAAAGATTATATATCTTGTAAAATAAAAATTTAATGTTTCAAAAGGATTTGAAATTCTAAAATTTATAGGAAAATTGATTTACATAAAAATGATTTATAACTGAAGGGTTTTGAATTTGAATTTCGAGGAATCGAACTCCGGTGTTTTGAAATCGGTTTTAAGATTTTGGAAAATATATAATAATAATATGATTTAAAAATATTTTCTGAATAAGAAATGTTTCAAATGTATTCGAATGAATTCCGAAGATTTCAAAGTGATTTCAAAGAAGTTTCAAGAAAATAAAAGTGCAGAACCCACTTATGTCGCTGGAAAATAATTTCGGTGATGAATGCATGCATCATTGATATTGATTTCCAAGTTTCTGAGTGGGGGAGAGGCTGCTCTAGTAGCCTTGCTATGCGAGTAATTTTGTGAAACCAAATTTTGATTTCAGATTTCGAGGTATGCTTTGATTTTCGAAAGATATATGTATATATATTTGAAATGATTTAAAGTAAGCCGGTGCTCAGTCCACGAGTTTCGGATTTGAAACCTATCTTTTGAAATTTTATTTACTGATTTGTTGTTGATTTCCAACTCTTAGATTGAAAATATGATTTCTTCGACTATTTTTAAGGTTCGAGCACTTCCAAATCAAGGTTAACTTTCAAAGCTAAGAAATTTTAAAAGATATAAGGTATTTGATAAATGAATATTTGTTGTTTATATTATTACGAAAGGATATTTGTTTTACCGGTAATTTGAGTTTATTTAAAAATAATGGATTTATGAAATGAATATTTCAAAACTAGGTAATAACGAAGAAAAATTTAAGATGTATGAAATTATAAAATTTAGTTTTGAAATTGGTATATTTAAGCTTTGAAATATATTAAAGATTGATAATTTATTTTGTGGATCAAATCTTTATTTGAAATCTTATAATATTTGAAATGGTTTTGTTGGAAAACTAAATTGAATTGAAACTGATGGTTTGAATTGAATTAAAATTGGAAATTTTAGATTTGGTATTAAATTGAATAAATTTGTGAAATGTAATGAATTAATGGAATGTTTTATGATTTCAAATGTATGATTTAGAAAAGTTATGATTTTCAAAGTGTAATAATTTCAAGTATTTTGGTTTCGAAAGATTTATAACTTTGAAAGTATTATGATTTTTGAAAGTGAGTATATGTTTGAAATGGAAATGAAGTTGTTTGACATAAATTTTATTGATTTAGAAATTTGGATTATTTTCTAAATCTATTGTTTAAGAAACTTTGAAACCGAATATATGTAATTTGGAAGAAATGATTCGTGAAATCAGATATAATTTTGAAACTGAATTGATATTGAATGATTTGAAATTGAGAACCTTGATTTACTAAATACTTGATTTGGGAGTTATCGAACTTATATAAAATGATTTGCATTAAGTATGAAGTTGATTTGAAACCGTTGATTCGAAAAGGTACTCTATTTGTAAAGTGAAATCTTATATAATCAAAGTCTATATAAGTATGATTTGATATACTATTGATTTTGGAAAATATTCGATTTGAAATGAAATCTTATATATAATGGACTTTATATAAATATGATATTTGAAAGTGATTTTGAAAGGTACTATACAATACATATTTTCAAAGTAAAGATATGGAAATTACCTTCTGCTTGATATCCGCTTTGTGGCCACACTGAGGATTCATTCTATCGATATTATTCTCTCTGATTTGGGTTTTTCGGATATGATATTCGAGTGTCCATCGCATTCCACGGCGATCTCCATGGTCTTACGAGCGCGACTGCATAGCACAACTGCCTGGTTGAGCTGGCCTAGGGGCACGGATTGTTTCCTGGGAGATCCAGGCATAACCATTGTGTATCCTGCACTCTATGTAGGTCGCATTAGTAGCGAAACTGCCTGCCTGAGACGGGCTAGGAGTACGAATTGTTTCCTGGGGGATCCAGGCATAACCATTGTGTATCCTGCACTCTACTAGTCATCATGGCGTAACTCGTAGGGCCGAGAAAGCTTACGGATACAGATTGTTTCATGAGGGATCTAGGCGTAACCATTGTGTATCTGCGATCCATGGTTAGACAACTGTTTCGGTTTGGTTGATTTGTTTGGATTGTACTTTCCATATTCGTTTTAAAAGTGTTTTTCAGTATTTTCACTGGGTGTTGAAACAAGTCTACCAAGTACCTAGAGAATTCTAGCGTTGCGCCTGATCAAAGTATTGCCAAAGTCTACAGGAATGAAAGTAAACTTGTTAAGACATCGAGTTATAAAAGTATTTTTGATAAAATAATCTTGATAAAGTACTATATAAAGAATATTTTGATCAGTTATTTTCCCCTCTAAAGATTTTAAAATGTTTAAGATATTGTTTACTTTGAATCATCAGATGTGAATCAAATGACTATTCATCATACTATAATTTTTTTTAAAATTGAAATGTATAATGGTTTAAATAATGGTTCATCCTTGTCTTTCAACCTACTTTCCCTCCTAGCTACTTTCTCCCTACCTTCTTTCGGGATGTCTTCTAACCTATTGTTCTTTCTAGTTGTTTCTCCACTTCCTTCCTTTTCGAGGACGAAATGATTTGAGTGGGGGAGAGTGTAACAACCCTAGATTTTTATGTATATTTCATTTTGACTTTATTTCATTTTGAAATTATTTTAAACTTGTTTCATTTCAAACATTTCATTTTTAAATATAAACTTTGATTATTATGTGAATTACAATTCCAACTGGTATAAATTGAATATTTTACTGAAAAGTGGATTTCTGGTCAAACTGGCAAATTTAAATATTTAAAATTTATCTTTTATTATGAAAATAGATTTAATACTTGAATACTGCTTTTCGTTTCGTTGAAAACGGATTTAAATTGTGAAAGTTATGTATATTTCAATATTGAGTGCAATTTGTTTAATTTAGCAATTTTGTCTATTTTAAATTATATAAATTATACTTTCTTTATCATATTTTATTTTAATATGTTATTTTATGTATATTTTTGTTTTTAATATTTTTTAAAATGAAGTAAATAATTTTCCAAAGGCATTGGTAATTTTCTTGTAATTTTTATGTCATGTTTGCTATTTTTAAACAATTTCTTTATTCCTTTTTCTATTTTTCTCCAATTTAATTATTTATTTTATTTTTGAAGTGATAAATAAATTATTATTTTTCAAATTTTCACTTCATAATATTTTTAAAATGAAGTGGATATTTTTCCTAGACTAGTAGTGATTTATTTGTAATTTCTGTACACTGTTTTGTATTTTTAAGTAATTTCTTTCATTCTTTTTATATTTTCTTTAAAATTAATTATTTATTTTCTTATAATTTTACTTGGTTTCGGTTTGTAAAGTATATTTTTGAGTTATTTTGTTTATATAAAATCAAAAAGAAAAGGAAATACCAAAAGGTTTAAAAAAGTTACAAAACTTAAAGTCTTTTCACCTTCAAAACTCTTCATTTTCACAACTCCTCATTTATGTGCATTTTTGGCCATGCTTTTCATTTCTATTCTCAGCTGCATTCCTCATTTTTCACGTGGACTAAAACCACTCTCTCATCCAAAAATAATTCACGGCCATTGCTTGAAAGTTTGGGTAAAATCTCCTTCCTTTCCTTTGTTTTTTCTATTTTCTAATTGAATTTGCATTTGTTTCTCAACTAGATTGGATCGGCCACCCTCCTCCAGCCATAGGCCGACCTCCCCTCCTCCTTCTCTGATCAACCACCCCCTAGTCCATCTCCATGACCAGGCCGACCACAACCAAGGCTTGAACATCCACCAAAATCCACAAATACATCACCTATTCACACAAACCGAGCCTAGTTTGCTAGCACCACCTTCTACCCCCTCTAGCCTCCATTTCCTCCACCACCACCACCTCTGACCTCACCTCCACCCTTTGCCACATCATCCACCACCATCTGAGCCACTTGCTGGGCCCATCTAGCCTCTGGCCGAGCACAATAGGAGCATAGAAATGATGATTTGTTTGCCTTGTAGTGTAGTTTTGTGCACCTATATATCTATGCATCTTTAAACCCAAGCTAGGCCGATCTGTTTGGGCCCAAACCCAGCCCTTAGTCCCTGTATTAGCTGAGCTTATTCCATCACTAACTGATCCATGTGAGGTTGAGAACAAGTGCAAACCATTTGAAGTTGTTTTGGGCTTTGATTTCTAGTGTTGTTCAAGTGTAAATTACTTTGGACTTATGTTGTTGTATTGTATTGTGTAAATGTTTGAACAAGGCAATTAGCTTTGTCCCACCACTCTTCAATCATTTTTGTATTGTCGTGCCTTCGTAGTGTCTGTATTGTTTGCTTTGGTAGCTATCTCCAGCTCTGAACAGGTGAGTTATTCTCACCACACAATCTGTGCCCATATAACTGATAAACTGACACCGCTTGAATCTGTAAATGTATTTCATCCTGTTACGACTGCCATATTATGATCATATGATGTTTACACCTGTTATATCACATGTTACTGTTTATTATGCTATTCTGTTTATTTATATCAGCTATCACCATTGCAAGTTCCTTGTAGACTAGAATCACTATGAGTTGAAATGATACATACCCGAACAGATTTTAGAATAAGGAAAAATCGTTATGGGATGAAATGATAGGCCTTAACGATTTTTATTTATTTCATTTTACTTGGGATTGCGGGTTTTGAAATAATAAACCCGGATTTTCCTTTTGTAAATTACGGATTGAAATGATATATTATCCGTATCATTGAACTTAGGTTAGAAATTTTTATACAGACTGTGGTTAAAATATATTTTTCTAAATTTTTTAAAGTATTTTAGAAATGTAAACATTATAATATTTTGATTTTAAACTTAGTTAAAAATGAATTGGTAAAGTATTATTGATTTTCTAAAAATTTATAAGTGAAATAAATTAACGGTAAAGTTAGAAAGTTGAAATATAAGTTATTTTGGAAATTTTGATTTGGTTATAAATGGAATTTAAACTAAGTGGTAAATATGATGAATAGATTTAAAATTTGAATTAAAATGAATTTAAAACGATTTTATAAAGTGTTAATGATTTTTTGAATAAGTTAAAAGGTTAAATAAATGAATATTTAAGTTGAATTTTGAAATATAACTTAGATTGGAAGTTTATGAATTTGGCTTAAAAATGAAATTTAAGTTAATTAAATAAAATGAAAAATAAGTTATATTTGGAAATTTAAACTTAACTGTTAAGCTAAAAATTTAATTTATAAAGAATTGAAATTGAATGTTGAATTATATAAGTAAATTATTATTAAATTGATTTTTGAATGAAAATTTAATTTTATAAAATCATGAATATAGGGGTATTTTGAATGATTGTTTTAAAAGTGAAATTATATGATTTTATAAGTTCAAAATGATTTAAATAAAAATATAATTGTTTGTGAAGTTATACTAAATATTTAAATTTAGTTAATTGCATTTCTGAAATGCTATTAATTCTAATGTAAATGATATTACAGCATTTGTAAATGCTGTAGTTGATAATAATGAACCAAATGGCTAAGTTTAATTAAAGCCTATTATAGCATTTTTGTAAATGTTATAATTGTTGAATTTAACTAAGCTTTATTTGAAACTAATGCAACCCTATTACAACATTTTTAAATGCTATCTTTTGTTAAATTGAACTGTTTTGAATGTAACTTTCTATAGCAATTTCTAAATGCTTTAAAAGTTGAATTTTCATCTGTTTTAATAAATTAAGTAAATAAATGAATTTTGAAAGACTAAAATTTTGAAAATTTAATTATTAAATATAATAACTTCATTTTATGATTTAAAATGAAGTAATTTGTTTCAAATATAAACTATTTTGAAATATGTTTTGTAATGGTATTTAAATTAAATAAAATATTGAATGTGGTTTGGAAGATATGTTATTTTGAAATGGATTTTGAATGATATTGAATTTTGAAATGATATTTGATTTTGAAGTATAAAATACAATTTTGAAATTTTAACCACGGGATGCAATTAATTTATAGTTTAACTGATTTTTAAAGGATGGGCGATCCCAAGCATCCTTTAAATTATTGTGCATTTCTACTACAGTTCACTTGAGTTGGTTTACATTATATAAGTATATATTGTCCTGACTCGAGTGTTTTTTGTTTTACTTTACGCTCAGGTCAGCCTGAGTATTCATAGCTTTGGATTCTCTTTCTGGAGCTGGTCTTTGCTGGAGTTTCTGCTTATCTACATTTATATCTACTTTCTGTTTCAGCTTTTCTAGTTTATCTCATGTATTAGTGAACTTCTATGTATTTGGGATTTCTATTATGTTGTTTTCAGACTGTATTATGTATTTGGTTTGAGACTCTGCCGTAGTAGCTTCATGAACTACTATGTATTTTATATTCCGCTGCGAGTTATTCTGATATTTCTGTGTCTGTGATTGTATTTCATTTGCTCCAAATTTATTTACAATGCGATATTTTGAGCAATTCAAGTCCAGCATGTGTGGATGTGAATGGCTGAAAATATCGGGTTGTTACATTCATCGACCATAAATCTCTAACGTATCTCTTTATCCAGAAGGATTTAAATCTGAGGCAACAACGTTGGTTGGAATTTCTAGCATCATACGACCTAGATATTCAGTATACACCCGGAAAAGCCAACGTGGTAGCCAATGCGTTGAGTAGAAGACATGCTGTTCTTGCTTATCTTATTGTCACTCCTACTCTTCTTGAGAAGGTTTCTAGTAAGCAGGAAGAAGATAGGTTTCTCCAAGATATTTATAAAATAATATGTCAAGGTGAAGATTCCAGCTTTGGAATCGATAGTAGTGGAATTATAAGACTGAAAAGCAGGATGTGTGTCCCAGACATCCCAGCTCTCAAACGGGAAGTATTGGACGAGTGTCACAAGTCCAAACTTAGTATCCATCCACGAGTTAATAAGATGTATCGAGATATCAAAAGGACCTTCTAGTGGAAAATGATGAAGAGAGACACATCTATTTATATTAGTCGTTGTGCTACTTGTCAGCAAATAAAGAGTAATCATAAGAAGATGGCGGGTTTACTCCAACTATTGGAGGTGCCTAAGTGGAAATGGGATCAAGTGTCTATGGATTTCATAGACGGGTTGCAACGAACTCGTAAGGGTAATGAGGCAATTTGGGTTATCATGGATCGTCTGACCAAGACTGTCCACATTATCCCAGTAAAATCTACTCAAACGGTAGCAAGTTTGGAAGAACTGTATGTGAAAAAAATTGTTCGTCTCCATGGTATACCAAGCAGTATAGTGAGTGATCGTGACCCGATCTTCACTAGCAGATTTTGGGAGGCATTTCAAGCCGCACTAGGGACCAAGTTGAACTTCAGTACTACTTACCATCCGCAGTCTGATGGGCAAATGGAGAGGATAAATCAAATCTTGAAAGATATTTTGCGTGCTTGTATTCTTGACTTTGGCGGTACATGGGGGGACCATTTGCATCTGGTTGAATTTTCATATAATAATAGCTATCCGGCCAGTATTAGGATGGCTCCTTTTGAAGCATTATATGGTCGTATGTGTAGATCACCTGCGTGTTGGATTGAATCAGGTGATAGGCTTGTCCTTGGTCCAGATATGATAAAGGAAGCTACTGAAAAGGTTGATTTTATTCGGAAGAAATTGAAAACTGCCCAAAGTCGACAGAAAAGTTATGCCGACCACAGAAGGAGAACTCTAGAGTTTCAAGTTGGAGATTCTGTTTTCCTTAAGGTTTCTCCAATGCATGGAGTGTTGAGATTTGGAAAGACTGGTAAGCTGGCACCGCGATATATAGGTCCTTTTCCTATACTGCAGAGGATCGGTCCTTTGGCTTATCGAGTATAGTTACCTAATTACTTATCTGGCGTACGTAATGTGTTTCATGTTTCACACCTTCGAAAATATGTACACGATCCAGACTGTGTCATTGAGGAAGCCGCTCTGCAGGATTTGGAGATCACATCAAACTTTGCATTGAAGAGAGAACCGTTAGAGATTATTGATCTAGATGAAAAGCAATTGAGAAATAAGGTGGTGAAACTGGTAAAGGTGTAATGGAGTGGTGATTAAAATGATTGTAGTTGGGAAATAGAGGATAACATGCATAAGTCCTATCCCAATTGCAGAATTAATATTTCGGCTTAATCTAGAAAGCCATTTCTCTATCCTTTTATATGTATTCATATATTCTTTGTTTGTCTCTCTCTTTCAAATTTCGAGGATGAAATTTTCTTAAAGGGGAGGGAATCTGTAATGATCCCGTTTTAAATCAAATTTAAATTAGTAATTAATATAAATTTTTTGGGATAAATTTGTGAATAAATTTGAAAATTTCAAACATAAATAAGATAAGTATTGATATATATATATATATATATATATATAGATTATGATTTGAAATTTGAATTTGAAATTCAAATTTAATATTTAAAAATAATATTTGAATTCAAAATAAAATAAAATAAAATAATATATGTGTGATTTTTATTAGTATATAATTAATTTAAAAAAATCACTTTCTTTTAAAATTACATATATATATATAATAATAAAGGAAAGGTATTTAAGAAATAAGAAAATGTAATATATAAAATTTATTTTAAAAACATTATTAACATGAAAATACATGAGCATATAATTTAACAAGTGTAAACCATGAAATAAGAATTTGAACAAGTGTCAATTATTTATTTTATTTCCATTTTCAAAAATGATAAAAACAAGGTAATGTGTGTATATATTTCCATTTCTACTCTCCTATCTTCTTTTATTCTTCATTCCAAAAAATTCAAAAGCCTGAGCAAATCAAAACAAATCCAAAAAAATATCAAAGCAAACAACCTCTTCAACATTTAAACTAAAACGAACAAAATAAATCAAAGAAGAAAAATCATCTCAAATACCAAGCATTTCCAGTAAATTCAAGATCAAAGCATCAAAGCTCAACAACAACCTCAGTTTCAACCTGAGCAAGGTCTCAACTTCAACAACTTAAGAAAGTAAAGATCGAGCGGACTCAACATAAAATGAATTCAAAACCAAGTTGCAAATCAGATCAAAGAATCCATTTTTCAAATCCAAAATCAACTCCCAGGCTTTTCAAAAAGCTCTCAGTTTTCAAAATAAAAAGGCGAACAAACTCTTTTAAAATCTGGAATATCACTTGTTGTTTGTAATCATGCTTGAAGTAAAGTTGTAAAGTGTTCGTATGCATACAAATATATGTATATGTATGAAGATATGGTTGTGCATATCAGTTATAGGCATAATTGCCTCTGTTTGGTTATAGATTTTCAAAAACCTGTTAAAAATTCAAATGCTCTCTCTAATCCTTTTTAGGTTTCAAAATTCAAACAAAACATGTTTATACAATCATGTTTTAAGTTTTAAAAATAATTTCAAGCATAATAAATTAAAGTATTTTCTAGAAAATCATGGAATACAGGCAAAATCAAAATATGTTGAAATTTCAAACATCATAATTTCTGGTTTCAGGCATATCATTTGAAACGTTTTTCAAAAACGATGATATTAAAAAGTGGAATCATAATTTTTAAGTGCATATCCATGGAGAACTTGTGGGTTGAACGATTTTAGGTTTATGGCAAATTCTGGGGATCGGTGGAAGTGGTGGTCTCGGGATCATGGCTGAGGGTAGCCGGGTGAAGGACGAGCTCGGGAAAAATGGTCAGGAAAATTCTTGATCATCGTGGTGGCCAAACGTTGATGATCTAGGGTTCAGTTCATGTATTAGTATTGGTTGGAGTTCGATAAACTGTAGCATCATCAGTGGATTGGAGGTAGCCGGACATGGGGGAATCAAGGCGGTGGACATCGATGAAGCTTTGGGTACGTTCGCATGACCTCTGATGGTTGGAGGTGGAAGTACGAAGTGATTTTGGGTATCTGGGTTTGTTCCAGTAGGTGGTTTAGTTGCTCTATTTCGATTGGCATATAAATTCGCCGATCTGGGTGGTCTGAGAGATTGAGTAGATGATCATAGACTTATGGAAGTCGACGAGGTCGACTGGAGATGGTCGAAGCACCTGTGCATGTGCACGGTGTCAGGTTTGTGTCAGTAGCCTAGGTTGAGGAAGAAGGGTTGCTGCCTCGAAGTAAATCTCGGGAGATTTTGTTGCTGGCTCGGGTTTTAGTTCGAGTGTTTGCACGATTTAAAGGTTTTAAGTTTTAAAAATAAAATAAAGTATAAAAAGGAAATGGAGGATTTCACTCGGGGAAGACTTGAAGGGAATTGATCTGGGCTTGGGGTGACACTCGGGGATATCTTGGGTGGGTTTAAAACAGTTTTGAACTTTAGAATCAAATTCAAATTTTAAATATGTTTAACTCATTTTTTTAATTGTTTTGTTTTAAGTATGGAATTAGTTTAAGGTTTAAAAATAAATTATTTTTAAATAATTAAGTTTATTTATTTATGTGACATTATTTATAAATTAATTCTTAATTTATTTTAATAAATAATGTAATTAAAGAGTTAAATAAGATGAAATGTTTTTAAATTATTCTCTTAAGTTAATTTATATGTTAACGTTAATTAATTACAAGGTTTGACGATTAAAGATTTTTAATGATAATTAAGTGATTATTTAAGTAAATGATTTATCTTTTAATTGATTAATTAAAGTTTAAATAATTCAAGATTAATTAATTAGTGACAGTAATAAAAAATAATTACTTAAAGGACAATTACTTAATGACAGTGATTAAAAAATAATTAATTAATTTATTAATTGATGATTAAGGATTAATCAAATAATAATTAAAGGTTAATTAAATAATAATTAAAGTTAATAATAAATAATTAAGATTTATTAATTATTAATAAGGGTTAATTAATTTATAATTAAGGATAATTAATCATTAATTTAGGATAATTAATCATTAATTAATGATAATTAATGAAAGTAATTATGTGATTAATTAATTATAATCACACGATTAATTAATCTTGCTTATAGATGATGAAATATTATTGAATGCCTTGAATTGGTTGATACCTCTGATATGTGATTGTGATACTTTGTGATGTGAATTGCTGTGAACTGAACTGTGATATCTATGATATATTTCTACGTGAATATGAAAACGGTTGACCTTTAAACGACATTTGAATTTCGATGCGACAAGGAGTCAGATTCCAAATGATTAATCGAAACCCACATCTAATCTTAATGGTGTATCTTTGTGACTTATATATCCGTGTTTTAAAAATAAGCGCTTCTTGTTCGGTTAAGATGGGAGAAGATATTAAGTCATAAAACCAATTCCAAATAATGATACGACAAAATTGGAGTGCATTTGAAGACGGTGGTTGAAGACCGGGCATTTTCGAGAACGAAAGGATTACCTGTTGATTGTCTCCGCACTGATTTGCTTCGGTATAGAGATCTCCATATGTGATGGGGAGTGCGGTCGGGATTGTGGATACCTGAATTGCAAGGGCTTCTTCCTTTATTGGACGAAGTGCCTTCGGTTCCATTCAGACCCAGGATGGACTTGTATGGTTGTATGTATGACATTACGATTTGAGCTATAAGGCTGATTTCTATCAAATACATTTCTATTTGGTGGCGGAGAATTTATTCTCTTAGCTTAAAACCCTTCTCTAAGACGTATGAGCTCAGAGGTTATGTAGTTGATGGTTACTAGTAATGTACTCCCAATTTGGTAGTGTGGCATGCTGAGTGCTGATCATTTGTTGATCAAAGCATGACTTTTGTGAAAAGCGTAGCTTTGTGGGACAAGACTTCATCGTACCTCATACCCCGGAAATGGTCGAAACAGGAAAAGATGCAGCAAGATTATGATGGTCGCGCCCTTTAGGGTATGTGCATTTCCTTCTGGATAAAAAGTGGTATTTTGGTATGGAGCCCAGATAATTTGCTTTGTGGTTGTTGGTGTTGAGGGCCCTCGATAAAGGTCGGTTACGACCGGGGGATGGCATACTCATGACAGTTAGTTACCTAGTTACAGAAGTAACCCGACCTTATTTTGGCAGAGAGCTAGTTAAGTTCTCGGGGCGTCACTCCAAAGACGTACCCCTTTCAGTTAAAGGAAGTTCCTTAGCCTTAGCCATTTTTTGGAAATCCAAACAAAACAATACGAGCCCTTTACGATTTCAGTTGTATAACCTGCCATGCAGCATGGCGGTAACCTGCCATAAAACATGATAACTATAGTAGGTATACTATAATGGTAGTATGCTGGCTAAGATTAATATCATACTTTCGAAATTTTTTCACACTATGAACTAATAATAATATCAAAAAGAATTTTCTCGTATCAAGCATGTTTGACAATCATAAGGAGAAATCTCCTCCAATTGTGCGATTGCATTGTGTGTGTGGCGGGAGGCCTTATGGTAGTTTCAGTTTCCAAAAAGCGTAACGGTTTTCTTTTTTTTGTAAACTGTTTTTGTACAAACAACTGTATTTGTTTACTCATACCAGTCCCATGACTGACTCGGAGTTTATTGTTCCCTTCCTAAACTTTGGATGCCTATAAATTTCCACACAGGTAGCCTAAAAGCAGGTTATCCATGATCTGGAGCGAAGTTGGAATGTAGATTTGGATCCAGATGCGTTTTGAAGCCTTTGGTCTTCGAAATCTTTAGAACTTTTTAAAGTTTCTAAGCTTTTGGTTTGGAATCTTGGAGTTTTGGAAGACCTTATTGAAGTCGTAGTATGTTGGAATCTTTTTGAAGACCCTATTGTGTTCCGCTATTCTGTTATTGTTCTGTTGTTGTATCATATATATAGCACTTTGATGATGGTGGTTATTTTTTGTAATCAAATGTTGTATCTGTTAATGAAATTCATTTTTTTCCGCTTTGTTGTATCATCTGATGTTGTTATAAGCTCCACCGAACTGGAGTCCGTCGCTTGAATCTCCGGCAATCGAATACAAGTGAGGTATTTGATGTCGATTTTTGAACGCTGGATTTCGAGTCGTGACATATATGCTTGGAAACAACATGCATCTATTAAATGTAATTATATATGTACGTACATGTGGTTCTCATTTTCTTTTAACAAAAATCTTATTATGTGTAAATAACGAGAAAAGTTGATGATGATTGGAATAGGTAATTAAATTATTTAATTATTGAAAGGAAATTTAATTTTGGATTTAAATAATTATTTAAAAGCTTATAAAATTTCGAAAAATATATTAAGTGAATTCTAAATTTTGTGGGGTTTGAAGTATATTTTATACATTTTGGATATAACATAGAGTTTTGAAAATATGTTTTGTGAAATTTGAATGAAAAGTAATTGATCTGGATATTAAATAAATTATTTAAAAAGCATATTTAAATATATAAAATTATGAAATAATATTTATTTGTAATATTTGGCTTTATAAGTTAATTTAAAAAAGATTTGAATATGGAAATAAGATTTTAATATAAATGATTAGTATTGGGGTCCTATTTGTAAATAACTAGTTATTTTATATATATATATATATGTGTTTTATAAATAATTTATTTAAATATGAATTTCTTTGATTAATATTTGGGTTTTAAAGTAGCTTTCATTAATAATGAGATTGCTTATGCATGCTTAAAGTGTGATTCATACATACATATATACAAAGATATATATATATATATATATATATATATATATATATATACACATACATACATACATACATACATACATACATACATACAAACATACTCTGACGCCCCACCTCTATACCCACGCTAGCCAAGAACACTACGGTGTAATGCTGTCAACTAGCACGGAGAATAAGGCTGTTGAGGAGCGACCATCCGTGTAATTGCTTTGTGCGAGCATCGATATGTCAGATAGTATAGCATGCAATTCTTTTCAAGTGGAAATCCGACATGCCGACACAAACTCAAAGCTACTACACAGTGGCTATAATATCTTCGGAAACAAATATAGAAGTAAACATAACATAAATCAGTCACAGACAATTCATATCACAAAGGCGAAATAAGATATGAATATTACACATAAAAGTGTACATCAGAGTAGTGGTCAGAAAGATCCACAATAATACAAAAGGATAGCAAAACGTGCTATACAAAAGAATACAACTAGGAGTCTATATCACAAGTGTATATAACAAAATAAACTACTAATCTAAGTAGTTAACCAAAAGTCAGAGGAATCAATCCCAAGAGAGAAGTCAAGCAGAAGCACCTGTAACATCTCGGTCTGACCCGAGTATTATTTAAGAAGAAAATAATAAACGGATCAGTCTAGCTATAAATATCAGATGAAATGATATAGAGTAAGAAATATGACTAAACGTATAATAATCACAATGCCAAGCTGTGATATATATAAGTAATTGAAAACCAATAAGAGATTAATCAATATCGCAAAGATCTACTCAAGATAAAAAGGAATTTCATACTCCTAATTTCATTCACCAAGCCACAATAATTGATAAATCAAATCAATAGAAATCACGAAAAATAGGTGAAGCATAAATTCCAGAATTCAACACACGAAATCCAGAAATCACAAGAAAAAGGATGGCCAATCCCAGAAAAATGAGCCGGAGCTCCTCCAGACAGGGTATAGTCCCCCATTGCGGACTTTGAGCCGTAGCTCCTCCTGGTGAGTCAAAGACTCCTCCTGACAGGGTATAGTCCCACATTGCGGACTTTGAGCCGAAGCTCTTCCTGGTGAACCGAAGTTCCTCATGACAGGGTATAGTCCCCCATTGCGGACATTGAGCCGAAGCTCCTCCTGGTGAGCCGAAGCTCCTCATGACAGGGTATAGTCCCCCATTGCGGACATCGAGCCGAAGCTCCTCCTGGTGAGCCGAAGCTCCTCGTGACAGGGTATAGTCCCCTATTGCGGACATTGAGCCGAAGCTCCTCCTGGTGAGCCGAAGCTCCTCATGACAGGGTATAGTCCCCCATTACGGACATTGAGCCAAAGCTCCTCTGGTAAGCCGAAGCTCCTCGTGACAGGGTATAGTCCCCCACGTGGACAAAGAGACATCGCACAATGCTAGTCTAAACCATAAAATGATCGTCATGATCAAAGAGAAGTGTCGATTACAATAAGCTAGTAAATATATGAGCTTAGCTTCATGTCCCATAACCACTAGCTTAACTTAAATATTTGCGAACAAATTGTAGATCTCCACTAGAAAATTGTCACAAGAGATTCAATCGAACAAGTCCAAGAATTAACCAACGAAGTAAACGCAAGCGTTTCATACCACTTGTTTTACTAAGTCGTTTAATTAGATTTCTCATACGAGTGAGGTAAAGGTTTGTATATACTAATAGATTGGAAATCGGTTTAAGAAAACGAACTTTGTAATAAAATAGTGTTGAAATCATTTGAAGAAAGAGTTTTGATATTTACTACTAGTATAGAAAACCTTTATATTTTTAAAGCGACAAATCACGAAGAAGATTGTAGGAACAATCAATCACTAAGATTCACATTCGAAATCGTGAATAAAATCCAAAGAAATCGATATCAAATCCATCAAAGTGGATATATCCAAAATTCCCAAAGAAAAGGTCATCAAAGTCGATAATAAATGACAACAACAAAAGGGAGACAACACGAATCGATTAAAGTTGGATATTCAAACGGATTAGCAATATAGGCTAATTTGGCAAATAGTAGCAGGTCGGTCGACCGGACTCCCTGAGTTGGTCGACCGAACCAGGGGTTGGAAGTGCTTGGGGAACCAGGTCGGTCGACCGAACCAGGGGGGTCGGTCGGCCGAACCAGAAACAGAGAAGTGCATAGCACATTTGGAAGCAGGTCGGTCGGCCGGCTCTCATGGCTCGGTCGGCCGGACCTGTTTCCAGCCTCTTCCCTGCCTATTACAAATGAGGTTCAATCTTGACCAAAATTGCATTCGCACGAGCAACGGCGCTATGGGTTTATGCCAATCGACTACCCGACCCTATATGCTCCTCGATGCATCACCAAAAACATGTTCAAACATCAAAATTATGATTTTTAAAGAATTGAACTCAAAATACTAAAAATTAGAATATTCACCAAATCAATCCAAACCGAAAGCAAATGCACACGAATAAGTGTTAGGAATTCATACCTAACAATCGAAGATAATTATAAGCATAGATGTGAGATTAAAAATCTCACCTTTGAACCCAAACGAATGAAGAAGATGCTATGAAGCAATGGCAAGAACAAGCACTCTTTAATTCCAACTCAACAAGCTTGAGTCTAAGCTTAAAAGAGAAACATTCCCTAAATTAGGTTTAGAAAATTTCTGAAATCAAAGAGAGAATGAGTTGGAGAAGAAGAAGAGGAAGCTTACCAATGGGTTCTCATGAACTTTGGAGCTAGGAGATGGATTTGCAAAGGAAGCTAGGGCTTGGAGTTTTAATTTCCACTCTCCACCTCCATTTTCAGTTTTGCTAGAGAGTTAGGAGTTGGAATGAAGTAATGAAGAGGAGAGGGGGATTGGGACTGAGTACATAAGTGGTTAATTGGCTCAGCCCAAACCAAAGCCCTAAGCGGGAAAAAGTAGCAAAAATCAACTTTCTCCAAACATATCGAAGCTTATACTCAAAAAGGTCGCAAACGGCATTTGAACTCAATGGAAGTGATCTCGAGTCCTAATTCGGCTGTTTGCAAAATGTAGCTTTTCGGACCAAAATTCGACGAATGGTGAAATATTTATGTAAAATATTTAAATATATAATCGATAAATATGCGGGTTGTTACAGACTCCCCTCCTTAAAGAAATTGCATCCTCGCAATAATTAAGAAGGAAATATAAAAAGTAACAACCATAGAAGCATATTAACCCAAAAGAAAATTTGAATCAAGAAGTTCACCATAAAGAGCACGAAGGAGTAAATCCGAAATTTTTCGTTCGATGAATTCTCAAGAGCAATCCTTAGGATTTGAGAACCATTGAACTTTTACCAAAAAGAATATCTTTATTCCGAAGGCTCTCAACCTCCGAAGTAATGATGCGAATGGAATGTTGCTCATAAATCAAATTTGGTGAAACTTCAATTTTCACAATATCACCGGGCATAAGAATAAAAATTCGGAATCCCTAAGGCATTTCCATAGATAAAAGACGTGGCGAACGTCAAGAATAGCAGAAAATTGAGCTGGTGCAACGACGTGGTATAATAACAGTACGCCCGAGAAAGTAGAAACTCAAATAATTTGGAACATCAACGTAGTACAAAAACAGTACGTCCAATGAACCAATAAACCGGAACAACGATGTAACATAATAATGGTACATCCATTGATCCAGATAAGACGGAACATCGATGTAGTATGATAACAGTACATCCGATGAACAACACCATAAAAGAACATCAGAAGCAAGTCCATAAAAGAAATGAGATAAAGCTCAACAAAACGAAGTATATCAAAACGTCCGATGAAATTAATAAAAAGATAATTCCATTCAGACATCATCAAAGAATCAACAATTTGTTGCCTCCGACAGAACGTATAGGCAACATGATTTCCCTTCCGGGAATAAAAGAACATCAAGATCATAAGATGCTAGAAACTCTAGTCGACATGAAGTTCCTTATGAGAAAATAAATATTCCAAAGATTTATGATCGAGGTAGAGAACAAATTTCTCATCCAAATATGATGATGCCAAATTCCAAAAGTAAAAACAATAGCCGCGAGCACTAGATCATGAGTGGCATATCTAGTCTCGATAAGCTATAATGATTTAGAAGCACAAGTGATAGCACATTCTCCTTTGCAAGAGAATGGCATCCAAACCAATACGACTAGTATCGGTAGAAATAGCAAAGTCTTGGTTCCCCTTCAGGAATCACAAGAATAAGTGTATCAGAAAGAAGGAATCTCTTTTAAATAATCTTCTTTCCTGAAAAGTTAAACTTTCAAAATTACATTTATCTTTATGTAATAATCTTTCTACAAAAATTTACATTTTACAAGTTAATATGCTGTGTCTGATTGTCTCATCAAAGCGTTTAGGAAATTCCTATCGATAACGTTGATCAAGCGCATCGACCAAAATTCTTAAAGCACTCAACGGGCAATACAATCACAAAATCATCTTTTATAGGATAAGTAAATCTCTTAAAAAGTTTTAAGAATATTCTTTGTTCGTTTCAAGAACAAAATCCAGTTTTACTTATAAATAAATCTTATGAAAAAGATTTGCAAAAATTTTAAATTACTATTTTCATCCAAAAATCAATAAATAAAAGAATGGTCTCATCGAAATATTCATAGAATATTTGATATATAAAATGGATGAAATAAGCTTGACAAATTGAATGACAAAATAAGTCATTCATAGGAATCATAACAAGTGCGGAATGCGGTAAGTGGAATGCTAACTTCCGCAACTCGTAGCAAATGAAAACCGGTGGTAAGGTCAAACTAAAAAGACCTTAGCACTACACAAAAGATTACTTAGGTGATAATCCTAAGACAAGCTCAAAAATACCGGAAAATTTCTCTAACTACATAAACGAGAGAAATAACACTTTCCTTATAAGTGGGCTTAAGGAAGAAAATGATGCCATCAAGTTGGAATCAAAATCATAAAGGAAAATAGAAATCCGCTTAACAGATTGAAAATGTCAAAGATGAATAGTCCACACGGGACAAAGGATATGGCCTCATAATAATTAAGCCAATCCTTACAAAAGTAAATTCCGAAGCCTAAGTAAAAATATCGGCTCGGAAAGAAAAATCATATAAAATAATTTTCGACATCAAACAAAAGCAAATTGAGTGTTGCAGATCTACCATCCGGATTCGCAATCCTCAAAGAAGTCATCAAGCCCAAAATATTCAAAGAAAAAGAATCGACAAGTTCTTTTGATATAAAATAGTGAGATGAAACCCATATCAAAAAGAACTCAAATAAGAAGATCACGAAATAAAACAATGCCATCAAGGATTGAGTGAAAAGTACCTTGACCTAGAGAAGAGTTGCTAGGGGCTTGCACAATATTTAGCTTTCTCATGTCCTTGTTCAAAAGTTTGGGACATGCAGATAAAAGATGACCCGGTTTCTTGCAATAGCGACAAGAATGGGGTTTTGGACACATATTCGCATAGTGTTCCTTAGAATTACAATTATAGCATCCTCCACGATTAGGGATTGGAGTCTTTGCTACAAAAGTAGTTTGCTTCACTCTCTTATTGGGATTAAGGCTCTTGAACTTAATATGCCTCTTCTTGGAAGTCCCAATATCACAAACACTTCCTTTACCAACCTCTCCATGAAGAAGAGTAACACCCACAAGCTGATTGAAAGAAACTTCATGTTTCAAAGGTAGAACCATTTCTCTTCTTTAAGAAAGAAATAAAGAAGAGGAAAAAGTTATTCTCAAAATAAATATCAAGCAACCTTGATAGATAAAACAAGGAATCATAAAAGAAAGTAGGATAGAACGGTACGAAGACTCGAATAAATACTAAGGCACAACTCCTAAGAAAGACTTATGACATGATCCTTGCTAAATTATTCTACATTGTTCCGAAGTTTGGCTCTGATACCAAGCTGTGACGCCCCACCTCTATACCCACGCTAGCCAAGAACACTACGGTGTAATGCTGTCAACTAGCACGGAGAATAAGGCTGTTGAGGAGCGACCATCCGTGTAATTGCTTTGTGCGAGCATCGATATGTCAGATAGTATAACATGCAATTCTTTTCAAGTGGAAATCCGACATGCCGACACAAACTCAAAGCTACTACACAGTGGCTATAATATCTTCGGAAACAAATATAGAAGTAAACATAACATAAATCAGTCACAGACAATTCATATCACAAAGGAGAAATAAGATATGAATATTACACATAAAAGTGTACATCAGAGTAGTGGTCAGAAAGATCCACAATAATACAAAAGGATAGCAAAACGTGCTATACAAAAGAATACAACTAGGAGTTTATATCACAAGTGTATACAACAAAATAAACTACTAATCTAAGTAGTTAACCAAAAGTCAGAGGAATCAATCCCAAGAGAGAAGTCAAGCAGAAGCACCTGTAACATCTCGGTCTGACCCGAGTATTATTTAAGAAGAAAATAATAAACGGATCAGTCTAGCTATAAATATCAGATGAAATGATATAGAGTAAGAAATATGACTAAACGTATAATAATCACAATGCCAAGCTGTGATATATATAAGTAATTGAAAACCAATAAGAGATTAATCAATATCGCAAAGATCTACTCAAGATAAAAAGGAATGTCATACTCCTAATTTCATTCACCAAGCCACAATATTTGATAAATCAAATCAATAGAAATCATGAAAATAGGTGAAGCATAAATTTTAGAATTCAACACACGAAATCCAGAAATCACAAGAAAAAGGATGGCCAATCCCAGAAAAATGAGCCGGAGCTCCTCCAGACAGGGTATAGTCCCCCATTGCGGACTTTGAGCCGTAGCTCCTCCTGGTGAGTCAAAGACTCCTCCTGACAGGGTATAGTCCCACATTGCGGACTTTGAGCCGAAGCTCCTCCTGGTGAACCGAAGTTCCTCATGACAGGGTATAGTCCCCCATTGCGGACATTGAGCCGAAGCTCCTCGTGACAGGGTATAGTCCCCCATTGCGGACATCGAGCCGAAGCTCCTCCTGGTGAGCCGAAGCTCCTCGTGACAGGGTATAGTCCCCCATAGCGGACATTGAGCCCAAGCTCCTCCTGGTGAGCCGAAGCTCCTCGTGATAGGGTATAGTCCCCCATTACGGACATTGAGCCAAAGCTCCTCCTGGTGAGCCGAAGTTCCTCGTGACAGGGTATAGTCCCCCACGTGGACAAAGAGACATCGCACAATGCTAGTCTAAACCATAAAATGATCGTCATGATCAAAGAGAAGTGTCGATTACAGTAAGCTAGTAAATATATGAGCTTAGCTTCATGTCCCATAACCACTAGCTTAAGTTAAATATTTGCGAACAAATTGTAGATCTCCACTAGAAAATTGTCACAAGAGATTCAATCGAACAAGTCCAAGAATTAACCAACGAAGTAAACGCAAGCGTTTCATACCACTTGTTTTACTAAGTCGTTTAATTAGATTTCTCATACGAGTGAGGTAAAGGTTTGTATATACTAATAGATTGGAAATCGGTTTAAGAAAACGAACTTTGTAATAAAATAGTGTTGAAATCATTTGAAGAAAGAGTTTTGATATTTACTACTAGTATAGAAAACCTTTATATTTTTAAAGCGACAAATCACGAAGAAGATTGTAGGAACAATCAATCACTAAGATTCACATTCGAAAACGTGAATAAAATCCAAAGAAATCGATATCAAATCCATCAAAGTGGATATATCCAAAATTCCCAAAGAAAAGGTCATCAAAGTCGATAATAAATGACAACAACAAAAGGGAGACAACACGAATCGATTAAAGTTGGATATTCAAACGGATTAGCAATATAGGCTAATTTGGCAAATAGTAGCAGGTCGGTCGACCGGACTCCCTGAGTCGGTCGACCGAACCAGGGGTTGGAAGTGCTTGGGGAACCAGGTCGGTCGACCGAACCAGGAGGGTCGGTCGGCCGAACCAGAAACAGAGAAGTTCATAGCACATTTGGAAGCAGGTCGGTCGGCCGGCTCTCATGGCTCGGTCGGCCGGACCTGTTTCCAGCCTCTTCCTTGCCTATTACAAATGAGGTTCAATCTTGACCAAAATTGCATTCGCACGAGCAACGGCGCTAAGGGTTTATGCCAATCGACTACCCGGCCCTATATGCTCCTCGATGCATCACCAAAAACATGTTCAAACATCAAAATTATGATTTTTAAAGAATTGAACTCAAAACACTAAAAATTAGAATATTCACCAAATCAATCCAAACCGAAAGCAAATGCACACGAATAAGTGTTAGGAATTCATACCTAACAATCGAAGATAATTATAAGCATAGATGTGAGATTAAAAATCTCACCTTTGAACCCAAACGAATGAAGAAGATGCTATGAAGCAATGGCAAGAACAAGCACCCTTTAATTCCAACTCAACAAGCTTGAATCTAAGCTTAAAAGAGAAACATTCCCTAAATTAGGTTTAGAAAATTTCTGAAATCAAAGAGAGAATGAGTTGGAGAAGAAGAAGAGGAAGCTTACCAATGGGTTCTCATGAACTTTGGAGCTAGGAGATGGATTTGCAAAGGAAGCTAGGGCTTGGAGTTTTAATTTCCACTCTCCACCTCCATTTTCAGTTTTTCTAGAGAGTTAGGAGTTGGAATGAAGTAATGAAGAGGAGAGGGGGATTGGGACTGAGTACATAAGTGGTTAATTGGCTCAGCCCAAAGCAAAGCCCTAAGCGGGAAAAAGTAGCAAAAATCAACTTTCTCCAAACATATCGAAGCTTATACTCAAAAAGGTCGCAAACGGCATTTTGAACTCAATGAAAGTGGTCTCGAGTCCTAATTCGGCTGTTTGCAAAAAGTAGCTTTTCGGACCAAAATTCGACGAATGGTGAAATATTTAAGTAAAATATTTAAATATATAATCGATAAATATGCGGGTTGTTACAGACTCCCCTCCTTAAAGAAATTGCGTCCTCGCAATAATTAAGAAGGAAATATAAGAAGTAACAACCATAGAAGCATATTAACCCAAAAGAAAATTTGAATCAAGAAGTTCACCATAAAGAGCACGAAGGAGTAAATCCGAAATTTTTCGTTCGATGAATTCTCAAGATTTCTCAAGAGCAATCCTTAGGATTTGAGAACCATTGAACTTTTACCAAAAAGAATATCTTTATTCCGAAGGCGCTCAACCTCCGAAGTAATGATGCGAATGGAATGTTGCTCATAAATCAAATCTGGTGAAACTTCAATTTTCACAATATCACCGGGCACAAGAATAAAAATTCGGAATCCCTAAGGCATTTCCATAGATAAAAGACGTGGCGAACGTCAAGAATAGCAGAAAATTGAGCTGGTGCAACGACGTGGTATAATAACAGTACGCCCGAGAAACTAGAAACTCAAATAATTTGGAACATCAGCGTAGTACAAAAACGGTACGTCCAATGAACCAATAAACCGGAACAACGATGTAACATAATAATGGTACATCCATTGATCCAGATAAGACAGAACATCGATGTAGTATGATAACAGTACATCCGATGAACGAACACCATAAAAGAACATCAGAAGCAAGTCCATAAAAGAAATGAGATAAAGCTCAATAAAACGAAGTATATCAAAACGTCCGATGAAATATATAAAAAGATAATTCCATTCAGACATCATCAAAGAATCAACAACTTGTTGCCTCCGACAGAACGTATAGGCAACATGATTTCCCTTCCGGGAATAAAAGAACATCAAGATCATAAGATGCTAGAAACTCTAGTCGACATGAAGTTCCTTATGAGAAAATAAATATTCCAAAGATTTATGATCGAGGTAGAGAACAAATTTCTCATCCAAATATGATGATGCCAAATTCCAAAAGTAAAAACAATAGCTGCGAGCACTAGATCATGAGTGGCATATCTAGTCTCGATAAGCTATAATGATTTAGAAGCACAAGTGATAGCACATTCTCCTTTGCAAGAGAATGGCATCCAAACCAATACGACTAGTATCGGTAGAAATAGCAAAGTCTTGGTTCCCCTTCAGGAATCACAAGAATAAGTGTATCAGAAAGAAGGAATCTCTTTTAAATAATCTTCTTTCCTGAAAAGTTAAAACTTTCAAAATTACATTTATCTTTATGTAATAATATTTCTACAAAAATTTACATTTTACAAGTTAATATGCTGTGTCTAATTGTCTCATCAAAGCGTTTAGGAAATTCCTATCGATAACGTTGATCAAGCGCATCGACCAAAATTCTTAAAGCACTCAACGGGCAATACAATCACAAAATCACCTTTTATAGGATAAATAAATCTCTTAAAAAGTTTTAAGAATATTCTTTGTTCATTTCAAGAACAAAATCCAGTTTTACTTATAAATAAATCTTATGAAAAAGATTTGCAAAAATTTTAAAGTACTATTTTCATCCAAAAATCAATAAATAAAAGAATGGTCTCATCGAAATATTCATAGAATATTTGATATACAAAATGGATGAAATAAGCTGGATAAATTGAATGACAAAATAAGTCATTCATAGGAATCATAACAAGTGCGGAATGCGGTAAGTGGAATGCTAACTTCCGCAACTCGTAGCAAATGAAAACCGGTGGTAAGGTCAAACTAAAAAGACCTTAGCACTACACAAAAGATTACTTAGGTGATAATCCTAAGAAAAGCTCAAAAATACCGGAAAATTTCTCTAACTACATAAATGAGAGAAATAACACTTTCCTTATAAGTGGGCTTAAGGAAGAAAATGATGCCATCAAGTTGGAATCAAAATCATAAAGGAAAATAGAAATCTGCTTAACAGATTGAAAATGTCAAAGATGAATAGTCCACACGGGACAAAGGATATGGCCTCATAATAATTAAGCCAATCCTTACAAAAGTAAATTCCGAAGCCTAAGTAAAAATATCGGCTCGGAAAGAAAAATCATATAAAATAATTTTCGACATCAAACAAAAGCAAATTGAGTGTTGCAGATCTACCATCCGGATTCGCAATCCTCAAAGAAGTCATCAAGCCCAAAATATTCAAAGAAAAAGAATCGACAAGTTCTTTTGATATAAAATAGTGAGATGAAACCCATATCAAAAAGATCTCAAATAAGAAGATCACGAAATAAAACAATGCCATCAAGGATTGAGTGAAAAGTACCTTGACCAAGAGAAGAGTTGCTAGGGGCTTGCACAATATTTAGCTTTCTCATGTCCTTGTTCAAAAGTTTGGGACATGCAGATAAAAGATGACCCGGTTTCTTGCAATAGCGACAAGAATGGGGTTTTGGACACATATTCGCATAGTGTTCCTTAGAATTACAATTATAGCATCCTCCACGATTAGGGATTGGAGTCTTTGCTACAAAAGTAGTTTGCTTCACTCTCTTATTGGGATTAAGGCTCTTGAACTTAATATGCCTCTTCTTGGAAGTCCCAATATCACAAACACTTCCTTTACCAACCTCTCCATGAAGAAGAGTAACACCCACAAGCTGATTGAAAGAAACTTCAAGTTTCAAAGGTAGAACCATTTCTCTTCTTTAAGAAAGAAATAAAGAAGAGGAAAAAGTTATTCTCAAAATAAATATCAAGCAACCTTGATAGATAAAACAAGGAATCATAAAAGAAAGTAGGATAGAACGGTACGAAGACTCGAATAAATCCTTAGGCACAACTCCTAAGAAAGACTTATGACATGATCCTTGCTAAATTATTCTACATTGTTCCGAAGTTTGGCTCTGATACCAAGCTGTGACGCCCCACCTCTATACCCACGCTAGCCAAGAACACTACGGTGTAATGCTGTCAACTAGCATGGAGAATAAGGCTGTTGAGGAGTGACCATCCGTGTAATTGCTTTGTGCGAGCATCGATATGTCAGATAGTATAGCATGCAATTCTTTTCAAGTGGAAATCCGACATGCCGACACAAACTCAAAGCTACTACACAGTGGCTATAATATCTTCGGAAACAAATATAGAAGTAAACATAACATAAATCAGTCACAGACAATTCATATCACAAAGGCGAAATAAGATATGAATATTACACATAAAAGTGTACATCAGAGTAGTGGTCAGAAAGATCCACAATAATACAAAAGGATAGCAAAACGTGCTATACAAAAGAATACAACTAGGAGTCTATATCACAAGTGTATACAACAAAATAAACTACTAATCTAAGTAGTTAACCAAAAGTCAGAGGAATCAATCCCAAGAGAGAAGTCAAACAGAAGCACTTGTAACATCTCGGTCTGATCCGAGTATTATTTAAGAAGAAAATAATAAACGGATCAGTCTAGCTATAAATATCAGATGAAATGATATAGAGTAAGAAATATGACTAAACGTATAATAATCACAATGCCAAGCTATGATATATATAAGTAATTGAAAAACCAATAAGAGATTAATCAATATCGCAAAGATCTACTCAAGATAAAAAGGAATGTCATACTCCTAATTTCATTCACCAAGCCACAATAATTGATAAATCAAATCAATAGAAATCACGAAAAATAGGTGAAGCATAAATTCCAGAATTCAACACACGAAATCCAGAAATCACAAGAAAAAGGATGGCCAATCCTAGAAAAATGAGCCGGAGCTCCTCCAGACAGGGTATAGTCCCCCATTGCGGACTTTGAGCCGAAGCTCCTCTTGGTGAGTCAAAGACTCCTCCTGACAGGGTATAGTCCCCCATTGCGGACTTTGAGCCGAAGCTCCTTCTGGTGAACCGAAGTTCCTCATTACAGAGTATAGTCCCCCATTGCGGACATTGAGCCGAAGCTCCTCCTGGTGAGCCGAAGCTCCTCGTGACAGGGTATAGTCCCCCATTGCGGACATTGAGCCGAAGCTCCTCCTGGTGAGCCGAAGCTCCTCGTGACAGGGTATAGTCCCCCATTGCGGACATTGAGCCGAAGCTCCTCCTGGTGAGCCGAAGCTCCTCGTGACAGGGTATAGTCCCCCACGTGGACAAAGAGACATCGCAAAATGCTAGTCTAAACCATAAAATGATCGTCATGATCAAAGAGAAGTGTCGATTACAGTAAGCTAGTAAATATATGAGCTTAGATTCATGTCCCATAACCACTAGCTTAACTTAAATATTTACGAACAAACTGTAGATCTCCACTAGAAAATTGTCACAAGAGATTCAATCGAATAAGTCCAAGAATTAACCAACGAAGTAAACGCAAGCGTTTCATACCACTTGTTTTACTAAGTCGTTTAATTAGATTTCTCATACGAGTGAGGTAAAGGTTTGTATATACTAATAGATTGGAAATCGGTTTAAGAAAACGAACTTTGTAATAAAATAGTGTTGAAATCATTTGAGGAAAGAGTTTTGATATTTACTACTAGTATAGAAAACCTTTATATTTTTAAAGTGACAAATCACGAAGAAGATTGTAGGAACAATCAATCACTAAGATTCACATTCGAAAACGTGAATAAAATCCAAAGAAATCGATATCAAATCCATCAAAGTGGATATATCTAAAATTCCCAAAGAAAAGGTCATCAAAGTCGATAATAAATGACAACAACAAAAGGGAGACAACACGAATCGATTAAAGTTGGATATTCAAACGGATTAGCAATATAGGCTAATCTGGCAAATAGTAGCAGGTCGGTCGACCGGACTCCCTGAGTCGGTCGACCGAACCAGGGGTTGGAAGTGCTCGGGGCACCAGGTCGATCGACCGAACTAGGGGGGTCGGTCGGCCGAACCAGAAACAGAGAAGTGCATAGCACATTTGGAAGCAGGTCGGTCAACCGGACCTGCTTCCAGCCTCTTCCCTGCCTATTACAAATGAGGTTCAATCTTGACCAAAATTGCATTCGCACGAGTAACGGCGCTAAGGGTTTATGCCAATCGACTACCCGGTCCTATATGCTCCTCGATGCATCACCAAAAACATGTTCAAACATCAAAATTATGATTTTTAAAGAATTGAACTCAAAACACTAAAAATTGGAATATTCACCAAATCAATCCAAACCGAAAGCAAATGCACACGAATAAGTGTTAGGAATTCATACCTAACAATCGAAGATAACTATAAGCATAGATGTGAGATTAAAAATCTCACCTTTGAACCCAAACGAATGAAGAAGATGCTATGAAGCAATGGCAAGAACAAGCACTCTTTAATTCCAACTCAACAAGCTTGAATCTAAGCTTAAAAGAGAAACATTTCCTAAATTAGATTTAGGAAATTTCTGAAATCAAAGAGATAATGAGTTGGAGAAGAAGAAGAGTAAGCTTACCAATGGGTTCTCATGAACTTTGGAGCTAGGAGATGGATTTGCAAAGGAAGCTAGGGCTTGGAGTTTTAATTTCCACTCTCCACCTCCATTTTCAGTTTTGCTAGAGAGTTAGGAGTTGGAATGAAGTAATGAAGAGGAGAGGGGGATTGGGACTGAGTGCATAAGTGGTTAATTGGCTCAGCCCAAACCAAAGCCCTAAGCGGGAAAAAGTAGCAAAAATCAACTTTCTCCAAACATATCGAAGCTTATACTCAAAAAGGTCGCAAACGGCATTTTGAACTCAATGGAAGTGGTCTTGAGTCCTAATTCGGCTGTTTGCAAAAAGTAGCTTTTCGGACCAAAATCCGACGAACGGTGAAATATTTAAGTAAAATATTTAAATATATAATCGATAAATATGCGGGTTGTTACACATACATACATACATATATATGTTAGAATATTCGATTTAAATGTTTAAAGAAAGGTTTTGTTGAATTTTGTTATTATCATTTCATTTCTGAATTAAATTGGGATTTTTCTATAAGATTTCTGTATCTTCTAATTCCTTATTTTCTTATACCGATTTTGATATTATGAATGATTCACCATTGATATTGTTTTAATTAGAGTTTTGATATGATATGGTGATGACATTTTTCTATATGATTTTGTGATATTTTTATTTTGTGTGACCAGAAATCTAAATAAACGGGGTTATACTACCGTTTGTGATAGGGCATTCGGTAAAATTTCTTCAGTTATTCTTTGGACTCATTATATAGAACATTTATGGAGATTAAGTGTAGTTTATGAGCACTGAATAAAACATTAAGCATCATGCAGTGGTATGAGACGCCTATGTGATACTTATTCTATTATTTCATTGTAAGCCGAAATTACACAAGTGACATGAACTTGGATTATACTTACGTGAGGTGATGCTCGGAGTAGAGCAAGATTATATGCTCGGTATATAGCAAGTTTATATGCTCGGTGTAGAGAAAGATTATATGCTCAGGTTAGAGCATTATGGATGATTGAAATATGAGGGAGAACCCATATGTATGTTGTCTACCATGAAGTGCTACAAGTTATGATTAGGAGCTAGCGGGAAAAAGATGGCTAGTGTCCACCCTAGCGGTCTGATTGTGGGGTTGCGCCATAAATCTGGGCCCTTTTTGTTGTATTAGATGCACGTCTTGGGATTTTTGAGGAAGGTGGAGTATCCTTTAGCGCGCCGTAGTCCTAGCCCTTTTAATCACAAAAGCCAATACTCTGTTACCATAGGAGCGTGATGTGGGTCATGATCAATGCATAATGTAGTCTTGTAGCGTGTTATGACATGCAGTGGATATGATCATGATATACCAGGTTGGTAACCAAAGACTATAGGAGCAAATCAGAGCAGTGTAGTTGTAGGCTCCTAGAGTAGGTGGGTAGCTGTCAGTCTCCCTTCTGATTCTACATCGAATGGTAGATAAGTACATGTTATTATACACCTCACCTAAGTATTAGAGTAGATCCCAATGAATAATGTAGGTGCTCTTAGAGATGGGAGGTTAGCCACATTGTGGTTTAATTGGGTGGTGTAACTTAGATATTATTAGATTATTGGGCGGTGTAACCCATACGTTATGATTTGATTTCCCATCACAATTTATTTCTACATGATGAGATCAAATTATATCCGAATAGATGTCTAGAATATAATGGATTCTCATGTCTTTTATTGTGTATGATTCTACTGATAGGCGACCTATATTTTGTTTTGATGGTGATATTTTATTATTTGAGATTGTGCGAAATATTTGGACAATGCCATGTATTAGCCTGACTATATCTAGTGATATCTCACTTTTTATCAATTCTTGGACTTTGATTAACATTTCTAGAAATGTGTGATTCATCTATTCGATTGGATATTATTTGATGTGATTATACATGGATGATGACATCTTTATGCACGTTTTTTTGATATTTTGATGATAAAGGATGCATTTGAGACTCTCTCTGGTATTTTAGTTTTGTGTGTGTGCGTGTGTCATATGTACATTATTATATTCATTGATATTAGAATATTATATACCCTGCACAGATTGAGTTTCCTATGTATACTAACCCTTGATTTAGACATAGTCTGTCCCATGTGCTATTTATAACACTCGGGTCTGTCCGAGACATTTCAGATAACATTTCAGATACGGAGATAGTATAACCAGATTATGTTTTGAGTCTAGAGGAGGCTAATATACAGTATAGTGGTTATTAATTTGTATTATATCGTCTTTTATATGTGTATTCATGTGATGTATATTGGATATACGTTGTATATTTTTGTATTATATATTATTGTCGTGATTGACTCTGGTCTCTGATAGTTACTGTATATTGTATATTGTTCTATCCTGAAGGCACATGTGTTTATTGCTTTATAACAATATTATGTAAGTTTTGTGGTACGTTATATTTGATAGTTAAATACGTATTAGTGTTAGCCCAATGGAATATTCACGTGTGTACCCCGTATAGCCTTATTGTCTTTATTATCTGATAGTATTACTCGATAATTCTCTAAGATAATATGGGTATAGTGATGGGGTGTTACACGTCGTTACCATGAGACATTCTATTTTGATTTAGTTGTATTAACCTATTGAAGATTCTCGTTAAGTCATCCTATAATTCTTCCAAATAACCACAAGCATGTAACCTCTTAGTGCCATCAATGGTTATGATTAATTTATCATCCATCATAATGAGAGCATGATATACAGTAGTCTTAATAGACATATCAATACCCTTTTCTCGATACATCTTGACAAGGAACATTTAAGAAGTAAATATTTAGATATTAGTTCAGTATTCATGGTTACAAACACATTCATAACTGCAATCGATAAAATACATCTCCAAAGGATTTTTACTTATATATGTTTAACGTTTATTTCGTTATTTATATCTTTATAAATAAACAAACATTAAAGAAAATAAAAACAAAAAAATAATTTATTTTGAACAAGATTATTCACTAACTAATATAACTAATTACAGAATTTCTCCTAGGGCACAATTTTAACCCTTTCAATTTCAATTGCGCTTGGGGTGAAACATGGAATCTCATCCCTATGCCTTCGATCAGTCTACCAAAATTTGACTGAGAATGCGTCTTAATGAATGTATTTACAATGTTATCTTTAATATCTACTCTCTCGACTATGATCTCTTCATCACTAGTAAACAACGTTGTCATGCAGAACTTACATAGGATGTGTATCAATTTCTTGTGAGCTCGCGGTTCCTTGACAATTTGTGTTGTTACTTTATTATTGTAATATAATAGCATCAGACCTTCAATGCTCAAGGTCACTCCTATCAATGCTCAAGATTACTCCTATCTTCTTAATGAATTTCCACATCCATACTGCTTTTTTTGCAGCATCGTTCAAGGTGATGTTCTCAGCCTCTATGGTTGAATCGACCACTACTTCCTGTATGGAACTCTTCCAACTAAGGACCCATCCATTGAGGATAAACACAAAACGTAAGATTAATTTTCTATCATCGACTTCACTCTGAAAGCTCGAGTCTGAGTACCTTTTCCTAAGGATTTTGTTGTTCCCATGCATAAGAAGCAAACTATTAGTATTTTGTCAAATACTTAAGGATGACCTTAATTGCCATACAATGATTTTCTTTATAATGAGAAACACATAGTATCTCTCCATCGTACGATATTACCTACTAGACCTTTTAATAGGTTGCGTATTTTCTATAGATGTTGAATTACTGCCTAAATACTCTGTTTTTATGGAAGTTTCTTGAATCATATCAAATCTATCTTACAACTACTAATTTCTCGAGAAAGAAATTCATTTTCCAAAGAAAGTGGCATGTCTCGAAATGAAAACCTTCAGTATGATAAAACATGTTTCCCTGAGAATTTCTTTGGTACCTTATTGACTTACATAAAACCAATCCCACCTCTAGTTTATCAGGTTTTACATTCTCAAAACGAGTTGACAACCCCAAAATTTAAGGTAATTAAGGTGGGGTTTCTTACCAGTCCATAAATCGTACTAGCTTTTAGGTATAAATTTAGTTGCGTGTTATTTAACATACATGCTGCACTTTTTAGTATGTATCTCTAAAAGGAAAGTGGAAACTCAGTGTCACTCATTATCGATCGAACCGTGTCTAACAAAGTTTGACTCCTCCTTTCTAGAACAACTTTATGTTTAGGAGTATAAGGATGAGTGATTTGAGCGAGAATCTCATTCTATTTTAGGTACCCTAGGAGTACATCTTCAATATACTCACCACCTTGATTAGATTGAGTATTTTAATTTTCCTACTCATTTGATTTTGTACTTCATTTTTATATTTTATGAATTTATCATTGACCTCTAATTTTTGTTCCATAAGATACACATATCCATATCTAGATGATTCATCTGTGAATATAATGAAATATGAAGTTTTACCTTTGGTGGTTGTAGACAGAGGACCATATACATCAGTATTTACTAGTCTTAAGAGTTCATGAATCCTTTTATTGCTCCCACCGAATAAATGATTCGCTATTTACCTTAAAGACATGATGTATAAGTACCAAATGATATAGCATCAAATGATGGTAGAAACCCTTAGTTCTTAACTCATTTAATCATTTCTTGCTAATATAGCCTAATGTACAATGCCAGTGGAAACTGTCATTATTTTATACGCATTATTATTTTTAATAGCAAACTCATGATTATTATAATGTATATAAATGACATTACCTAGAGCACCAAATTAAACAATTTTACTACCTTAACAAATATTCATAATACTGTCATCACAAATATAACCGTATTAGCTTTCTAACATAAACTATTCCACTAGTAAAGTTCAACACATAAAAACAATTATATAAAATTAAACTATGTCTATTAGAAAGATTCACATGGTAATCTTCCACTCCAATGGAAGCTACAATTGCTCCATTTGCAACTTGGAATTCCATGGTACCTCTTGCCACGGGCCTCTTTCTCCTACATCCTTGTAACGAATTATAGTTTTGAGTTCTGGATCCATTATTTAAATCCTAACCGGAAGCATTTATAGATAAACAATTTTTCATAAGGAAAATACCTTTAAGAGTGGAATCAGATTCCTTTCCCTTGTGTTTCTTCAGATACTCTAGATAACACCTCTTCCAATGTTCCTTCTTCTAGCAAAAGTGACATTCACCTTTCTCATGATTAGCCCTTAACTTACACTTGCCACCCTTTGATCTACCTGTTCTCTTCTTTGAACTATTTGAGGAAGAAGCAACCTTGATAGCAAACACATCATTTGATTCTTTTGTGAATGTATTTTCAACCAATCTTTACATATTAAGGCATATTGAGGAGTTCCATGATAGTATTCTTCAACGAGTTCATATTAAAGTTTGATACGGAAGGATCAAACCGCAAAGTCAACGTTCCAAGAATTTATTCAGTTTGTAGCTCAACGTCGAGTTCCTAACATGACCAACTTCTCAATGTACCCAATTATATTGAGTATACACCTTATACTTGAGTGCCCTTGCTCATTTTTGCATGGAACAACTTCCATGAGATCTCATATCTTGTGGTACAAGACCGCTCACTATACAGCTTTTGTAGGTGCTTAAATATGTCTTGTACATTCATATCCTTGTGCTTCCTTTGGAGCTTGATGCTCATAGTCGCAAACACATATCATTGGGCAAGCCCATAGTCCAGTAGACGGTTTTCATAGGATTTAAGTTATTCGGGTGTGGCATCCTTATCGGGTTTAGCCATTGGATCATTGGAACCACATACCAAAGTTTTTCATAGATGGGTGAAATTTCAATATTCCTTAACTATCTTTATTATTTGCACTAGTTAGTGTGTTTATTTCAAAAAATAGCTTCATGGTTACCATTTGATCTACACAAATTCATTAGAGTAAATTAGATAACATTACATATGTTTTTATACTCATTAGATTAATTCTCTCAAAAACCTTAAAAGTGATACGAGAATCTCATAAATTCTTCCATGGATGTTAGGAACCATTTATTATTTTACTACAACCTTGAGGTTGCTCAACAAATTAGTCTCTATAAACGGTAAGTAACACTTTGCTAGTTATATCTCATATATAATTGCTAGTATTACTTTCACTTTTCTCCAAATCATCTTTATGACCTTGAGAGTACTTAACAAATTATAAAGCTCATAAAATACCATAGACCCATCATTTTTCGATAGCCTAAGGGTAATTATGTAACCTTTAAGGATGCTTAATAAGGTTGCATAATATTCATACCAATACAGATAATATGAACATCACTTTAGATATTCTATGGCTTGAGGGGGCTCAACAACCATAGGTATGTAAATTAATCTATTCATATTATATATTATGGACGATAAAGAGCAATTTTATTATAAACTCATAATTTTAAATAACTTTTGTAGGGTCTTATCGACTATGTAAGGGAGTCGAGTGTAACTCATGACATCCTGTTTAAATATACATCAAATATATAATCCCTTAAGTCTCTGTGGGTATTCATTTATTCAAACCTCCCCTTTTCTTTATACATCTAATATATATTAATTTATTATAACACTTAAAATTCATTAATTTATATATATAAATATTCATATGTATACTTTAATTAGTTAAATAAATTGATTAATTATAAATATAATTAATATTTATATAAATTTAAAACAATTTTAAAATTTTCATTTTATAACTCTTTGTAAAATTATGTAGAATTTCATTTAAGCTTTAAACAACATTAAATTTATTTTTATATTCAAATACACTTACTTGAATCAACCTAAGTCCAAGAAATACAACACTTCGATAAGCTAGGTAAAGACCAAGGGATTAGAAGGTTTTCCATTCATAAGAACATGCTTAATCAGAGTAACATTCTCCTTAGTTTAATCACCTTTTCCTTAGGCACCCATCTAATTGGTTTTACTAAGAGATTGCCCCATTTTTTGGTTAACTATTAACTTAAAATACAATGCATGCTCTAATACCATTGTTGGATTAGGTGCATTGGTAAGAGGGTTAAAGGAAGATTTCAAAAAAAATTCCTTTTATTAATTCGCATATGATCATGCTTTGTGTTTATATAAATAATAATTTTATGCCAAATCATATTTAGTAATGATTAATAATTTTTTTTTGCAGGTATAGTATTAGTTTAATTAATTTGTATATTAAATATGTATATTTGTTTGTTTTGATTTTATAATAAAATTTTATTATTAATTTAATTTATTAATTTAGCTTTAATTTAATTTATATTTTAGTATTATAATATATTTGTATTCTATCAATATAAACATTATAATGGCACTAAATATAGTAATCTAATCTGTGGGTGATATTGTGAACATATGTCATAGGTGTTTAATTAACCATTGTAATTTATGATTAGTAAATAGGTTTAATGTCATAGATAAACGAGGATTACCATACATACTTATACATAAATATTTGTATGTATTCCTACATTTACCTAAACTAATAATAATATTTTTTTCCAACCATTAGTTTATTAGTTGATGTGTGTATTATATAATTTTATTGAAATTTTATTTGTATGTGTGTGTATATGTATATTGAAAATGGGTTCCTTTTATTGCTTTAACATATTTAAAATTACACATTACAAACACAAAGTAGGCCAAGAAAACAAGGCTATATATCTAAGTAATACATCTGTAGATTATAACTCCTTATGCCAATTCTAATCTTCATTTCATTGCACATGATATCCAACACGTTCGTAATTGAAACTTCGGCCTATGGGTAAACGTGAAAGATTGTGTGCCGTCTAAATATAATCTTATTCAAGTAAATTAGTTAAAACTTATTTGTAAATTGAAAGCTACCTCACATGCTTCCTCTAACCGTAACTCCTAACTGCCGCCTATCAGTTAGCTATGGCGAATCTGATAACCTTCATCGTACTCGACTGCTCCTCCCTGCTGGGTTATGATCGAAACTTACAAAATAGATATGTAACTCCCAATCTTACCCTGCTTGAATTCAATCGTTGTCATGTCAAATCCGAAACATAGTAGCTGATATCATCATCAAGAATTATGCTTAGTAAAAACACACATTCGATTACTCCACCAACACAAAACTCTTGCTTTTGCAAAGGCAGTGTAACAACCATGTATTTTGTGATTATTTTAATTGTATATATTTTTTATTTTAAATTGGATTTCCTGATTTAAAACTTTATTTTATTTATCAAAATGTATAAAATTTTGTTATTTTAAATATAAATTTTGATTTTTATGTGAATTATAAATCCAAACATGAATAAATAGAATATTTTCCAGAAAAGTGGATTTTTGGTCAATATGGTCATATTTTGACTTTTAAATTTAAAATTTAAACATTTGAATTTTTTATTTTTATCCTTTATTATGAAATCAAATTAAATTTAAAGAATATGCTTTTCGTTTCATTGAAATCCGATTTATATTGTGAAAGTTATGCTTTTTACAATATTGTGTGTGAATTGATTTATTTAACAATATTGTTTATTTTAAATTATATAAATAATATTTTTATTTGTCATATCTTATTCTCATTATATATATATGTAATATGTTATGTTATATATGTATTTTATCTTTTAAATATTTTATGGTGATGTTTGAATTTTGCAAAGTTTACTGTATTTATTTTCAATTTTTATAACCTAGTTTCTATTTTAAGCTATTTTCTTAATTTATTTTTATTTATTTAAAATTTATTTATTTATTTATTTTTATTCATTCATTATTTTGTTGTTTTTTTCTTTTATTTATATTCATTTTTCATATGTATTTAAAAATGCAAAAAGAATAAAAGAAATATGAAGAGTTTTTGACCTTTTATATGCCTTAGACTTTTCACCTTCTTTGCCTTTTCAATTTCAACCAACACGTGCATTAACTTTTGGCCGACCATACCTCATTCCTTCAGCCGCGTATCACATCATTTTTTCATGCAAAAATAGTTTCTCAAACCTAAAATTTTCGGCCTTCATCGTGTAAAAAAAATTGGTAAATGTTTCACTCTTTTTTTTCTTTTCATTTTCTTCCTTGTTTTATGTATTGATCTTGCACTTGCTTCACCTTCTATGTTCGGCCTCTAGCCTCCACCATCACCACCACCTTCATCACCACTTTGTCCAGCTGCAAACACCTCCATCTCCTCTAACCCAACTGGCCGTGGCCATCCTTGATGTTGTGTATTATTTCTAGTTGTTTAAAATCATATTTGGTGCCTTTATGGATCTTAGTTTGGACTCTCCCTCACTCGAATCGTAGTCGTGTTTTCATGCCTTTATGGATCTTAGTTTGTGTGTTTGGTTGTTATCTCCAGCTTGTAGAGGTGAGTAATTTTTCACCAGACAATTTATACTTATATAATTAGTAAACTGATAGCATTAGAATCTGTAAACCATATTATCATGCTATAACTGTTTATGCTATGACCATATAATGTTCACCCATGTTTATACACCTATTATATCATTTGTTACCGTTATATAATGCTATACTGTTTATCTATATCTGTTTATCACACTGCAAGTTCCCTGTAGAGTAGAATCACTATGGGTTGAAATGATACATACCCGAATGGACTTTAGAATAGGAAAAATTGTTATGGGCTGAAATGATATGCCTGAACGATTTTTATTTATTTCATTTTACTTGGGACTACGGGTTTGAAATGATAGAACCCGGTTTTCTTTGTAAATTACAGATTGAAATGATATATATCCGTATCACTTTAGAAAATTATATGCAGACCCGTGGTTAATATATATTTTCTAAAAAAAATTGTAAAGTATTTTAAAAATGTAAATATTATGATATTTTGATTTAAATCTAAATAAAAATGATTTTTATAAAATATAAGTGATTTTCTACAAATTAAGAAAGTGAAATAAATGAATGGTAAAGTAGAATTTGAAATATAAGTTAATTTTGGAATTTATGATTTTATTTATAAATGGAATTTAAGTAAAGTAGGAAATTATGATAATTTGATTTAAATTTGAATTTAAAATGATTTTTATAAAGTATTATTGATTTTTCTATGAATTAAAATGGTTAAGTAAATGAATGCTTTAAAGGAAATTTAAAATATAATTTAAATTTGGAAATGTGAAATTTGGTTTTAAAAAATGAAATTTAAGTTATATAAATAAAATGGAAATTAAGTTAAATTATGAAATGGTAAATTTAATTAAAAGTGTAAAGTAAATGCAAGAATAACAAATACTACACTTGAATTTATTAAGTAAATTGTTGAAAATTTGATTTTTTTATAGGAAATTTACTTTATAAAAATCATAAGTTAAAGGTATTTTAATGAACATTTTTGAGTGCTAAAATATGATTTTTATAATGTTTAAAAGGGTTAAAATAAAAGTTTATTTATGTATGAAATTTCATTGAAATTTTGGAATTTAGTAACAGCACTTCAGAAATGCTATCGTTTCTGAAGTTAACTTAAAATCTAAGTAAATGATATTACAACACTTTGTAAGTGTCGTGGTTGATACAAATGAACTATGTCTAAATTTTAACTAAGTGATATTACAGTGCTTGGTAAGTGCCGTGGTAGTAGAAAGATAACTAAAATCTGAAACTAAATAAAGGGAAACAGTAGCACTTGATAAGTGCTGCGGTAGGCTGAATTTAACTGTTTTCAATTATAACTTATAACAGCTTTTTCTAAATGCAGTGAAAGGCTATAATTTTCAATGTTTATGGTTTTAACTAAATAAATGAGCTCAGAATTGTCTTAAATTTTGGGAATTGAATACTTGAATTGTAAGTATAATAACTTCGGTTTTAAATGCTTTAAATGAATTGATTTGGTTAAATAATATGGACATACTCTCTGTCGATAACGAAAAGCACTTTAAAAACCATGTACGCGGGGAGATTTCAGAACGAAGTAGGATGTAGGAGACGATCCTTGAGGTATATTACGTGGACCCAACTCCTATGAGTTGGCATAAGGCGGCTAAAACAAGAGCGATCTTGGGCCAAAAGGGGTAGCTCCTCTGGTCGGACACATTTCTTCGATACTATAATCTTACTTGTGGTTGATTTGATGGCCATCCTTCGATTTTGATTGGGAGTGTGTTCCGAGCTAGGCGTATGTTGCTGCTACGTTAACACCATCCCGTGTGCGTAATAGGTATATCTACCCTGGCATTGCCTTGTGTGCCGTGTCACCTACCATAACAAGCCTTACTACGAGTTTGTTTTTCTCCCATAGCCCATGGAGTATTTAGGGTAGTCTCCCGATCTGGAGATATGCTGATACTAGATGGACTACTGGGACTATTATGTGTTGGGGGCTATATGAGTTACCCTTCGACGCTATTTTAAAGTAAGTTTATTTTACTATGGATTATTATAATAGCGCAATATTACTATATAGTAAATAGTTTAATGGATCCTTAGAGGATGGGCGGTCCTAGACATCCTTTAAGTTACTTGTACTTTATTACAGTTCACTTGAGTTGGTTCACATTATATAAGTATTTATATCCTGACTCGAGTGTTTTGTGTTTTGCTTTACGTTCGGTTCAGCCTGAGTATCACAGCTTTGGATTCTCTTTCTGGAGCCGGTCTTTGCTGGAGATTCTGCCTATCTATTTATATGTCTATTTCAGTTTCAGCTGTTCTATTTTATCTGATGTATTAGTGAACTTCTATGTATATAGGATTCCTATTATGTTTTTTAGGCTTATATTATGTATTTGTTTTGAGACTTTGTTATGCTTCATGAACTATTATGGTATTTTATAATCTGCTGCGAGTTATTCTGATATGTTCTGTGTCTGTGATTCTGTGTATTTGATTTCGTTTGCTCCAAATTTATTTACAATGCGGTATTTTGGGCAATTCAAGTCCGACATGTGCGGATGCGAATGGTTGAAAATATCGGGTTGTTACAGTTGGTATCAGAGCTTTGGTTTTAGGCAAACCTTAGCCTGCGGAGCAAAAACTCATTAGAGATAGGGTATGAATGCCCTAGAATGAGTGAAATCAATCTCAGAATCACTTTCTTTGTGAGAGAATGTATTTTCAAAGTATAAAATGATTTTTTCAAAGGATTTTTCAAAGATTATTTTGATATAAAAAAATTCTTGTTTTAAAAGGATTTTTCAAATGTTTTCTAATTTCCTTCCTTTCGTATCTACCTTGTTAGTATTTTATTTCTTTAGGATATTCATCCAAGTGAATTTATCTTGTCTTATCTTAATTTATCTTTGGCTTCTCAATATCTTTTTCTAAATTCATTCTTGATTTTCCAGGATGAATCGAGGAAATGCCAGAGGTAGGGGTCGTGGTATTGCCCCAGCTCCTCAGCCTGTTGCTCCTGTTAGATTCACTGTTCTCTGTAAGGAATTCACTCAACTTGGTGGAACCCCATTCACTGGTTCAGAAATTGAGACTCAGCAGTGGTTGCAGACTCTAGAGAGGAAATTTACTGGTCTTGATATTACTGATGCCCAGAAGCGTCAGTTAGCAGCTTGGCAGTTGCATGAGTCTGCTTTAAACTGGTGGAAGTCTGTTACGGCTGACACCGTCGAAGCTGATCTTACTTGGGAGCAGTTTAGGTATCCTTTATGTTATGTTGAATTTTGTTCCTATTTTTCCTTTTCTTTTGGAATCTATCTTAGTTTGTTTCTGTATCTCTTTTCCAGAGAGGCTTTTGTGGCAAAATGGATGCCCGAATCCGGGAAATCTCAGCTTTATCATGAATTTATGGATCTCAAGCAAGGTGCCATGTCTTTTGCTGAGTATGAGAGGAAGTTCAATGGACTTTCCAAGTTCGGTCTTAGTCTGATTGATACTCCTCTCAAGAAGAATGAGAAGTTCATTGCTGGTGCTCGTCCTGAGTACTATAGTCATCTCATTGCTCATGTTCATGGCACTTTCACCCAGCTTATGGATATGGCTATCCGATATGAGAACCCTACTTCTAAGGGTCCTACTGCTTCTGATGTTCCTTCATCTCAGTCTTCCTCTGCCAATTCTAGGAAGAGAAAGCCTAATTTCCAGCAGCATAAGCAAAATTGGCTCAAGAATGCGGGTTTGGGATCTTCATCATCTTCTCCTTCTCAGAGGTAGCCTGTTGATCTTTCTGCTATCACCTGCTTTAAATGTGATCAGAAGGGACACTATGCCAATAGCTATCCTACTTTATCTGGTGCTGCTGTTCCTCCACCTGCTTAGTTGGCGAGGCGTGATCTCTGCCATATCTGTCTCCAGCCTAGTCATTTTAAGAAGGATTGGCCTATCCAACAGAAGGGTACGCCTTTTGGTATATTTGCTGTCTCATCTGCATCTTCTCCAATTCCTCCACCTGCTCCTGTTCCTAGTGATGATAAAGGTACTCTTCAGTGCAATCTTTCTTTATTTCTGTATCATGTTCATGTTTTAGTTTTCCATAGTTTCATTTCTATTGATTTGTGTGATAAGTTTGAGTATCTCCTTTTTCCTGAGTTTGCTTCTGTACCTTATGTGTTTCAAATCCAATTGGGCTCCGCAAACCTTAATAGGATTTGTAAGCATGTGCAACTTCTATATTCTGATCATTACTTTAGCGATGATCTTCATTTTACCCCTGTAGTCAGATTCTATTCCAATGTATTTGTGAAGTCACAGCTTTACCTCCTAAGCAGGAAATTGATTTCCGTATTGATTTTATTCCTGGAGCTCTGAGAATGGGTTCTATAAATGGTTAGTCTTACCTTTTGGTCTGACTAATGCTCCTTCTTTCTTTGTTGATTTGATGAATCGTATTTTTTCCTGTGCCGTGCTTAATAAATTTTCTAAATACCATTTCTGGAAAGAAGTACGGTTCCTTGGACATATTGTTTCTAGTAATGGAATTCCCGTTGATCCAGTTATGATCGCTGCGATTAATGAAAATCTTTCTTTCTTTCTCTTTTTCTTTAGTCATTCAATTATTCTATTTTTTTCTCTATTACTCTTATTTCTCCCTATTCTGTTACAGGATTGGGAAACTTCTTAGACTCCTTTTGAGATTTCGTAGTTTTCTGAGCCTTGTCGGTTATACCGGAGATTTGTTGAGAATTTTGTTCGGATTGCTACATTTCTCACTGCTTAGTTTATCTGGGTTATTGTGGATAGACTGACCAAGTCCTCTTATTTCATTCTGGTCAAGTTTACTCGTTCTGCTTCTAGCTGTCTGAGATCTACATGAGGGAGATTGTTCATCTCCATGGTGTTCTTCTCAATATTGTTGGTGATCGTGATCCTATCTTTTTCAGTCAGTTTGGAAAAATTTTCTGGTATCTTTGGGTACTCATCTGAATCTGTGCACTGCTTATCTTCCACAGACCGACGGTCAAACAGGAAGAGTGAATCAGATTTCTCGAGGTTCTTCTTTGTGTTTGTGATCGCCTCCACCTTATTAAACTTACCTATAACAAAAGTTATCAGGTATAATCTCAATCTTCTTTTTATCATGTCTTAATTCTATTTCATTCTACCTTTTTCTGTGTTTTTTCGTACCTCGTTCCATTTCAAGGACGAAAAGTTTTTGAGTGGGGGAGAGTGTATATTTTTTTGTGATTATTTTAATTGTATATTTTTTTATTTTAAATTGGATTTCCTGATTTAAAACTTTATTTTATTTATCAAAATGAATAAAATTTTGTTATTTTAAATATAAATTTTGATTTTTGTGTGAATTATAAATCGAAACATGAATAAATAGAATATTTTCCAGAAAAGTGCATTTTTGGTCAATATGGTCAAACTTTGACTTTTAAATTTAAAATTTAAACATTTGAATTTTTGAATTTTATATTTTATTATGAAATTAGATTAAATTTAAAGAGTATGTTTTTCGTTCCATTGAAATCCGATTTATATTGTGAAAGTTATGCTTTTTACAATATTGTGTGTGAATTGATTTATTTAACAATATTGTTTATTTTAAATCATATAAATAAAATTTTTATTTGTCATATCTTATTCTCATTTGTATATATATGTGTAATGTGTTATGTTATATATATATATATTTTATCTTTTAAATATTTTATGGCGATGTTTGAATTTTTCCAAAGTTTAATGTATTTATTTTCATTTTTATAACCTAGTTTCTATTTTAAGCTATTTTCTTAATTTATTTATATTTATTTAAAATTTATTTATTTATTTTTATTCATTCATTATTTTGTTGTGTTTTTATTTTAAGTATATTCATTTTTCATATGTATTTAAAAATGCAAAAAGAATAAAAGAAATATGAAGAGTTTTTGACCTTTTATATGCCTTAGACTTTTCACCTTCTTTTCCTTTTCAATTTCAATCAACACATGCATTAACTTTTGGCTGACCATGCCTCATTCCTTCAGCCGCATATCACATCATTTTCTCACGTAAAAATAGTTTCTTAAACCTAAAATTTTCGGCCTTCATCATGTAAAAAAAGGGTAAATGTTTCACCTTTTTTTTTTATTTTCATCCTTGTTTTATGTATTGATTTTGCACTTGCTTCACCTTCTATGTTCGGCCTCTAGCCTCCACCATCACCACCACCTCCAACACCACTTTGTCCAGCCGCGAACACCTCCATCTCCTCTGACCCAACTGGCCATGGCCATCCTTGATGTGAAGATATACAAAGAAATGCAAACACTACCTATAAATGCATAGCCGAGCTCCCCTATGACCATCACCACGTCATACAACCCCTTAGCCACCCTTTGCACCACCTTCACCAGCCCATACCTGACCCAAAGACCTCTGCCACATCATTGCCTTACCCCACCAGGTCTGGCCGTGCCAATTGGAGCCTTGGCCGAAGCTTGTTGTTGCATAGAAATTTGCTTTGTTGCCTTGTGTTATAATTTCATGCACAAACCACTGCCATGCCTTCATTCCTTGCTAAGCCGACCTTAGCTAGACCCATACTTGACCAAACAAACCACATGGACGTGCTTTATCATCCTATGGACGAGCATAGTGATGGTGGAAGCAAATGAAAATCATTTGATTTGATGTTGTGTATTATTTCTAGTTGTTTAAAATCATATTTTGGGTTGAAATTCATGCTATATATATTGTTTTGTTTCATATGCACAAGACAAATAGCTTTGGCTCTCCCTTACTTGAATTGTAGTCGTGTTTTCATGCCTTTGTGGATCTTAGTTTGTGTGTTTGGTTGTTATCTCCAGTTTATAGAGGTGAGTAATTTCTCACCCGACAATTTATACTTATATAGTTAGTAAACTGATAGCATTTGAATCTGTAAACCATATTATCATGTTATAACTGTTTATGCTATGATCATATGACGTTCACCCATGTTCATACACCTGTTATATCATCTGTTACTATTATATAATGCTATTCTGTTTATTTATGTCAGTTTATCACACTGCAAGTTCCTTGTAGATTAGAATCACTATGGGTTGAAATGATACATACCCGAACGGACTTTAGAATAGGGAAAAATCGTTATGGGCTGAAATGATAGGCTCAAACAATTTTTATTTATTTCATTTTACTTGGGACTGCGGGTTTGAAATGATAGAACCCAGGTTTTCTTTGTAAATTACGGATTGAAATGATATATATTCGTTTCACTTTACCTAGGTTAGAAAATTATATACAGACCCGTGGTTAATATATATTTTCTAAAAAAATTAGAAATTATTTTAAAAAAATGTAAATATTATTATATTTTGATTTAAATCTAAATAAAAATGATTTTTATAAAATATTAGTGATTTTCTACAAACTAAATAAGTGAAATAAATGAATGGTAAAGTAGAATTTGAAATACAAGTTAATTTTGGAATTTATGATTTTATTTATAAATGGAATTAAGTAAAGTAGGAAATTATGATAATTTGTTTTAAATTTGAATTTAAAATGATTTTTATAAAGTATTATTGATTTTTCTATGAATTAAAATGGTTAAATAAATGAATACTTTAAAGGAAATTTGAAATATAATTTAAATTTGGAAATGTGAAATTTGGTTTTAAAAATGAAATTTAAGTTATATAAATAAATCGGAAATTAAGTTCAAATTATGAAATGGTAAATTTAATTAAAATTGTAAAGTAAATGCAAGAATAGAAAATTTTACACTTGAATTTATTAGGTGAATTGTTGAAAATTTGATTTTTTTTATAGGAAATTTACTTTATAAAAATTACAAGTTAAAGGTATTTTAACGAACATTTTTGAGTGTTAAAATATGATTTTATAATGTTTAAAAGGGTTAAAATAAAAGTTTATCTATTTATGAAATTGTATTGAAATTTTGGAATTAAATAACAGCACTTTAGAAATGCTATCATTTCTGAAGTTAACTTAAAATCTAAGTAAATGATATTATAGCACTTTGTAAGTGTTGTGGTTGATACAAATGAGCTATGTCTAAATTTTAACTAAGTGATATTACAGTGCTTGATAAGTGCTGTGGTAGCAGAAAGATAACTAAAATCTGAAACTAAATAAAGGGCTACTGTAGCACTTGATAAGTGCTGCGGTAGGTTGAATTTAACTGTTCTCAATTATAACTTACAGCAGCTTTTTCTAAATGCTGTGAAAGGCTATAATTTTCAATGTTTATGGTTTTAGCTAAATAAATGAGCTCAGAATTGTCTTAAATTTTGGGAACTGAATACTTGAATTGTAAGCATAATAACTTCAGTTTTAAATGAATTATTTTGGTTAAATAATATAAACTATTTAAAAAGGTGATGTGAAATGATAATAAATGAACGATATTTTTGAATTTAAATGGGTGCTTAAATTTGAATATTTGGTTTTGAAATGATTTGAAAATGAAGTTTTGAAAAGATATGATATTTTGATATATTGAAATGGTTTGGAAATGATTTGATCTTTATTTTGATAAAGATTTTGAATTTGAAAATGATACTTTATTTTGAAGTATAAACTATGATTTTTAAATTATAACCATGAGTTATAATAACGATTGGTTGTTAAAGAGGCGGGGCTCGGATATGGACATACTCTGTGTCGATAACGGAAACCACTTTAACAACTGTGTACATGGTGGAGATTCCAGAACGAAGTAGGATGGTGGCGATGATCCTTGAGGTTTATTACATGGACCCAACTCCCATGAGTTGGCATAAGGTGGCGAAAACAAGAGCGATCTCGGGCCAAAACGGGTAGCTCCTCTGGTCGGACACATTTCTTCGATACTATACTCTTACTTGTGGTTGATTTGATGGTCATCCTCCGATTTTGATTGGTAGTGTGTTCCGAAGTGGGCGTATGTGGTTGCTACATTACCACCAGCCCGTGTGCGTAATTGGTATATCTACCCTGGTATTGCCTTGTGTGCCATGTCACCTACCATAGCAAGCATTACTACGAGTTTTCTTTTCTCTCGTAGCCCATGAAATATTTAAGGTAGTCTCCCAGTCTAGAGATATGCTAATACTGGATGGACTACTGGGAGTATTATGTATTGGGGGCTATATGGGTAACCCTTCGACGCTATTTTAAAGTAAGTTTATTTTACTATAGACATTAATATAATAGCGCAATATTACTACATAGTAAATAGTTTAACGAATCCTTAGAGGATGGCGATCCCAGTCATCCTTTAAGTTACTTGTACTTTATTACAGTTCACTTGAGTTGGTTTACATTATATAAGTATTTATGTCCTGACTCGAGTGTTTTTTGTTTTGCTTTACGCTCGGTCAGCCTGAGTATTCACAGCTTTAGATTCTCTTTCTGGAACTGGTCTTTGCTGGAGTTTCTGCCTATCTATTTATATGTCTATTTCAGTTTCAGCTGTTCTAGTATATCTCATGCATTAGTGAACTTCTATGTATTTTGGATTCCTATTATGTTGTTTTCAGACTGATGTTATGTATTTGCTTTTAGACTTTGTTCTAGTAGCTTCATGAACTACTGTGGTATTTTATATTCCGCTGCGAGTTATTCTGATATGTTATGTGTTTGTGATTCTGTGTATTTGATTTCATTTGCTCCAAATTTATTTACAATGCGGTATTTTGAGTAATTCAAATCCGACATGTGCGGATGCGAATGGCTGAAAATATCGGGTTGTTACAGGCAGTTGTGATTTTGTAAAATTAGTCATGAAAGGTCATGCTAATTTTGGGATTCAAGCTACAATAGTGAATGCTCATCAATTTGAAGGAGGATGGCAAGTTATAGACCTCACTTTTCTCTCAACGGTTCACAAAAATCATAGGGATATTAATGAATAGATTTTAAAGAGCAGACCCCATGAAATGATTTTGAACATCATCGCAAATTTTCACAAGTCAGACATGATTCTAGATGCCAAGAAAATACCTTAAATATCCTCTATAATTAGGCACTAAAGATTGAAACATTGTTGTGCCTACATAATATCATACTCACCCCAAAAATATTACTTTTAAAATATAAGGACCCGGATTTTCGCGTTCGAAAATCGACATCCATACTTCACTTATATTTGAATGCCGCAGATTCGACCGTTCAAATCCGATTAGCCGGAGCTTATAACAAATTAAGTACAACAACATAGCGGAAGAAAAAGAATAATATCATATACAACTCCAATGATACAATATCCAAATATACAACAATGATCAAAATCAGAGATACAATGAAATGCTACAGCGGAAACACCAATGAACTAGCAGCAGAAACAACTAGAACTTGAAACTCAAGAAGAAACACCAATATCAGCAATCTCCATAGATAGCTCGAACCACCATCATGTCGCACCAAGCTAAGCAAGGTCAGTCATCCTAACCAAAGACTTCAATATCCAAAGACTCCAAAGAATTCCAAAGAGAAAGCTACTGAATCGATATCTACTATCTAAAAAATCCAACTCTAGACCGTCCGTGTGGAAAATTGTGGGCACCCAGAGTTTAGGAAGGGAACAATAAACTCTGGGTCAGTCATGGGACTGGTATGAGCAAACGAAAACAGTTTTGTCTTTAAAACAAACAAAAATATTTTAAAACATTGAAACCCACAATGCTTTTTAGAAAATGAAACTGCCATAAGGCCTCCCGCCACACACACAATGCAAGCGCACACTTGGAGGAGATTTCTCCTTATGACCATCAAAAATGCTTGATGCACGAAAACCATTTGATATTATTATTAGTGCAAAGTGCAGAAAACATTTCAAAAGTATAATATTAATCTTAGCCAGCATAACACATTTCGTCGTATGCCTATTATAGCTACCACGTTCAATAGCAGGTTACCGCCGCATTCCATGGCAGGTTATACAACTAAAACCGTACAGGGCGCGTATTGTTTCTTTGGATTTCCAACAAATGGTCAGGCTAAGGAACTTCTTTACCGAAATGGGAACGCCTCTGGAAGGGCGCCCCCGAGAACCATACCGGATCTCTGCTATCAAGGTCGACGCTACCTCATGCTTTTACCAAGCTATAACATATGTAACTAACACACAAGTATGCCATCCCCGGTCGTTACCGACCTTTATCCGAGCGCTCGAGACCAACAACCACAAAGTAATAAATTTGCAGTAACCACATAGGTTAAATATCTGGGCTCCATACCACGATACCACCTCTAAGAAGGAAATAGGCATATCCTAGGGGCGTGACCCTAAAAAATCTTGCTGCAACATTCCTGTTTCAACCATTTTCGGGTTGTGAGGTCCTGATGCAGTCTCGTCCACAAAGCTACAATTTTTCACAAAAGCCATGCTTCGATCAACAAACAATCAGCAACACACAACAACACTCAGCATGCCACACTACCAAATTGGGAATGTATCACTAGTAACCATCAACTACATAACCTTTGAGATCGTACATCTCAGAGAAGGGTGTTAAGCTAAGAGAATAAGTCTCCGCCACCAAACAGAAATGTATTTGATAGAAACCAGCTTTACATCTCAAAGTGTAATGTCAGACACACATCCATACGAGTCTGTTCCGGGTTCGAACAGAACTGAAGGCACTTCACAAAGAAGCCCTTGCACATCCGGATAATCCCTAATCACGTCCGGACTTCCCATCACAAAGGGTGATCAAATCTCTATACCGGGGATCAGCCGGTGCAGAGACATTCGACAAGTTATCCTTTCCCTTTCGAAAATATCTGGTCTTCACCACCGGTCTTCAAATGCAATCCATAACGTCGTATCATTATTCAGAATGGGTTATATGACACAAGGTCCTCTGCCGGCCCGAATAACGAGCGCAATATTTAAAAACATGTAGATATAAGAGATCTCAGTTAAGTCACAACTTATTACCCAAATTTTTTCTTCAAATGGTCTAAACAAATTACCATTTACAATTTTTTTTGAACAAAAAGATTCACTTTACAAAATTCACAAAGTACACAAAGTTTACCAATCTTTCACAAAGATTCATCAATATCTTTCCAATTCAAATCTTTTATATAAAAGATACGCTTTTCAGATCCCTTTTCAATTTAAAAAAAAAATTCACCAATCTTTAACAAAGATTCATTCATAGCCCTTTCCAAAACAATTTCCCTTTCAAATTGGATTAACTCATCCAATCTTTAAATCAAAGATTCAATTCATAGATTTCAAAACTATTTCCACAAAACAATTCCATTCCAAATCTTTTATATAAAAGATACATCATTTAGAATCCTCTTCGATTCTAAAACAAAGCTTAATAATCTTTCACAAAGGTTTATTCATAGCTTTCAAAAACATTGACAGTTTCATCTCAAACTTGAATTTTTCAACACAAATTGGAAATCCTCTCATTATATGAAAGCTATTCTTATTTGAAAACAATTAGTTTTCGTTTCGGAAAAATCCAGTTTCATTTATACAAGTTAAAATCCTTGGGTTAAATTCAAATTCCAAAACAATACTTTTAAAATGGTTTAAAACACATTTAAACACATTTATAACTCATATAATCTTTTAAACCATACTTTCCAAATATAGAATTCAATTTCAAATTTTGAATTCAAATTCGGACCAAATTATTTAAATTTTAAAATTTTATCAAGTTATTCGAAATAATTTTCATCTTTGAAATTCCTTTTCAAAAGCTTTTTAACCGAATTCCATTTTCAAAACCGTTTGGATTCAAAATCAAACTTTAAAACCATTTCAAAAATCTGTGACTTAACCAATTTCCTCGTGCAATCCACATTTGTGTGTGTTTGGTGTGGTCCAGGGGTTTCACACACAATAGTGCAACAACATCAATCAGCATAGATTCAAACACAACAAATATTTGATAAGCGGTATAAACTATAATGCTTATCTTTCATTCACAGATTGTTGATATATATCACAGATAATAAATTACAAATAATAAATTACATCACAGCTGAATAAATTACATTAATCATAGCTTAAATCAAAACAGAGCATCACATATCAGGAATATCACATAATTCAAAGCATTTAATCCAATCATCTATACATGAGACCAATTAATCATCTGATTTATTGAAATCATATTTATCACTAATCCTAGGTTAATTAATTACTTACAAACCATTTAATAAATTATTCTTTAATAAATCATTAATTAACCTTTAATTAATAATTAATCCTTTGATTAATTATCCTTAATTATTTACAATAATTAATTAATTAATCATTAATTAATAATCATTTTTTAATCACTTTCATTAATTAATTAACCTTTAATTAATTAATTATTCTCGAATTAATCACCCCAATTAATTAATCACATTAATTAATTATTCTTTAAATTAATTAACCTTTAACAATTTAACTTAAACTTTAAAAGTTAATTAACCATCAAAACATTCATTTAAGATAAACCCTTTTATCTTCATAAAACTTCATTAACCTCTAAATTTCATTACTAAGTTTATTTAAAATAAACTTTTTTAAAACAAAGGTTATATAAAACAAAACTTTAACTTAATTACTTAAAAAATACTTACCTTAAACTTTCGATTTATCCCAAACTTAAATCAATATTTGTTTTCAAAAGATAGGTTTAAATTTAAAAACTTGTATGTTTTAAACTTTTAATTTAAACTTGCTATCATTACAACCCGAGCCAAAAACCTATCTGTTCGAGCCTGACTTGTTTTCATTCATTTGTATTAAGACCTGATTCATGTTTCCTGTTGAAAGTTTAAAACCTGAAACATATCTTCCATTTCTATTTTAAAACCTGACCTGCTCGTAAACAACCCGTGCCAAATCAATAAATTTACCGAGCAAGGCTTCGGGTTACTCACGCGCTGCATTTCTTCGAGAAAATTTCCACTTTTCTCGAGTTCGTACCCGAGCATCACTCTTCTCCTCAAATTATAGAACAAACCAATTATTCACAATATCTCGTGCATATGCACCAACGCTCCAGCGCCTTCCGACCATCGCCGATCCCCTCAATCAGTCACCCATGACATCACTACCTAGCCCGACCACCAGGATAACTAAAACCCATCATCGATAGAAATCGAACAGCTCGTTCCAAACTGGAAATAAACCAATCATCAACAAACGCCAGCCACAATGACCCCGACCATCAGACAACGCGTCGCCTCTCCCAGAGCTGCACCGCAGTCCCCTTCTTCATTTCCCCCTGCCGCGATTCACTCCGATTAACCCATGTCGCTACACGATATCGATGAACACATCGATCAAACTGGGTTCTTAAACCCTAGAATCACGCCGTGAGACCACTATGATGATCATAAAACTCCTTAATCATTTTTCCTGAACTCGTGCACCTCCCAGCTACCTTCAGCTAAAATCACGAGATTCAATATCTTATCGATCACCAGAAAAGCTTCGAGATTCATTTTCTGACCATCTTTGAATTGCACACTCAATATTACACTAAAATTGTGATTTTACTTTTAAAAATCATGTTCTCAGACGAGGATTCAGATTATATTAATAAAACGAAGGATTTTAATGATTGAAACTTACCTGTTTTTTTGATTTCCACTGTCCTTCCCAAATTTTCCAGAAAATTTCTAATTTGATTTACTTAAATATATTTTAAAACCTTAATCTATGTTTAAACAACCATATTTAACTTGAGAACTAATCCTATCGGTGAATAGATAAGGAGAATAGGAATTTTTGGTTTAAATCTGAGCTTTGTAATTCTAAACAGAGATGAATATAAACATACCAGACATGCACATCTCAACACATTCATATACCAGGAATCTTCATACATGCAAGCATAATCACATCATCAATCAAGCACATTCGGGATCATATTTCACAAATCATTCAGATATATATATATTATATATATATATATATATATATATATATATATATATATATATATATCAGGTTGGGTTTGCTCACCTGTAGTTGAAAATCAGAAGACTGGAATTGAAGAGCAGAACCTGGAAATAGATTTGAAAGCAAGAATAGATTTTGGTATGCTATTCTGATTTGAATCCACTCGAGTTGGAGCTGAAGCTGATAGTTGATTGTCTGAATTAACTTGTTTTAATCATTTCCTTTACTTGGTTATTACACTGCCACTTTGAATTCTTGATTAGCTTCAGATTTTAGTTGCCAGATTTTGATTTGATTACCAACTTGAAACTGAAGTTTGTTGATGATCTGAGCTTTTATTTTTGCTTTGGTTTTGTTTTGCTTAGTTTAATCATTAACTTGCTTTACTGGTTTTTCTTCTTCTATTTTTGAGTTTGATTTTTCTGGTTTCCCTTTTTCTTCTCAGGTTTGATATCTTGTTTTGAAGATGTGGAAAGAAATGAGAAAGAGAGAGATAATATGTTTATATAATCTTGTTTCTATTTTTTTTATATTTAATTTTCTCAAAAATAAAAACCAACATGACACTTATTCATTCCTAGTCTTCATGTATTACACTTGTAATGGTAAGTTAAATTTATTTTACACTTGTTAAATTCAAACAAACTTATGTAAAGACCTCCTTTTTAATTTATTTACAAATTTTATTTTCTTACATATATTAACTATGTTTATTTATGTTTTGTACATGTATAAGATTCAAATCTTGTACTTATTACTTTTATATATTTATATACAACTATATTTATTTTCAAAAGATACATTTCTACTTTTAAACTAATACTTTACCTTTATCTATATATCCATAACTTTAAAGAATGTGATTCAAAATAAATCAAACATTAATAAATAAATATATATAATATGTATATATTTGAATTTAACTTTTAAACAACTCTCTTACGTTTATATATTTACATATTAATCTTAAACAAGTTTTTTTTCTTTTCCCAAATCATTATATATATACACACACTAAAATTAGAAAACAAATGTTCATTGCTTTTAAAACGTAGAGTTTCCAAATTCAGTTTATTTTTAAAATGTTTATAATTGAATTCCAATCCAAAATACTATTTTATAAACACATACTTTTGATTTATTCTGGAATCTTCATATTAATTCCAAAATAAATCCAATTTATTTCCAAGATATTCATTTTAGTATTTTCAAATCAACAATATTCACTGTCAATATATTTATTAAATTTCAAAATCTAATTTCGTAATTATATTCATTTGTATAACTAAATGAACATATATCTTATTAAATTTAAAGAATTCAATTTTATTTTTTTATATTTCAAATGCAAATAAATTCTAAATAAATTCACAATTAAATCCAAAATTGAATTTGATTACTAATCTTTTCAAAATTTAATCCCAAATATTAAATCAATTATCAAATTATTTTTAGTCAAAATCCAGGAAAGTTACATGAAATCTATGCGAGCAACCAAACTGACTGTAACATCCCAAGATTTATTAATTTAAATTTGGTAGTTTGCTTGGACTTTTGAAATTTAATTTGAAAGTTTCAAAGAAATAAAATATTATTAATAATTAATGCTACAAGGATATATGGATATAAACAAAGTATTAGGTAGTTTAAGCTTTAAATAAATGATAATAAAAACTATAAAAACAAGAATTTGTGTTAAACATAAATATATAAAATAACATATGAGATACATATAAATTTGCATGTGAATCATGTAAACAAGGAAATAATAAAACAAAATGCAAGCAAGAAGATAAAACAAAGATGTACTTACAAAAAAAATCAAATAGGATTACATGTAAACTTAGGTGGGAACATAAGCATTAAATGCTTTCTTCTTAGCACAAATATAGGGTCATTTGAAATGTGAAAAAGAAATCATTTCAGCTGAAAACCAGATTTTACTTAGTCAACAAAGGAAAAAAAAATCCGATCAAAGAAAAAAGTTGTACCAGTTATAACCTACCCTTATACAAAACTGCCTTCTTTATATATACACCCATACTAGTTCCAGTTTGTTCATTATAACTTAGCAAATCAGAGGAAAGAAAAAATATAAACATCACCATATTTTCAAGTTCAAATATAATCTGTTGAACAAAAAGGAAAAAAAACCAGAAAAGTGATACAGGAAGATCAATACTGCAGTTCCAAAACAAGTCTCTGTTCAAAACCTTTGTCAAGTGAGTAAACATACAACTTTAAAAATTTAAATCTATGTATTGATTCATGAATAACTTTGTGTTTGCTGTATATTTTTAAATAATTGGTTCTGTATATGTAGATGTTGTACTATGTAGTTTAAATGGCCTGTTCTTCCTGTTTCTGGTTACAGAGTAGAGTAAATTAGAAAATAATTAACATATCTCCATACAAACAATATTAAGCTTAGGGATTCAAACATAATAGGTTTTTTTAAACTTAAATTAAGGCCTGGAATTTGTTTTAGGCTTGATATTAAAATATTGACTCTGTAAATTTGATTTTACAGTAAAAAGTAAATTTTTGGATAAATTCGAATATTTTTAATTATCAATTCGATTATATAGCTTGAATCAACATTCAAAAACAAGATTTTTAAAACAAAATTGGTGATTTTTAATGAAGTATTTTAAGTGCAGTCTCAAGTTGAACCGAAAATACTTTTTCGGCCATTTCCATCGATCAAGGAATTTTTGAATGTTAAGATTCTGCTTGAAGCTTGCTTGGCCATTGATGATCTCAGGAAAATTGTCGAAATTTTTTTCTATTGCATAAATTGGTGGTATGAGTTCAATTTAGGGTTTGTGTTCGAGTTTTGGACATGGTCAGTGGCAAGATGATTGCGTCTTCTTGAAGCGGTCGAGTTGCACGAAATTGAGAGGGAGAGTAGAGTGGGGTATCGGTAACATGAAGCCGGAGTTGTGGATTTCCTGATAAACGGCGCGAGGGGACGATGCATTTTCGTGTTGGTGAGTTCGAGTTACTGTGTCGAGTGAAAGGCTAAATTTCGTTTTCAAGTTTTTGGCTTCGAGTCAAACTTCGATTTCGAGTGTATGTAAGTTTCGTGACTTGCCGAAGGTCGCGAAGTCCACCGGAGCGGCGACGTGACACCGTGCACGTGCACGATATCGATTTCGTGTCAAGACTGCACGACATCGATTTCGTGTCAAGACGTTTGGGCTGGGGAGAAACTCGAAGGAGTGCTCGAGTAGGAGGTGGGTTGGCTCGGATTTTCTCACGTTCGTCTGCAGTTCATTCAGCAGTTTAAACTTAAGTTTTTTTTTTAAAAAAGAACAGAGAAGAAGAAGGTGTATACGTGAGGGAGAGAGACGACTTCGGGGAAAGATGGAAAAAAACTCGAGTGAATACTCAAGTAAAAACCTGGGTTTGCCCGGGTTGTTTTCAAAATAGGTTAAGCCGAATAAATTTCAAGTTATAATGTTAAACAAAATTTAGTAATTATGAAGTGATTAATGTTGACTATTTTAAGTTAAGAACTTATTACAAGTTTAATTAACTAAGTGAATACATAACAATGTTTTCTAAAATCTTGATTAATATTTTAAATTAAGTAGTTAATATAAGTAAGTTTTAATTTTAATTAAAATTAAAGTTTTCTAAGTTATTAATAATTTGATTTCAAAGTTATTAAGGAAGATTTTTAAAGTGTTAATTAAGATAAACAATCACTATTAATTAATTGTTTAAAAAGAGTAATTAAGAATGGTTAATAAATTTATAATTGTATTTAATTAAGTAATTAGAGATTTATCACCTTGTAATTGAAAAATGGTTAATTACTAATTAAGTGTCTAATTTATTTATAATTAGAATTGTTAATTAGATAAATTAAAGTTAATTAATCTATAAGTAGTAGTTAATTAAGTTAATTGATTAAGTAATAATTTATTAATAAAGTGGATTAATATTTAATTAATTATTTATCATTAAGAATAATTAATCATTAATTTAAAAATAATCAATAAAAAAATAGTCATGTGTTTAATTCATTAAAATCACATTCACCTTGATTAAAAATAATTAGCTACTATTGTGCACTGGATTGATATTTCTGTTGTGGTTGTGATACTGTGTGATGTGAATTGCTCTGTACTGAACTGTGATTTGTGATTTGTTTCTGTATTTATGTGAAAAACCTTTTGCCCGTAAATGACATTTAAACTTCGATGCGACAGGGAGTCAGATTCTAGTTGGTTATCCAAAACCCACATCGAACTGTGAATGTGAATCTTTGTAATTGATACATCCACGTGTTTTAAAATTAACGCTCACTTTTCGGTTTAGCCGGGAGAGGACCTTTGTGTCATATAACCCATTACGAATAATGATATGACGAAATGAATAACATTTGAAGACCGGTGTTGAAGACCGGGTATTTGCGAGAATGATAGGATAACCTATCGATTGTCTCTGCACCGAGTAGCTATGGTATAGAGATTTCTTAAGTGATGGGAAGTCCGATCGGGATTGTGGATACCCGAATTTGCAAGGGCTTCTTCCTTTATTGGACGAAGTGCCTTCGGTTCTGTTCGAACCCAGAACAGACTTGTATGGTTGTATGTCTGACACTACACATTGAGATGTAAAGCAAATTTCTTTCTAATACATATATGTTGATGGCGGAGAATCTATTCTCTTAGCTTAACACCCTTCTATGAGACGTACGGGCTCAGAGGTTATGTAGTTGAACGTTATCAGCGATATACTCCCAATTTGGTAGTGTGACATGCTAAGTGCTGTTGTGTGTTGATGATCATTTGTGATCATTTGTGATCAAAACATGGCTTTCGTGGAAAGCGTAGCTTTGTGGACGAGACCTCATCGGACCTCACACCCTGGAAATGGTCGAAACAGGAAAGATGCGGAAAGGTTATGAGGGTCGTTCCCTTTAGGGTATGTCATTTCCTTCTGGAAAAAGGTGGCATTATGGTATGGAGCCCAGGTACTTTACCTATGTGGTTGCTGCAATCTCATTTACGGTGTGGTTGTTGCTTTGTGGTAGAGGGCCCTCGGATAAAGGTCGCAAACGACCGTGGAGTGTCATACTCGAGTAGTAGTTACCTAGTTACAGAGGTAACCTGTCCTTGTGTTGGCAGAGAGCCGGGTAGATTCTCGGGACGTCCCTCCAGAGGCGTACCCATGTGGCAGTAGGAAGTTCCTTAGCCTGACCATGTGTTGGAAATCCAAAGAAACAATACGAGACCTGTACGGTTTTAGTTGTATAACCTGCCATGCAGCGTGGCGATAACCTGCCACAAAACATGGTAGCTATAGTAGGCATACAATAATGGTTGTATGCTGGATATGATTAATATTATACTTTCGAAATGATTTTCTACACTAGGCACTAGTAATAATATCAAAGAATTTTTCTCGTATCAAGCATATTTGACTATCATAAGAAGAAATCTCCTCCAATTCTGCGATTGCATTGTGTGTGTGGTGGGAGGTCTTATGGTAGTTTCATTTTCCAAAAGCATACCAGATTTTCTTGTATAAATCTGTTTATTTAAAAGCAACTGTTTTTTTACTCACACCAGTCCCATGACCGATCCGGAGTTTATTGTTTCTTTTCTAAACTCTAGGTGCCCATCATTTCCACACGGGCAGCCTAGTAGCAGGTTTTTGTGTTCTGGTGTTAGCAGTGTTTTGGAGGCTTTACCTTTGAGATATTTTAGAAGCTTTGGATCACAAGGTGCTAAGTTTTTGGAAGTTCACTATTGCTTCATTCCTTTGAAGACTTTTTGGCATATGATCATTTGATGTTCTATTTGGAGTTGTGGTATATGTATTATGATACTCTGATGTAGTAATGAATATTATGATTATGTTATATCTGTGACGTAATGCATGATATTCATTCTGTTTTCACTGTTTTATATTCATCTAATGTTGTTATAAGCTCCATCCGACTGGAGTTTGATGTTTGAATTTTTGGCAGTCGAATACAAGTGAGGTATGTAGTGTCAATTTTCGAACATTGAATTTCAGATCGTGACACTGACTAGTTACCAAATCAAAAATTGGAAATCGATTGAAGAAGTCATACCCAAATCATGATTTAGACCATTGGCCTCTGATTTTGTTAAAGCATAACTTTAATGATTTCCAAATTCTGCTTGTCAAATTAGGGTTAAGCGTTCTCCAAAGATGACATATGAAGTTATATAGATAAACCAGTTTTCACCGCGAATGCATCAAATTTCTCTTAGATCCCTAAGTCGAAAGTCGAATTTGTGAAAATGAATCGACATAGGAATTGAAAAGTTGAAATTCGATTTTGCTTAGCATCCCCAAATTCGTATCTCGGCTTGGATTGAAGTGAATTGACAAAAGATTTGTAGAAAGTAATAATGGTTTTAGGCTTTGCACAGTAGAAAGGATATGGAGATCCCATTATTGAAAATCGCAGAGCACCTGTTTCTCTCCCCATTGAGGAGAAAAACCATAGTTATTAATGTGTGTGTGTGTGTGTGTATGTGTAGTGTGTTTGTGTAACAACCCGCATATTTATCGGTTTTATATTTAAATATTTTATTTAAATATTTCACCGTTAGTCGGATGTTTAGACCGAAAAGCTACTTTTTGCATACGGTCGAATTAGGACTCGGGACCACTCCCATTGAGTTTAAAATGCCGTTTGCGACCTTTTTGAGTTTAAGCTTCGATATGTTTGGAGAAAGTTGATTTTTGCTACTTTTTACTTTGGGTTTGGTTTTTGGGCTCAGCCCTATGTTAACTTATACTCCAAAACTGAACCACTCTCCCCATTCTCCCTCACTTCTTTCTCTTTTCAGTTTTCTTAGCTTTAATGGTGGGAGAGATTGGAAATTAAAACTCCAAAACCCTAGTTTCCCTTGCAAATCAAATTCCTAGCTCCAAACTCAAGAAGAACCCATTGGTAAGCTTCTCTTCTTCTTTTCCAACTTATTCTCTTACCAATTTCAGAAATTGCTAAACCTAATTTTGGGAATGTTCTTGTTTTTGAGCTTAGATTCAAGCTCAATTGGGTTGTGTTGAAGAGAGGTTGATTCTCCAATTGCTTTCAAGCTTCCTCTTGTTCGATTTTGTGAAAAGGTGAGATTTTTTATCTCACATCTATGACTATAATTATCTTTGGTTGTTGGGTATGAATTCCTAACACTTCTTCATGTGCATTTGCTCTTGATTTGGATTGGTTTTGTGAATACTCCAATTTTTGGGTTTTTAAGTCAAATTTGTGTGAAATCCTTTTATGGATGTTTGATCATGCTTTTGGTGATGCATCGAGGAGCATATAGGGCCGGGTTGCCGATTGGCATAAACCCTTAGAGCCAATGTTCGTCCGGTTGCATTTTGGAAGAGTTTGCTCTTCATTTGAATAAGGCTGAAAAACAGCCCAGGCATGATTCAGTCGACTGAAAACTCTGTTCAGTCGACTGAACCTGAAACCCGAGAGTTTCCAGGCATGATTCAATCGACTGAAAAACTCTGCACAGTCGACTGAAACTGAAAATAGAAAGTTTCCTGAACCTGGAAAATTTCCAGGCACAGGGTCAGTCGACTGAAAACTCTGTTCAGTCGACTGAACCTGCTGTTTGAGTCCAATTTGCCTTTTTTAGATTGAAATTCCAATTTAAATCGATTCGTGATAATCCTATTTGTTGTTATCATCTATTATGACTTTGATGACTCTTTTTAGGGATTTTTGAATATCCATTTCGATGGATCCTTTATCGATTTCTTTGGATTTTATTCACGTCTTCGTATGTGAATTTTTGTGATTGATTGTTCTTACAATCTTCTTCGTGATTTGTCACTTTAAAAATATAAAGGTTTTCTATACTAGTAGTAAATATCAAAACTCTTTCCTCAAACGATTTCAATACTATTTTAATACCAAATTCGTTTATAAAACCGTTTTCCAATCTATTAGTATATACAAACCTTTACCTCACTCGTATGAGAAATCTAATTAAAACGGCTTAGTAAAACAAGTGGTATGAAACGCTTGCGTTTACTTTGTCGGTTAATTCTTGGACTTGTTCGATTGAACCTCTTGTGACAATTTTCTAGTGGAGATTTACAGTTTGTTCGTAAATATTTAAGTTAAGCAAGTGGTTATGGGACATGAAGCTAAACTCATATATTTACTAGCTTAGTGTAATTGATACTTCTCGTTGATCATGACGATCATCTTTGTGATTTAGACTAGCAATGTGTGATGTCTCTTTGTCTGCGAGGGAGACTAAACCCCGTTTTGTGGAGTTTCGACTCAATTTGTGATGGGGTAGCAACCCATGGTCTTCGGGCCGTTTGTGGAGCTTCGGCTCAATTTGTGATGGTTAGCGACCATGGAATTAGCGTTCCGTTTGTGATACACGTGTTGGTGAGCTTTATGCTCCCGTTTGTGATAGGCCTCCCCCCTTTTTTGTGATTTCTGGATTTCTTGTGTAGATTTCTAGAATTTGTGTTTCACCAATTTTTCGTGATTTCCATTGATAAGTCTTATCGATATTTGTGCATTGGTGAATTTGTGTGTCATTGACTTTAGTGATTTCTGGATTTCTTGTGTAGTTTTCTGGAATTTGTGCGTCATTGACTTTTGCGATTGACATTGATATTATCGTCAATATTTGTGGTTTGATGAATGAAATAAAGAGTATGACACTTCTTGGATTCTTGTGTAGATTTTGTGAAATTGATTAATCCCTTGTTGATTATCAACTACTTATATATCACAGCTTGGCCTTGTGATTATTATGTGTTTAGTCATAACTTTGATTCTATATCGTTTCATCTGATATCTATAGTTAGACTGATCCGTTTATTATTTTCTTATTAAATAATACTCGGGTCAGACCGAGATGTTACAGGTGCTTCTGCTTGACTTCTCTCTTGGGATTGATTTCTCTTGCTTTTGGTTAACTACTTAGATTAGTAGTTTTTGTTGTATACATTTGAGATATAGACTCCATAATGTATACTTATTCTTTTGTGTAGTTCATGTAACTATTCTTTTGTGATATTGTGGATCTTTTTAGACCACTACTCTGATGTACACTTCCTAGTGTAATATTCATATCTATTTTCCGCCTTTGTGATATGAATTGTCTATGACTGATTTGTGTTATGCTTATTTCTATATTTGTTTTCCGAAGGATTTATATAGCCACCGTGTAGTAGCTTTGAGTTTGTGTCGGTATGTCGGATTTCCTCTTGAAATAGAATGCTTGTTATATTATCTGACATATCGGTGCTCGCGCAAAGAAATTACACGGATGGTCGCTCCTCAACAGCCTTATTCTCCGTGCTAGTCGACAGCATTCACCGTAATGTTCTTGGCTAGCGTGGGTATAGAGGTGGGGTGTCACAGCTTGGTATCAGAGCCAAACTTCGAAACAATATGGAATATTATAACAAGGATCATCGTCCTAAGTTCATCTTAGGAGTCGTGCTTTAGGATTTTATTCGGGTCTACTTACCGTTCTATCCTATTTTCTTTTATGATTCCTTGTTTTGTCTATCAAGATTGCTTGATATTAAATTTGGTGAATGACCTTTTTCTTCCTCTTCTTTCTTTCTAAAGGAAGAGAAATGTCTAGACCTGGCCGCCCCAGAGCCGTGCCATCTAGCACTCCGCCCCAGGATGGAGTTTTTATGACTGCTCAACAGCTTCTTGATTTAGTGACAAATGCTCAAGTAGCTGGAGCTAACCCGGAACCTACTCACCCAAAGTCGGGATTTGCACGCTTGTGCTGCGATTACACAAATTTGGGTGGGGAGCCATTCAAGGGTTCCGAAACTGTTATTGAAGTACATGCCTGGCTAAGGTCATGCGATCGAATCTTTTCTCGCATGAATCTTATTGACCTTCACCGAGTTCAGGTGGCCTCTAGTATGCTCCGAGAAAGAGCATTAGACTGGTACGAACTTCTTATTTCTGAGATTAATGAAGCGGATCTCACCTGGGAGAAATTCCGAGAGCGCTTCGAGTTAAAATTCGTACCAGAAGCAGAAAAAGTGACATTGGCTCGACGATTTATAGACCTTGTTCAAGGTGAGTCATCCGTGACTGATTACGTCGCCTCCTTCGAGTCGCTTTCCAAATATGGGGTTGAATACATCAACACCCCTCTTAAGAAGAATCATAGATTCGTCTATGGCTTAAACAAAAGTCTCAAGAAGCCATTACTTCTAAAGTTAGAAGTTTCTTTCGACCAACTCGTTGATATCGCTCTTCGTCTTGAAGAGGCGGATAGAGAGAATGACGTTGAAGTGGTGGGTTCCAAACCAAACTTCAACAACAAAAAGAGGCCAAACAAATTTAAAGGCCCTTATCCCAATAAGAAAGGGAAGCAAGCAACCTCCGTGCCAAAGACTTCTTCCTTTGGTCGTGGGGAATGCTATAATTGTGGTTCGAAGGACCATTATGCGAACAAGTGCCCAAAGTCTCTTTCTTGTCGCTACTGCAAAGTTTCCGGTCATGTTATATCTTCATGCCCCAAGCTTCAGGGTAAGAAGGAGGGAAAGTTAAATGTTGCTCAAGCCCCTGGCAACACATCTCGTGGCCAAGGTATTTCTCATTCTATTCTAGATGGAATTATTTTATTTCGTGATCATCCTATTCGAGTTCTTTTTGATACGGGTGCGTCCCATTCTTTTATATCAAAAGAACTTGTTGATACTTTTTCTTTGGATGTTTTGTGTTTAATGACTTCTTTGAGAATTGCGAATCCGGTTGGTGGATCCGCAACAATCAGTTTATTGTGTAAAGATGTCGAGATTATTTTGTGTGATTTTTCTTTCCGAGCCGATTTGCATGTCATGCGTTATTTAGGCTTTGGAATGATTTTGGGAATGGATTGGCTTAACCGTTATGAAGCTCATATCCTATGTCCTGAGCGGACTATTCATCTTCGACATCCTCAATCTGTTAATCAGGTTTTTGTTATTCTTAAAGATTCAGATTCTGCTTTGGTTGCATCTTTATATTCTTTAAATCCTCGTGATGACGATGACGATGATGAGGGTGATATTATTTCTCTTATTCACGTCGTTTGTGAATTTTCCGACATATTCGAGCCCGTTTTAGGATTACCACCTAAGCGAGCAATTGAGTTCAGAATTAATCTTATTCCTGGAGCTCAACCTATCACTCGTCCTCCTTATCGTATGTCCAATAAAGAAAACGAGGAGATGCGTAAACAATTATCTGACTTGGAAACGAAGCAATTTATTCGCTCTAGTTCCTCGCCTTGGGGAGCTTCAGCTATTTTTGTGAAGAAATCCGATGGTACACTTAGGCTTTGCGTTGACTACCACAAGCTTAATGATCTTACTATCAAAAATAATTATCCTTTACCTCGGATTGATGATCTATTTGATCAACTTAGTGGTGCTAGAGTCTTTTCACAATTGGACTTGGTTACCGATTTTCATCAGCTTCGTATTGCAGAGGATAGCATTCCTTTGACATCGTTCCGTACCCGGTATGGATCTTATGAATGGCTTGTTATGCCATTTGGGTTAACAAATGCCCCGGCTTATTTCGTTGACTTAATGAATCGAGTTTTTAAAGACTTTCTCGACCGGTTTGTTATCATCTTTATCGATGATATTCTTGTGTATTCTAAAACCGAGGAGGAGCATGAAAAACATCTTCGGATTGTGTTGGAAACTCTTGGGAGTAATCAATTAAATGCAAAATTTTCTAAATGCCATTTTTGGCAATCTCGTGTGAAGTTTCTCGGTCACATTATTTACGAATCCGGAATTTCCGTGGATCCTTCAAAGATTGAAGCGATTCAAGATTGGAAGAGATCGGAGAGTGTGACAGAGATTCGTAGTTTTCTTGGATTGGCGGGCTATTACCGTCGTTTTATTAAAGACTTTTCTAAAATTGCCGTGCCTCTCACTAGCTTGACGAAGAAAGGTGTTAAATACATTTGGTCAGACAAATGTGAAGCTTCTTTTCAGAAATTAAAAGAACTTCTTTCTGATGCTCCTATTCTTGTTATTCCCGATGGGAATCAAGATTTCGTTGTTTATACCGATGCTAGTCGCATTGGTTTGGGTGCCGTTCTTATGCAAAAGGAACGTGTTATTGCTTATGCTTCTAGGCAATTAAAGCCTGCTGAGACTAGATATGCCACTCATGATTTAGAGCTCGCGGCTATTGTTTTTGCTCTTCGGATTTGGCGTCATTATCTCTTAGGAGAGAAATTTGTTCTTTACACAGATCATAAGTCTTTGAAATATTTATTCTCTCAAAAGGAACTTAATTTGCATCAACAGCGTTGGCTCGAATTTCTTGCACCATATGATCTTGATATTCTTTATACTCCCGGTAAGGGTAATCGTGTCGCCGATGCTCTTAGCCGTAAACAACAAGCTGTTGTTTCTATGATGATATCCGAATGGAACGATCTCGAGATCTTATCCACTTGTGAGATTCGAGACCGCGTATCCGAGTTATGCTCATCATTTGTTTTATGTAGCCTTGAGGCTCATCCTTCTCTTTTGGACCGCATTCTTGAAGCTCAAAGGCTAGATCCCGAATTGGCTCTTCTTGGCCAAAATATTAAGGATAAAATTGATATTGAAGGTTTGAAAGACTTTGATATCGATTCTCGTGGCGGCATTCGGAAATTTGGTAGACTTGTCGTGCTAAATATTGGTGATCTTCGTAAAGATATTTTAGAAGATTCTCATCACTCTAAATTTACCATTCATCCCGGTAGTAGTAAAATGTACGCGGATATGAAGCGACTTTATTATTGGGAGGGAATGAAACTCGATATTGCTAGCTTTGTTAAGTGTTGCATGACTTGCCAACTCGTTAAGGCCGAACATCAAAGGCCCGGTGGGTTATTGCAACCTTTAGAAATTCCAATTTGTAAGTGGGACCAAATTTCCATGGATTTTATAGATGGTCTTCCCCGTTCTCGTTCGGGTCATGATAGCTTATGGGTGATTGTTGATAGGCTTACTAAATCTGCCCATTTTATTCCCGTTCGGTCTAATCGAACCGTTCCTCTTTTGGCCAAAATATTTATCAAAGAAATTGTTAAATTGCATAGTGTTCCTACTTCTATTGTTAGTGATCGTGATCCATTATTTACTAGTGGATTTTGGAAGAGTCTTTAAAAAGCTTTAGGAACGAGGCTTAATTTTAGCACCGCTTATCACCCCCAGTCCGATGGACAAACTGAGCGTGTGAATCAAACTCTTGAAGATCTTCTTCGTTCTTGTGTGCTTGATTTTGGTGGAAGTTGGGAAGATCATATTTCACTTGTTGAATTTTCCTATAATAATAGCTTCCAATCTAGTATTGGTATGGCACCTTTCGAGGCACTCTACGGAAGGCCATGCCGATCTCCTTTTTGTTGGCTTGAGGCCGGTGAGAAGCTGGTTTTAGGTCCAGATTTTATTCGTGATTCCACAGAGAAAATTGAACTTATTCGTCATAGGATGAAAGAAGCCCAAAGTAGACAAAAATCCTATGCCGATAACCGGAGAAGGAAGTTAGAATTTTCTGTGGGAGATCTTGTGTTCATTCGTGTTTCACCTATGAAAGGTGTTGTACGTTTCAGTCGATCGGGAAAACTAGCGCCTCGATATATTGGGCCATTTCCTATCACCGAACGTATTGGTACCATGGCTTATCGCCTTTTATTACCGGCTCAGTTTTCTGCCATGCATGACGTGTTTCACGTTTCTCAACTTCGGAAATGTCTTCGAGATTCCGATTCTATTCTTGAGCCCGGTGTTGTGGAAGAGATTGAAGTTTCGCCTAATTTAACTTATGAGCAACATCCTATTCGTATCATTGCTTTGGAAGTCAAACGACTTCGAAATAAAGATGTTCCGCTTGTTAAAGTTAAATGGTCTTCAAATCCTAAGGATTGTTCTTGGGAATCTAGAGAGTACATCGAGCGTACACATCCGGACTTACTTTCTCGTGCTCTTTGAGGTGAACTTCTTATTTCAAACTTCTTTTGTGTTGAATATGCTTTTATGGTTGTTACTATATATCTTCTTCTTAAAATATTGCGAGGACGCAATTTCTTTAAGGAGGGGAGTCTGTAACAACCCGCATATTTATCGGTTTTATATTTAAATATTTTATTTAAATATTTCATCGTTAGTCGGATTTTTAGTCCGAAAAGCTACTTTTTGCATACGGTCGAATTAGGACTCGGGACTACTCCCAATGAGTTTAAAATGCCGTTTGCGACCTTTTTGAGTATAAGCTTCGATATGTTTGGAGAAAGTTGATTTTTGCAACTTTTTACTTTGGGTTTGGTTTTTGGGCTCAGCCCTATGTTAACTTATACTCCAAAACTGAACCACTCTCCCCATTCTCCCTCACTTCTTTCTCTTTTCAATTTTCTTAGCTTTAATGGTGGGAGAGATTGGAAATTAAAACTCCAAAACCCTAGTTTCCCTTGCAAATCAAATTCCTAGCTCCAAACTCAAGAAGAACCCATTGGTAAGCTTCTCTTCTTCTTTTCCAACTTATTCTCTTACCAATTTTAGAAATTCCTAAACCTAATTTTGGGAATGTTCTTGTTTCTGAGCTTAGATTCAAGCTCAATTGGGTTGTGTTGAAGAGAGGTTGATTCTCCAATTGCTTTCAAGCTTCTTCTTGTTCGATTTTGTGAAAGGTGAGATTTTTTATCTCACATCTATGACTATAATTATCTTTGGTTGTTGGGTATGAATTCCTAACACTTCTTCATGTGCATTTGCTCTTGATTTGGATTGGTTTTGTGAATACTCCAATTTTTGGGTTTTTAAGTCAAATTTGTGTGAAATCCTTTTATGGATGTTTGATCATACTTTTGGTGATGCATCGAGCAGCATATAGGGCCGGGTTGCCGATTGGCATAAACCCTTAGAGCCAATGTTCGTCCGGTTGCATTTTGGAAGAGTTTGCTCTTCATTTGAATAAGGCTGAAAAACAGCCCAGGCATGATTCAGTCGACTGAAAACTCTGTTCAGTCGACTGAACCTGAAACCCGAGAGTTTCCAGGCATGATTCAATCGACTGAAAAACTCTGCACAGTCGACTGAAACTGGAAACAGAAAGTTTCCTGAACCTGGAAAATTTCCAGGCACAGGGTCAGTCGACTGAAAACTCTGTTCAGTCGACTGAACCTGCTGTTTGAGTCCAATTTGCCTTTTTGGATTGAAATTTCAATTTAAATCGATTCGTGATAATCCTATTTGTTGTTATCATCTATTATGACTTTGATGACTCTTTTTAGGGATTTTTGAATATCCATTTCGATGGATCCTTTATCGATTTCTTTGGATTTTATTCACGTCTTCGTATGTGAATTTTTGTGATTGATTGTTCTTACAATCTTCTTCGTGATTTGTCACTTTAAAAATATAAAGGTTTTCTATACTAGTAGTAAATATCAAAACTCTTTACTCAAACGATTTCAATACTATTTTAATACCAAATTCGTTTATAAAACCGTTTTCCAATCTATTAGTATATACAAACCTTTACCTCACTCGTATGAGAAATCTAATTAAAACGGCTTAGTAAAACAAGTGGTATGAAACTCTTGCGTTTACTTTGTCGGTTAATTCTTGGACTTGTTCGATTGAACCTCTTGTGACAATTTTCTAGTAGAGATTTACAGTTTGTTCGTAAATATTTAAGTTAAGCAAGTGGTTATGGGACATGAAGCTAAACTCATATATTTACTAGCTTAGTGTAATTGACACTTCTCGTTGATCATGACGATCATCTTTGTGATTTAGACTAGCAATGTGCGATGTCTCTTTGTCTGCGAGGGAGACTAAACTCCGTTTTGTGGAGTTTCGACTCAATTTGTGATGGGGTAGCAACCCATGGTCTTCGGGCCGTTTGTGGAGCTTCGGCTCAATTTGTGATGGTTAGCGACCATGGAATTAGCGTTCCGTTTGTGATACACGTGTTGGTGAGCTTTATGCTCCCGTTTGTGATAGGCCTCCCCCCTTTTTTGCGATTTCTGGATTTCTTGTGTAGATTTCTAGAATTTGTGTTTCACCAATTTTTCGTGATTTCCATTGATAAGTCTTATCGATATTTGTGCATTGGTGTGTCATTGACTTTAGTGATTTCTGGATTTCTTGTGTAGTCTTCTGGAATTTGTGCGTCATTGACTTTTGCGATTGACATTGATATTATCGTCAATATTTGTGGTTTGATGAACGAAATAAAGAGTATGACACTTCTTGGATTCTTGTGTAGATTTTGTGAAATTGATTAATCCCTTGTTGATTATCAACTACTTATATATCACAGCTTGGCCTTGTGATTATTATGTGTTTAGTCATAACTCTGATTCTATATCGTTTCATTTGATATCTATAGTTAGACTGATCCGTTTATTATTTTCTTATTAAATAATACTCGGGTCAGACCGAGATGTTACAGGTGCTTCTTCTTGACTTCTCTCTTGGGATTGATTTCTCTTGCTTTTGGTTAACTACTTAGATTAGTAGTTTTTGTTGTATACATTTGAGATATAGACTCCATAATGTATACTTATTCTTTTGTGTAGTTCATGTAACTATTCTTTTGTGATATTGTGGATCTTTTTAGACCACTACTCTGATGTACACTTCCTAGTGTAATATTCATATCTATTTTCCGCTTTTGTGATATGAATTGTCTGTGACTGATTTGTGTTATGCTTATTTCTATATTTGTTTTCCGAAGGATTTATATAGCCACCGTGTAGTAGCTTTGAGTTTGTGTCGGTATGTCGGATTTCCTCTTGAAATAGAATGCATGTTATATTATCTGACATATCGGTGCTCGCGCAAAGAAATTACACGGATGGTCGCTCCTCAACAGCCTTATTCTCCGTGCTAGTCGACAGCATTCACCGTAATGTTCTTGGCTAGCGTAGGTATAGAGGTGGGGCGTCACAGTTTGTGTATGTGTGTGTGTATATATATATATTAATATTATTATTAATTTTTTTCAGTTTATATATAAATACTCACACACACGTATATTTAAATTACATATTACTTAATAACCCATATATAATTTATTTACATTAACTATTTAATAATTTAAGATCAAAATTTAAAATACTTTAACCTTATCCAAATTTGGAAACCGATGGAATTTTTCTTATATCTACATATATAATTCAAATGTGGACACGTATTAAATTTCCAAATTTATATCTTTTTGGCATTTTGAAATAAAAAATTGTTTCCTAAATTTCCATGAGCAATTATTTTTATTTAAATATTAAATCCATATGCATATACATATATAAATTCAATTTTTTTTACCTTTTGAAACCAAGAGCGTGGAAGAATCTTTATTTTTGCATTTAAAAGGATTTAAATATCTAGCTCCTTTCTCTCTAACCCTCGAAGATAAAGTCTTCCCTTGCCTTTACATGCTTTGGCCGATACCCTAGCTCGGGCTTATAGACTTTGAGCCAAATTGATTCAACCATTTAAATCAATTATTTAACTAATTTATTTAAACCCTTTCTTTAATTTAATCAACTTATAACTTTTATACATTATTTTAATTAATTTTTAGGCTTAAATGAATAGTTAAAATTCTATTAAGATTTAATATTTTTTTATTAGATTACAACATTTGTAAATTAATTTTACATTAGTCAAAATTGGAAATTAACTAACAATATAGTTGACTCCACGATGTGAATTCGTCCTCAGTTAATATTTGAACAATTTAAACATTTCAGCCTATAAAGACTTTGCTGAAATACAATATTGGGCAAAATTTCGATTGCTTATAGATCACTTAGTAAAAATCCAATTTCCAATCTTTGTTAAGTTGCACCAGGTAACAACATTTTTGTACACGTTTCTTTTCATCAACACTGTATCACTTAGATATTTAGAATTTGGTCTAACATCAAAAACCATAGTAATATCTGTAGTTAGTTACCTAGACTATATCAAATCCTTTAGTTCAATTTGATAACATTTATCGATTAATTGATTTACTCTAGTTGAAAATTATAACTGTGACTGTCAATTATAATGATTCTAGCCTTTTATATTGAAGTAGATGAATCTACTCTTGAGGTGTGTTTCACTTAGAGTAGTTCAACGTGTACCCAACTATGGTCATAACATGGTCACCATGTCACATGCTAAACGATAATGAAAGTACAACCTAACTACTTAAGATCAAGAGTACTTGCAAGTTTGAAGACTATCGTATGTCATTACCATGAGATCTTCTATTTTGACTTAGTTGTATTAACCTATAGAAGACTTTCATTAAGTTGTTCAGCCATTATTCCAAACAACCACAAGTATATAATGCCCTGGTGCCCCAAATGTTCATGAATTTCCTATGACCTATAGAAGACTTTTGTTAAGTTTTTCAGTGCTTAACCATCCATCGTACATACATCATTACGTACACCAGTCTCAATAGACATATCGATATCCTTTTCTTAATACATCTTAACTAGGAAAATTTAATAATTAAGCATTCAAATTGTGACGCCCCACCTCTATACCCACGCTACCCAAGAACACTACAGTGTAGTGCTGTCAACTAGCGCGGCGAATAAGGCTGTTGAGGAGCGGCTATCCGTAGTTAGGCCTTACACTAGTACTGGTTATCTCGATAGGAGTGGTATATATATATTCTTTCATTATTTACTCCCATCGACATACCCCAATTCCAGTATAAAACGAACTATGATGGTTCATAATAGTTTAGAACAAAATATACAATAATAACATAGATAATATAAATGCGGAACACGGATAAAACAGAAAGTTTCATATATACAATAACTGATGTCAGTTACAATACATGTGATACAATACATATGACACAACTACAACAGTCGACTCAGGAAGTTACATATATAAGTACATTAACGTATATAATATACATGAATACATATCTTCCTATACAATTACAGAGACTACTATAAATGACGACGACTACTCCAAAAGATATGAAAGGAGTTCATAGCTCTAGCAGTAACCCAAAGCAGGATATCTATAACCTGAAATAACTCGGGTCTGACCCGAGTATTAGATTCAAAAGAAAATAATACTCGGGTCGGTCTAATTCACTCAGTTATTAGTGCACAAAAGAAATAATAATTAAATAATGAATAGACGACAGTAATTAAACCAAATCAGAATGCAATTCAGAATATTTAATTGAATAAACAAATCAGTTCAAACCATTGAAATATCGATTAAAATATTAATTCAAGTAGGGCTGCAGTATACGCACGTGTGGACTGCCTCGCCACTACGGAATATGGAATACGCAAAAAGATCCATAAGTCGAAACAAAATAGAATATCATACACGCCATACCGTGTGGCTGCAGTTCACGCTTGCGTGCACTGCCTTGCCACTACAGTGATGTCGTACCCAAATGATCAACGGACCAAAATCAATGAAGGTTCAAATATCGATTTAAAATGTCGATACTGTGTGGCTGCAGTGCACGCACGCGTGCACTGCCTCGCCACAACAGCATATACAGAAATAGCAACAAGGCACGAATCAGATAAGTAAGAAAACTGTGATACGAGAGACGTGTGCAAGCATGGTCTCGGCAAATTATGTAGCGCACAGATGTCATGAACTAGAGGGACAATGCATACTACAAATCTGGGTAAAATGGATGTACATTCACATGTATAAAATTAACATGCAGGGAAACCAAAAGAATATAATGAAGCAGAGGAGGCACATGGACGTGCAGGCCAAAAGAATTCTCTAGATTCCTAAGTGCAATCCTTAGGATTTGAGAATCATTGAACTTCCGCAACAAAAACATCTTTATTTCGAAGATGCTACACCCCCGAAGCAATGATGTGAATAGAAGGTTGCTCAAGAATAAAAATCGGAAATCCCTAAGGCATTTCCGTAATTGGAAGACGTGGAAAACGTCATGAATAGCAGAAAATTGAGTCGGTACACCGGCGTAGTACAATATAAACACCAAAGAAATCTTTTAATTTCATAAAAGAAATTCACAAATTCTCTACAAAATTTAATTATCAATAGATAATTCAGAAATCTCAAATCACAAATATTCGATTATCAAAAACGATAATCAAATCAACAAATATCTGATTATCAAAAACGATAATCAGAAATCACAAATCAACGAATATTTAATTATCACAACTGATAATCAAATCTTAAATCTTAAATATTTAATTATCACAAACGATAATTAAATCTCAAATATCTAATTATCAAAAATGATAATTAGAAACAACAAATATCTGATTATCAAAACGATAATCAGAAAACACAAATATTTCAATTAACGAGTCCGGAATTAACCGATATAGCAAACGCACATGTCCCATAACCACGAGTTTTACTAAATCGTTTAATTTACTTCATCGTTTCCTTGAAAGTGCAAAATTGTGTATTTTGAATAAATAACATTTTACGTTCTCAAACGGACAAGTCCAGTATTAAACGAATCAGTAAAAGAAAGGGGTCATAGTCCTCGATTTTGCTGAAACGTTTAAATTGCTTCCTCATTCTTTTGGAAGCGTAAACTGTAAAAATTTTGAAAATAATTTTAATTTATATTTTGAAACAATTTTAAAAATAACAATTTTTTTTAAAATACGTGATTAAAATAGCAATATCAGTAGCAATTCCGACAAGGAAATTGCACTTCTCAAAATACCGTAAAAACGGACAACAAAACCAGCATTGCGGGATAACCGCTTGAAAATCCATTTTAAAATTGACGGTTACTGAAGTTAATACGTCAAAATCTCATCAAGATAATTGGCATCAAAATATAATACCAATGGATTTTCATTCATCAAAAATGTCACAAGAATCTTTTCAAAGATAGAAAGGGATATCATACCCTAAACTTGTATTCATAACAAGTCAATGACACACGAATTCACCAATGCACAAAATTTGATAAAACTTATCAATAGAAATCACGAAAATTGGTGAAGCACAAATTCTAGAAATCATCACAAGAAATCCAGAAAACAAAATGAGAGTATGAAACCTCAAATGGGAGTATGAAAACCCAAATGGGAGTATGAAAATCCAAATGGGAGTATGAAAACTCAAATGGGAGTACGAAAACTCACCTATACGTGAGCATGAAAACTCACCAACACGTGTAACGCAAAGCGAGAACGGGAGCATGAAAACTCACGTACACGTGAGCATGAAAACGCACCAACACGTGTAACACAAAGCGAGAACGGGAGCATGAAAACTCACCTACACGTGAGCATGAAAACTCATCAACACATGTAACGGAAAGCGAGAACGGAAGCATGAAAACTCACCTACACGTGAGTATGAAAACTCACCAACACGTGTAACGCAAAGCGAGAACGGGAGCATGAAAACTCACCTACACGTGAGCATGAAAACTCATCAACACGTGTAACGCAAAGCGAGAACGGGAGCATGAAAACTCACCTACACGTGAGCATGAAAACTCATCAACACGTGTAACGCAAAGCGAGAACGGGAGCACGAAAACTCACCTACACTTGAGCATGAAAACTCATCAACACGTGTAAGCAAAGCGAGAATGGGAGCATGAATACTCACCTACACGTGAGCATGAAAACTCATCAACACGTGTAACGCAAAGCGAGAACGGGAGCATGAAAACTCACCTACACGTGAGCATGAAAACTCATCAACACGTGTAACGCAAAGCGAGAACGAAAGCATGAAAACTCACCTACACGTGAGCATGAAAACTCACCAACACGTGCAACGCAAATCGAGACGCTATCTCATGGTGGCTAACCGAAGAGAAAAAAGGTATGTGTGAATGGAATCACACAAGTGGTGTCTAGCCTATCCAGAAAGCAAAAAGATATGTGTGAATGGAATCACACAAACGGTGTCTAGGCTAACCAAAAATCATAAAGGTATGTGTGAATAGAATCACACAAGTGGTGTCTAGCCTAACCAGAAAGCAAAAAGATATGTGTGAATGGAATCACACAAATGGTGTCCAGGCTAACCAAAAAGCATAAAGGTATGTGTGAATGGAATCACACAAGTGGTGTCTAGCCTAACCAGAAAGCAAACAAAGAGACATCGCACTATTGCTAGTCTAAGTTATAAAATGATCGTCATGATCAACGAGAAGTGTCAATTACACTAAGCTAGTAAATATAAAAGTTTAGCTTCATGTCCCATAACCACTTGCTTAGCTTAAATATTTACGAACAAACTGTAAATCTTCACTAGAAAATTGTCACAAAAGATTCAATCGAATAAGTCCAAGAATTAACCGGCGAAGTAAACGCAAGCGTTTCATATCACTCGTTTTACTAAGTCGTTTAATTAGATTTCTCATACGAGTGTGGTAAAGGTTTGTATATACTTGTAGATTGGAAAACGGTTTAGGAAAAGAGATTTGTAGTAAAATAGTTTTGAAATCGTTTAGAGAAAAGGGTTTTGATATTTACTACTAGTATAGAAAACCTTTATATTTTTAAAGTGACAATCACAAAAATGATTGTAGAAACAATCAATCACAAGAATTTACATACAAAGATGTGAATAGAATCCAAAGAAATCGATACCGAATCATTCAAAAAGTATGTTCACGAAAATCCCGAAGTAAATGTCACTAACGTCGCTAATAAATGATAGCAACAAATCGGGGAAATAACACGAATCGGTTAAATTTGGAAACCAAATCAATTCACAAAAATTCACATTCGAAGACGTGAATAAAATCCAAAGAATTCGATTCCAAATCCATCAAAGTAGAAAATACCTAAAAATTCCAGAAATAGAAGTTATCAAAGTCGACAAAGATGACAACAACTAATCGGAAAAGAAGAATCGATTAACAAATGGAATAACGAAGCAAAACGAGCATAAATGCATAAATGACTTCAACAAAAATAAAAATCAAGTCAATGTCGAAGTCAACAAGTAATGGCCAAGTTCAAACAAAATCAACGTCGGCTAAATCAATTCAAAGCCAAAAACACAAGAACAGAATCCTCATCATCAAAAACTCAACTTGAGTTCGCAAAGCAAACGGAGGCCGAAGCCAAAATACTTTCATGAAATCAAAATCAAATGCACATGAATAAGCGTTAGGAATTCATACCTAACAATCAAAGATAATCATATACAAAGATGAGAGATAAAACATTGACAAATAGTTGTAACACATGTACTATCTAAGTTATGTTTTATATTTGTCCTAAACCCTAGGCTTTGATACCAAGCTGTGACGCCCCACCTCTATACCCATGCTACCCAAGAACACTACAGTGTAGTGCTGTCAACTAGCGCGGAGAATAAGGCTGTTGAGGAGCGGCCATCCGTAGTTAGGCCTTACACTAGTACTGGTTATCTCGATAGGAGTGGTATATATATATATTCTTTCATTATTTACTCCCATCGACATACCCCAATTCCAGTATAAAATGAACTATGATGGTTCATAATAGTTTAGAACAAAATATATAATAATAACACAGACAATATAAATGCGGAACACGGATAAAACAGAAAGTTTCATATATACAATAACTGATGTCAGTTACAATACATGTGATACAATACATATGATACAACTACAACAGTCGACTCAGGAAGTTACATATACAAGTACATTAACGTATATAATATACATGAATACATATCTTCCTATACAATTACAGAGACTACTATAAATGACGACGACTACTCCAAAAGATATGAAAGGACTTCATAGCTCTAGCAGCAACCCAAAGCAGGATATTTACAACCTGAAATAACTTGGGTCTGACCCGAATATTAGATTCAAAAGAAAATAATACTCGGGTCAGTCTAATGCAAACTCAGTTATTAGTGCATAAAAGAAATAATAATTAAATAATGAATAGACGACAGTAATTAAACCAAATCAGAATGCAATTCAGAATATTTAATTGAATAAACAAATCAGTTCAAACCATTGAAATATCGATTAAAATATCAATTCAAGTAGGGCTGCAGTACACGCACGCGTGGACTGCCTCACCACTACGGAATATGGAATACGCAAAAAGATCCATCCATAAGTCGAAACAAAATAGAATATCATACACGCCATACCGTGTGGCTGCAGTTCACGCTTGCGTGCACTGCTTTGCCACTACAGTGATGTCGTACCCAAATGATCAACGGACCAAAATCAATGAAGGTTCAAATATCGATTCAAAATATCGATACTGTGTGGCTGCAGTGCATGCACGCGTGCACTGCCTCGCCACAACAGCATATACAGAAATAGCAACAAGGCACGAATCAGATAAGTAAGAAAACTGTGATACGAGAGACGTGTGCAAGCATGGTCTCGGCAAATTATGTAGCGCACAGATGTTATGAACTAGAGGGACAATGCATACTACAAATCTGGGTAAAATGGATGTACATTCACATGTATAAAATTAACATGCAGGGAAACCAAAAGAACATAATGAAGCAGAGGAGGCACATGGATGTGCAGGCCAAAAGATGCAGCCTCAACAGTGCATCAATAGTGAACTGCACATAACAAGTTTAGCGACAACAGGAAATTATCATGAAGGAGCACAGATGCAACAAACCCAAGTCTGCAAATTCAAGAAGGCACCAAACAAAAACCAACATCAATGCCCAAGCTCAAAACTGTATATATGTACATACATGAAGATCAATATCAATTGACGACTTGAGTCAACATATAATGATCAAAATGCTTCACAGATCAGAATGCTCAAAGTGAAAATATCAAATGTATCATGAACAAATGACCATGAACATCAAAACTGCTCGGGGATGAATACAAAAATAGTCAAGTATTGCCTATAACAGCAGCTACCACCGGAATGTCCAAGAATGTAACCAAATGTACAAGAATGCCTAAGCTGAGAATACAAACCCAAGTCAAAGCAAGGCCAACACAGTTTCAATCAAGTAAATGCAGAAATTTCAAGCTGAGCAAGGCAGTGGCCGAAGTCATCAGAAGAGTGAAAGTGAGATTATCAGGTTTTAACAAGACAGTGAAGCATGAAACAGTTCACTATCCTACACGTACAGGTACAACCTGAGGTGCCGTCGTGATATTCAATCTACTGGCCAAAGGTGTGAGGGCCGAAGCGAGTACAAAAAGGAAAATGCAAAGTCAACTCGAAGCCATATATAATGACCAACAACAACTCAAGTGATGTCGAAGTCAATGAATCAAACAAGTTCAAAAATCAAGAAATAGCAGTTCGGCAATACAATTACAAGAAGGCATGTACGCATACATATGAATACGCATACATATCTATATAACAATGGAAAAGCATCTGCATAAGCAAGAAACATAGGTAGCTCGATCCAAGCCACCAAGGCAGTGTCGAACCCAAAGCAAAACAACACAAAAATCACTGCCGTGCAATTCAAGTAGCAAAGAAACAACCCAAAGTCAGATGAAATCAACATCGCCAACACAAAAATCGAAAAACCAGAAATCAAAGCCACGTTAGCACACAACAAGCGAGCATACGAATTCGAACCAAGTCCAAATAAACAGAATTGGAACAAGTCAGAAATCAAACTAGGGTTTGAATTAGATGTAAGTGAAGGAATCACTTACCTGATTTGCGAACTTGATCGAATGGAGGAAAGGGACGAACGAGCAAGCCCTAATTTCACAATTGATCATCAGAAAAGCAAAAGCAACGCAAACAAGACAATTGATCATTAGAAGCAGCGCGCAAGAGCAACACAAACCAGATCGAACGACGAAATAAAAACCCCAAATCAACAGAGCCGCCATTTTTCTTCACGAGTCAAAAGAAGTGGATCGGGTCGAATAATAAACAAAAGGGGCCGGCTATGAAAAAGGGGATTAGGGTTTTTAAGAATCCTTATTTTAAATATAAGGGTGTTTTAATTTATTTTGCTTTTGCAAATTTTCACGATCCAAGCAAATGAAAATGTGGGCCGAGAATTCAAAGCCCAAAAATCCTTTTAACCATTTATAAAAGAATTTTAACACAAATTCAAAAACTTCAATTGGCAATTTGCAACAATATTTATCGTTTAAATGTCGATTATTAATCGCAGCGAAATACCGGGTTGTTACACAAATATTAATTTAATACCTATGCTTACAAATGCAATTGTAATTGCAATCAATAAAATACTTCTTATAAGGATTTACTACTCATATATGTTTAATGTATCTATTTCATTATTTATATCTCTATATAAGAAATCTTAAAAAAGAAAATAAAACAAAAAACATATTTTATTTCGAACAAGATATTTTGCATTGTTAAATTATATAACTAATTACATAATTGCTCCTAGGACACACCCATGACTCTGTCATGATGTTTATCTATGAGTAGTCTTATATATGTTAAGACATCATTAGCTTAAGGAAAAGTTTATGAAGTGTCACTTTTGGAAAAAAGATGTTAGGTTTTTTTTGGACATATGGTGTCTGAAAGGGGCATTTCTCTGGGTCTTTGCAATATATAGGCGATTAATAGTTAGAAGAAGGACGAGTTAGTAACTAAGATCCATGGTTTTCCAGATTAGTGGGCTATTGTAGAAATTTCATCATATTTTCTTAAAATTAGCAATATTGTTGATCAAAATAAAAGTGAGGGAGTTAATTTTTAATGGACAGTAGGTGTTAAGAGGTCTCCATTGATTTAAAGCGGATATTAACAAATGCACATATTTTTACAGTACCATATGGTAACCAATATTTAGTAGTACACACGGATGAATGTAATTCAGGAATTGTTAATGCATAGAGACCGAGAAGTGGCATTTTCATGTCGATAATTGCCACCAAATGGAGTTGGGTAAGCAATGCATGGTTTGGAAATTGTAGTTTTCAATTAAATTTTAGAGGTGTTATTTATTTGGGAACGGTGCTAGTTGTAAATGGATCACAAGTCACCTAAATACTTGTTATTTGAAAAGAAGTTAAATATGCATTAGTAGAGATTATTGGGAATTTCCTATGACTTATGGCTTTGAGATAAGATATACTCCAACAAAGAGACACATAGCAGCTAATGCATTAAGCAGGAACTACCTATATATTGTATCCATGATGATTTTTGTGTAGAAATATTTTGAGATGCTATTTACTTGTGAAGTGCATTTAAACATTCATATAATTCAACAATTGTTATACTAACAAGGCTAAAAGGGAGATCAACTTTACTGGAAAGAACAGTTACAGCAAAGAAGAACAACCTAGTGTTAGATGCTATATTAATTGGTTAAAGATGGATGTAAAACCAAATGACTTAAATAATTTTAAGTTGTATTAGGATGGTTGTAATAGAAAAATAAGATTATGTGTTCCAAACTTTGAAAATATTTGAAAAAAAGCATTCAACGAATGTACAAGTTTAACTATTCACATCGAAGATACAAAATACCAAATATGAAGAATCAATTTTAGGAGGGTATGAAATCAGATATAAACAATTTTTTGTAGTGTTTGAGTTGCCAATAATTCAAAGCCAGACATCAAAAGCATAGCCGAATATTACAATTTTTAGTATTTTTGCAATGGAAGTGGGAACAAGCATCGATAAACTTTGTAGATGGTTTGCCTAGATCATTTTTCATGGATGAATATGTATGGGTACTAGTTGAAAGAGTAAATAATATTCTCATTTCATTCTGGTATGATCGAAAAAGTCTGTTTTAACTTTGGCGAGTGATATATAAGAACACTGCAAGGCTTCATGGAGTTTACAGTAGTATTGTATGTAAGTGAGCCCTAATATTTACTAGTTACTTAGAAAATTTTCAACATGCTTTAGGGATAAAGTAAACTTTGGTCATGCATATTAACTGCTAGTATATGGAAAAGTAGAAAGGGCGAGCAAGATACCTACGGATTTACTCGAAATTTTCATTCTTAATTATGTGGGCTCATGGAATACAAGTTGAATTCATAATAACAATAATTATCGTTTAAATAATAGAATGACTTTGTTCGAGGCTTTACACAGAAGGCTATGTAGATCATCTGAACGTTGGATAAAGATGGATGATTCAAATACATAAAAGGGAGGTCATATTAGGGAATATCTTCAGTGACATCATGCTAGAATATTATTTCCTTGAAAACTAGCAAATAATCAAGAGCTTTTAATGATAAAAGGTTAATAAGATAGACTCTATCTTATTTTGTTCACCAAACCCATGTCTTTTCTTAGGACATTCCTGATTAACAACTATCTCATTTTTCTTCTACCCTCCTTTTTCTTCATCTTCCTAACCGTTGGCTTCTTTTCATTCGCATGAGATTAATACCCATCTTCTATCATGGTCCTTTCCAGTACCATCTGTACCTTTAACCTTAAGTCTATCACTAACCTCATCACAATATTCATCCTCGCCGCTAAACTTCTCGACTCTCTTTTTGTCCTCACCTTATTCTTTTTTTCCTCTCTTAAATTTTTTCTGCTACCAATGCCACGCCTTTCTGTTAAGGAAGAGTTGGAAAAGATTGGTTGAAGTATATGTGTTAATCTGGAAAAAGAAGTGGAAGGAACTTGTACCTAAGAAAGATACTAGCATCATTTTAAGCTTACTCCAAGGTCAAAATCTTGAATAAGTCTCCTTTAAAGACTTAACCTCCTCTTCTAGAGTTGTGATTTTAGCCTTATCCTTATCAGGTTCAGTTCTATACTTCTCCATTTTGTTTTTGGATTGCATAAGTTCATCATCCTTCTCTCTTAATTTTTTATTTTACGCATTTAACTGACATTAGAGTTCCTGTATTTTCTTTAAAATAGAGTTTCAGTGATAGATTTAGAAGTAGTTTCTTTTTTTTCAAATCCTCACATCCCCTCATGTAGTAGAAATACGCTTCTTGATGTACAGGTGCATGCAATCACCTTAGATACTCTACAATTAAAATAACCTAACACTAACTCACCAAATAAACAATTTTATGCTCTTAATGGAGCAAAAAAATAAACATCAGGGTTATCTTGGACATGTACTAATAGACTGGAACTCTCATAAATTGTAACGACCTAAATTTTTTAAATCTTCAAATTACAATATTTAATTTATTTAAATATTCTAATTTGAGTTTTAATTATAATAAAATATGTTGGCAAATAAATTTGCTAATCCCGAAATTGCTGGGAAAATTGAGTTTAATCAAGAAGAAGCCTTGTAGAGGCTTATCAAAGCTACTAATGCATAAAGAGTGTCCATAGCAATGCTTGGAGTTGTTGTCATAGTTATAGCCGTTAGAGTAATTCAAAGTCACATATGCTAGGTAAGTATAAGATTGCAGTCTTTGGATTGAAGTCAACTACGCTATGCCAACCATGAAGTCATGACGGTTCATATACGCATTATGTAAAGTCGCAAGCATGTTCAAATCACATGTTCAAACTGATTATACATATGCTATGCTATACCTCTGTTCAATATTCAAAATCCTATGTATACAATGCTCCAAAATTATAATATGTGCTAAAATCTCCCAAATTGATTTAGGGTTTACAATGTAAGAAATGAAAGAAGAGAAAAATCCATCCTTAAAATGGTACCCTAGGGTTGTATTTATAGAGGTGAGCGGCCTTCTCTTCGCATCTTGAGTCTTCATCTAGCTTCGACTTCGTCGGTGCTTAAAATTGGCCTTTTCGCTACTATGCCTTTGGCAGGGTTGACTTCAGTGAGGTTGGACTTTAATTATGTTAATTTAGCTTTTGTCTTCATAGTTGGATATCATATATAAGAGGCTGCATTGTCTCATTCTTAACATCTTCGATGTTAACATCAATTAGCATTGGTATAGAATGACATCATCGAAGTGCGGTGATATATGATGCCATCTTTCTATAATATAGAGGTTTTCGCAATAGTTCATGATGAGCTTATCGCCATGGTTTGGGTCTTCGCTTTACTTAATGTCTTCAATGGTGCCATACCTTTAGAGAGCTTGTGAAGTGTGGCACTGCTTGTACATGGATGGAGTGAGAAGTGATTATTGGTGAAGTAGTGTATACCCTTGTGTAATAACACCTTCGAGGAGCTCGTGTGGCGAGCTACGGATAGAGCTTTACATCGATGAAATAAATTATGATCACTCCGACACTCTTTAATGGCTTACAAATTGGGTTGTATTCGACCTCTTTGCTTGTTTGTCCACATGCGACACTATGTATGCTTTATTGTGGCAGAAGTGCTATGCTTAACCTCTTAAACGTTGATTCATGAATATTTTACTGGCTATGTGTCTTCGATGTTGATAATTGAAACAAAGTCATGGCATGTTGAACTTCTTCAACAAGAATTATAGTAGTAGGATTTTCCCTCCCAGTGTAAAGGAGTCTTTGGTTTTTCAAGCCAATAATATCGGTGACGTCCTATCCCACCTTTTGGTCTTCCCACGCTAATGTTGACCGCTCATTTAAAACTAATCAGTCGGTTCTCATATGCCTGCTCCTATAAATACACGAATTCTTTCCCTTTTTATTTTACATATCTCTACTATTAATAAAGAAAATTGGTTGAACTAATTTACTTGGTGTCTTTTTGAAATTCCAAAAATGCCCTTACTTTCCGTTTACATTTTTGCATTCAAACAAAATATCAACGTATATAATAATACAAACAGCCCATGTGCGAAGCATGGGCCCATACTAATAACTCGGAAAGTAAATTCGAACAAGAATCTAGCTATCAATTGCAAATCTGAGCTATTTGATAACAATTTTCTTAACTAATGTATGATCTCTCACCTACTCGAATTTCAAATATATTTTCACTATTTTCCGATTGAAATCACCATCATTGTTTTAGTATGAATTTTTCTGTTATCAAATCAACGATTGAATTCAGTCATCCGATTCTACTTCTTAATTTTTTTAATCAAATTTCGATTAGTAGTTCTATTAACATTTTACATGTAGTATCCCTTCATTGATTTTAGTATCGCTTCATTGAGTTTAATCTGACAAGTTACTTAGGAATAGAGATTTAGAAATTTGGGGATTTTATTGGTTTTGTGGATTTGATTTGAATCTTATCGACCTCGGATTAAATTTTGGACTAGATCTAAAAGTTTTCATATTCGTCAATCTCAGCGAATGGCGAATTTAATTTAGACTAGTAACAGAGTTATATTACTAGTTGGTGTAAGCATTTCATCAAATACATTGTAGTTCGGTTAGCGGTAATGATAATTTGTTTGATTCACAGTCCTTTATTGTACAACCTCGACGACACTCGTAGCTTTACTAAGATGGTCGAAGTTAATATCCTCTACAATCTTCTTAGTTTACTAATGAATGTTTTTAGCACGAAGCTTTTTTTATTACAGATGATGTGTTAATGATAAAGGTAACCTTAATATCAGTTTTCATCATAATGACGTTGGCCATTCTCGATGATATTATACTTGTTGTGTTTAATAAAGCCTTGTGTCGTTGTGGTACCTCACTGGTTAAGGGTTTTCATATTGTAAGCAACTTAAACAAAGTGACTCGCTTGAAATCATGCACACCGCCAAATTTAGTAATATTATTTGTAAGTTAATCAAGGATAACAGTGTCGAAGCCATCTTAAACCTTGTCGACTAAGTTGAAGTATGGTAACTTTTAATTGGAAGCACAGAAGTCATTGGCAATGTTTGTGTTGATTAGATGCATTGACTTATCTCATCGACTCTTGTTTACAAGTATATTTTAACTGCCAGACCCTCACCGCTGTCCTTTACTTTCATAATCACTTTTAATATTGCAAGTGGGACTTGTACGACATCGACACTCTTGATACCACTTCTTTTGGTACGTTGTAAGTTTTCTAACCATCTATTATGCCTCTAATCCATATTGTTGCTATTCGTTGGTATTGACACCATCATTATTTCAATATTAAGCATAGTTATTCAGTTTACTTTTTATCGGTTTCAATATGAACATCATTCTTTATTATATCACTATTCATGGTCCTATCATCATATCCGGTTTCAAACTATTTAACCTTTAACGTTTATCATTATTTATGATTATTTGACGTTTGGTGGTGATTAATTTTATAAGCATCACATGTCCACTCCCAATTTATAACCCTTTCACGAGGCCTCCTAGTAGTATTAGAGTTCAGATTTTGTAGCACACTTATTGAATGTCATTAGAGTGTTATTGTTTCATAAATATCGTTACTTCAAAGAGTGGTAGAATATTTAGGCAATAATTTCTAGATTTAAATCATGCATGAAAATTTCATAAATCATGGTATTTTTCTAAGTTTGGAGGATTATTACCTGGTAGGTAAATGGAAGGCCATGGGAAGAAGCCCTCTAAGAGAGTTGTTGAAGAGACCAAATCTTCGCCCTTAGGCAACAAGAAAGAAGATGTTTTCAAATCATCGTATATCACCTTCCAGACCGAGGTGGATTCCATTCTTAGTTAATTCAGGATTACTGAGTTTGAAGCTATCCCTCAGGACCTTCGGACAACACTATGACCAACTGAAGGGATATTTCGCTTTCTCCGCTTTACATATTTAGCACACCAGATATCTTCCTTTTCCTGGATTTCTTCTAAGATACCTAAAGCATCTGGATATTGTGCCGATCTAGTCCTTACCAAATTCTTACACACAACTAAGTTGCTTAGAAGTTTTAGCTCAAGAAGCCAATCTTCCCTCTCTTAGTCCTAGGATTCTCCATCACATAACTAGCCCTGCTAAAGTTGGTGATCAACCAAGCTGTCAATTGTATTGGTTTCATCCTTATCAAAAAGGCTTTATTTCTATTATGAGATTACAAGTCTTACAAAACCTCCTATGAATATTGAACGTTGAAAACAAAATATCTTATTTAAGTTGTCAAGATGTACTAAATGGCTTCCAAATAATGGAAAAGCATTCATCATGAATCATTACCGTAAGCAGTTAATAGGGAACAAATCCATCAAAATGGAATTTATTAAGAAAGGAAAGATTCAAAAAAATATTTTTATAGATTATTTCAGTCAAATAGAGCAAAAAAAGCCAACAAACCATTAGCAAGATGATTGTTACGTCGAGACAAAGCAAGGAAGAGACTCAAGAGCTCAAAAGTAAAATCACTATCCAATGCTATAATTTTTGAGCTACAAGGTTTAGACTAGATTTATAAAGATCACTTGGAAAAGGATAATAAGATTCCAAAGTGATAAAAGATATCTCGGATTATTGGTTTGCTTCGGATTCCAAAACACTCATAATCTAGATTTCCACTTAGATTAAATTGTTCTACATGGTTAAATTTTGAAATCGTATCACTCCAATATAACTATATCGAATTCTAAAAGCATTCACGGTACCTACCTTAGTATGGATTCAATATATGATCAATGCAAAGTATCCAATGTAATTATGGTATTTCCATCTACAAGAGTGAGAGAGCTAATTACCAATGAAGTTACAAAGTGCAATAAAAAGGAAAACTATCCCTAAAAGCCATGGATTCAACAAAAGGGCTACGTATATAAAGGAAAGGTTCCTAACTCTTACTACAAAGAAAATTGGATAAGATAACTATCACTCATATTTTGGATATATTAAGCCACAACAGGATACATTCCTTATACGTAATAAGTCATGCTTTCAATTAAGGTTAAGATTGAAACCCATTAAAGGGTTAAGATATAAAAGGAAATTCTAGGATTTGATCAATGGATTAAAATGGCCAAGTAAATGCCTAAACTTCAAGGAAGAATAATCAAGCATTACAAGTACAAAATAAGAGGAATATCCTTTCAAAAAGGAAGTTTAGTGCTCGAAAAAGTTATGGCAAATAATAAAATCAAGTGAGTGGAATGCTCGGGATAAATTTGAAAGTATCCCCAATCATACACAAAGTAATTCCACTTGGAACTTATAAACTATGCTGACCAAATGGCAATGTCAATGCAAACATTTATGGCAATATTTTTCATCAACGGGTGAAGAAAGGAAAAATCTATTATCACGATTAGGAAAAGGAGTAGGATACTCTTCAAATAAAAGGTTCATCCATCAAAGGTTTGACTGCAAGAGGTCTCGCCCATCAATGGCCCCATCCATCAAAGGCTGGACCGTAAGAGGTCCCGACCATTAAAGGCCCCAGACATCAAAGGCTTGAACGTAAGTGGTCTTGGCCATCAAAGGCCTTAAGCCTTCAGTGCCTCCCATTAAAGGCCTCTTTGAAGTGCTTCCTAAAGGGAGGTCAAGTAAGCCTTTAGTACCTGCCATCATATTGCCTCACTAAAGCACCTAGAAGCCTCCAACGCCATCATCAAATGCCTCGATGAAGCGTCTCCTAGATGGAGGTAGGTTAAACCTTTAGTGCTTTCATCAAAGGCCTTTCTAAAGAATCGAAAAAGCCTTTAACTCCTGCCTATATGGCTTGGTTAAAGAGCCTCCTAGAGAGAAAGGACGGAGTAAGCCTTTAGTGCCAGTCATCAAAGGCCTCACTTAAGCACCAAAATCTTCAAAAGGAAGATCAATCAAAATCAATAGCCAAGTAGTGCTCCAATGTCAATCAAAATCAAGATCCAAGTGTGCTCCCAATCAAAATCAGTGCCAAGTAGTGCTCCCAAGTCGATCAAAATTCAAGCCAAGTAGTGCTTCAAATCAAATCAAGTTTTCTAAAGGAAAGTCCATAAAATATGAGCTATTTTTGCTCCCCAACAAATACAATTTTCAGCCACCAGATAAGTGTTTCAGGATTTCTATTATTATTTCCACATAAGGGTTTCTAGACTTCTATTATTATTTCCGTACAAGGGTTTCTGGACTTCTATTATTATTTCCAAACAAGGGTTTCTGGACTTCTAAGGATTTTTGGACTTCTATTATTAATGGTAGATATGTTTTTTTGGTCTTCTATTATTAATGCCAGATATGGATTTCTGTTGTTCTATTATTAATGCTAGACATAGATTTTTGGTGTTCTATTATTATCAGAAGGATTTTCGGTCTTCTATTAATGGTGGTAGATATGGATTTCTGGTAGTCTATTATTAATGCTAAACACAGATTTCTGGTCTTCTATTATTATTAGATGGATTTCAAGTCTTTCATTATTCCTAGATAAAGTTTTCTGGTCTTCCAATTATAATCAGTTGGATTTCTAGTCTTATATTATCATTGCAAGATATTGGTTTCTGGTCTTCTCCTATTATTATTTAAATACGAATTCCTGGTCTCCCATTATTAGCAGAGAAAGATTTCTGGTATCTCTGCCTATAATATGACCAAATATCTTTTGGGCTCTTGCTCAAAAATTTACCGTCATTTATTAATCTCTTGATATAAACTTACAAACTAAAAATTGCATTAGAAAATGTAGGCAATAGTTGCCAGTTAGTACCCAAAAGGATAACTACTAACGAAAAGTATCATTTACTCCATGTTGTACATAAAAACATGGCTGGTAAGAGAATCTTATTAAGGATTGGGCAATGCAAAGGAATTTTTGGTTTTACCCTAAAGATTAAAAACTTCTCTCATATAAGGGCTAAATGTCATTCATATAATTTCAACATCAGAAGTAATGCTATAAGAGTAATGTTGCACTTCATCGCTTCGATGATAGAATATCTCTTCGAAGGCGTGTTTTACTGCATTTCATTACTAAGCTGGGGAGGTTGTCGATCTTAGTCACATCGCTGATTACCGACGCCATACACAATTGACTTTGAAGACAACCTCTTAATAACTTTGGGATACTGCTCTAAGTTGACATCAAGGGTCAATAACATCAAAGGAGAACTAAGTGACATTGCTCTTCGTCAATATAAGTGTAAACGACGTCGCATGTAATCGAAGAAACAAGAGCATCGAATGCAATCAATTTCTTAATCCATCAGTGAGTGTCAAAGTGATTTATGGTGCATTTCATTGGTGCAACACTCTAATGACATCACTATGCACTAATGGTCTTCACAACGATCCCATCGCCGATCGTTACAAAGGCTGTCAATATTGTATAAAGCAACATCATATTTCACAACACTTCGAAGATACTATACTATGGTAGCATCAAGGATTATCAACATCAAAGGAACATAAATGATGTCACCTTCTATGGATATCACACACAATCTATGCCACACATGACCAACGATACATGTTGTCAAAGCCACGACTAATCAATGCCACCTTCTCTTCAATGCTACCCTTACTCCATGTCGGCTCTCTTCAATATCAATTAACAAGTCATACCATGTTTATTCTACACTGCTCAAGGTCCTTATCACTTATTATTCATATCGTGCATAATTGAAGTTGCATATTATTGAGTCCAAGAAGGATATTAACCAAAACCATGTCAAGGCCATGAAGTAAGGACATATTTCATGGTTAATGATGATTGCACAATAGTAATGCTAGAGCGTGTCAAAAATAATGCAAGAAAAAGGGATTAGAGTAATTCACAAAGCAAGTTCAAGAAGATTTGGTGCATTTTTCTTCATAAAACTTCAAAAAGCTTCATATTCCACTATATGTTTCATGGCACCAAAAGTCCCACATCGTCAACTTAAGCAACCCGACTTCCTTCCAACCGCTATAAACATAGATGTACCTATTTATAGAAATGGGTCTTTTAACTTCTTTCCCTCTCTTAGCATAAACCATTTTTAGACTTGAAATTTTCTAAGTTCTTTCATGAGATTGAGAATTATTGTAATGACAAATGGCCAATGAAGAAGGAGGACACATGACATTTGCATAAAAGGATTTGAAAAATTGGATATTTGCACATTTGTACCATATTATGATTGAATAAAGGAACGCGACTTTCCTATTTTTCATATCAACTTATGGATTTGCATATTCTATCTTTTGAACTTATGAACTATTATTTAAACAAACTTAGAAATTATCACAAAACCAAGGGATATATTTGGATCTTCTTCGAATATACCAGCTTGTACAACCATTTAGGTGTTGGAGAATTTATTTGTTAACAAAATATATGTTTTAAATAATTGCTCGATTTTTGGTGAAAAGTTTTTAATTTAAATTTTATAGGATTTTTCCAAAAAATTTATTTTGAAAAATAACTAAATTTTCGTTTGACAAACACATTTCATATTTTCTTACTGTATGAAAACGCACACCTCAACCCAACTTTGTTTCCATTTCATTTTCTAAATGACTACACAGTAAGATACCAAACACAGACATACATATGTGTGCACTTGTGTGTGTGAGTCTATTTATGTGGATTGCATGTGCGTTTCTTGGGTGGCTGCGTATATGCATAGTAGTGCAAGTGCAGGTATACTATCAAAGGGAGGTGATGGCAGTGGCATGGTTGGAGGTGAGGAGAAGATGGCACTATTGTTAATGGGGGTGGAGGGCGGTAGAATGTGGAATTTGGAGTCTTGGGCTTTGGGCTTGGGCCTTTGCATGAGTTTAGTCGGCTGTAGGGTGTATGCTTGCATGTGATGGAAGGTGGTGTTGGCCACGACGTGTATATGAATGAGGGGGAAGGTGTTAAGGTTATACGGCTTTGGTTTGTAGAGTTTTGGAAGTGAGGCGAGTTTGTTTGGTAGGTGCATGCATGAAGTGAAGGGAGGAAGATATTGCCTGGAGTGAATTAGAAAGAAGTTGGAGCTACTATTCCTACAAAAGGTTTTTTCAAAAAAGTCCAAGCTAATTTGTATAATTGCATACGTGAGATGAAGCGGTCGGGTCTGGAGCTTTTGGGCCGAGCCTTTTATTATGGGGTGAGGGTTTAAATGTTTTAAATTGTTTAATTATTTATGTATTTAGGTGTGTTAGACTGTAAAATGCATAACTCTCTCATATAGAATCCGTTTTACCCATGGACTTTTGCAATGGACTCGTATTGACTAGTAAGACATTATAGTGTGACTTATTGATAAGTTTGATGATGTATAATATTATTATAAAATGACAGGTACTGAATTTAATTACATTATTTCAAATAATAACGTCAATAATTATACCTTAATTGATGATATCTATTGGCCAAATAAAACACCGATATATTAAAATTTAATTTAATAGATTATTAATGACATCTATTTAGCATAATAAAATACCGTTCTATGATAAATAAATTATGTAGAATTTTGATGACATCAGTTAACAGAATGAATCCTAGTTCTGCTATTATATTAATTCGGACATTTATTTATATACTAGTTAATTAATATGCACTACTGGATAAGTGATGGATTTCACTAGAGATTTTGAATGAAGATTTTATTTACATATATGGTGCACATGTAAATACCAGTTATGTGACATGAAAGTTAAGTTGAATTAAATTGTAGTTTGATTTAGTACCATTGTGGTCGCTAGGCCTCTTTTCGAATTTGCAAAGTTATGGGTTGAATTTAACTCCAAGTTTATAACAATTTAATGTTAATTGTTATTTTTATTTTCTTTATTTAAGATATTTAAGTCATTTAAATTAATTATATTACCAATGTTATTTAATTTTATCATCAGTATTTGTTTAAGTTAATCAATTAAATTAATTACGGTCTAAGTTAATTAGTTGTTTTGATTTATAATGTTTTATATTTAATTTCTTATTTTTTTAAAATGATACTTAAAAGTTAATTACTTTTTATATAATGATGTTTTAAAAGTTTAATTAATTGATTATTTACGACATTTTAAGGAAATTAATTATTATATTAATAGTATTTAAATTTAATTAATTAATGTGACTACATATGTTTAAAGGTAATTAATTGATTTAATTAGTTGTGTTGAATTAATAAAGGAGTTTAAATAAATAGATTTATATAAGAAAATTTAATTAACGAAAAGGGATTTATTTAAGGAGATTTATGAATGATAATTTATAAAGAAGATTTTAAATGATATTTTGAAGTAGGGATTTATAAATGGCAATTTTTAAATAAAAGAATCGATTTATAAAGTGGTATTTTCGAGATAGCAGAGATTGTGATATGTGTGTGTGTGTGTGTGTGTGCATACATAAGATTTATGAAAATGGGTTTCTGGATCACAAAATGTCTTTTTAAAGGATTTTTATAAAAATTATTATAAAGAAGCTTATAGAAGGATATTTATAAAGAGTTTATGAATAGAACCGATTTTATAAATGAAAGAAAGTTTACAGGTCATTTTTGAGATTTGTAAAGAAGTTTTAGAAATTAATTTGGACATTTATCAAGGTATTTGTAAATATGAAATGTGCTTATAAAAAGGGAGTTTTATAAAAGAAATGAGATTTGTTTTCACCATTTAATCCTTCTTAATTATGGTGGTATGGAACATTCTTTCCATACTTAACACCAATGGATAAGTGGTTTGGTTTTATAATAAGTAACTGTAATTTGTTTGGCGCATTTAAATATGAATTTGGAAAAGATAAAATCTTCCTTAAATTTTGTAAGTATACTTATACATATGAAATAAGTATATGAATGTTTTCCAAGTATTGAAAAGAGTATAAGAGGTTTGTGAAAATATCCTTCGTATAGGTATTTTGAATGAAAAGATTTGAAAGTGATTTAATGTACGGAAAGATTAATTATTAGAGGCTTGGTAGATCCCATATAGAATTAAATCTGTGTTCATTGTTGTTTGTTTGATAGAAAATAATTGACTATCAAATCTTGGCCAAAATATAACTTTGGAAATATCTAGGAGAAACACGTAATTTATATGGCACATCTACTTTGATGATGCTGTACTGTGCATATAAATCACATTTTGTTCTTCTAGAACAAATAATAACTAGATCCATCCATTTAAATGGTTAGCGGCGATCCCCGCTCTTATCTATTATCTCATTATTTTTGAAAGAACTGAAGTTGATTTTGCCGAAAATTAGCAAATGTTGTTTCAAAGAAACCGGGATCAGATCTGATTGGTGATGTTCATGCATGACATGTGGTTCTCGCATTGTGAAAGATGTAACAAAACTTTGTCTCTTACCACTACATGTTCCTTTATAGGTTAGTTTGCTAGGTACTTATACTCAAGAGGTTGGTTGTAAAATTAATATCGAGGTTACATTTGTAGTCACCTTCGAAAAGGGAGAATGTAACATGTGGTATCAGAGCTGAAGGTTATGCGAGAACCTTGGCTTTGGTGGGGGTAAACTCAATAGAGATAGGGTAAGTGATACCCTAGAATGAGTTTGAGTGTATTATATATAAGAGCATGTATTTGTTAGTGCTATAAAAATGTTTATATTATGTTGATTGGTATGTTGAGTGGCGTTTGCAACTAAATTGGTCACAAACACCCAAGAATAATTTTTGTAGAGAAGTAAGTGAAGAAAAACAAAATTAACTTAAGTAGATGAATTAATAAGTAACATAAAATCAATTATAATCAGAGACACAGAGATTTATAGTGGTTCGGCATTGTATGTCTACATCCACTTTGAAGATTATCCTTTATTAACCACATATAAATCTAATTACACCAGTAGAGAATAACAAGTACTTGATTACAATAGAGTCTATAGTAACAAGCAACATAAATATCCTCTGAATGACCCATTAGACTAGTATTTATAGATGAAGACAACCATGTATCTCTCTGAAATTTTGGTTGAAGGACCTTCTAATCCACATGGGCCCACTAGAGGGATCGCTAGGCCCAATTCCCAAAGAGAAGGGATCCATATCGATCCATTCTGTGGTCGATTTTAGGGAGCGATCCCTTTAGTGGCTTCCTTATGCAAAAACACGCTTAGCCTCCAATTTTCATATCATTTAGATCATTTGAACTTGTGTTGTTGCTTGATATCTGATTCAACTGACCTGAATATTATCTTCTGTCGATCCCTCTCAAGGGGGGTATACCGATCCCTCCAATTTTGTTCTATTGATGTGGGATCGCTAGGGCAGGTTCCTTAGGGTCCTTACATCTTGCTCCTTAAATTTCATGTGCTTTGGACTTGTAGATCTTGAGATATTGATTGTTTTCTACAAGAATGCTTTTGTAGTTTGATGTTTGCCGATCCATCTTGTAGCCAAACTATGCTGATCCCTCCTATGCATTGAACCATATCCCATACTTTGAACATTCTATGTTGCGTATCTATCAATTCCATTCAATTTTGACTTCATATTTCCATCTATACAACTTCTGGCCCTACAATCATCACTTTGGAATCGTCGGCCTTAATGGCCGTCAAAGCTGACTCATGCAATCAGTTCAATATAACCGGGCTAGAATGCCGGATAACACTTGCACTCTAAAGTAGTTCTTGTAATGAACATGGCATGATTTGAATCATCGAGAAGAGATCCATCCAGCTTTTGAATGGTTGCCATTCCCTTGTCAAATTATTTCTCAAGGTGCTAAATTTATGATTGATCGTCATGATGCTTGGTCGATTTCCCTTATATAAATCCAGGGTTATTTTTTATCAATTGACATATAAATCCGATTCTACGAGACTATTAAGCTTTTGCTATCCGGTCCAGCCTCAAACTTAGAAGCTCCAGGTTTTATTTCAATTTCTATTGATTTTATCAGTTGAACTTTTAGGTCACACATGCATATTTATATACACGTTTAAGTTGTTGGCTCCCAGACATGTTTGTACACTCATGAGTCATCGCCGATTTTCATGGCATTTTGTATGTACATGCTTTCAATAATTTCTATGCCCGTATTTATTTGTATAAATACCTATAGCCGATCCTTATCATTTACCATTTTTCTAATTTTTTTTGCAGGGATTGGCACATCTTCCATTTCTTATATCTATAGGGATCGTCATACCTCTTTCCGACCCCTCTCTATCTTTATAAGACCATGCGTTTACCCATGGGGTTCGGCATACATGTAACCAAACCCTTCTATTTTTTTTGCTTATGACTATTGACCAAACTTTCAATTCTTCACACCATCCCGACCCCTTTTTCCTTTATATAAGACATCACTTTACTTCTCTTACTTCACTCATCCAACTTCCTTATAAATTTACACCAAACCCTTCTTCCCCCATATGCAAAACCGAACCTTCTAATCCTTAGCTTGAAATTCATTTGCAGTATCGCCTATCTATGAGCTTATCTCTTCTCTCCTTTCACTTCATACATCCTCAAACATTCTCCCACATCCTAACTCAAATAATCATATAGGTAAGCCTTCTCACTTTTATCTTTTGGTTATATGATGAGGTAAAGGATTTTGGAGTTTGGTGCAATGATGGAATAACAGTCGAATTTGTTTAGAAGAGATGAAACATTGAATATGGAGAGGTTCGGCAGAGCGAATGAAGAGGAAGGATGAGGAAGATAGAGCAGAGGACGGGTAGGTATTGGAGTTTTGAACATATATCGATCCCTCGGCGTAGAGGCTTGAAGTAAGAGGGTGAAGTAGAGGGATAAGTTGGATTAGGGATCGGTAATCTTTAGTGTGAGAGAGGGTTGGATTAGAAATCAGCAGTCTTTGGTGTGAGAGAGGGATCAGTGTGATTTGTAGAAGTGAAAAGGATCGGTAGGATTATGTTATGGTGAGGGATTGGTAGAAAGGCTTTAGGATGGGGATTGGTATAAAGGGTTCGACATATAGGAATCAATGCACATATTTTCTGAATTCATAACCTAATCCAAATTGACTTGTTTGGATAATTACTACCAATTCACCTCAACAAACTTAAATATATGATGACAATGAATAATAAAACTTCCGTATTTACTATCAAACTTAAGATCGAACAATCAAATCCTTAGAACTTTCATCATGAACTTAAACATAGCATATGGACTTGAATGACAAATTTCACATTTTGATATGCCGATAATGGATCCCAAATCTTTCATAGTTGATCGATCTCCTTGCCAGTTGAGACGGTCAGCGATGACGGTCACTTTGGTTGAAATCCAAAGTCTCTTCATTTAACCTCGTTCTTATTTTAAGTTATTTATCTATGTGATACACCACACTACATTGTACTAGTTCACACTTAGCACGGGGGGAAAGGTAATTTTTTCTAACCTCGATTGTCTACCGAGTATTGTTAATATGGAGTTCAGATGCTCATAAAGTTTATCGGCAATGTCTTCTGAACCAGCTCTGCAACATAGCGATCCTAAAGCAAAATCGAACTCTGCAACTATATCTGCCAGGCCTTCTTTTAGTCAGCAAGCTGAAGAAATGGAAATTTTTGGCCTGTCAGTCAATCTTTCTTCAAATGTTTTAGTACTTCCGGTGGAGCATGTAAGTCCTTCTCCCGACGCAGTAAAAGGTGCCATTCTCTTGGATAACCTGATAGATTCTCAAGCTTCCCGAATTGGTGAGAATGCCCTTTGCAGGCTCTGTTCCCTGCATGGAATTTCATTCGTAGATGCCCTGGTTCCTTGTAAATGACAGGCCTTACTGCCCTCGAAGGGGTACATAGCATGCAACAAATTTATGTGTTGGGCCTGATGCCTTCCACTCTTCAATTCGTTTATCCGAGAGATGTTAGGAGATCATGGATTAGCTCCCCCTCAACTTCACTCGAACAGCTACGCCTTCCTTCTTGGAACTTTTCTACTATTCATAATCATTTTTTCAACCACTAACTCCCAAGGACATAAGATTCATTCACAACTTAAAACGACGATCAGGAAGTCCTTTCTATGTCTTCCTCAAGCCTTCGCATGAGACGACCCGACTTCCTATCACCAGGAAATTGCATCATCTTGAAGGAAGAAAAGGGATAGAAGAAGAAAAGAAAGAGAAAGAAAGAAACAACAACAATAGAGAACTCACAGCAGAACGAATGAAATATAATATATCATATAAAATATTACATAGAATCATATTATATCAAAGTACACCACATATACAACACAGATTAGACAGTTATAATCTTCTGTCTAACTATACAACTCACAATACACAAGAAACAGATACCAACAAACACAGCGGAACCAATATATAACTACACGTGGAAGCCTCTTGCTCCATATCTCCTTTAGAATTTATCAAGCAAACCTGAATCACTTGACTACTCATATATAATATGAGCACCCAAGAGTTTAATAAAACAGAAAATAAATACTCGGGTCAGACAGGGGTCTGGTGTGAGTAAACGGGTTTAAATTGCTTAACTTTAGAAAAAACCTTTGAAAAGAAAAGGTATCACGTAAGACTTCCCACACATAAATATAGGAAAGTTTTTACCTTACGCTAACCAAAACATTTGATAGGAAATCCAGTGATATTATAATAGGGACTAGGGTTTTCAAAATAAAATACAGAAATAGATGGAATGCTTACATCTCACATTTCAACATAGTTGGGCACGATCAAAACCATACAGGCACTTATTGGATTTTGGATTCCATCAATGGCAGGGCTACTGGGGTACCGCCCGTCACAGTACGTGGCCTAGATCAATGTACCGAGGAGTACACCCGCTCCCCTGCAACACAAGGCCGGAACCATCCCTTACTGGACGGTCCCGAACAAGACAACCCACAGTTGGCGCGCGATTCCAACTGCCCACACAGCCAAATAAAAAGGGACTTCTAGACAGGGGAAAATCTTGCTCTCCAGTGGGAGCTACCCACGAAGCCTTGCTGCACCTCCCCTGTTTTAGCATTCCCGGTTGATGAGGCTTGAGGCTGCGATTACCTTTATAGAACACATCTATCTTAGAATGCTCATTGTCCACCTGACGATGTTCTGAAAGCATTCAATCCATAAAAGTTCGTTCCGGGTTCAAACGAAACTGAAGGCACTATCTCGTTGCACTCATTTTGGAATCACCCTCAGAGTCAACGACCATAGCCCTTGCACTCTAAATCACCATCTCGAACCTATAAGTACTATTCCGTCAAACTCATTACGGATTCACGCACAGAGTTATACTGACGTATAGTTCTTACACCTCGAGTCTTCACTTGCTCCACTTGGATTCACGACCTAACGTTTAATTGGAATCGATGTGGTTTTCGGATTCCAAATATGGATACCCGATCCCAGTCTCACCGAAACCAAATGCTATTTTAATGTCCAAGTTGTTCTTAAGGGTTTTAAACAGTTTGACTTATATTCAGGATGATATAACAAATAGATGAATTACATTATCATAATAGATAAATCATATCAACCATTCATCCCACAAAGCAGCATATCACATATTTCACAGACATCCAAATTATCCAGTATCAAGCAATCACCCAATATCAATCATCCAATATCAACCATCCAAGATCAATCAATCATCCATAAGAAGAATTGACTAGCTCTTAATCAATTGGATTACTTAAATCATTCTTCATTTATTTACTTCAAATAAATAGATTAATCATCTTTAATTAATCTTCCTTGATTAATTATATTTTAATTACATTCAAGTAATTATCCTTAACCATATTAAGTAATTAACCTTTAATTACTATCATTAATTACAATAATTAATGATCCTTCATTAATTAATTAACTATAATTAGTTACATTAAACCTCAATTAATTACAATTAATTTATCATACTTTAATTAATTACTTTTATTAATCAACCTTGATTAATTACTAATGATCCTTATTAAATAAACAATTACTTTAAATAAATTAAATAATTAACTTGTAATTAATCATCTCATTAATTAGTCTTAATTAATCATAAATAGTAATTAACAATTTGTGATTACTTATCTTAATTAATTAACTTCTTAATTAATTATAATAACCTTTGATTAATTATTCTAATTAATTAATCTTTAATTACTTCATTAAGTAATTATTAATCAATTTAAATTAACAATTAATCTTTAATTAATTACTTTATTAATTAATTACAAATTTTAATTAATTACCCATAGTAATTAATTTTAAATTAATCACCTTCACAAATTAATCAATCTCATTAATTAATTAACTAAATAAATTAAGTAATTAACTCTTAATTACTTAACAAGTAATTATCTCTAATTACTTCATTAATAATTCTTAATTAATTTCTTAATTAATTAAATAATTACCTCCATCATTAAATAATCCTTAATTCATTAATTAATTAATTACTCCATAATTAATTAACTTCAAACAATTAACTTAATTAATTCCCTAATTGATTACATCAAGTGATTATCCATTAATCACTTTCATTTAATTACTTCCATAAGTAATTTCCTCTAATTACTTCCATAAGTAATTACCTTCTTAATTACATTCAATAATTAACCATTAATTACTTCATTAAGTAATTACACTTAATTAATTCATAATCAAGTGAATATTTAAAAATTAAATAAACAATTAGCTAATTATTTAAGATTAATTAAATAATTAATTAACTTCTTATATTTTAAAATCCTTAAATAATTAAGAAAACATGATTCTTAATTAAACTTTTACTTATTTACAAATCATATTTATTAGGTACTCTCAAATTCATGTCAAAATAATTTAACATTATTTATCTTCATAAATAAATTATTCGAAATAAATCAAATTTTAATAACTTAAAACAACATATTCTATTTTGTCTACAAAATTATAACTATAACTTTATTTGAGAATAAGATATTAAGAAATCAAATTTTAAAATTTAAAACACTTTAAACATCTAATTCAAACTCATTCATTTTCATTATAAATTTAAAACTTAGTTTTTAAACATTTCTTAAACTTTGATTTACTACTTTAAAATGACAAAATTTCTTTTGAATTAAAATTCAAAACTATTCTTTAAAAATTCAAAATTTAATTTAATTAATTATTTTCAAAAGAAAACATCTTAACAATTTAAATTTTGAAAATAAATTCAATTAATACTTTTTTTTAAAGTTTGATTAATATTTACTTCATAGAACAAGCTTAACTTTTATAAATTTGCTTCCTCTTATAAAAACTTAAGCATTGATTTCATTTATTCAAACAACAAGTGTAGTTTGCAAATCCTAATATCTGTTTACAGAATTAAACAAATAGGCATACAACCTAAAAAAAAAACTCGAGTCGAACCCCCAAACTTCACGAGCCTTCCCCCGAAGCAAAACTCATCTACCACCACTTCGAGACGATACAGGAAAAACACGAGCTTCGTACGAAAATTCCCATTTCTTCTCCCAAAACTCAATTCACAGCCAAACTTGCCGTCCCAACATGCACGGTGCACGTGCACTGGCCCTCTGGCCAACGACGAACGGAACACGATCTCATGCGAACTCGGAAACGTCCCCAGATTGAACAACAAACTCGAGAATCAAAAACGAGCAAAAACAACACACTGCAGCAACCACCATGGCCAGAATTTTCGTCATTGCCGACGCCACATACCACGAAATCGCTTCCCATCACCACTGAAGCTTCTTCAAACCCTCCAGCTCGTATTTCCACCAACGACTCACTCCGGTCACCAATGTCCACCACCATTGCTCTGCAAACCATCAAGTGAACAACGACTACCGAACCCTAACTCTCCTCAGCGTGAACACCACAGTCATCGAAAAAATGCCTTGCCATTTTTCCTGCATTCATCGACAACCCAGCCAACTCTAGAACTAATCTTGAGTCTCGACTCGTCCTAGATCATCAGAAATTGCCGATACGCCCAAACTCGAAAGATTCAAAATAAGTCACGAATTCCCTAACTAAAAATCACGATATTTCCATCAAAATTCATCATTTTGTTATACAAAATAGATTTTATAACCAAATATTGGATTTGACTCGAATAAATTTTAGCCATGTTTGAATATTTACTGTACTTTATAAAATTTTAAGATTAAAACATAATATAATATCCCGAGTTCAATTTTATGATTAACATCACCTAGTTATACACATTTCTCTTTTAGAAATCAGAGTCTAAAATTCAATACAAGGGAAGATATTGAATTTACAAGTTTATCTAAAACCTGTAAAATAACAGAGGCACACTTTTATACAGGCACTACAGATAATCAAGCATGCATTTACATCCAAAATATATTCAATCAATATTGTCACACAAATTAAACCACATGCATTTAATTAAATCTCAAGTTTTAAACTATTTTTAAAAGATTTACTCACCTCCAATATGCAGAGGAGAGAACAGAAACTGTTTTTGCCCAGGCCTTGAAATTTAAATCTGAAAAATTGTTTTTGATTTGCTTGCTGATGAAATTGAATTCTTGCATGCCAGATCTCTGATTTTAAATGCTTGAAACTGATGTTAATCTCTCATTTGAGTTGTAGGTTGAGATTGCAGTAGGTTAAGTTGCTAGTAAAAAAACTTGATTGCAGGTTCGAATTTCAGTTTTCAACTTCATTTTGCAGATTTCAATTTTTACTTCAGATATGCTTTTGAACAGGTTTGTACATTTGCAGTTTTACTTCAGGTTTGATTTTGTGGCTTTAGATTTCAGGTTGAAGAAAATAATTTCTGTTTTGAGTTTATTTGAAACAAGGAAAGAAAAGAAATGAGAAGAAGAAAAGGTTTGGATATTTGAAAGAGAAAATAAATTATCTTCATATGTTTTAAATTTTCAAATAAATGACAATGAAAGCCACTTGTCACAAAAACATACATTTGTCATTTAAGTACTTAATTGTTTTACATGTGTTTATGAGAGGGTTAACATGTTTACACATGTTTTAAGTCTTTTTAAATAAAATTTTATTTAATTTAAATGTTAACATAAACTAACATATTTAATTTACTTAATACTTACATATGTGAATATAAATTTAATCCTTTAAAGAAGATATTCTAAAACTAATTAAAATATAAATAATTTCTTTATACTTGTATTTTAAAAATCTAAAACATTTATACATATATATTTAAAATTTAACACCTTTGAAGAAAACAAAACAAAACTTGTTTAAATCCTAATTAAACCTTCATATTTATAATAAATGATTACCATATATTTTTGAAAATAAATTTAAATTAACTTTTGAAAAATATTAATTTTAAAACAAAGCTTTAAATCACAATATACATATATAAATTATCAATAGATTAAATTTCAAGCAACATCAAATTATAACATATAGATACATATATATTACAATTTGAAAATTCAATCTTTTATTTGAAACAAAAGATATTCTATTCACAATATATATCAATATAAATATTATAAACATAATAAAATTTTATTAGCATTTGAAAACAATTCTAACCAATTTTTAAATTGTTAAAAAAAATTGATCACACTTACCAGATTAAATATTTGTTTTCCTTTAAAAGATTAATTTCACCAATTTAAATTAAAATTATAAAGAAAATTTATCAAATCAATTAAATTATTATTGCAGACTATTAAATTGATATTGCCTCGAATTCGGGGTCGTTACAATCCTTTCCTCATAAAAGAATTTCGTCCCGAAATTTAAAATCAAAGGTAATTTAATAACCCAGAAAAGATTTAATTTCAAACAGCAAAGCATTCCTATCAACCAGTAACTAACAACCATAGCAATCAATCAAACAAACAAACCTAACTAATTATTCTGACACAAATCAGAATAAATCTTACTAATACTATCTCGAGTTTCCCAAGTATAGAACACGGGGAGACTCGCTCTACAGAAGCTAAACAAACTACATCACCAAAATCCAACTCTTCTCATCTCTAGATCCATCAACCTGAACAGAACATCAGACTACTCTCAAGTCCAGCTCAACTTCCAAATCTAACCGAACTACAGATTCAACAACCAATGATGAATCATACATGTACTCCCTCAGAGATACGTGATACACAATGAATTCCAGCTGTCCTAACCGGCAATTCAATCTTATCCTATCAAACACAGATAAGAAATCTTCAAATGCCTCAAAACTAGCCATCCAATCTTACCCAATTACTACTCTCTTAACCAGAGAAATCTTAACAACAATGAAGTCTCCAACTTCGAATTCCAAACTCCTTATCTCATATCTGCATAATTCCACAGACAATCCTGGGCTGCCCAACTCTTCCTGATCAGCTCAACCTATGCTGATGCTTCCAAAAACAATTAGACCAAACAAACAGTTCCAGGATCCTATTCAACAGAAAAGTCTTCCAAAATCCGTCGAAATCCAGAACTCAAGCTCTACTTTCCAAGCAACAACAACTGAACTTGCTTCCTTCCTTGCACAGCGGCTACCTCGCTTCCGCTGCACAACGCTGATTCTGGAATAGATAAGAATACTGTTGATGAACACGAATACAAACTTTCCAATATATCCGGGGAAACTTTGTTCATCAAATCCATAAAATCTGAGTGACCCACCTGACTCAGTCACACAACCTTATAACAGAAATCCAAACTCAAAAGCTAGATCTAACCAAATCCAAATTTCAAAAATATTCTGAGCTGCTACATCAACTCTCCTTCTTCAAGAACCATCCAACTTCCAGGCTAACTACCAAATTACTCTTGGAACCAAAATAATATGGAACTCAACTCCAGATGCAGACAAACTTCTGATTACCTCAGTAGCTCCTACTTCCACATGAGAATTCTCAGTCTAAAAAAAAAATTGCTCAAGAAAATTCCCAAATTAATCGCAAGTCACTTTTGCGATCCAACCTAATTCGGATTCCAAAGAAACTGTCCCCTCTTTACCAATTAGAACAGCTTTAAGCTTCTCCAAACAAGGTTAACCCTCCAGAAAACATCACCACCTACCCGGACTGTTGATAGAAGAACCACCAAGAATCCTGAGTCATCAGAGAAACAAGTCACACAGCTGCTTCCAAACTCTACTTATTGTACTGCAAAGCTAAAGACCTCCTCGTCAGCGCACCGAACACTTTGAGCTGAAACTGCTACCACTGCTAACCAAAGACTTCTAATCCAAAGGCTCCTCAAAAAACCAAAACCATCAACAAACCTTCAAGATAGTAGACATCTTCTCAAGAAACTTGGGCTCCAAACCAAGCATCAACATCTCACCCTCCTTAAGGAATAATAAATGAGACCATGCCGAAAAGAAACAACTCATAGATCTTAGTCTCATATTCCAAAACAGACAACCTCCATGTTGAAGATCCAAACAACTTCCACACAGACGAGTCTTCCCTACAGCAGATAAAGACTGCTTCTCAACTACTTCTAAAACTGCTTCAAGAGAAAACATCTTCGGAAAATATCCATGGATACTGCATCTCATCACGCAGTTATCAAGATATCATCACTTACTTCAGTACTTCCGACAAATCCAAACTCAAGAAAAATTCGCTCACCCGAGCGAAATTCAAACTTACACTTCAAAGATAAACTCCGAATCTTTAAAAGATTTCCTTCGGATATCAGAGAAATCCTTACTCCAACCTACAAATCTCTCTCGAGATGGTATTAGGTCTACAGTCTCGTCAAATACACATCTAACCTCAAACATATGGACCCCTTCTATTAGTGGTAGGCGTGTTACACACACACCACTGTTCCATCTACCTCTAAAACTTTGTTGGAAAATCCGAACAGATAACCCAACAGATCAGCCAGATATATGTATATATATATATAAATATATAGTTATATATAAAAATTACAAGTACGTTCTCTCAAGGAAGACACGACTACAGAGCTTAGGTATTCACTCAACCTTGCTCTGATACCAAACTGAGACGACCCGACTTCCTATCACCAGGAAATCGCATCATCTTGAAGGAAGAAAAGGGATAGAAGAAGAAAAGAAAGAGAAAGAAAGAAACAACAACAGAGAAATCACAACGGAACGAATGAAATATAATATATCACATAAAATATTACATAGAATCATATTATATCAGAGTACACCACATATACAACACATATTAGACAGTTATAATCTTCTGTCTAACTATACAACTCACAATACACAAGAAACAGATACCAACAAACACATCGGAACCAATATATAACTACACGTGGAAGCCTCCTGCTCCATATCTCCTCCAGAATTTGTCAAGCAAACCTGAATCACTTGACTACTCATATATAGTATGAGTACCCAAGAGTTTAATAAAACAGAAAATAAACACTCGGGTCAGACAGGGGTCTGGTGTGATTAAACGGGTTTAAATTGCTTAACTTTAGAAAAAAACCTTTGAAAAGAAAAGGTATCACGTAAAACTTCCCACACATAAATATGGGAAAGTATTTACCTTACGCTAACCAAAACATTTGATAGGAAATCCAGTGATATTATAATAGTGACTAGGGTTTTCAAAATAAAATACAAAAATAGCTGGAATGCTTACATCTCAGGTTCTAACATAGTTGGGCACAATCAAAACCGTACAGGCGCTTATTGGATTTTGGATTCCATCAATGGCAGGGCTACTGGGGTACCGCCCTTCACAGTACGTGGCCTAGATCAACGTACCGAGGAGTACGTCCGCTCCCCTGCAGCACAAGGCCGGATCCATCCCTTACTGGACAGTCCCGAACAAGACAACCCCGCAGTTGGCGCGCGATTCCAACTGCCCACACAGCCGAATAAAAAGGGACTTCTAGACAGGGGAAAATCTTGCTCTCCAGTGGGAGCTACCCACGAAGCCTTGCTGCACCTCCCCTGTTTTAGCATTCCCGGTTGATGAGGCTTGAGGCTGCGATTACCTTTATAGAACACATCTATCTTAGAATGCTCATCGTCCACCTGACGATGTTCTGAAAGCATTCAATCCATACAAGTTCGTTCCGGGTTCGAACGAAACCGAAGGCACTATCTCGTTGCACTCATTTTGGAATCACCCTCAGAGTCAACGACCATAGCCCTTGCACTCTAAATCACCATCTTGAACATATAAGTACTATTCAGTCAAACTCATTACGGATTCACCCACAGAGTTATACTGACGTATAGTTCTTACACCTCGAGTCTTCACTTGCTCCACTTGGATTCACGACCTAACGTTTAATTGGAATCGATGTGGTTTTCGGATTCCAAATATGGATACCCGATCCCGGTCTCACCGAAACCAAACGCCATTTTAATGTCCAAGTTGTTCTTAAGGGTTTTAAACAGTTTAACTTATATTCAGGATGATATAACAAATAGATGAATTACATTATCACAATAGATAAATCATATCAACCATTCATCTCACAAAGCATCATATCACATATCTCACAGACATCCAAATTATGCAGTATCAACCAATCACCCAATATCAATCATCCAATATCAACCATCCAAGATCAATCAATCATCCAAAAGCAGAATTAATTAGCTCTTAATCAATTGGATTACTTAAATCCTTCTTCATTTATTTATTTCAAATAAATAGATTATTCATCTTTAGTGATATTCTTTAATTAATCTTCCTTGATTAATTATATTTTAATTACATTCAAGTATTTATCCTTAACCATATTAAGTAATTAACCTTTAATTACTACCATTAATTACAATAATTAATGATCCTTCATTAATTAATTAACTATAATTAATTACATTAAACCTTAATTAATTACAATTAATTTATCATACTTTAATTAATTACTTTTATTATTCAACCTTGATTAATTACTAATGATCCTTATTAAATAAATAATTACTTTAAATAAATTAAATAATTAACTTGTAATTAATCATCTCATTAATTAGTGTTAATTAATCATAAATAGTAATTAACAATTTGTAATTACTTATCTTAATTAATTAACTTCTTAATTAATTATAATAGCCTTTGATTAATTATTCTAATTAATTAATCTTTAATTACTTCAATAAGTAATTATTAATCAATTTAAATTAACAATTAATCTTTATTAATTACTTTATTAATTAATTTCAAATTTTAATTAATTACCCTTAGTAATTAATTTTAAATTAATCACCTTCATAAATTAATCAATCTCATTAATTAATTAACTAAATAAATTAAGTAATCAACTCTTAATTGCTTAACAAGTAATTATCTCTAATTACTTCATTAATAATTCTTAATTAATTTCTTAATTAATTAAATAATTACCTCCATCATTAAATAATCCTTAATTCACTAATTCATTAATTACTCCATAATTAATTAACTTCAAACAATTAACTTAATTAATTCCTTAATTGATTACATCAAGTGATTATCCATTATTCACTTTCATTTAATTACTTCCATAAGTAATTTCCTCTAATTACTTCCATAAGTAATTACCTTCTTAATTACATTCAATAGTTAACCATTAATTACTTCATTAAGTAATTACACTTAATTAATTCATAATGAAGTGAATATTTAAAAATTAAGTAAACAATTAACTAATTATTTAAGATTAATTAAATAATTAATTAACTTCTTATATTTTAAAATCCTTAAATAATTAAGAAAACATTATTCTTAACTAAACTTTTACTTATTTACAAATCATATTTATTAGGTACTCTCAAATTCATGTCAAAATAATTTAACATTATTTATCTTCGTAAATAAATTATTCGAAATAAATCAAAATTAATAACTTAAAACAACATATTCTAGTTGGTCTGCAAAATTATAACTATAACCTTATTTGAGAATAAGATATTTAGAAATAAAATTTTAAAATTTAAAACATTTTAAACATCTAATTCAAACTCATTCATTTTCAATATAAATTTGAAACTTAGTTTTTAAACATTTCTTAAACTTTGATTTACTATTTTAAAATGAAAACATTTCTTTTGAATTAAATTTCAAAACACTTCTTTAAAAATTCAAAATTTAATTTAATTATTTTCAAAATAAAACATCTTAACAATTTAAATTTTGAAAATAAATTCAATTAATACTTTTTTTAAAGTTTGATTAATATTTACTTCATAGAACAAGCTTAACTTTTATAAATTTACTTCCTCTTATTAAAACTTAAGCATTGATTTCGTTTATTCAAACAACAAGTGTAATTTGCAAATCCTATTATTAGTTTACAGAATTAAACAGATAAGCATACAACCTAAAAAAAACTCGAGTCGAACCCCCAAACTTCACGAGCCTTCCCCGAAGCAAAACTCATCTACCACCACTTCGAGACGATACAGGAAAAACATGAGCTTCGTACGAGAATTCCCTTTCTTCTCCCAAAACTCAATTCATAGCCAAACTTTCCGTCCCAACGTGCACGGTGCACATTGTGACGCCCCACCTCTATACCCACGTAGCCAAGAACACTACGGTGTAGTGCTGTCAACTAGCGCGGAGAATAAGGCTGTTGAGGAGCGACCATCCATGTAATTTCTTATCACACGGTGGCTATAAAATAATCTTCGGAAACAAATATAGAAGTAAGCATAACATGCGAATCAATCACAGATATCCATATCACAAAGGCGGAAAGAGATATGAATATATATCACATAAAAGTGTACATCAGAGTAGTGGTCTAAAAAGATCCACGATAATACAAAAGAATAGCAACGCGTGCTATACAAAAGAATACAACTATGAGTCTATATCTCAAGTGTAAACAACAAAACTGCTAATCTAAACAAGTAGCCAAAAGTCTGAGTAGTGAATCACTGGGGGAGGAGTCAAGCAGTAGCACCTGTAACATCTCGGTCTGACCCGAGTATTATTTATAAGAAAATAATAAACGGATCAGTCTAGCTATAAATATCAGATGACGTGATATAAAATAAAAGATATGGCATAAACATAAAATATCCATACTGACATAGTACTATAAGTATGAAAATAATGATCAACAGGAGATCAACCGATAAGAGATAAATCAATATCACAAGAATCTTCTCAAAGATCCAAAGAGGGCATCATACCCTAAACTTGTACTCATGACAAGTCAAAGAGATAAATTCTAGAAATCAACACAAGAAATCCAGAAATCATAAAAAGGGAAAGAGGCCTATCACATGACGGTCCGAAGACCATGGGGAGCTACCCCATATGTGTGAGTCGAAATCACACTGATTGAGGTCTAGACTAACCAAAAAGCAAAAAGGTATGTGTGAATGAAATCACACAAATGGTGTCTAGTCTAACCTCGCAATGAAAGAGACATCGCGCAATTGGTAGTCTAATTCATAAAGCGATCATCAAGATCAACGAGAAGTGTCAATTACACTAAGCTAGTAAATATAGAAGTTTAGCTTCATGTCCCATAACCACTTGCTTAACTTAAATATTTACGAACAAACTGTAAATCTTCACTAATAAAATTGTCACAAGAGGTTCAATCGAACAAGTCCAAGAATTAACCGACGAAGTGAACGCAAGCGTTTCATACCACTTGTTTTACTAAGTCGTTTAATTAGATTTCTCATCCGAGTGAGGTAAAGGCCTGTATATACTAATAGATTGGAAAACGGTTTAAGAAAAGAGCTTTGTTATTAAAAATAGAGTTGAAATCATTTTGTTGAAAGAGTTTTGATATTTACTACTAGTTTTGAAACCTTTATATTTTAAAGTGACAAATCACAGAAGCGATTGTAGAAACAATCAATCACAAAGGTCACATTCGAAGATGTGATAAAAATCCAAGGAAATCAGCTCAGCAAGTTCTGTTGAATATTTTTCAGATAAGATCCCCTACGGAGGGGGAGGGGGGTCCAGGGGGGGTGGCAACCCCCCAAGGTGGGGGTGCGGGGGCAACGCCACCGCTTACGGGGTTCGACCTGCCCGGTCAGGTCGCGGGGGTCCAGGGGGCAGCGCCCCGTCCAAAACGGTACGACTTAGTGAAGACAAAACGAGGTCTAATGACCTAAGAGGGATAGGGTCGACCGACCTAATGGTTGCGACCTAGGGGTCTAAGGGGCACGACCTAGTGGTCCAGCGACCTAAAGGGTATAGGTCATGCGACCTAAAATGGGTTCGCGACCTAACACTCAAACGATCTAAAAAAATTAAGGAGCCGAGCGACCTAAGAAGAAACGAGGCCCAACGACCTAGCGACCTAAGGTCATACGACCTAGCGACCTAAAGCCATACGACCTAACGACCTAAGGTCATACGACCTAGTGCAACCGCGACCTAAAAGGTACGCGACCTAATGCGGCCGAGTGGTTTAAGGTCGGAGACGACCTACGACCTATAAAGGTAGACGGTTGAGCGAGCTAATGAGGTCCAGAGTCGAGCGACCTAGCGACATGGTGTGTTGAGCGACCTAACGAGGTCAATGTTGAGCGACCTAACAAGGTCCAGAGAAGGGCGACTTAAAAGAGGCGCGACCTAAAAGAGGCGCGACCTAACTCAAACAAGCAGGGCGATTTAAAAGAGGCGCGACCTAAAAGAGGCGCGACCTAAAGGAGCGCGACTTAATGGGTTATATGACCCAACGACCTAAGCCACTAACTCGCGAGCGACCTAAGTCCTAGGTCGTGAGCGACCTAACTGCGAGTGAGCAAAAATGGCCAGAGTCAAAGCAGAGCGACCTAACGACCATACGACCTACGACCTAAAAGGCTTGCGACCTACGACCTAAAACCGAGTGAGTCAAATACGAAGGCCGTGACTTTTCTACCCCGAGCGACCTAATGAAGACAGAACGACCTAAGAGCAGTTTTTCACCAAAAACACTAAAAATTGGAGTTTTTCGCCAATCCAATCCAAACCAAATGCAAATGTGCATGCAAAAGTGATAGGGAATCATTCCCAACAGTCCAATATAGTTATAGACTAGATTTGTGAGATAAAAATCTCACCTTTGCTCCAAAACCCAATGAAAATGAAGAACAAAGCTTGAAGGCAAATGGAGAAGCAACCACAAGCTTGAATCCGATGTCTTCTTCTTGAATTTGGAGTTGAATGTTGGAGTTACAATAAAACAAAAACTTTGGAGTTTTAATTTCTCATTCCATTCACCATTTTTGTTGAAGCTTTAGTGTTAGGAAATGAAATGAAGCAATGAAGAAGAAGGGGGGTGGAACTTGGGCCTAATGGGCTAAAAGTCCAAACCAAAGGCTCGAGTGAAAAAGTGGTGAAATTCCACTAACCCCAAACATATCAATGTTTATACTTAGAAGATTGCAAACGACGTTTCGAACTCAATGGAAGTGGTCTCGAGTCCTAATTTGACCGTTTGCAAAAAGTAGCTTCGGACCAAAATCCGATTAACGATAAAATATTTAAATAAAATATTTAAATATAAAAATCGATAAATATGCGGGTTGTTACACACATGCACCGGCCCTCTGGCCAACGACGAACGGAGCGACACTTCCCTACGACCACACGATCTCACGCGAACTCGAAAACGTCCCCAGATTGAACAACAAACTCGAGAATCAAAAAAGAGCAAAAACAACACAATGCAGCAACCATCATGGCCAAAATTTTCGTCATTGCCGACGCCACATACCATGAAATCGCTTCCCATCACCACCGAAGTTTCTTCAAACCCTCCAGCTCGTATTTCCACCAACGCGACTCACTCCGGTCACCAATGGCCACCACCATTGCTCTGCGAACCATCAAGTGAACAACGACTACCGAGCCCTAACTCTCCTCAGCATGCACACCACAGTCATCGGAAAAATGCCTTGCCATTTTTCCTGCATTCATCGACAACCCAGCCAACTCTAGAACTAATCTCGAGTCTCGACTCGTCCTAGATCATCAGAAATTGCCGATATGCCCAAACTCGAAAGATTCAAAATAACTCACGAATTCCCTAACTAAAAATCACGATATTTCCATCAAAATTCATCACTTTGTTATACAAAACAGATTTTATAACCAAATATTGGATTTGACTCGAATGAATTTTAGCCATGTTTGAATATTTACTGTACTTTATAAAATTTTAAGATAAAAGCATAATATAATTTCCCGAGTTCATTTTTTATGATTAACATCACCTAGTTATACACATTTCTCTTTTAGAAATCAGAGTCTAAAATTTAATATAAGGGAAGATATTGAATTTACAAGTTTATCTAAAACCTGTAAAATAACAGAGGCACACTTTTATACAGGCACTACAGATAATCAAGCATGCATTTACATCCAAAATATATTCAATCAATATTGTCACACAAATTAAACCACATGCATTTAATTAAATCTCAAGTTTTAAACTGTTTTTAAAAGATTTACTCACCTCTAATATGCAGAGCAGAGAACAGAAACTGTTTTTGCCCAGGCCTTGAAATTTAAATCTGAAAAATTGTTTTTGATTTGCTTGCTGATGAAATTGAATTCTTGCATGCCAGATCTCTGATTTTAAATGCTTGAAACTGATGTTAATCTCTCATTTGAGTTATAGGTTGAGATTGCAGGTTCGAATTTCAGTTTTAAACTTCATTTTGCAGATTTCAATTTTTACTTCAGACCTGCTTTTGAACAGGTTTGTATATTTGCAGTTTTTACTTCAGGTTTGATTTTGTGGCTTTAGATTTCAGGTTGAAGAAAATAATTTCTGTTTTGAGTTTATTTGATACAAGAAAAGAAAAGAAATGAGAAGAAGAAAAGGTTTGGAAATTTGAAAGAGAAAATAAATTTTCTTCATATGTTTTAAATTTTCAAATAAATGGCAATGAAAGCCACTTGTCACAAAAAAATACATTTGTCATTTAAGTAATTAATTGTTTTACTTGTGTTTATGAGAGGGTTAACATGTTTACACATGTTTTAAGTCTTTTTAATTAAAATTTTATTTAATTTAAATGTTAACATAAACTAACATATTTAATTTACTTAATGCTTACATATGTGAATATAAATTCAATCCTTTAAAGAAGATATTATAAACTAATTAAAATATAAATAATTTCTTTATACTTGTATTTTAAAAATCTAAAACATTTATAGATATACATTTAAAATTTAACACCTTTGAAGAAAACAGAACAAAACTTGTTTAAATCCTAAATAAACCTTCATATTTAAAATAAATGATTACCTTATATTTTTGAAAATAAATTGAATTAAATTTAAATTAACTTTTGAAAAATATTAATTTTAAAACAAAGCTTTAAATCACAATATACATATATAAATTATCAATAGATTAAATTTCAAACAACATCAAATTATAACATATACATACATATATGTTACAATTTGAAAATTCATTATTTTATTTAAAACAAAAGATATTCTATTCACAATATATATAGAATATATATATTATAAACAAAATAAAATTTTATTAGCTTTTGAAAAACAATTCTAACCAATTTTTGAATTATTAAAATATATTGATCACACTTACCAGATTAAATATTTGTTTTCCTTTAAAAGATTAATTTCACCAATTTAAATTAAAATTATAAAGAAAATTTATCAAATCAATTAAATTATTATTGCAGATTATTAAATTGATATTGCCTCAAATTCCGGGTTGTTACATCGCCTAACAGCCAATTCTTAGCGGGAGCTTGGAATAAACTTTCTCTATTCAAACACGAGTGGCCTTGTGTTCAATGTCTGCCGGGCTTCACGTGACGATTGCTGGAAGGACGTAAGTGTTGCCTTCACTTCATTCTTAAGTCCGTCGATCCAAGGCATACTTTGAATCCACTAACATCCCGAATTTTGACAAGCGTCCGCCCACGTCCTGAGGGAATCAATTTTTCAAGAGCGATGTGCGCTATTCATGCTACCCTTGTGGAAGATGGGGACATCAAACTTCTTATAACCGATGAGTTATTATCTCTATTCGAGCTATTAGAAGAAGTTCATAACATTGGGTTTCCTGGAAGTGTAGCATTATCAAGAAACGTCACAGAGTGAGAAAGGGTTGTCACCAATCCTGTCATGCCCCTAGCTGAGGGGACTCAGCATGACATTGAAGAGGGAAAGATTAAGGATGCCTAGGCCAATGAACCCGACGATGCTAATGTAGGCCTAGGCAAGGCACCTGTGTCTACAGATTCAGAATTTTTCATCACTTCTATTGATGAAGAATCATTTTCCCAACACTTGGAAAGTTCACTTAAAGGATTTTAAAATCCCCAAATTTTTGATGACATTATGACCTACGAATGTCCAAACTTCAATATCTGATAGGGGTGGTTAAGGTATTCTTCCTACTGATAGAGGGGAGAAAAGACCTATAAGCAAGGCTACAACTACTGGTCCATCTGTAACAACCCTAGATTTTTGCATATAATTTAATTTGACTTTATTTTATTTTTAAATTATTTTAAACTTGTTTTATTTCAAACATTTCATTTTAAAAATATAAATGTTGATTATTAAGTGATTTATAGTTCAAACAAGTATAAATTGAATTTTTTACTGAAAAGTGAATTTCTGTTCAAACTTGTCAAACTTTGAATTTTAAACTTCAAATTTTAATTATTCAAAATCTAAAATTTTATATTTTATTATGAAAATATATGAAATAAATTGAACACTGCTTTTCGTTTCGTTGGAAATGGACTTAAACCGTGAAAGTTTTATTTGTATAATACTCAACTGCATTCCAATATAACTTACCTTAATTTTAGGAGTTAACAATGTAATTGGATAATATACAATATAAAAATATTTTATAAATAAAATTTGAGTGGTTATAATAAATATTATACACTTAAATTTTGTTATAAAAAGATTAATAGAGGTAAATAGAATAAAAGAGTAAATTGAATAATTTACAATATAAAATGATGTTAAAGAACTAAGAATAAGTTAAACAGTTATAATAAGTGTAAACATACTTAACATAGCGAAAAAATATTGAGAGGAATAAATTTAATTTTAATTAGGAATAAAGGAGAATTAAATTTATTAAGTACATCTTGAGTATAATAAATGATTTTTCTTCAAATCATCGATTTTAGAAAGTGTTAATTTAAGAAAATTGGATGATAAGATATTGAAATTAGAGGTAGTTAAGGTTTATTTAACTGGTGTAAAATTAATTATCAATTTAAGTTGAAATTTCGATGGTTTCAAACTTACATCCTTATTTTGTTTTTCAAATTGTATTTAGTTGTCCTTATTTTCCTCATCTTACTATAGACTGGTATATGCATCTTTCTATAATCTTTCTGTCTAGAAATCTTTCTATAATCTTTGGTACTCATTTTGAATCTGAGCACTGCTTTCCATCCATAGACCGTCGGTCAAGCGGGAAGAGTGAATCAGATTCTAAAGGATCGTTTCGTGCTTGTGTTCCTGATTCTGGAGAATCTTGGGAAGATCATCTCCACCTTGTGAAACTTACCTATAACAATAGTTATTAGGTATAATTTCAATCTCCTTGTCATCTTGTCTTAATCTTATTTCACTCTATTTTTTCTGTGCTTTTCCTTTCCTCATACCTTTTTGGGGACGAAAAGTTTTGAGTGGGGGAGAGTGTAACAACCCTAGATTTTTGCATATAATTTAAATTTGACTTTATTTTATTTTTAAATTATTTTAAACTTGTTTTATTTCAAACATTTCATTTTAAAAATATAAATGTTGATTATTAAGTGATTTATAGTTCAAACAAGTATAAATTGAATATTCTACTGAAAAGTGAATTTCTGTTCAAACTGGTCAAACTTGACTTTTTAACTTCAAATTTAAATTATTTAAAATCTTAAATTTTATCTTTTATTATGAAAATATATGAAATAACTTGAACACTACTTTTCGTTTCGTTGGAAACGGACTTAAACCGTGAAAGTTATGTACATCTCAATTTTGAGTATAATTTGTTTTATTTTGCAATTTTGTCAATTTTAAATTATATAAATTATATTTTCTTTGTCATATTTTATTTTAATCTGTGTTAGTATGTTATTGAATGTATATTTTTGTCTTTTATTATTTTTAAAGCGATAATATAATTTTTCTAGAGTTTATTTGAATTTATTTCAATTTATTAAGCCTAGTTTCCATTTTTCTGCGATTTTCTTCATTTAATTTTTTTAATTAAAATTTATTTATTAATTTTTGTGAATTCATTTTTATTTTGTGTTATTATCTTTATTTATAATATTTTTCAAGTATATACAAATTTTCTAAAGTTCATTGCATTTATTTTTCATATTTTCAAGACTAGTTGCAATTTTTACTATTTTGTTTAATTAAATCATATATAATTAAAATTTATTTATTTATTTTTGTTTATTTACTAAATTTTCGTATTTTATATGAGTTTATATATATATATATTTTAGTTATATAAAATTTAAAAAAGAAAATAGAGGAAATTTGAAGAGTTTTAAACTTTTGGGATTCTTAAGCCTTTTCATCTCCCGACCTTTTATTTTCTCAACTCCTCTCTTTATGATTTTTGACCGTACCATTCTCTATTCTTTTCAGCTGCATTCTCTTCCCTTTTTCACGCAAATTTCATCCATTTCTCAAGAAAAAAACTCACGGCCATAGTTGATGAGAGATTGGGTAATAATCCTTCTTTCTTTTCTAGTGTTTCTATGTTTTCCATTGATTTTTGCATATGCTCTCTACCTTCATAGCTTTGTTCTTCCACTTCCAAGCTTTGGCTGACCAACACCACCCCTTTCCTCTGACCATCACCCATCCAACTACTTCTCCATTTCAGGCCGAGCTAATCCAAGGTGATGATCATCACAAAAATCCACCTAAACTATCACTAACCATCACATGTTGCAAGGCCTAGTCTAGAATTGTCATCTCCTCCTTCTACCACCTCATGCCGCCACAACCTCCACCACCACCACCACCTCTGACCTGACCTCCACCCTTTTACACACCACCCACTACCACCTGAGCATCAGGCCGAGCCCAAATGACCTCTAGCCGAACCATAATATAGCCTAGATGTGATGATTTTTAGCCTTATACACCTAGTTATGCACCTAGATCACAACCACCTTCAAACCCATGTGTAGGCCGACCCTTTGCACACCCAAAACAGACCTAATTCCCTGTGTTAGCTGAGCTTAGTCACTGCGTAACTGAAGTACCTGAGGTAGAGAGCAAGTGCAATGCAAATGTTTATGGTTATGGGTGTTGAATTATATGTTGTTTGATGATAAATGTGTGTTGTAACTTATGTATGCATTATATTGTTTGTGTAATTGTTTTCAAGGGATATAGATTTGGCTCTCCACTCTCTAGTCTTATCCATATTTTTGTGCCTTTGTTGTGTTAGTATTTGTGCTTTGGTGTCGATCTCCAGCTTTGAACATGTGAGTAAATCTCACCTGACATTTATACCTATGCAAATGTGAATTGACAACAATTGAATGTGTAGAATATTATGATATGTTATAACTGCCTGTGATTATTTATAAATGATGTTAAACCTATTAAATTACATGTCATCTCATCTGTTACTATTATATGTTGCTATACTATTCATTTATATCTGTTTATCACACTGCAAGTTCCCTATAGATTAGGTTCACTATGGGTTGAAATGATACATACCCGAACGGACTTTAGAATAGGGAAAAATCATTATGGGCTGAAATGATAGGCCTGAACGATTTTAATTTATTTATTTTATTTTAACTTGGGATTGCGGGTTTGAAATGATAGAACCCAGATATTTCTTTTTAAACCGCGGATTGAAATGTTATATATCCGTATAACTTAACCTAGGTTAGAAAACTATATACAGGCCCGTAGTTATATTTTATAAATTATTTTGAATATTTTAAATATTTTTAAAAGTGAAAATTTATGAAATTTAATTTAAATTGGATTTTTAATGTTTAAAAAAAGAAATTTTGGATTTTTCTAGAAGTTAAAATGTAATTCAAATGAATGGTAAAAGTGAATTTTTGAAATATAACTTAAATTTGAAAATTTGGACTTTGGCTTTTTAAATTGATATTTAAGTTATATAAATAAAATTTTAAGTGGTTTAAATGTAAATTTATGATAATTTGATTTCAATGGATTTTAAAGTGTTTTAAATAAAGGATTTATGATTTTTGTATAAGTGGAAAATGTTAAATAAATAAATAGTTAAGCTGAATTATTGAAATATAACTTAAAGTCTGGCAATCTGGGTTTTGGTTTAAAAAGGGAATTTTAAGTTATATAAATAAAAATGGAAATTTAATTATATTTGGAAATGGGAAATATGATGATTTGATTAAATTTGAGTTTAAATGAATTAATAAAGTAATATGGATTTTTCTACGTATTAAAATGGTTGAATGAATGAATGCTTAAAAGTGTAATTTTAAAAATGAACTTGACCTGGAAATGTGAATTTAGTTTTTATTAAGGGTTTAAGTTAATTAAATAAATTGGAAATTTAGTTTAATTTGTGAAATGATAATTTAAAAATGTAAATGTTAATAAAGCGCTAAATGTAAAAATGGGAAGTTTACACTTGAACTTATTAAGTAGATTTGTGAAATTTGATTCAATTACAAAATGTTGCTTTATAAAAATCATTAATTAAAAGAGTATTTTAATGAACATCTTTGAATGTTAAAAATATTATTTTTTTATAATGTTTAAGTGGTTTAAATTTAAATGTTTTCAAGTATAACTCACAGCAGCTTTTTCTGAACTGTGAAAGGTTGAAATTTCAATGTTTATGGTTTTAACTTAGTAAATGAACTCATAATGGTTTAAAACTTTGGAAATTGAATACTTGATTTGAAAGTATATAAACTTAAATTTTAAATGGTTTAAATGAATTATTTTAATTAAATATATGCTATTTAAAAGGTTATTTGGAATGATAATAAATGAATGATATTTTTGAATTTAAAAGGTATTTAAAGTTGAATATTTGGATTTGAACTTATATGATGATTTGAAATTGAAGTTTTGGAAACATATGATATTTTGATATATATTAAATGATTTGAAATTGAAGTTTTGGAAAGACATGATATTTCGATATATATTAAATGTTTTGAAATGAAGTTTTGAAAGATATGATATTTTGATATATGTTAAATGTTTTGAAATAAAGTTTGGAAAGATATGATATTTTGATATATATTAAATGTTTTGAAATGAATTTTTGAAAGATATGATATTTTGATATTAAAATGTTTTGAAATGAAGTTTTGAAAGATAAGATCTTTCGACATTTAAATGATTTGAAATGAAGTTTAGAAGGATATGATATTTTGATATTAAAATGATTTGGAAATGAAGTTATGAAGGATATGATATTTTAATGTATTAAAATGATTTGAAAGGAAGTTTTGAAAGATATGATAATTTAATATATTGAAATGATTAGAAATGACTTGATATTTTTTTGATAAATATTTAAATTTGAAAGATATGGTATGTTGATATTTTAATGTATTAAAATGGTTTAGAAATGATTAAATCTTTATTTTGATAAAGATTTGGATTGAAATGATATTCTATTTTGAAGTACAAAATATTATTTTAAAGTTATAACCACGGGTTATAATAACGATTGGTTGGCAAAGTGACCAGGATCGAATATCTGGCATACTCTCTGTCGATACCGAAAACCACTTTGACTAACCGTGTACGCGGTGGAAATTCCAAAATGAAGTAGGAAGGTGACGACGTTCTTATGGTATGTTACGTGGACCCAACTCCCGTGAGTTGGCATAAGGTGGCAGAAACAGGAGCGGTCTCGGGCCAGTTGAGGTCGCACCTCATAGCGGACGCATTTCTTCGATACCATACTATTACATGTGATTGTTTGGGCACCCCTTCGATTCTGGGAATGTGTTCCACGGTGGGCGTATGTGGCTGCTGCGTTACCACTAGCCCGAGTGTCGTAATTGGTATATCTACCCTGGCATTGTCTTATGTGCCGTGTCACCTACCATATCGAGCCATTACTACGAGTTTCTATTTGTGTCGTACCTATACAGTATCTTCTCGTAGTCTCCCGATTAGGAGATATGCAGGTAGTGTATAGACTATTGGCATTATTTCTGTTAAGGGGAATATTGGGTCACTCCTTAACGTTATTTAAAAGTAAGTTTATTTTACTATTAGACACTATTATAATAGAGCAATATACTACATAGTAAATAGTTTAACGGATCCTTAGAGGATGGGCGGTCCCAAGCATCCTTTATGTTACTTGTACCTTTACTACAGTTCACTTGAGTTGGTTTACATTGTATAAGTATGTATGTCCTGACTCGAGTGTTTATATTTTTATTTACGCTCGGGTTAGCCTGAGTGTTCAAAGATTTGGATTTCCACTTTCTGGAGATTGGAATCGCTGGAGATTATCTGCTTGTCTTGTTTATCTATTTCACTCCCTGTTATCCTGTTAATTCCAGTATTGTATTCAGCTTGTACTTGGTTATCATATGGAGACTTCTTTTGTACTTTATTTCTTCTGTTGTATCTTATTTAACTCTGATATATTTATATAGTAGCTTCATGAACTACTATCTCTTTTTCTTCCGCTGCACTGTTATTACTCTATGTCTGTGATCTGTGATTATTATTTACTGTATATTCTGAGATTTGCCAAATTTTTATTTACAACGCTGTATTTTGAGCAATTCAATTCCGACATGAGTGTCTACCTATACACTTATAATGGATGCGAATGGTTGAAAATACCTGGTTGTTACATTTGGTATCATAGCGTGGGTAGCTCTAGGCAAAACTCAGCATATGGAGTGAATGTATTTACAATATCACTTTCATTCGAGTTTGAATCTCTTCCTTTTTGACCCGATTCCTTTGAATTTTGAAACGTTCCATGTGGTTCCAAAATCCATTCATGTCCCTCACTTTTCATCTTCTTTTGATTCTGGAGTATCCCATAACTCCGCTTCGAATGATCTTTTTAGCGAGTTGGCGGTCTCGCCCATTTCAAATTGAATTGTAAAAGGGGGAAAACTTCTTTACAATTAGCATCGTTTCACCAGAGATTTCTATCTATCCTTGGTTTAGATGCTAATATCTTTTGTTATTCCAAACTCTATCTCTTGAGATCGAATGTAGATTTACCCCAGAAAAATCCACATTGATCTTATTCTTTAAGTCACAGTTGACCCGGTTAAGGTTGCCCGCGATTTACTTAAGCTTACCGATCTCCCTACTCTGTTAATTAAACATCTTGTCTTTTTTCCAATCTTTTCTTCCGAACATTTTGAATTATGCTTGTAAATCTATATTTTGTTTCATATATTGTGTTGTTTGGGTTGTTGATGTTGATTTGGGTTTCCGATCGATTCGTCTGATCAACGCTATCGATAGAATTTCTAAAACACTTTGACAGAACAAACTAACACAATATTATTTTTAAAATTTGGTTAGTCAAATAAATTTTGATACATAAGTAAATTTATGGAACTTAATAAACTGATTTAAATTGATTATTTGAAATGATAATACTTGATTTATCATTTATTGTTCTATAAATGAATTTATAAATAGTTGTTTATAAATTGATTTGGGAACTGAAATGAATTTAGAACAAGAAATTTGAGAATTTAATTTCCGATGGTTTCAAACCTTGTGTTTAAGTTTTAAAGTTTATTAATTAAAGCATTTTCGAATAAGAATATGTTTCCAAAGAATTTTAAAGTTTAAAGATCAGTGCTCTTCTCTTTGTCGCTGGGAAATAATTTCGGTGATGACTGCAGCATCATCGACATTCATTTTCGAGTTTCCAAATAAAAAGACCGCTCTGCAGTCTTGCTACAGCTTTGTTTTGGGAAATCAAATTGATTTTAATTTATAAAATATGACTTGATTTATAATATATATGGATATATGATTTAGATTTGATTTTATAAATTATGTACATACATTTATTTATCTCTAAATGGTTTGAAGATGAAAATTTAATTCTTAAATTTATTTTCAAGAATAATTTCAATTATAAAAAAAATCAAAACTTTGGATGAATATTCAAGCATGTAATGATTTAATTAGAAAGTTTTATTTGTATAATACTCAACTGCATTCCAATATAACTTACCTTAATTTTAGGAGTAAACAATGTAATTGGATAATATACAATATAAAAAGATTTTATAAATAAAATTTGAGTGGTTATAATAAATATTATACACTTAAATTTTGTTATAAAAAGATTAATAGAGGTAAATAGAATAAAAGAGTAAATTGAATAATTTACAATATAAAATGTTGTTAAAGAACTAAGAATAAGTTAAACAGTTATAATAAGTGTAAACATACTTAACATAGCGAAAAAATATTGAGAGGAATAAATTTAATTTTAATTAGGAATAAAGGAGAATTAAATTTATTAAGTACATCTTGAGTATAATAAATGATTTTTCTTCAAATCCATGATTTTAGAAAGTGTTAATTTAAGAAAATTGGATGATAAGATATTGAAATTAGAGGTAGTTAAGGTTTATTTAACTGGTGTAAAATTAATTATCAATTTAAGTCGAAATTTCCATGGTTTCAAACTTACATCCTTATTTTATTTTTCAAATTGTATTTAGTTGTCCTTATTTTCCTCATCTTACTATAGACTGGTGTATGAATCTTTCTATAATCTTTCTGTTTAGAAATCTTTCTATAATCTTTGGTACTCATTTTGAATCTGAGCACTGCTTTCCATCCATAGACCGTCGGTCAAGCGGGAAGAATGAATCAGATTCTAAAGGATCTTTTCGTGCTTGTGTTCCTAATTGTGGAGAATCTTGGGAAAATCATCTCCACCTTGTGAAACTTACCTATAACAATAGTTATTAGATATAATTTCAATCTCCTTGTCATCTTGTCTTAATCTTATTTCACTCTATTTTTTCTGTGCTTTTCCTTTCCTCATTCCTTTTCGGGGACGAAAAGTTTTGAGTGGGGGAGAGTGTAACAACCCTAGATTTTTGCATATAATTTAAATTTGACTTTATTTTATTTTTAAATTATTTTAAACTTGTTTTATTTCAAAATTTTCATTTTAAAAATATAAATGTTGATTATTAAGTGATTTATAGTTCAAATAAGTATAAATTGAATATTCTACTGAAAAGTGAATTTCTGTTCAAACTGGTAAAACTTGACTTTTAAACTTCAAATTTAAATTATTTAAAATCTTAAATTTTATCTTTTATTATGAAAATATATGAAATAACTTGAACACTACTTTTCGTTTCGTTGGAAACGGACTTAAACCGTGAAAGCTATGTACATCTCAATTTTGAGTATAATTTGTTTTATTTTGCAATTTTGTCAATTTTAAATTATATAAATTATGTTTTCTTTGTCATATTTTATTTTAATTTGTGTTAATATGTTAGTGAATGTATATTTTTGTCTTTTATTATTTTTAAAGTGATAATATAATTTTTCTAAAGTTTATTTGAATTTATTTCAATTTATTAAGCCTAGTTTCCATTTTTCTGCTATTTTCTTCATTTAATTTTCTTTAATTAAAATTTATTTATTTATTTTTGTGAATTCATTTTTATTTTGTGTTATTATATTTATTTATAAATGTTTTTCAAGTATATACAAATTTTCTAAAGTTCATTGCATTTATTTTTCATATTTTCAAGACTAGTTGCAATTTTTACTATTTTGTTTAATTAAATCATATATAGTTAATTTTTTTTTATTTACTAAATTTTATTATTTTATCTGAGTTTATATATATATTTTAGTTATATAAAATTTAAAAAAGAAAATAGAGGAAATTTGAAGAGTTTTAAACTTTTAGGATTCTTAAGCCTTTTCATCTCCCGACCTTTTATTTTCTCAACTCCTCTCTTTATGATTTTTTGACCGTACCATTCTCTATTCTTTTCAACTGCATTCTCTTCCCTTTTTCATGCAAATTTTATCCGTTTCTCAAGAAAAAAAATTCACGGCCATAGTTGATGAGAGATTGGGTAATAATCCTTCTTTCTTTTCTAGTTTTTCTATGTTTTCCATTGATTTTTGCATATGCTCTCTGCCTTCATAGCTTTGTTCTTCCACCTCCTAGCTTTGGCTGACCAACACCACCCCTTTCCTCTGACCATCACCCATCCTACTACCTCTCCATATCAGGCCGAGCTAATCCAAGGTGATGATCATCACTAAAATCCACCTAAACTATCACTAACCATCACATGTTGCCAAGCCTAGTCTAGAATTGTCATCTCCTCCTTCTACCACCTCTTGCTGCCACAACCTCCACCACCAGCACCACCTATGACCTGTCCTCCACCCTCTTCCACACCACCCACCACCACCTGAGCATCAGGCCGAGCCCAAATGACCTCTGGCCGAATCATAATATAGCCTAGATGTGATGATTTTTAGCCTTATACACCTAGTTATGCACCTAGATCACTACCACCTTCAAACCCATGTGCAGGCCGACCCTTTGCACATCCAAACCAGACCCAATTCCCTGTGTTAGCTGAGCTTAGTCACTTCTTAACTGAAGTACCTGAGGTAGAGAGCAAGTGCAATGCAAATGTTTATGGTTTTGGGTGTTGAATTATATGTTGTTTGATGATAAATGTGTGTTGTAACTTATGTATGCATTGTATTGTTTGTGTAATTGTTTTCAAGGGATATAGCTTTAGCTCTCCACTCTCTAGTCTTATCCATATTTTCGTGCCTTTGTTGTGTCAGTATTTGTGCTTTGGTGTTGATTTCCAGCTTTGAACATGTGAGTAAATCTCACCTGGCAATTATACCTATGCAAATGTGAATTGACAACAATTGAATATGTAGAATATTATGATACGTTATAACTGCCTGTGATTATTTATAAATGATGTTAAACTTGTTAAATTACATGTCATCTCATCTGTTACTGTTATATGTTGCTATACTGTTCATTTATATCTGTTTATCACACTGCAAGTTCCCTGTAGATTAGGTTCACTATGGGTTGAAATGATACATACCCGAACGGACTTTAGAATAGGGAAAAATCACTATGGGCTGAAATGATAGGCCTGAACGATTTTTATTTATTTATTTATTTTATTTTAACTTGGGATTGCGGGTTTGAAATGATATAACCCGGATTTTTCTTTTTAAACTGCGGATTGAAATGATATATATCCGTATCACTTGACCTAGGTTAGAAAACTATATATGGGCCCGTGGTTATATTTTATAAAGTATTTTGAATATTTTAAATATTTTTAAAAGTGAAAATTTATGAAATTTGATTTAAATTGGATTTTTAATGTTTAAAAAAAGAAATTTTGGATTTTTCTAGAAGTTAAAATGTAATTCAAATGAATGGTAAAAGTGAATTTTTGAAATATAACTTAAATTTGGAAATTTGGAATTTGGCTTTTTAAATTGACATTTAAGTTATATAAATAAAATTTTAAGTGGTTTAAATGTTAATTTATGACAAGTTGATTTAAACGGATTTTAAATTGTTTTAAATAAAGGATTTATGATTTTTGTATAAGTGGAAAATGTTAAATAAATAAATAGTTAAGCTGAATTATTGAAATATAACTTAAAGTCTGGAAATTTGGGTTTTGGTTTAAAAAGGGAATTTTAAGTTATATAAATAAAAATGGAAATTTAATTATATTTGGAAATGTGAAATATGATGATTTGATTAAATTTGAGTTTAAATGAATTAATAAAGTAATATGGATTTTTCTATGTATTAAAATGGTTGAATGAATGAATGCTTAAAAGTGTAATTTTAAAAATGAACTTGACCTGGAAATGCGAATTTGGTTTTTATTAAGGGTTTTAGTTAATTAAATAAATTGGAAATTTAGGTTCATTTGTGAAATGATAATTTAAAAATGTAAATGTTAATAAAGCGTTAAATGTAAAATTGGGAAAGTTTACACTTGAACGTATTAAGTAGATTTGTGAAATTTGATTTAATTACAAAATGTTGCTTTATAAAAATCATTAATTAATAGAGTATTTTAATGAACATCTTTGAATGTTAAAAATATGATTTTTTTTATAATGTTTAAGTGGTTTAAATTTAAATGTTTTTAAGTATAACTTACAGCAGCTTTTTCTGAATACTGTGAAAGGTTAAAATTTCAATGTTTATGGTTTTAACTTAGTAAATGAACTCATAATGGTTTAAAACTTTGGAAATTGAATATTTGATTTGAAAGTATATAAACTTAAATTTTAAATGGTTCAAATGAATTATTTTAATTAAAATATAAGTTATTTAAAAGGTGATTTGTAATGATAATAAATGAATGATATCTTTGAATTTAAAAGGTATTTAAAGTTGAACATTTGGATTTGAACTTATATGATGATTTGAAATCGAAGTTTTGGAAAGATATGATATTTTGATATATACTAAATGATTTGAAATTGAAGTTTTGGAAAGACATGATATTTGATATATATTAAATGTTTTGAAATAAAGTTTGGAAAGATATGATATTTTGATATATATTAAGTGTTTTGAAATGAATTTTTGAAAGATATGATATTTTTATATTAAAATGTTTTGAAATGAAGTTTTGAAAGATATGATCTTTCGACATTTAAATGATACGAAATGAAGGTTTGAAGGATATGATATTTTGATATTAAAATGATTTGGAAATGAAGTTATGAAGGATATGATATTTTAATGTATTAAAAGGATTTGAAAGGATGTTTTGAAAGATATGATAATTTAATATATTGAAATGATTAGAAATGACTTGATATTTTTTGATAAATATTTAAATTTGAAAAATATGGTATGTTGATATTCTAATGTATTGAAATGGTTTAGAAATGATTAAATCTTTATTTTGATAAATATTTGGATTGAAATGATATTCTTTTTTGAAGTATAAAATATTATTTTAAAGTTATAACCACGGGTTATAATAACGATTGGTTGGCAAAGTGACCGGGATCGGATATCTGGCGTACTCTCTATCGATATCGAAAACCACTTTGACTAACCGTGTACGCCGTGGAGATTCCAGAATGAAGTAGGATGGTGACGACGTTCTTATGGTATGTTACGTGGACCCAACTCCCGTGAGTTGGCATAAGGTGGCAGAAACAGGTGCGGTCTCGGGCCAGTTGAGGTCGCACCTCGTAGCGGACGCATTTCTTCGATACCATACTATTACTTGTGATTGTTTGGGCGCCCCTCCGATTTTGGGAATGTGTTCCGCGGTGGGCGTATGTGGCTGCTGCGTTACCACCAGCCCGAGTGTCGTAATTGGTATATCTACCCTGGCATTGCCTTGTGTGCCGTGTCACCTACCATATCGAGCCTTTACTACGAGTTTCTATTTGTGTCGTACCTATGCAGTATCTTCTCGTAGTCTCCCGATCAGGAGATATGCAGGTACTGTATAGACTATTGGCATTATTTGTGTTAAGGGGAATATTGGGTCACTCCTTAACGCTATTTAAAAGTAAGTTTATTTTACCATTAGACATTATTATAATAGCGCAATATACTACATAGTAAATAGTTTAACGGATCCTTAGAGGATGGGCGGTCCTAAGCATCCTTTAAGTTACTTGTACCTTTACTACAGTTCACTTGAGTTGGTTTACATTGTATAAGTATGTATGTCCTGACTCGAGTGTTTGTATTTTTATTTACGCTCGGGTCAGCCTGAGTGTTCACAGATTTGGATTTCCACTTTCTGAAGATTGGAATCGCTGGAGATTATCTGCTTGTCTTGTTTATCTATTTCACTCCCAGTTATCCTGTTGATTCCAGTATTGTATTCAGCTTGTACTTGGTTATCATATGGAGACTTCTTTTGTGCTTTATTTCTTCTGTTGTATCGTATTTAACTCTGATATATTTATATAGTAGCTTCATGAACTACTATCTCTTTTTCTTCCGTTGCGCTGCTATTACTCTGTGTCTGTGAGCTGTGATTATTATTTACTGTATATTCTGAGATTTGCCAAATTTTTATTTACAATGCAGTATTTTGAGCAATTCAATTCCGGCATGAGTGTCTACGTATACACTTATAATGGATGCGAATGGTTGGAAATACCTGGTTGTTACACTATCAGGGGAGAACACCAGGACACTCACGACCACATGCACTTCATTACATACTCCTCATTAATCCTTTGCATAATAGTTACTTACATTTCTCATTTGGTCTTTGCAGGTGCAATGACTTATTCTCGGGCTTTTGACCGCTTAAGGGGCTCTTAGGTGCATTGTGCTTCTTGCCGTGGCTCAGAATCTGGTAGGCGTAGGGAAAAAGACGATGGATGGGAAAAAAGCTATCATTCAAGGGAATCTTCTTCTTCCAAGCGTAAATCCCAGTCTCCTTTATATCACTAGGGAGATCGGCCCAATCTTCTTGTTTATAGCTGAGGCCAGCCTTCCTTCCACGCCCCCCAAGTTGTCACATCGCATAAGCAAAACTCTGGTTCTTCTAGCGCTAGGCAATCTCGCGAGCGAAGATCAAGCAAGCATCCAATTGCCACTTTCGATCCATCTTGTCGACCATTGCTATCGACTCTTCTACATCGGAGAAATTGGCCGTACTTAAGGCCACTTTCTTGAAAATCTATTTCGACGGGCTTAAATTCTTTCCCATAATACATACGATCCCGGGGCATGCCAAAGCAAGCTCTCTCGCATGTGTTAACGGCATGTTCGTGCAACATAAATCATTTCAACACTTAGCGAAAAAAATCTCTAAAGTGTCAATCGAGCGACAATATGAAATAGACCGTCTCAAGCTAGAGGCGATTCACTATAAAGACATAATCAAACACTAAGATAATGAGATATCGGAGTTCACAACAGACAGAAAAGGGTGCCAAGGAAACATCAGAGGCAGCAGTAGTTTGGAAGCTACCATAAGAAAGAACTCAATGTTGCGCTCAATCGCAACTGGGCACTTGCTCTGGAAAAGGACTCCCTGCAAAAGAAGAAAGAGTCTTGGCCACTGCGTTTAGGAACTTGAAGAGTTCTTTAGAAAGAAAGGGAAGAGAAGATCGAGGGTCAGGAAGAATCACAAAGGTACTGCGAAGAGGCTGTTGAATCCAAGAGCATGAAAGTTAAACATGTTGAGAAATTTGCAAAAAAAAGCCTTTGAAGAAGGGGCACAAGAGGAAGGTCGCACGGAGATGATGGAACAAATTAAAACCCGAGTAGAAGATGCTAGGGAGTTCGGTCGAAATGAAATCAAGGACTTGTTTGATCCACCGATCATCGAATACAACAATAAAGTCCTCATCCACCGAAACTTAAGTTTTCTTGGCAAATGTTATCTCGAGTCGCTTGCTAAAGCCTAGGAGTACATCGTTGAGATGAAAAAGAGGAAGCTGGGTGAAGCTGAGTTAGATGAAGAGAAATTGGTGTGGGAGACCTACATGGAAATAACCCCTAAATCTTGCCGTCATGGGACTTAGATATTTTGATATTTCAGCGCTTTTCGATAAAGGGAAACATATTGCCGGATCCTCCAAAGTTGGTCCTAAGGGCCTCTCTTCTTTCCAAGTGTCTTGTGCATCGATTTCCTTTGGCTACAGGCAGGACTTAAGCTTATCCATATAGGTCTGGTTATCAATCCAAAGCGCTGACCCTTATTTTGGAAGGGGGAACTCTAGGAAGAACTGGGAGCCAGCCGAATGCAGGTATTCCACTTTACTCTCCATCTGTGAGAGGTTTTGTTCTTCATGCCCAATGGTTTTAGGCTTATCTCCTTGTTTTGACAAACTGGCAGGTCTTCCGAGTCCCTAGCACACTCCTAAAAGTGACGCTGCTATGGAGCAATAAGAGAAATCAACAGAGATTCTGATGGCCACTGATGTACCAAGGCCCAATGCTCAAGTCATTGTAGTACTCGATGATGATAAGGCTGACGGTCCACTGTCGATGGGTGAATCTAATGATGTTGTAATTACTGACACATCCAAACGCACCGATAAGGTCAGCCTGAAGGAGCATATTAAGAATGTGGAGTTGCTGAAGAAAAAGAACAAAGCTGAGCCCACTGAGGTGTACATTGATGATCCACACCTTATCCCATTACAAGTTATTCCCCCTGGTGGGTTGATTCCCAAAGAACTCCCTTTAAGCATTGAATGCTCTCCCACAAAAGCGGTAAGGGATCATGGATGAGAATAAGTGGAAGTTCAGACAACGGCACTCCCGAAAAACCTAAAAGGAGAGAAAATCAAAGAAATGGCCATCGTTTAGGCTCGGTGTGTACGTAGTCTGCATAGCTGTTTATTTGTCATTTTAATTTATTAGTTGTGGTTGTACGGGTATAACTCTTGGTTTTTTTGAAATAACTTGTACCACAATTCTGAAACTTATCATGTGAATAAAATTCTTGTTTTCTATTGAGCTCTTTGTAAATTGTTATTTAAGTGTTGAATTATTACTTTCCATTCAATGTACTTGTAATGCGTTGTTCATTAATTCTGAAAACAATCCACTAGCTCTCTCCCAAGGCCTCCATGCGGTCATGGCCTTGAGTTGCATTAAACGCTAGGATCGAGCGTTAGTGTTACGCCGTCGATTTTAGCAGTCTTGTGTAATTATACTCCTGCCCCCAGTCTTCGGTTAGTGGAGTTAGACATTGACGGTCGAACTCTGTGACGCTCCACCTCTATACCCACGCTAGCCAAGGACACTACAGGGTAATTCCGTCAACTAACATGGAGAATAAGGTTGGTTAGGAGCGACCATCTATAGCCTTGCTCTAACTATCTATTGAATACATCGACATAGACATAACAATAAGGTCGATATACCCAATGAATACTTAAAACAAAACCATAGGTGGTTGGATCTATCAGAACAGAATATAACAACTCAAATGTAATATACATCACAGAACAGTAGATCATCATATACACATATACTGATACATAACAGAGTATACACAAACTAATACATGTCTAGTGGTATAGCAAACCACAATATACAGACGAGTCAAAAGAATACATATATCAGAGTTACAACAAGACAGGACTACACAAAAAGCTATAACAAAAAGGAACAAGCTGAATAGTCCCTTGCGGAAGCAAAATAGGCTAAGTCCAAAAGCACCTAACCTGAAACATCTCGGTCTGACCCGAGTATAAAATACACGGGTCAGTCTAGCTAAACATATCAGTTAGATAAACTGAACAACAATAAACCTGCAAGGTTACAATGTATAACAAATATCTCTAAAAGAGATAACACAATCATCTAACAAAAAGATGAAACATACGATAACAAGCCTCATATCATCGGCAACTCATAGAAACAAAGGATGAGAATATCCCAAAACAAGCCAAAAGGCAAATAACAAATACCCATAAGGTATACAAGTTCCACAGGGTAAACGCTACTCATCATGCGGCTCAAAAAGACCAACATCGAAGGGCGATACCAAGGGAATATACATATCAACAAAACATCATAAAATTGCTCGAGCTCAGTACTGTATAAACAAGGATCAATGAGCCCGAAGACTTCAAACCCAATATCACCCATGCGGCTCATAACGACCAACATAGAAAGCGATACTATAGGGCACCCCAATATCACCCATGCGACTCATAACGACCAACATAGAAAGCGATACTATAGGGCAACAAACCCGAAGGCACATACCCGAAGGCAACAAACCGTAGTGGTGAAGGTCAGAGACCCAGTACTGGACACCACTAACTGGCGGAATGTGTCACAACTCTCGAAAAGGAATCCGAAAAGTGTTAACGTATGTCCCATAACCACTCGTTCGCACTAAACGGTTTACTATCCGTCAGCCACTTTCACACTCAAAGCAGTACAAAGTTTACCTCATATCATCGATAAACCAAACCCGAAGGTTAAAACGATCAATTGAATAGGTCGGGGATTAATCGGAAGGATAAACGCACAGATTCATGGTCCGTGTTTTGCCCAACCATTTAATCACCCTTCCACTTCGCTCGAAGTGCGAAATTGTACGTGTGGTTTAAATAGAATTTATAAATCGGAGAAGCGAACTTTTAATACAATTTGAAGAAATAATTTATAAAAACCCGTGAATGAATTCAAAAAGGAATTATCAAGGTCAAATACGCATAAGCAACTAATTGGAATCAATATGCATCGATTAAATTTGGAAAATTAAACGAACAAGGCAAATTGGCCAAAAACAGCATATTCAGACGTCCGAAAGAAGGGATTCAGACGTCTGAATCTGGAAATCAATTTGTTTTCCAAAACAGAATTCAGACGTCTGAATCCTAACATCCAGACGTCTGAAATGAGCAATATTTTTCCTATTTCCTTTCTGGTCGAAATTTAGCCAACTCAGACGTCAGGAATATAAATTCAGACGTCTGAATCTGGGAATAAATTTCTTCCCAAGAACAATATTCAGACGTCTGAAATGGGCATTTCAGACGTCTGAAACCAGATGGCCAGGCATTTCCTGAACCTAGGCCAACTATGGCCAAACAAATCGAAAGCGATCGGATGCGTGTTGATTATGGGCTTACGTCAAACGACTACCCAACCTTAACAACAACCCCAAACACTCCGAACAACATAAACGCCAACCATATACGGTTTTACATAGATTTGGCTTCAAAAATGTAATTTGGCAATTTCACCAAAACAATCCAATCGATAGCAAAAGCATATGAACAAGTGTTAGGAATCCATACCAACATCAATGATATCAAAAGAAGTAGATGTGAGTTCAAAACTCACCTTATATCACAAAACAAAGAAGAAGGAGTTCAATTTGCAAGGAGAAGACCAACTAATCTCCACTTCTACTCTACTAGCTTCAATCTAAGATCAAACAAGTATTTTTCCTAAGTTTAGGTTTAGAAAGTTTCTGAGATTGAAGAGAGAAAGAGATAGAGAAGATGAAGAGGAGCTTACCTATGTCTTCTCTTTGATATTGGAGCAAGAAATCAAGTTACAAGAGGAAACTAGTGCTAGCAATTTCTATTTCTCTTTCCCTTCCACCGTTTTCAGTTTTGCTAAAGTTTGTAGGAGTGGAATGAGAGAATGGATGAAGAGAGGGCTGAGTTAGGGGTTTAAACTAACAAATGGGCTGAACCCAAACCCAAAACCCAACTAGAAAAGTTGCAAAAATTCACAAACTCCAAACATATTGAAGCTTACACTCAAAAAGATCGCAAACGCCATTTTGGAACGAATGAAGGTGGTTTCGAGTTCTGATTCGGCAATTTGTGGAAAGTAACATTTCGGACCTAAATCCGACTAACGACGCTATATTTAAATAAAACATTTAAATATAAAATCGTTAAATATGCGGGTTGTTACAGATCTCCCCTCCTTACAAAATTGCATCCCCGGAATTCCCAAATACGATATTTGTAACAACTACATACATACAACATTCAAAGGAAAAGAAAATAAGCTCGAGATGAAAAGATATACTCACTGTTTCTAAGAAAAGATAGAAAACCCAGATAAGATCGCTCAATAAATTCCCTGGTTTCCCAAGTATAGTCATTGGGATTAGCGGACCATTGAACTTTAACGAGCGGCACGTCCTTGTTCCGAAGGTGTCGCACCTCCGTGTCAAGTACGCGAATAGGTTGTTGTACAATAGATAAGTCCGGTGAGACCTCAAGCTCTTGTAAATCAGGAGAATCAATAACAGAATCCGACTCTCGAAGACACTTCCAAAGTTGAGAGACGTGAAACACGTCATGAATGCCAGATAAATGAGCAGGAAGTGAAACTCTATAAGCCACAGGGCCAATACATTCAGTAATAGAAAACGGTCCTATAAAGCGAGGAGCCAATTTTCCAGTCGTACTGAAACGCATAACCCCCTTTCAAAGGAGAAACACGAATAAAAACAAGATCGCCGATCGAGAACTCGAGAGGCTTCCTACGGTTGTCAGCGTAGGATTTCTGGCGACTCTGTGCATCTTTCATTCTCAACCGGATAAGATCAATCTTCTCGAAAGAGTCACGAACAAAACCTGGACCAAGAATGAGCTTCTCCCCAGATTCCAACAAACAAGAAGGTGATCGACATGGCCTTCCGTATAAAGCTTCGAAAGGAGTCATACCGACACTAGACTGAAAACTATTGTTGTAGGAGAACTCTACAAGAGGTAGGTGATCCTCCCAACAACTACTAAAATCAAAAATACAAATACGGAGAAGATCTTCCAAGATACGATTCACCTGTTCAGTCTGTCCGTCAGACAGCGGATGATAATAGCTGTACAAAAATTAAGCTTTGTTCCCAAAGCTTGCTGAAGACTCTGCTAAAAATGACTCATGAATAAAGAATCACGGTCACTTACAATAGAACTAGGCACACCGTGAAATCTCACGATTTCCTTGGCATACAACTTAGCCAAATGCGAAGCAGTCCTATTAGACTTAATAGGGACAAAATGAGCAGACTTAGTGAGGCGATCAACAATAACCCAAATGCTAGAATGGCCCGATCTCGAACGAGGTAGGCCGTCAATGAAACCCATAGAAATCTGATCCCATTTCCACAATGTAATCTCTAGAGGCTGAAGAAGACCAGAAGGACGCTGATATTCGGCCTTAAAATGCTAACAAGTTATGCAATTACTTACATAACTCGCTACATCGCGTTTCATGCCTTTCCAATAACAAAGACGACGCATATCGGCATACATCTTACTACTACCAGGATGAATGGTATACTTAGAACGGTGACAATCATCAAGAATGTCATGCCTAAGTGCAAAATCAGAAGGCACAAAAAGACGGTTCTTCTTACGAAGACACCCATGAGAATCAATGCTGAAATCCCGCAACGCCTCATCACAGGATCCAGACTCACAAAGCTGAATAAGATGCAACAAACCAGGATCACGCCGCTGGGCATCGGCAATATGATCCAATAAAACAGGTCGAGCTCCCAAACTAAATAATAGAATAGGAGTATCAAAAGATGAAGCTCGATCATGAATTTCACTAAAAGATAGAGTCTCAAGAATATCCCATTCGGCAACTCATAGAAACAACAGCCGAATGTTTGCGACTAAGCGCATAAGCAACACGATTACCCTTACTAGGGGTTCACTGGATACTAAAATCATAAGAGGCAAGAAACTTGAGCCAACGTTGTTGGCACAAATTAAGTTCCTTGTGAGAAAATAAATATTTTAAAAATTTACGATCGAGGAGGAGAACAAATTTCTCCCCAAAAAACCCATGACGTCACACTAAAAGTGAAATCAATAGCCGCGAGCACTAGATCATAAGTGGCATATCTAGTCTCGGTAAGCTTTAATGGTTTAGAAACATAAGTGATAGCACGTTCTCTTTTGCAAGGGAACGACATCCAAACCAATACGATTAGCTTTGGAACAAAAGATAAAGTCTTGGTTCCCTTCGGGAATCCCAAGAATAAGAGTATCGGAAAAGAGTTCTTTTAAATAATATTCTTTTTCAAAAAGCTAAAACTTCCAAATTTACAATCATCTTTATGTAATCATTTTTCTCGAAAAATTTACTTTTTATAAGTCAATTTATTGTGTCAAATTGTCTCATCAAAGCGTTTAGGAGATTCCTATCGATAACGTTGATCAAGCGCATCGACCAGAATTCTTAAAGCACTCAATGGGCAATACAATCACAAAATCATCTTCTATATAATGAAAATGGCTCTTAAAAATTTTATGAATACTCTTTGTTCGTTTCAAGAACAAAAATCCTACTTATAAATATCTTATGAAAAAGTTTTGCAAAATTTTAAATTGCTAATTTCATCCAAAATCAATAAATACAAAAAGGGAATCATCGAGATACTCGCAAAATACTCGATTCATAAAATGGATGAAATGGGCTAGACAAATTGAATGACATAATAAATCATTCATAAGAATCACAACGAGTGCGGAATACGGTAAGTGGAGTGCTAACCTCCGCAACTCGTAGCCAAATGAAAACTGGTGGCAAGGTCGAGCTGAAAAAGACCTTAGCACCACTCAAAAGAATGCTTAGGTGATAATCCTAAGACAAGACCAAAAATACTAGAATATTCTCAAACTACATGAATGAGAGAAACAACACTCTCCTCATCATGAGGGCTTGAAGAATAAAATGATGCCATCAAATTGGAATCGAAATCACAAAGAAAATAGAAATTTGTTTAACAGATTGAAAATGTCGAGGATGAATAGTCCACTCGGGATATAGGATATCGCTTCATAATAATTAAGTCAATGCTTTAAAAATATCAATTCCGAAGCCTAAATAACGCATAACATGCAAATTGGCTCGGAAAGAAAAACCACATAAAACAACCTCGACATCAATACAAGCAATTTGAGCATTGCAGATCCACCAATTCGGATTCGCAATTCTCAAAGAAGTAACCATATAAGAAACATCCAAAGACAAAGAGCTTCTTCGATACGAAAGAATGTGAAGCCCCCGTATCGAAGAGAACTCGAATACAATAGTCAAGAAATAAAATAGAACCTTTCAAAACAGAAGGAGATATACCTTTTCCCTGAGAAGAACCTCCAGAAGTATCCGCTATATTTAGTTTTCCTGACAGAAGATTACTCGGAGCAATAGGGCAAGTGGAACAACGATGGCCTTCCTTCTTGCAGTAGCGGCAGAAGAGAGGCTTAGGACAAGCTCGAATCATATGATCAGATGAACCACAATTGAAACACTTCCGAATGGAAGGTGTTCCAGCAGACTGAGAGTGAGAATTAGATTCAACAGGCTTTTTCTTCTTGGAAGGGAAAAATTTCCGCTTACCGAATGGAAACTGCTTTTTGTTGGTGTTCTTGCGAACCCCAACATCATCCCCACAATCACACTCCTTCTTGAAGGCTTCGAGATGAAGTGCCGAGTCAACCAACTCCTTAAAAGAAAGCTTAAGCTGGAGCATTAAAGACTTCTTAAGACATTTCTTAAGACCAGATACAAACTTCAGATTCCTCCTATATGAGGTGCTAATGAATTCAAGACCATACTTAGATAAGGCCTCGAATGATGCAACATACTCAAAGACGGAAGACTCCCCTTGCTTCAACTCAAGAATGCGACGGGCTAATAAAATTTTCTCAGATTCAGGAACGAACTTGAGTTCAAATCGCTCCTGAAACTGAGTCCAAGAAAGAGCAGACTCATCAAATTCAGCTAAAAGAAGCTCGTACCAATCAAGGGCACGCTCTTGCAATAAACTAGAAGTTTCAAGAACTTTATCATGATCAGAAAGATCCATGCGGGAGAAAATATGCTCGTACATGCGGATCCAAACTTGGACCTTAAGAACAATCTCGGAGCTTTTAAACGGTTTCCCTCCAAGATGAGAAAAATCACTGCATAATCGTGCGAAGGTGGACTTGCATGGAGGAGATGTTCGAGTAGGAGCTGGAGGTTGTGTGCTCCTAAACCACACCAAAAACTGATCGGCAGACATATAAACGTCGTCCGGATGTGAGCTACTGGATTTCCCAGCATCCGAGCGTCGTCCTCCGTCTCTTCCAGCCATAAGCTGAAAGTTAAGATAAGGACAAGATTATTCACAAGGTAGATATCATTAATCCAAATGTGGGATACTACGGAATGTTAAATGCATTCCTAGATGTATTCCCAAAATTCTACCTACCTCCCAAAAGCACAGAAGGAATAGAGAGACACGATGATTTAAAGATTTATATCACTTATACACTTTGATGTACCGTAATATGTGCATCTATTCTGTGTTTATCATATTTTGTTCTGAACCTGGCATTGATACCACGCTGTGGCGCCCCACCTCTATACCCACGCTAGCCAAGGACACTACAGGGTAATGCCGTCAACTAACATGGAAAATAAGGCTGGTTAGGAGCGACCATCTATAGCCTTTCTCTAACTGTCTATTGAATACATCGACATAGATATAACAATAAGGTCGATATACCCAATGAATACTTAAGACAAAACCATAGGTGGTTGGATCTATCAGAACAGAATATAACAACTCAAATGTAATATACATCACAGAACAGTAGATCATCATATACACATATACTGATACATAACAGAGTATACACAAACTAATACATGTCTAGTGGTATAGCAAACCACAATATACAGACGAGTCAAAAGAATACATATATCAGAGTTACAACAAGATAGGACTACACAAAAAGCTATAACAAAAAGGAACAAGCTGAATAGTCCCTTGCGGAAGCAAAATAGGCTAAGTCCAAAAGCACCTAACCTGAAACATCTCGGTCTGACCCGAGTATAAAATACACGGGTCAGTCTAGCTAAACATATCAGTTAGATAAACTGAACAACAATAAACCTGCAAGGTTACAATGTATAACAAATATCTCTAAAAGAGATAACACAATCATCTAACAAAAAGATGAAACATATGATAACAAGCCTCATATCATCGGCAACTCATAGAAACAAAGGATGAGAATATCCCAAAACAAGCCAAAAGGCAAATAACAAATACCCATAAGGTATACAAGTTCCACAAGGTAAACGCTACTCATCATGCGGCTCAAAAAGACCAACACCGAAGGGTGATACCAAGGGAATATACATATCAATGAAACATCATAAAATTGCTCGAGCTCAGTACTGTATAAAAAAGGATCCATGAGCCCGAAGACTCCAAACCCAATATCACCCATACAGGCACTACAGATAATCAAGCATGCATTTACATCCAAAATATATTCAATCAATATTGTCACACAAATTAAACCACATGCATTTAATTAAATCTCAAGTTTTAAACTATTTTTAAAAGATTTACTCACCTCCAATATGCAGAGGAGAGAACAGAAACTGTTTTTGCCCAGGCCTTGAAATTTAAATCTGAAAAATTGTTTTTGATTTGCTTGCTGATGAAATTGAATTCTTGCATGCCAGATCTCTGATTTTAAATGCTTGAAACTGATGTTAATCTCTCATTTGAGTTGTAGGTTGAGATTGCAGTAGGTTAAGTTGCTAGTAAAAAAACTTGATTGCAGGTTCGAATTTCAGTTTTCAACTTCATTTTGCAGATTTCAATTTTTACTTCAGATATGCTTTTGAACAGGTTTGTACATTTGCAGTTTTTACTTCAGGTTTGATTTTGTGGCTTTAGATTTCAGGTTGAAGAAAATAATTTCTGTTTTGAGTTTATTTGAAACAAGGAAAGAAAAGAAATGAGAAGAAGAAAAGTTTGGATATTTGAAGGAGAAAATAAATTTTCTTCATATGTTTTAAATTTTCAAATAAATGACAATGAAAGCCACTTGTCACAAAAACATACATTCGTCATTTAAGTACTTAATTGTTTTACATGTGTTTATGAGAGGGTTAACATGTTTACACATGTTTTAAGTCTTTTTAACTAAAATTTTATTTAATTTAAATGTTAACATAAACTAACATATTTAATTTACTTAATACTTACATATGTGAATATAAATTTAATCCTTTAAAGAAGATATTCTAAAACTAATTAAAATATAAATAATTTCTTTATACTTGTATTTTAAAAATCTAAAACATTTATACATATACATTTAAAATTTAACACCTTTGAAGAAAATAAAACAAAACTTGTTTAAATCCTAATTAAACCTTCATATTTAAAATAAATGATTACCTTATATTTTTGAAAATAAATTGAATTAAATTTAAATTAACTTTTGAAAAATATTAATTTTAAAACAAAGCTTTAAATCACAATATACATCTATAAATTATCAATAGATTAAATTTCAAGCAACATCAAATTATAACATATAGATACATATATATTACAATTTGAAAATTCAATCTTTTATTTGAAACAAAAGATATTCTATTCACAATATATATCAAATATATATATTATAAACATAATAAAATTTTATTAGCTTTTGAAAACAATTCTAACCAATTTTTAAATTGTTAAAAAAAATTGATCACACTTACCAGATTAAATATTTGTTTTCCTTTAAAAGATTAATTTCACCAATTTAAATTAAAATTATAAAGAAAATTTATCAAATCAATTAAATTATTATTGCAGACTATTAAATTGATATTGCCTCAAATTCGGGGTCGTTACAATCCTTTCCTCATAAAAGAATTTCATCCCGAAATTTAAAATCAAAGGTAATTTAATAACCCAGCAAAGATTTAATTTCAAACAGCAAAGCATTCCTATCAACCAGTAACTAACAACCATAGCAATCAATCAAACAAACAAACCTAACTAATTATTCTGACACAAATCAGAATAAATCTTACTAATACTATCTCGAGTTTCCCAAGTATAGAACACCGGGAGACTCGCTCTACAGAAGCTAAACAAACTACATCACCAAAATCCAGCTCTTCTCATCTCTAGATCCATCAACCTGAACAGAACATCAGACTACTCTCAAGTCCAGCTCAACTTCCAAATCTAACCGAACTACAGATTCAACAACCAATGATGAATCATACATGTACTCCCTCAGAGATACGTGATACACAATGAATTCCAGCTATCCAAACCGGCAATTCAATCTTATCCTATCAAACACAGATAAGAAATCTTCAAATGCCTCAAAACTAGCCATCCAATCTTACCCAATTACTACTCTCTTAACCAGAGAAATCTTAACAACAATGAAGTCTCCAACTTCGAATTCCAAACTCCTTATCTCATATCTGCATAATTCCACAGACAATCCTGGGCTGCCCAACTCTTCCTGATCAGCTCAACCTATGCTGATGCTTCCAAAAACAATTAGACCAAACAAACAGTTCCAGGATCCTATTCAACAGAAAAGTCTTCCAAAATCCGTCGAAATCCAGAACTCAAGCTCTACTTTCCAAGCAACAACAACTGAACTTGCTTCCTTCCTTGCACAGCTGCTACCTCGCTTCCGCTGCACAACTCTGATTCTGGAATAGATAAGAATACTGTTGATGAACACGAATACAAACTTTCCAATATATCCGGGGAAACTTTGTTCATCAAATCCATAAAATCTGAGTGACCCACCTGACTCAGTCACACAACCTTATAACAGAAATCCAAACTCAAAAGCTAGATCTAACCAAATCCAAATTTCAAAAATATTCTGAGCTGCTACATCAACTCTCCTTCTTCAAGAACCATCCAACTTCCAGGCTAACTACCAAATTACTCTTGGAACCAAAATAATATGGAACTCAACTCCAGATGCAGACAAACTTCTGATTACCTCAGTAGCTCCTACTTCCACATGAGAATTCTCAGTCTAAAAAAAAAATTGCTCAAGAAAATTCCCAAATTAATCGCAAGTCACTTTTGCGATCCAACCTAATTCGGATTCCAAAGAAACTGTCCCCTCTTTACCAATTAGAACAGCTTTAAGCTTCTCCAAACAAGGTTAACCCTCTAGAAAACATCACCACCTACCCGGACTGTTGATAGAAGAACCACCAAGAATCCTGAGTCATCAGAGAAACAAGTCACACAGCAGCTTCCAAACTCTACTTGATGTACTGCAAAGCTAAAGACCTCCTCGTCAGCACACCGAACACTTTGAGCTGAAACTGCTACCACTGCTAACCAAAGACTTCTAATCCAAAGGCTCCTCAAAAAACCAAAACCATCAACAAACCTTCAAGATGGCAGACATCTTCTCAAGAAACTTGGGCCCCAAACCAAGCATCAACATCTCACCCTCCTTAAGGAATAATAAATGAGACCATGCCGAAAAGAAACAACTCATAGATCTTAGTCTCATATTCCAAAACAGACAACCTCCATGTTGAAGATCCAAACAACTTCCACACAGACGAGTCTTCCCTACAGCAGATAAAGACTGCTTCTCAACTACTTCTAAAACTGCTTCAAGAGAAAACATCTTCGGAAAATATCCATGGATACTGCATCTCATCACGCAGTTATCAAGATATCATCACTTACTTCCGTACTTCCGACAAATCCAAACTCAAGAAAAATTCGCTCACCCGAGCGAAATTCAAATTTACACTTCAAAGATAAACTCCGAATCTTTAAAAGATTTCCTTCGGATATCAGAGAAATCCTTACTCCAACCTACAAATCTCTCTCGAGATGGTATTAGGTCTACAGTCTCGTCAAATACACATCTAACCTCAAACATATGGACCCCTTCTATTAGTGGTAGGCGTGTTACACACACACCACTGTTCCATCTACCTCAAAAACTTTGTTGGAAAATCCGAACAGATAACCCAACAGATCAGCCAGATATATATATATATATATATATATATATATATAAATATATAGTTATATATAAAAATTACAAGTACGTTCTCTCAAGGAAGACACGACTACAGAGCTTAGGTATTCACTCAACCTTGCTCTGATACCAAACTGAGACGACCCGACTTCCTATCACCAGGAAATCGCATCATCTTGAAGAAAGAAAAGGGATAGAAGAAGAAAAGAAAGAGAAAGAAAGAAGCAACAACAGAGAAATCACAACGGAACGAATGAAATATAATATATCACATAAAATATTACATAGAATCATATTATATCAGAGTACACCACATATACAACACATATTAGACAGTTATAATCTTCTGTCTAACTATACAACTCACAATACACAAGAAACAGATACCAACAAACACATCGGAACCAATATATAACTACACGTGGAAGCCTCCTGCTCCATATCTCCTCCAGAATTTTTCAAGCAAACCTGAATCACTTGACTACTCATATATAATATGAGTACCTAAGAGTTTAATACAACAGAAAATAAACACTCGGGTCAGACAGGGGTCTGGTGTGATTAAACGGGTTTAAATTGCTTAACTTTAGAAAAAAACCTTTGAAAAGAAAAGGTATCACGTAAAACTTCCCACACATAAATATGGGAAAGTATTTACCTTACGCTAACCAAAACATTTGATAGGAAATCCAGTGATATTATAATAGTGACTAGGGTTTTCAAAATAAAATACAAAAATAGCTGGAATGCTTACATCTCAGGTTCTAACATAGTTGGGCACAATCAAAACCGTACAGGCGCTTATTGGATTTTGGATTCCATCAATGGCAGGGCTACTGGGGTACCGCCCTTCACAGTACGTGGCCTAGATCAACGTACCGAGGAGTACGTCCGCTCCCCTGCAGCACAAGGCCGGATCCATCCCTTACTGGACAGTCCCGAACAAGACAACCCCGCAGTTGGCGCGCGATTCCAACTGCCCACACAGCCGAATAAAAAGGGACTTCTAGACAGGGGAAAATCTTGCTCTCCAGTGGGAGCTACCCACGAAGCCTTGCTGCACCTCCCCTGTTTTAGCATTCCCGGTTGATGAGGCTTGAGGCTGCGATTACCTTTATAGAACACATCTATCTTAGAATGCTCATCGTCCACCTGACGATGTTCTGAAAGCATTCAATCCATACAAGTTCGTTCCGGGTTCGAACGAAACCGAAGGCACTATCTCGTTGCACTCATTTTGGAATCACCCTCAGAGTCAACGACCATAGCCCTTGCACTCTAAATCACCATCTTGAACATATAAGTACTATTCAGTCAAACTCATTACGGATTCACCCACAGAGTTATACTGACGTATAGTTCTTACACCTCGAGTCTTCACTTGCTCCACTTGGATTCACGACCTAACGTTTAATTGGAATCGATGTGGTTTTCGGATTCCAAATATGGATACCCGATCCCGGTCTCACCGAAACCAAACGCCATTTTAATGTCCAAGTTGTTCTTAAGGGTTTTAAACAGTTTAACTTATATTCAGGATGATATAACAAATAGATGAATTACATTATCACAATAGATAAATCATATCAACCATTCATCTCACAAAGCATCATATCACATATCTCACAGACATCCAAATTATCCAGTATCAACCAATCACCCAATATCAATCATCCAATATCAACCATCCAAGATCAATCAATCATCCAAAAGCAGAATTAATTAGCTCTTAATCAATTGGATTACTTAAATCCTTCTTCATTTATTTATTTCAAATAAATAGATTATTCATCTTTAGTGATCTTCTTTAATTAATCTTCCTTGATTAATTATATTTTACTTACATTTAAGTAATTATCCTTAACCATATTAAGTAATTAACCTTTAATTACTATCATTAATTACAATAATTAATGATCCTTCATTAATTAATTAACTATAATTAGTTACATTAAACCTTAATTAATTACAATTAATTTATCATACTTTAATAAATTACTTTTATTAATCAACCTTGATTAATTACTAATGATCCTTATTAAATAAATAATTACTTTAGATAAATTAAATAATTAACTTGTAATTAATCATCTCATTAATTAGTGTTAATTAATCATAAATAGTAATTAACAATTTGTAATTACTTATCTTAATTAATTAACTTCTTAATTAATTATAATAGCCTTTGATTAATTATTCTAATTAATTAATCTTTAATTACTTCAATAAGTAATTATTAATCAATTTAAATTAACAATTAATCTTTATTAATTACTTTATTAATTAATTACAAATTTTAATTAATTACCCTTAGTAATTAATTTTAAATTAATCACCTTCGTAAATTAATCAATCTCATTAATTAATTAACTAAATAAATTAAGTAATCAACTCTTAATTGCTTAACAAGTAATTATCTCTAATTACTTCATTAATAATTCTTAATTAATTTCTTAATTAATTAAATAATTACCTCCATCATTAAATAATCCTTAATTCATTAATTCATTAATTACTCCATAATTAATTAACTTCAAACAATTAACTTAATTAATTCCTTAATTGATTACATCAAGTGATTATCCATTATTCACTTTCATTTAATTACTTCCATAAGTAATTTCCTCTAATTACTTCCATAAGTAATTACCTTCTTAATTACATTCAATAGTTAACCATTAATTACTTCATTAAGTAATTACACTTAATTAATTCATAATTAAGTGAATATTTAAAAATTAAGTAAACAATTAACTAATTATTTAAGATTAATTAAATAATTAATTAACTTCTTATATTTTAAAATCCTTAAATAATTAAGAAAACATTATTCTTAATTAAACTTTTACTTATTTACAAATCATATTTATTAGGTACTCTCAAATTCATGTCAAAATAATTTAACATTATTTATCTTCGTAAATAAATTATTCGAAATAAATCAAAATTAATAACTTAAAACAACATATTCTAGTTGGTCTGCAAAATTATAACTATAACCTTATTTGAGAATAAAATATTTAGAAATCAAATTTTAAAATTTAAAACACTTTAAACATCTAATTCAAACTCATTCATTTTCAATATAAATTTGAAACTTAGTTTTTAAACATTTCTTAAACTTTGATTTACTATTTTAAAATGAAAACATTTCTTTTGAATTAAATTTCAAAACACTTCTTTAAAAATTCAAAATTTAATTTAATTATTTTCAAAAGAAAACATCTTAACAATTTAAATTTTGAAAATAGATTCAATTAATACTTTTTTTAAAGTTTGATTAATATTTACTTCATAGAACAAGCTTAACTTTTATAAATTTGCTTCCTCTTATTAAAACTTAAGCATTGATTTCGTTTATTCAAACAACAAGTGTAATTTGCAAATCCTATTATTAGTTTACAGAATTAAACAGATAAGCATACAACCTAAAAAAAAACTCGACTCGAACCCCCAAACTTCACGAGCCTTCCCCGAAGCAAAACTCATCTACCACCACTTCGAGACGATACAGGAAAAACATGAGCTTCGTACGAGAATTCCCTTTCTTCTCCCAAAACTCAATTCATAGCCAAACTTTCCGTCCCAACGTGCACGGTGCACATGCACCGGCCCTCTGGCCAACGACGAACGGAGCGACACTTCCCTACGACCACACGATCTCACGCGAACTCGAAAACGTCCCCAGATTGAACAACAAACTCGAGAATCAAAAACGAGCAAAAACAACACACTGCAGCAACCATCATGGCCAGAATTTTCGTCATTGCCGACGCCACATACCATGAAATCGCTTCCCATCACCACCGAAGTTTCTTCAAACCCTCCAGCTCGTATTTCCACCAACGCGACTCACTCCGGTCACCAATGGCCACCACCATTGCTCTGCGAACCATCAAGTGAACAACGACTACCGAGCCCTAACTCTCCTCAGCGTGCACACTACAGTCATCGGAAAAATGCCTTGCCATTTTTCCTGCATTCATCGACAACCCAGCCAACTCTAGAACTAATCTCGAGTCTCGACTCGTCCTAGATCATCAGAAATTGCCGATACGCCCAAACTCGAAAGATTCAAAATAACTAACGAATTCCCTAACTAAAAATCACGATATTTCCATCAAAATTCATCACTTTGTTATACAAAACAGATTTTATAACCAAATATTGGATTTGACTCGAATGAATTTTAGCCATGTTTGAATATTTACTGTACTTTATAAAATTTTAAGATAAAAGCATAATATAATTTCCCGAGTTCATTTTTTATGATTAACATCACCTAGTTATACACATTTCTCTTTTAGAAATCAGAGTCTAAAATTTAATATAAGGGAAGATATTGAATTTACAAGTTTATCTAAAACCTGTAAAATAACAGAGGCACACTTTTATACAGGCACTACAGATAATCAAGCATGCATTTACATCCAAAATATATTCAATCAATATTGTCACACAAATTAAACCACATGCATTTAATTAAATCTCAAGTTTTAAACTGTTTTTAAAAGATTTACTCACCTCTAATATGCAGAGCAGAGAACAGAAACTGTTTTTTGCCCAGGCCTTGAAATTTAAATCTGAAAAATTGTTTTCGATTTGCTTGCTGATGAAATTGAATTCTTGCATGCCAGATCTCTGATTTTAAATGCTTGAAACTGATGTTAATCTCTCATTTGAGTTGTAGGTTGAGATTGCAGGTTCGAATTTCAGTTTACAACTTCATTTTGCAGATTTCAATTTTTACTTCAGACCTGCTTTTGAACAGGTTTGTATATTTGCAGTTTTTACTTCAGGTTTGATTTTGTGGCTTTAGATTTCAGGTTGAAGAAAATAATTTCTGTTTTGAGTTTATTTGAAACAAGAAAAGAAAAGAAATGAGAAGAAGAAAAGGTTTGGAAATTTGAAAGAGAAAATAAATTTTCTTCATATGTTTTAAGTTTTCAAATAAATGGCAATGAAAGCCACTTGTCACAAAAAAATACATTTGTCATTTAAGTAATTAATTGTTTTACATGTGTTTATGAGAGGGTTAACATGTTTACACATGTTTTAAGTCTTTTTAATTAAAATTTTATTTAATTTAAATGTTAACATAAACTAACATATTTAATTTACTTAATACTTACATATGTGAATATAAATTCAATCCTTTAAAGAAGATATTATAAACTAATTAAAATATAAATAATTTCTTTATACTTGTATTTTAAAAATCTAAAACATTTATACATGTACATTTAAAATTTAACACCTTTGAAGAAAATAGAACAAAACTTGTTTAAATCCTAAATAAACCTTCACTTTTAAAATCAATGATTACCTTATATTTTTGAAAATAAATTGAATTAAATTTAAATTAACTTTTGAAAAATATTAATTTTAAAACAAAGCTTTAAATCACAATATACATATATAAATTATCAATAGATTAAATTTCAAACAACATCAAATTATAACATATACATACATATATATTACAATTTGAAAATTCATTATTTTATTTAAAACAAAAGATATTCTATTCACAATATATATCGAATATATATATTATAAACAGAATAAAATTTTATTAGCTTTTGAAAAACAATTCTAACCAATTTTTGAATTATTAAAATATATTGATCACACTTACCAGATTAAATATTTGTTTTCCTTTAAAAGATTAATTTCACCAATTTAAATTAAAATTATAAAGAAAATTTATCAAATCAATTAAATTATTATTGCAGATTATTAAATTGATATTGCCTCAAATTCCGGGTTGTTACATCGCCTAACAGCCAATTCTTAGCGGGAGCTTGGAATAAACTTTCTCTATTCAAACACGAGTGGCCTTGTGTTCATTGCCTGCCGGGCTTCACGTGACGATTGCTGGAAGGACGTAAGTGTTGCCTTCACTTCATTCTTAAGTCCGTCGATCCAAGTCATACTTTGAATCCACTAACATCCCGAATTTTGACAAGCGTCCGCCCACGTCCTGAGGGAATCAATTTTTCAAGAGCGATGTGCGCTATTCATGCTACCCTTGTGGAAGATGGGGACATCAAACTTCTTATAACCGATGAGTTATTATCTCTATTCGAGCTATTGGAAGAAGTTCATAACATTGGGTTTCCTGGAAGTGTAGCATTATCAAGAAACGTCACAGAGTGAGAAAGGGTTGTCACCAATCCTGTCATGCCCCTAGCTGAGGGGACTCAGCATGATATTGAAGAGGGAAAGATTAAGGATGCCCAGGCCAATGAACCCGACGATGCTAATGTAGGCCTAGGCAAGGCACCTGTGTCTATAGATTCAGAATTTTTCATCACTTCTATTGATGAAGAATCATTTTCCCAACACTTGGAAAGTTCACTTAAAGGATTTTAAAATCCCCAAATTTTTGATGACATTATGACCTACGAATGTCCAAACATCAATATCTAATAGGGGTGGTTAAGGTATTCTTCCTACTGATAGAGGGGAGAAAAGACCTATAAGCAAGGCTACAACTACTGGTCCATCTGTAACAACCCTAGATTTTTGCATATAATTTAGTTTGACTTTATTTTATTTTAAAATTATTTTAAACTTGTTTTATTTCAAACATTTCATTTTAAAAATATAAATTTTGATTATTAAGTGATTTATAGTTCAAACAAGTATAAATTGAATATTTTACTAAAAAGTGAATTTCTGTTCAAACTTGTCAAACTTTGACTTTTAAACTTCAAATTTAAATTATTCAAAATCTAAAATTTTATATTTTATTATGAAAATATATGAAATAAATTGAACACTGCTTTTCGTTTCGTTGGAAACGGACTTAAACCGTGAAAGTTTTATTTGTATAATACTCAACTGCATTCCAATATAACTTACCTTAATTTTAGGAGTTCACAATGTAATTGGATAATATACAATATAAAAATATTTTATAAATAAAATTTGAGTGGTTATAATAAATATTATACACTTAAATTTTGTTATAAAAAGATTAATAGAGGTAAATAGAATAAAAGAGTAAATTGAATAATTTACAATATAAAATGATGTTAAAGAACTAAGAATAAGTTAAACAGTTATAATAAGTGTAAACATACTTAACATAGCGAAAAAATATTGAGAGGAATAAATTTAATTTTAATTAGGAATAAAGGAGAATTAAATTTATTAAGTACATCTTGAGTATAATAAATGATTTTTCTTCAAATCCATGATTTTAGAAAGTGTTAATTTAAGAAAATTGGATGATAAGATATTGAAATTAGAGGTAGTTAAGGTTTATTTAACTGGTGTAAAATTAATTATCAATTTAAGTTGAAATTTCCATGGTTTCAAACTTACATCCTTATTTTGTTTTTCAAATTGTATTTAGTTGTCCTTATTTTCCTCATCTTACTATAGACTGGTATATGCATTTTTCTATAATCTTTCTGTTTAGAAATATTTCTATAATCTTTGGTACTCATTTTGAATCTGAGCACTGCTTTCCATCCATAGACCGTCGGTCAAGCGGGAAGAGTGAATCAGATTCTAAAGGATCTTTTCATGCTTGTGTTCCTGATTCTGGAGCATCTTAGGAAGATCATCTCCACCTTGTGAAACTTAACTATAACAATAGTTATTAGGTATAATTTCAATCTCCTTGTCATCTTGTCTTAATCTTATTTCACTCTATTTTTTCTGTGCTTTTCCTTTCCTTATACCTTTTCGGGGACGAAAAGTTTTGAGTGGGGGAGAGTGTAACAACCCTAGATTTTTGCATATAATTTAAATTTGACTTTATTTTATTTTTAAATTATTTTAAACTTGTTTTATTTCAAACATTTCATTTTAAAAATATAAATGTTGATTATTAAGTGATTTATAGTTCAAACAAGTATAAATTGAATATTCTACTGAAAAGTGAATTTCTGTTCAAACTGGTCAAACTTGACTTTTAAACTTCAAATTTAAATTATTTGAAATCTTAAATTTTATCTTTTATTATGAAAATATATGAAATAACTTGAACACTACTTTTCGTTTCGTTGGAAACGGACTTAAACCGTGAAAGTTATGTACATCTCAATTTTGAGTATAATTTGTTTTATTTTGCAATTTTGTCAATTTTAAATTATATAAATTATATTTTCTTTGTCATATTTTATTTTAATCTGTGTTAGTATGTTATTGAATGTATATTTTGTCTTTTATTATTTTTAAAGTGATAATATAATTTTTCTAGAGTTTATTTGAATTTATTTAAATTTATTAAGCCTAGTTTCCATTTTTCTGCTATTTTCTTCATTTAATTTTTTTAATTAAAATTTATTTATTTTTGTGAATTCATTTTTATTTTATGTTATTATCTTTATTTATAATATTTTTCAAGTATATATAAATTTTCTAAAGTTCATTGCATTTATTTTTCATATTTTCAAGACTAGTTGCAATTTTTACTATTTTGTTTAATTAAATCATATATAATTAAAATTTATTTATTTATTTTTGTTTATTTACTAAATTTTCGTATTTTATATGAGTTTATATATATATATATATATTTTAGTTATATAAAATTTAAAAAAGAAAATAGAGGAAATTTGAAGAGTTTTAAACTTTTGGGATTCTTAAGCCTTTTCATCTCCCGACCTTTTATTTTCTCAACTCCTCTCTTTATGATTTTTGACCGTACCATTCTCTATTCTTTTCAGCTGCATTCTCTACCCTTTTTCACGCAAATTTCATCCATTTCTCAAGAAAAAAACTCACGGCCATAGTTTATGAGAGATTGGGTAATAATCCTTCTTTCTTTTCTAGTGTTTCTATGTTTTCCATTGATTTTTGCATATGCTCTCTACCTTCATAGCTTTATTCTTCCACTTCCAAGCTTTGGCTGACCAACACCACCCCCTTGCTCTGACCATCACCCATCCTACTACTTCTCCATTTCAGGCCGAGCTAATCCAAGGTGATGATCATCACAAAAATCCACCTAAACTATCACCTAATCCGTAGTTATATTTTATAAATTATTTTGAATATTTAAATATTTTTAAAAGTGAAAATTTATGAAATTTGATTTAAATTGGATTTTTAATGTTTAAAAAAAGAAATTTTGGATTTTTCTAGAAGTTAAAATGTAATTCAGATGAATGGTAAAAGTGAATTTTTGAAATATAACTTAAATTTGAAAATTTGGACTTTGGCTTTTTAAATTGATATTTAAGTTATATAAATAAAATTTTAAGTGGTTTAAATGTAAATTTATGATAATTTGATTTAAATGGATTTTAAAGTGTTTTAAATAAAGGATTTATGATTTTTGTGTAAGTGGAAAAGTTAAATAAATAAATAGTTAAGCTGAATTATTGAAATATAACTTAAAGTCTGGCAATTTGGGTTTTGGTTTAAAAAGGGAATTTTAAGTTATATAAATAAAAATGGAAATTTAATTATATTTGGAAATGGGAAATATGATGATTTGATTATTGAGTTTAAATGAATTAATAAAGTAATATGGATTTTTCTATGTATTAAAATGGTTGAATGAATGAATGCTTAAAAGTGTAATTTTAAAAATGAACTTGACCTGGAAATGTGAATTTGGTTTTTTATTAAGGGTTTAAGTTAATTAAATAAATTGGAAATTTAGTTTAATTTGTGAAATGATAATTTAAAAATGTAAATGTTAATAAAGCGCTAAATGTAAAAATGGGAAGTTTACACTTGAACTTATTAAGTAGATTTGTGAAATTTGATTCAATTACAAAATGTTGCTTTATAAAAATCATTAATTAAAAGAGTATTTTAATGAACATCTTTGAATGTTAAAAATATTATTTTTTTATAATGTTTAAGTGGTTTAAATTTAAACGTTTTCAAGTATAACTCACAGCAGCTTTTTCTGAACTGTGAAAGGTTGAAATTTCAATGTTTATGGTTTTAACTTAGTAAATGAACTCATAATGGTTTAAAACTTTGGAAATTGAATACTTGATTTGAAAGTATATAAACTTAAATTTTAAATGGTTTAAATGAATTATTTTAATTAAAATATACGCTATTTAAAAGGTTATTTGGAATGATAATAAATGAATGATATTTTTGAATTTAAAAGGTATTTAAAATTGAATATTTGGATTTGAACTTATATGATGATTTGAAATTGAAGTTTTGGAAACATATGATATTTTGATATATATTAAATGATTTGAAATTGAAGTTTTGGAAAGACATGATATTTTGATATATATTAAATGTTTTGAAATGAAGTTTTGAAAGATATGATATTTTGATATATATTAAATGTTTTGAAATAAAGTTTGGAAAGATATGATATTTTGATATATATTAAATGTTTTGAAATGAATTTTTGAAAGATATGATATTTTGATATTAAAATGTTTTGAAATGAAGTTTTGAAAGATATGATCTTTCGACATTTAAATGATTTGAAATGAAGTTTAGAAGGATATGATATTTTGATATTAAAATGATTTGGAAATGAAGTTATGAAGGATAAGATATTTTAATGTATTAAAATGATTTGAAAGGAAGTTTTGAAAGATATGATAATTTAATATATTGAAATGATTAGAAATGACTTGATATTTTTTTTGATAAATATTTAAATTTGAAAGATATGGTATGTTGATATTTTAATGTATTAAAATGGTTTAGAAATGATTAAATCTTTATTTTGATAAAGATTTGGATTTAAATGATATTCTATTTTGAAGTACAAAATATTATTTTAAAGTTATAACCACGGGTTATAATAACGATTGGTTGGCAAAGTGACCAGGATCGAATATCTGGCATACTCTCTATCGATACCGAAAACCACTTTGACTAACCGTGTACACGATGGAAATTCCAAAATGAAGTAGGAAGGTGACGACGTTCTTATGGTATGTTACGTGGACCCAACTCCCGTGAGTTGGCATAAGGTGGCAGAAACAGGAGCGGTCTCGGGCCAGTTGAGGTCGCACCTCATAGCGGACGCATTTCTTCGATACCATACTATTACATGTGATTGTTTGGGCACCCCTCCGATTCTGGGAATGTGTTCCACGGTGGGCGTATGTGGCTGCTGCGTTACAACTAGCCCGAGTGTCGTAATTGGTATATCTACCCGGGCGTTGTCTTATGTGCTGTGTCACCTACCATATCGAGCCATTACTACGAGTTTCTATTTGTGTCGTACCTATACAGTATCTTCTCGTAGTCTCCCGATCAGGAGATATGCAGGTACTGTATAGACTATTGGCATTGTTTCTGTTAAGGGGAATATTGGGTCACTCCTTAACGTTATTTAAAAGTAAGTTTATTTTACTATTAGACACTATTATAATAGAGCAATATACTGCATAGTAAATAGTTTAACGGATCCTTAGAGGATGGGCGGTCCCAAGCATCCTTTATGTTACTTGTACCTTTACTACAGTTCACTTGAGTTGGTTTACATTGTATAAGTATGTATGTCCTGACTCGAGTGTTTGTATTTTTATTTACGCTCGGGTTAGCCTGAGTGTTCAAAGATTTGGATTTCCACTTTCTGGAGATGGGAATCGCTGGAGATTATCTGCTTGTCTTGTTTATCTATTTCACTCCCTGTTATCCTGTTAATTCCAGTATTGTATTCAGCTTGTACTTGATTATCATATGGAGACTTCTTTTGTACTTTATTTCTTCTGTTGTATCTTATTTAACTCTGATATATTTATATAGTAGCTTCATGAACTACTATCTCTTTTTCTTCCGCTGCACTGTTATTACTCTGTGTCTGTAATCTGTGATTATTATTTACTGTATATTCTGAGATTTGCCAAATTTTTATTTACAACGCTGTATTTTGAGCAATTCAATTCCGACATGAGTGTCTACTTATACACTTATAATGGATGCGAATGGTTGAAAATACCTGGTTGTTACATTTGGTATCATAGCGTGGGTAGCTCTAGGCAAAACTCAGCATATGGAGTGAATGTATTTACAGTATCACTTTCATTCGAGTTTGAATCTCTTCCTTTTTGACTCGATTCCTTTGAATTTTGAAACGTTCCATGTGGTTCCAAAATCCATTCATGTCCCTCACTTTTCATCTTCTTTTGATTCTGGAGTATCCCATAACTCCGCTTCGAATGATCTTTTTAGTGAGTTGGCGGTCTCGCCCATTTCAAATTGAATTGTAAAAGGGGGAAAACTTCTTTACAATTAGCATCGTTTCACCAGAGATTTATATCTATCCTTGGTTTAGATGCTAATATCTTTTGTTATTCCAAACTCTATCTCTTGAGATCGAATGTAGATTTACCCCAGAAAAATCCACATTGATCTTATTCTTTAAGTCACAGTTGACCCGGTTAAGGTTGCCCGCGATTTACTTAAGCTTACCGATCTCCCTACTCTGTTAATTAAACATCTTGTCTTTTTTCCAATCTTTTCTTCCGAACATTTTGAATTATGCTTGTAAATCTATATTTTGTTTCATATATTGTGTTGTCTGGGTTGTTGATGTTGATTTGGGTTTCCGATCGATTCGTCTGATCAACGCTATCGATAGAATTTCTAAAACACTTTGACAGAACAAACTAACACAATATTATTTTTAAAATTTGGTTAGTCAAATAAATTTTGATATATAAGTAAATTTATGGAACTTAATAAACTGATTTAAATTGATTATTTGAAATGATAATACTTGATTTATCATTTATTGTTCTATAAATGAATTTATAAATAGTTGTTTATAAATTGATTTGGGAACTGAAATGAATTAAGAACAAGAAATTTGAGAATTTAATTTCCGATGGTTTCAAACCTTGTGTTTAAGTTTTAAAGTTTATTAATTATAGCATTTTCGAATAAGAATATGTTTCCAAAGAATTTTAAAGTTTAAAGATCAGTGCTCTTCTCTTTGTCGCTGGGAAATAATTTCGGTGGTGACTGCAGCATCATCGACATTCATTTTCGAGTTTCCAAATAAAAAGACCGCTCTGCAGTCTTGCTACAGCTTTGTTTTGGGAAATCAAATTGATTTTAATTTATAAAATATGACTTGATTTATAATATATATGGATATATGATTTAGATTTGATTTTATAAATTATGTACATACATTTATTTATCTCTAAATGGTTTGAAGATGAAAATTTAATTCTTAAATTTATTTTCAAGAATAATTTCAATTATAAAAAAAAATCAAAACTTTGGTTGAATATTCAAGCATGTAATGATTTAATTAGAAAGTTTTATTTGTATAACACTCAACTGCATTCCAATATAACTTACCTTAATTTTAGGAGTTAACAATGTAAATGGATAATATACAATATAAAAAGATTTTATAAATAAAATTTGAGTGGTTATAATAAATATTATACACTTAAATTTTGTTATAAAAAGATTAATAGAGGTAAATAGAATAAAAGAGTAAATTGAATAATTTACAATATAAAATGTTGTTAAAGAACTAAGAATAAGTTAAACAGTTATAATAAGTGTAAATATACTTAACATAGCGAAAAAATATTGAGAGGAATAATTTTAATTTTAATTAGGATAAAGGATAATTAAATTTATTAAGTACATCTTGAGTATAATAAATGATTTTTCTTCAAATCCATGATTTTAGAAAGTGTTAATTTAAGAAAATTGGATGATAAGATATTGAAATTAGAGGTAGTTAAGGTTTATTTAACTGGTGTAAAATTAATTATCAATTTAAGTTGAAATTTCCATGGTTTCAAACTTACATCCTTATTTTATTTTTCAAATTGTATTTAGTTGTCCTTATTTTCCTCATCTTACTATAGACTGGTGTATGCATCTTTCTATAATCTTTCTGTTTAGAAATCTTTCTATAATCTTTGGTACTCATTTTGAATCTGAGCACTGCTTTCCATCCATAGACCGTCGGTCAAGCGGGAAGAGTGAATCAGATTCTAAAGGATCTTTTCGTGCTTGTGTTCCTAATTGTGGAGAATCTTGGGAAGATCATCTCCACCTTGTGAAACTTACCTATAACAATAGTTATTAGATATAATTTCAATCTCCTTGTCATCTTGTCTTAATCTTATTTCACTCTATTTTTTCTGTGCTTTTCCTTTCCTCATTCCTTTTCGGGGACGAAAAGTTTTGAGTGGGGGAGAGTGTAACAACCCTAGATTTTTGCATATAATTTAAATTTGACTTTATTTTATTTTTAAATTACTTTAAACTTGTTTTATTTCAAACATTTCGTTTTAAAAATATAAATGTTGATTATTAAGTGATTTATAGTTCAAATAAGTATAAATTGAATATTCTACTGAAAAGTGAATTTCTGTTCAAACTGGTAAAACTTGACTTTTAAACTTCAAATTTAAATTATTTAAAATCTTAAATTTTATCTTTTATTATGAAAATATATGAAATAACTTGAACACTACTTTTCGTTTCGTTGGAAACGGACTTAAACCGTGAAAGTTATGTACATCTCAATTTTGAGTATAATTTGTTTTATTTTGCAATTTTGTCAATTTTAAATTATATAAATTATATTTTCTTTGTCATATTTTATTTTAATTTGTGTTAATATGTTAGTGAATGTATATTTTTGTCTTTTATTATTTTTAAAGTGATAATATAATTTTTCTAAAGTTTATTTGAATTTATTTCAATTTATTAAGCCTAGTTTCCATTTTTCTGCTATTTTCATCATTTAATTTTTTTGATTAAAATTTATTTATTTATTTTGTGTTATTATCTTTATTTATAAATATTTTTCAAGTATATACAAATTTTCTAAAGTTCATTGCATTTATTTTTCATATTTTCAAGACTAGTTGCAATTTTTACTATTTTGTTTAATTAAATCATATATAGTAAAAAAAAATTTATTTACTAAATTTTATTATTTTATCTGAGTTTTTATATATATTTTAGTTATATAAAATTTAAAAAAGAAAATAGAGGAAATTTGAAGAGTTTTAAACTTTTAGGATTCTTAAGCCTTTTCATCTCCCGACCTTTTATTTTCTCAACTCCTCTCTTTATGATTTTTTGACCGTACCATTCTCTATTCTTTTCAGCTGCATTCTCTTCCCTTTTTCATGCAAATTTTATCCATTTCTCAAGAAAAAAAATTCACGGCCATAGTTGATGAGAGATTGGGTAATAATCCTTCTTTCTTTTCTAGTTTTTCTATGTTTTCCATTGATTTTTGCATATGCTCTCTACCTTCATAGCTTTGTTCTTCCACCTCCTAGCTTTGGCTGACCAACACCACCCCCTTCCTCTGACCATCACCCATCCTACTACCTCTCCATTTCAGGCCGAGCTAATCCAAGGTGATGATCATCACTAAAATCCACCTAAACTATCACTAACCATCACATGTTGCCAAGCCTAGTCTAGAATTGTCATCTCCTCCTTCTACCACCTCTTGCCGCCACAACCTCCACCACCAGCACCACCTATGACCTGTCCTCCACCCTCTTCCACACCACCCACCACCACCTGAGCATCAGGCCGAGCCCAAATGACCTCTAGCCGAACCATAATATAGCCTAGATGTGATGATTTTTAGCCTTATACACCTAGTTATGCACCTAGATCACAACCACCTTCAAACCCATGTGTAGGCTGACCCTTTGCACATCCAAACCAGACCCAATTCCCTGTGTTAGATGAGCTTAGTCACTTCTTAACTGAAGTACCTGAGGTAGAGAGCAAGTGCAATGCAAATGTTTATGGTTTTGGGTGTTGAATTATATGTTGTTTGATGATAAATGTGTGTTGTAACTTATGTATGCATTGTATTGTTTGTGTAATTGTTTTCAAGGGATATAGCTTTAGCTCTCCACTCTCTAGTCTTATCCATATTTTCGTTCCTTTGTTGTGTCAGTATTTGTGCTTTGGTGTTGATCTCCAGCTTTGAACATGTGAGTAAATCTCACCTGGCAATTATACCTATGCAAATGTGAATTGACAAAAATTGAATATGTAGAATATTATGATATGTTATAACTGCCTGTGATTATTTATAAACGATGTTAAACCTGTTAAATTACATGTCATCTCATCTGTTACTGTTATATGTTGCTATACTGTTCATTTATATCTGTTTATCACACTGCAAGTTCCCTGTAGATTAAGTTCACTATGGGTTGAAATGATACATACCCGAACGGACTTTAGAATAGGGAAAAATCACTATGGGCTGAAATGATAGGCCTGAACGATTTTTATTTATTTATTTATTTTATTTAACTTGGGATTGCGGGTTTGAAATGATATAACCCGGATTTTTCTTTTTAAACTGCAGATTGAAATGATATATATCCGTATCACTTGACCTAGGTTAGAAAACTATATATAGGCCCGTGGTTATATTTTATAAAGTATTTTGAATATTTTAAATATTTTTAAAAGTGAAAATTTATGAAATTTGATTTAAATTGGATTTTTAATGTTTAAAAAAAGAAATTTTGGATTTTTCTAGAAGTTAAAATGTAATTCAAATGAATGGTAAAAGTGAATTTTTGAAATATAACTTAAATTTGGAAATTTGGAATTTGGCTTTTTAAATTGACATTTAAGTTATATAAATAAAATTTTAAGTGGTTTAAATCTTAATTTATGACAAGTTGATTTAAACGGATTTTAAATTGTTTTAAATAAAGGATTTATGATTTTTGTATAAGTGGAAAATGTTAAATAAATAAATAGTTAAGCTGAATTATTGAAATATAACTTAAAGTCTGGAAATTTGGGTTTTGGTTTAAAAAGGGAATTTAAGTTATATAAATAAAAATGGAAATTTAATTATATTTGGAAATGTGAAATATGATGATTTGATTAAATTTGAGTTTAAATGAATTAATAAAGTAATATGGATTTTTCTATGTATTAAAATGGTTGAATGAATGAATGCTTAAAAGTGTAATTTTAAAAATGAACTTGACCTGGAAATGCGAATTTGGTTTTTATTAAGGGTTTTAGTTAATTAAATAAATTGGAAATTTAGGTTCATTTGTGAAATGATAATTTAAAAATGTAAATGTTAATAAAGCGTTAAATGTAAAATTGGGAAAGTTTACACTTGAACGTATTAAGTAGATTTGTGAAATTTGATTTAATTGCAAAATGTTGCTTTATAAAAATCATTAATTAATAGAGTATTTTAATGAACATCTTTGAATGTTAAAAATATGATTTTTTTATAATGTTTAAGTGGTTTAAATTTAAATGTTTTCAAGTATAACTTACAGCAGCTTTTTCTGAATACTGTGAAAGGTTAAAATTTCAATGTTTATGGTTTTAACTTAGTAAATGAACTCATAATGGTTTAAAACTTTGGAAATTGAATATTTGATTTGAAAGTATATAAACTTAAATTTTAAATGGTTCAAATGAATTATTTTAATTAAAATATAAGTTATTTAAAAGGTGATTTGGAATGATAATAAATGAATGATATCTTTGAATTTAAAAGGTATTTAAAGTTGAACATTTGGATTTGAACTTATATGATGATTTGAAATCGAAGTTTTGGAAAGATATGATATTTTGATATATACTAAATGATTTGAAATTGAAGTTTTGGAAAGACATGATATTTTGATATATATTAAATGTTTTGAAATAAAGTTTGGAAAGATATGATATTTTGATATATATTAAGTGTTTTGAAATGAATTTTTGAAAGATATGATATTTTTATATTAAAATGTTTTGAAATGAAGTTTTGAAAGATATGATCTTTCGACATTTAAATGATTTGAAATGAAGGTTTGAAGGATATGATATTTTGATATTAAAATGATTTGGAAATGAAGTTACGAAGGATATGATATTTTAATGTATTAAAATGATTTGAAAGGATGTTTTGAAAGATATGATAATTTAATATATTGAAATGATTAGAAATGACTTGATATTTTTTAATAAATATTTAAATTTGAAAAATATGGTATGTTGATATTCTAATGTATTAAAATGGTTTAGAAATGATTAAATCTTTATTTTGATAAATATTTGGATTGAAATGATATTCTATTTTGAAGTATAAAATATTATTTTAAAGTTATAACCACGGGTTATAATAACGATTGGTTGGCAAAGTGACCGGGATCGGATATCTGGCGTACTCTCTATCGATATCGAAAACCACTTTGACTAACCGTGTACGCCGTGGAGATTCCAGAATGAAGTAGGATGGTGACGACGTTCTTATGGTATGTTACGTGGACCCAACTCCCGTGAGTTGGCATAAGGTGGCAGAAACAGGTGCGGTCTCGGGCCAGTTGAGGTCGCACCTCGTAGCGGACGCATTTCTTCGATACCATACTATTACTTGTGATTGTTTGGGCGCCCCTCCGATTTTGGGAATGTGTTCCGCGGTGGGCGTATGTGGCTGCTGCGTTACCACCAGCCCGAGTGTCGTAATTGGTATATCTACCCTGGCATTGCCTTGTGTGCCGTGTCACCTACCATATCGAGCCTTTACTACGAGTTTCTATTTGTGTCGTACCTATGCAGTATCTTCTCGTAGTCTCCCGATCAGGAGATATGCAGGTACTGTATAGACTATTGGCATTATTTGTGTTAAGGGGAATATTAGGTCACTCCTTAACGCTATTTAAAAGTAAGTTTATTTTACCATTAGACATTATTATAATAGCGCAATATACTACATAGTAAATAGTTTAACGGATCCTTAGAGGATGGGCGGTCCTAAGCATCCTTTAAGTTACTTGTACCTTTACTACAGTTCACTTTAGTTGGTTTACATTTTATAAGTATGTATGTCCTGACTCGAGTGTTTGTATTTTTATTTACGCTCGGGTCAGCCTGAGTGTTCACAGATTTGGATTTCCACTTTCTGAAGATTGGAATCGCTGGAGATTATCTGCTTGTCTTGTTTATCTATTTCACTCCCAGTTATCCTGTTGATTCCAGTATTGTATTCAGCTTGTACGTGGTTATCATATGGAGACTTCTTTTGTGTTTATTTCTTCTATTGTATCGTATTTAACTCTGATATATTTATATAGTAGCTTCATGAACTACTATCTCTTTTTCTTCCGTTGCGCTGCTATTACTCTGTGTCTGTGAGCTGTGATTATTATTTACTGTATATTCTGAGATTTGCCAAATTTTTATTTACAATGCGGTATTTTGAGCAATTCAATTCCGGCATGAGTGTCTACGTATACACTTATAATGGATGCGAATGGTTGGAAATACCTGGTTGTTACACTATCAGGGGAGAACACCAGGACACTCACGACCACATGCACTTCATTACATACTCCTCATTAATCCTTTGCATAATAGTTACTTACATTTCTCATTTGGTCTTTGCAGGTGCAATGACTTATTCTCGGGCTTTTGACCGCTTAAGGGGCTCTTAGGTGCATTGTGCTTCTTGCCGTGGCTCAGAATCTGGTAGGCGTAGGGAAAAAGACGACGGATGGGAAAAAAGCTATCATTCAAGGGAATCTTCTTCTTCCAAGCGTAAATCCCAGTCTCCTTTATATCACTAGGGAGATCGGCCCAATCTTCTTGTTTATAGCCGAGGCCAGCCTTCCTTCCACGCCCCCCAAATTGTCACATCGCATAAGCAAAACTCTGGTTCTTCTAGCGCTAGGCAATCTCGCGAGCGAAGATCAAGCAAGCATCCAATTGCCACTTTCGATCCATCTTGTCGACCATTGCTATCGACTCTTCTACATCGGAGAAATTGGCCGTACTTAAGGCCACTTTCTTGAAAATCTATTTCGACGGGCTTAAATTCTTTCCCATAATACATACGATCCCGGGGCATGCCAAAGCAAGCTCTCTCGCATGTGTTAACGGCATGTTCGTGCAACATAAATCATTTCAACACTTAGCGAAAAAAATCTCTAAAGTGTCAATCGAGCGACAATATGAAATAGACCGTCTCAAGCTAGAGGCGATTCACTATAAAGACATAATCAAACACTAAGATAATGAGATATCGGAGTCCACAACAGACAGAAAAGGGTGCCAAGGAAACATCAGAGGCAGCAGTAGTTTGGAAGCTACCATAAGAAAGAACTCAATGTTGCGCTCAATCGCAACTGGGCACTTGCTCTGGAAAAGGACTCCCTGCAAAAGAAGAAAGAGTCTTGGCCACTGCGTTTAGGAACTTGAAGAGTTCTTTAGAAAGAAAGGGAAGAGAAGATCGAGGGTCAGGAAGAATCACAAAGGTACTGCGAAGAGGCTGTTGAATCCAGGAGCATAAAAGTTAAACATGTTGAGAAATTTGCAAAAAAAGCCTTTGAAGAAGGGGCACAAGAGGAAGGTCGCACGGAGATGATGGAACAAATTAAAACCCGAGTAGAAGATGCTAGGGAGTTCGGTCGAAATGAAATCAAGGACTTGTTTGATCCACCGATCATCGAATACAACAATAAAGTCCTCATCCACTGAAACTTAAGTTTTCTTGGCAAATGTTATCTCGAGTCGCTTGCTAAAGCCTAGGAGTACATCGTTGAGATGAAAAAGAGGAAGCTGGGTGAAGCTGAGTTAGATGAAGAGAAATTGGTGTGGGAGACCTACATGGAAATAACCCCTAAATCTTGCCATCATGGGACTTAGATATTTTGATATTTCAGCGCTTTTCGATAAAGGGAAACATATTGCCGGATCCTCTAAAGTCGGTCCTAAGGGCCTCTCTTCTTTCCAAGTGTCTAGTGCATCGATTTCCTTTGGCTACAGGCAGGACTTAAGCTTATCCATATAGGCCTGGTTATCAATCCAAAGTGCTGACCCTTATTTTGGAAGGGGGAACTCTAGAAAGAACTGGGAGCCAGCCGAATGCAGGTATTCCACTTTACTCTCCATCTGTTAGAGGTTTTGTTCTTCATGCCCAATGGTTTTAGGCTTATCTCCTTGTTTTGACAAACTGGCAGGTCTTCCGGGTCCCTAGCACACTCCTAAAAGTGACGCTGCTATGGAGCAATAAGAGAAATCAACAGAGATTCTGATGGCCACCGATGTACCAAGGCCCAATGCTCAAGTCATTGTAGTACTCGATGATGATAAGGCTGACGGTCCACTGTCGATGGGTGAATCTAATGATGTTGTAATTACTGACACATCCAAACACACCGATAAGGTCAGCCTGAAGGAGCATATTAAGAATGCGGAGTTGCTGAAGAAAAAGAACAAAGCTGAGCCCACTGAGGTGTACATTGATGATCCACACCTTATCCCATTACAAGTTATTCCCCCTGGTGGGTTGATTCCCAAAGAACTCCCTTTAAGCATTGAATGCTCTCCCACAAAAGCGGTAAGGGATCATGGAAGAGAATAAGTGGAAGTTCAGACAACGGCACTCCCGAAAAACCTAAAAGGAGAGAAAATCAAAGAAATGGCCATCGTTTAGGCTCGGTGTGTACGTAGTCTGCATAGCTGTTTATTTGTCGTTTTAATTTATTAGTTGTGGTTGTACGGGTATAAGTCTTGGTTTTTTTGAAATAACTTGTACCACAATTCTGAAACTTATCATGTGAATAAAATTCTTGTTTTCTATTGAGCTCTCTGTAAATTGTTATTTAAGTAGTTGAATTATTACTTTCCATTCAATGTACTTGTAAGGCGTTGTTCATTAATTCTGAAAACAATCCACTAGCTCTCTCCCAAGGCCTCCATGTGGTCATGGCCATGAGTTGCATTAAACGCTAGGATCGAGCGTTAGTGTTACGCCGTCGATTTTAGAAGTCTTGAGTAATTATACTTCTGCCCCCAGTCTTCGGTTGGTGGAGTTAGACATTGACGGTCGAACTCTATGACGCTCCACCTCTATACCCACGCTAGCCAAGGACACTACAGGGTAATGCCGTCAACTAACATGGAGAATAAGGCTGGTTAGGAGCGACCATCTATAGCCTTGCTCTAACTATCTATTGAATACATCGACATAGACATAACAATAAGGTCGATATACCCAATGAATACTTAAAACAAAACCATAGGTGGTTGGATCTATTAGAACAGAATATAACAACTCAAATGTAATATACATCACAGAACAGTAGATCATCATATACACATATACTGATACATAACAGAGTATACACAAACTAATACATGTCTAGTGGTATAGCAAACCACAATATACAGACGAGTCAAAAGAATACATATATCAGAGTTACAACAAGATAGGAATACACAAAAAGCTATAACAAAAAGGAACAAGCTGAATAGTCCCTTGCGGAAGCAAAATATGCTAAGTCCAAAAGCATCTAACCTGAAACATCTCGGTCTGACCCGAGTATAAAATACACGGGTCAGTCTAGCTAAACATATCAGTTAGATAAACTGAACAACAATAAACCTGCAAGGTTACAATGTATAACAAATATCTCTAAAAGAGATAACACAATCATCTAACAAAAAGATGAAACATACGATAACAAGCCTCATATCATCGGCAACTCATAGAAACAAAGGATGAGAATATCCCAAAACAAGCCAAAAGGCAAATAACAAATACCCATAAGGTATACAAGTTCCACAGGGTAAACGCTACTCATCATGCGGCTCAAAAAGACCAACATCGAAGGGCGATACCAAGGGAATATACATATCAACAAAACATCATAAAATTGCTCGAGCTCAGTACTGTATAAACAAGGATCAATGAGCCCGAAGACTTCAAACCCAATATCACCCATGCGGCTCATAACGACCAACATAGAAAGCGATACTATAGGGCACCCCAATATCACCCATGCGACTCATAACGACCAACATAGAAAGCGATACTATAGGGCAACAAACCCGAAGGCACATACCCGAAGGCAACAAACCGTAGTGGTGAAGGTCAGAGACCCAGTACTGGACACCACTAACTGGCGGAATGTGTCACAACTCTCGAAAAGGAATCCGAAAAGTGTTAACGTATGTCCCATAACCACTCGTTCGCACTAAACGGTTTACTATCCGTCAGCCACTTTCACACTCAAAGCAGTACAAAGTTTACCTCATATCATCGATAAACCAAACCCGAAGGTTAAAACGATCAATTGAATAGGTCGGGGATTAATCGGAAGGATAAACGCACAGATTCATGGTCCGTGTTTTGCCCAACCATTTAATCACCCTTCCACTTCGCTCGAAGTGCGAAATTGTACGTGTGGTTTAAATAGAATTTATAAATCGGAGAAGCGAACTTTTAATACAATTTGAAGAAATAATTTATAAAAACCCGTGAATGAATTCAAAAAGGAATTATCAAGGTCAAATACGCATAAGCAACTAATTGGAATCAATATGCATCGATTAAATTTGGAAAATTAAACGAACAAGGCAAATTGGCCAAAAACAGCATATTCAGACGTCCGAAAGAAGGGATTCAGACGTCTGAATCTGGAAATCAATTTGTTTTCCAAAACAGAATTCAGACGTCTGAATCCTAACATCTAGACGTCTGAAATGAGCAATATTTTGCCTATTTCCTTTCTGGTCGAAATTTAGCCAACTCAGACGTCAGGAATATAAATTCAGACGTCTGAATCTGGGAATAAATTTCTTCCCAAGAACAATATTCGGACGTCTGAAATGGGCATTTCAGACGTCTGAAACCAGATGGCCAGGCATTTCCTGAACCTAGGCCAACTATGGCCAAACAAATCGAAAGCGATCGAATGCGTGTTGATTATGGGCTTACGTCAAACGACTACCCAATCTTAACAACAACCCCAAACACTCCGAACAACATAAACGCCAACCATATAAGGTTTTACATAGATTTGGCTTCAAAAATCTAATTTGGCAATTTCACCAAAACAATCCAATCAATAGCAAAAGCATATGAACAAGTGTTAGGAATCCATACGAACATCAATGATTTCAAAAGAAGTAGATGTGAGTTCAAAACTCACCTTATATCACAAAACAAAGAAGAAGGAGTTCAATTTGCAAGGAGAAGACCAACTAATCTCCACTTCTACTCTACTAGCTTCAATCTAAGATCAAACAAGTATTTTTCCTAAGTTTAGGTTTAGGAAATTTCTGAGATTGAAGAGAGAAAGAGATAGAGAAGATGAAGAGGAGCTTACCTATGTCTTCTCTTTGATATTGGAGCAAGAAATCAAGTTACAAGAGGAAACTAGGGCTAGCAATTTCTATTTCTCTTTCCCTTCCACCATTTTCAGTTTTGCTAAAGTTTGTAGGAGTGGAATGAGAGAATGGATGAAGAGAGGGCTGAGTTAGGGGTTTAAACTAACAAATGGGCTGAACCCAAACCCAAAACCCAACTAGAAAAGTTGCAAAAATTCACAAACTCCAAACATATTGAAGCTTACACTCAAAAAGATCGCAAACGCCATTTTGGAACCAATGAAGGTGGTTTCGAGTTCCAATTCGGCCATTTGCGGAAAGTAACATTTCGGACCTAAATCCGACTAACGACGCTATATTTAAATAAAACATTTAAATATAAAATCGTTAAATATGCGGGTTGTTACAGATCTCCCCTCCTTACAAAATTGCGTCCCAGCAATTCCCAAATATGATATTTGTAACAACTACATACATACAACATTCAAAAGAAAAGAAAATAAGCTCGAGATGAAAAGATATACTCACCGTTTCTAAGCAAAGATAGAAAACCCGGATAAGATCGCTCAATAAATTCCCTGGTTTCCCAAGTATAGTCATTAGGATTAGCGGACCATTGAACTTTAACGAGCGGCACGTCCTTGTTCCGAAGGTGTCACACCTCCGTGTCAAGTACGCGAATAGGTTGTTGTACAATAGATAAGTCCGGTGAGACCTCAAGCTCTTGTAAATCAGGAGAATCAGTAATAGAATCCGACTCCCGAAGACACTTCCAAAGTTGAGAGACGTGAAACACGTCATGAATGCCAGATAAATGAGCAGGAAGTGAAACTCTATAAGCCACAAGGCCAATACGTTCAGTAATAGAAAACGGTCCTATAAAGCGAGGAGCCAATTTCCTAGTCGTACTGAAACGCATAACCCCCTTTCAAAGGAGAAACACGAATAAAAACAAGATCGCCGATCGAGAACTCGAGAGGCTTCCTACTGTTGTCAGCGTAGGATTTCTGGCGACTCTGTGCCTCTTTCATTCACAACCGGATAAGATCAATCTTCTTGGAAGAGTCACGAACAAAATCTGGACCAAGAATGAGCTTCTCCCCAGATTCCAACCAACAAGAAGGTGATCGACATGGCCTTCCGTATAAAGCTTCGAAAGGAGTCATACCGATACTAGACTGAAAACTATTGTTGTAGGAGAACTCTACAAGAGGTAGGTGATCCTCCCAACAACTACTAAAATCAAAAATACAAATACGGAGAAGATCTTCCAAGATACGATTCACCTGTTCAGTCTGTCCATCAGACTGCGGATGATAAGCTGTACAAAATTTAAGCTTTGTTCCCAAAGCTTGCTGAAGACTCTGCTAAAAATGACTCATGAATAAAGAATCACGGTCACTTACAATAGAACTAGGAACACCGTGAAATCTCACGATTTCCTTGACATACAACTTAGCCAAATGCGAAGCAGTCCTATTAGACTTAATAGGGACAAAATGAGCAGACTTAGTGAGGCGATCAACAATAACCCAAATGCTAGAATGGCCCGATCTCGAACGAGGTAGGCCGTCAATGAAACCCATAGAAATCTGATCCCATTTCCATAATGGAGTCTCTTGAGGCTGAAGAAGACCAGAAGGACGCTGATGTTCGGCCTTAAAACGCTAACAAGTTATGCAATTACTCACATAACTCGCTACATCGCGTTTCATGCCTTCCCAATAACAAAGACGACGCATATCGACATACATCTTACTACTACCAGGATGAATGGTATACTTAGAACGGTGACAATCATCAAGAATGTCATGCCTAAGTGCAAAATCAGAAGGCACAAAAAGACGGTTCTTCTTACGAAGACACCCATGAGAATCAATGCTGAAATCCCGCAACGCCTCATCACAGGATCCAGACTCACAAAGCTGAATAAGATGCAACAAATCAGGATCACGCCGCTGGGCATCGGCAATACGATCCAATAAAACAGGTCGAGCTCCCAAACTAAATAATACAGAAAATGAAGCTCGATCATGAATTTCACTAAAAGATAGAGTCTCAAGAATATCCCATTCGGCAACTCATAGAAACAACAGCCGAATGTTTGCGACTAAGCGCATAAGCAACACGATGACCCTTACTAGGGGTTCACTGGATACTAAAATCATAAGAGGCAAGAAACTTAAGCCAACTTTGTTGGCACAAATTAAAGTCCTTGTGAGAAAATAAATATTTTAAAAATTTACGATCGAGGAGGAGAACAAATTTCTCCCCAAAAAACCCATGACGTCACACTAAAAGTGAAATCAATAGCCGCGAGCACTAGATCATAAGTGGCATATCTAGTCTCGGTAAGCTTTAATGGTTTAGAAACATAAGTGATAGCACGTTCTCTTTTGCAAGGGAACGACATCCAAACCAATACGATTAGCTTTGGAACAAAAGATAAAGTCTTGGTTCCCTTCGGGAATCCCAAGAATAAGAGTATCGGAGAAGAGTTCTTTTAAATAATATTCTTTTTCGAAAAGCTAAAACTTCCAAATTTACAATCATCTTTATGTAATCATTTTTCTTGAAAAATTTACTTTTTATAAGTCAATTTATTGTGTCAAATTGTCTCATCAAAGCGTTTAGGAGATTCCTATCGATAACGTTGATCAAGCGCATCGACCAGAATTCTTAAAGCACTCAATGGGCAATACAATCACAAAATCATCTTCTATATAATGAAAATGGCTCTTAAAAACTTTATGAATACTCTTTGTTCGTTTCAAGAACAAAAATCCTACTTATAAATATCTTATGAAAAAGATTTGCAAAATTTTAAATTGCTAATTTCATCCAAAATCAATAAATACAAAAAGGGAATCGTCGAGATATTCGCAAAATACTTGATTCATAAAATGGATGAAATGGGCTAGACAAATTGAATAACATAATAAATCATTCATAAGAATCACAACGAGTACGGAATGCGGTAAGTGGAGTGCTAACCTCCGCAACTCGTAGCCAAATGAAAACTGGTGGCACGGTCGAGCTGAAAAAGACCTTAGCACCACTCAAAAGAATGCTTAGGTGATAATCCTAAGACAAGACCAAAAATACTAGAATATTCTCAAACTACATGAATGAGAGAAACAACACTCTCCTCATCATGAGGGCTTGAAGAATAAAATGATGCCATCAAATTGGAATCGAAATCACAAAGAAAATAGAAATCTGTTTAACAGATTGAAAATGTCGAGGATGAATAGTCCACTCGGGATATAGGATATGGCTTCATAATAATTAAGTCAATCCTTTAAAAATATCAATTCCGAAGCCTAAATAACGCATAACATGCAAATTGGCTTGGAAAGAAAAACCACATAAAACAACCTCGACATCAATACAAGCAATTTGAGCATTGCAGATCCACCAATTCGGATTCGCAATTCTCAAAGAAGTAACCATACAAGAAACATCCAAAGACAACGAGCTTCTTCGATACGAAAGAATGTGAAGCCCCCGTATCGAAGAGAACTCGAATACAATAGTCAAGAAATAAAATAGAACCTTTCAAAACAGAAGGAGATATACCTTTTCCCTGAGAAGAACCTCCAGAAGCATCCGCTATATTTAGTTTTCCTGACAGAAGATTACTCGGAGCAATAGGACAAGTGGAACAACGATGGCCTTCCTTCTTGCAGTAGCGGCAGAAGAGAGGCTTAGGACAAGCTCGAATCATATGATCAGATGAACCACAATTGAAACACTTCCGAATGGAAGGTGTTCCAGCAGACTGAGACTGAGAATTAGATTCAACAGGCTTTTTCTTCTTGGAAAGGAAAAATTTCCGCTTACCGAATTGAAACTGCTTTTTGTTGGTGTTCTTGCGAACCCCAACATCATCCCCACAATCACACTCCTTCTCGAAGGCTTCGAGATGAAGTGCCGAGTCAACCAACTCCTCAAAAGAAAGCTTAAGCTGGAGCATTAAAGACTTCTTAAGACATTTCTTAAGACCATATACAAACTTCAGATTCCTCCTATATGAGGTGCTAATGAATTCAAGACCATACTTAGATAAGGCCTCGAATGATGCAACATACTCAAAGACGGAAGACTCCCCTTGCTTCAACTCAAGAAAGCGATGGGCTAATAAAATTTTATCAGATTTAGGAAGAACTTGAGTTCAAATCGCTCCTGAAACTGAGTCCAAGAAAGAGCAGACTCATCAAATTCAGCTAAAAGAAGCTCATACCAATCAAGGGCACGCTCTTGCAATAAACTAGAAGTTTCAAGAACTTTATCATGATCAGAAAGATCCATGCGGGAGAAAATATGCTCGTACATGCGGATCCAAACTTGGACCTTAAGAACAATCTCGGAGCTTTTAAACGGTTTCCCTCCAAGATGAGAAAAATCACTGAACAATCGTGCGAAGGTGGACTTTCATGGAGGAGATGTTCGAGTAGGAGCTGGAGGTTGTGTGCTCCTAAACCACACCAAAAAATGATCGGCAGACATATAAACGCCGTCCGGATGCGAGCTACTGGATTGCCCAGCATCCGAGCGTCGTCCTCCGTCTCTTCCATCCATAAGCTGAAAGTTAAGATAAGGACAAGATTATTCACATGGTAGATATCATTAATCCAAATGTGGGATACTACGGAATGTTAAATGCATTCCTAGACGTATTCCCAAAATTCTACCTACCTCCTAAAAGCACAGAAGGAATAGAGAGACACGATGATTTAAAGATTTATATCACTTATACACTTTGATGTACCGTAATATGTGCATCTATTCTGTGTTTATTATATTTTGTTCTGAACCTGGCATTGATACCACGCTGTGGCGCCCCACCTCTATACCCACGCTAGCCAAGGACACTACAGGGTAATGCCGTCAACTAACATGGAGAATAAGGCTGGTTAGGAGCGACCATCTATAGCCTTGCTCTAACTATCTATTGAATACATCGACATAGACATAACAATAAGGTCGATATACCCAATGAATACTTAAAACAAAACCATAGGTGGTTGGATCTATCAGAACAGAATATAACAACTCAAATGTAATATACATCACAGAACAGTAGATCATTATATACACATATACTGATACATAACAGAGTATACACAAACTAATACATGTCTAGTGGTATAGCAAACCACAATATACAGACGAGTCAAAAGAATACATATATCAGAGTTACAACAAGATAGGACTACACAAAAAGCTATAACAAAAAGGAACAAGCTGAATAGTCCCTTGCGGAAGCAAAATAGGCTGAGTCCAAAAGCACCTAACCTGAAACATCTCGGTCTGACCCGAGTATAAAATACACGGGTCAGTCTAGCTAAACATATCAGTTAGATAAACTGAACAACAATAAACCTGCAAGGTTACAATGTATAACAAATATCTCTAAAAGAGATAACACAATCATCTAACAAAAATATGAAACATATGATAACAAGCCTCATATCATCGACAACTCATAGAAACAAAGGATGAGAATATCCCAAAACAAGCCAAAAGGCAAATAACAAATACCCATAAGGTATACAAGTTCCACAAGGTAAACGCTACTCATCATGCGACTCAAAAAGACCAACACCGAAGGGTGATACCAAGGGAATATACATATCAATGAAACATCATAAAATTGCTCGAGCTCAGTACTGTATAAACAAGGATCCATAAGCCCGAAGACTCCAAATCCAATATCACCCATGCGGCTCATAACGACCAACATAGAAAGCGATACTATAGGGCACCCCAATATCACCCATGCGGCTTATAACGACCAACATAGAAAGCGATACTATAGGGAAACAAACCTGAAGGCACAAATCCGAAGGCACATACCCGAAGGCAATAAACCTTAGTGGTGAAGGTCAGAGACCCAGTACTGGACACCACTAACTAGCGGAATGTGTCACAATTCTCGAAAAGGAATCCGAAAAGTGTTAACGTATGTCCCATAACCACTCGTTCGCACTAAACGGTTTACTATCCGTCAGCCACTTTCACACTCAAAGCAGTACAAAGTTTACCTCATATCATCGATAAACCAAACCTGAAGGTTAAAACGATCAATTGAATAGGTACCAACATCAATGATATCAAAAGAAGTAGATGTGAGTTCAAAACTCACCTTATATCACAAAACAAAGAAGAAGGAGTTCAATTTGCAAGGAGAAGACCAACTAATCTCCACTTCTACTCTACTAGCTTCAATCTAAGATCAAACAAGTATTTTTCCTAAGTTTAGGTTTAGGAAATTTCTGAGATTGAAGAAAGAAAGAGATAGAGAAGATGAAGAGGAGCTTGCCTATGTCTTCTCTTTGATATTGGAGCAAGAAATCAAGTTACAAGAGGAAACTAGGGCTAGCAATTTCTATTTCTCTTTCCCTTCCACCATTTTCAGTTTTGCTAAAGTTTGGAGGACTGGAATGAGAGAATGGATGAAGAGAGGGCTGAGTTAGGGGTTTAAACTAACAAATGGGCTGAACCCAAACCCAAAACCCAACTAGAAAAGTTGCAAAAATTCACAAACTCCAAACATATTGAAGCTTACACTCAAAAAGATCGCAAACGCCATTTTGGAACCAATGGAGGTGGTTTCGAGTTCCAATTAGGCCATTTGCGGAAAGTAACATTTCGGACCTAAATCCGACCAACGACGCTATATTTAAATAAAATATTTAAATATAAAATCGTTAAGTATGCGGGTTGTTACAAACTCCATGCTTAGCAGGTTTATAATCTTCTTGTAGATTTTAGGTCCGAGTTCATGGAATGGTGAATTGTCAAACCTCACTTGTCTATTTTCTTATACACATATCCGCACTTTGGGGATAAGAGTTAGTTGATGGGTGGTCGAGTCGCACCCAATTTATGTTTATACTCTCGTCCACACTCTGGGACTTAGAGTAATTCTGCATGTGGTAAATTCATACTCGATTTATGGTTATACTCAAGTCCGTGCTCTAGGGACTTAAAGTTATTTCATGGGTGGTCGATTCACACCCGATTTTTACTCCAGTCCGCACTCTTGGGACTTAAAGCTATTTCGAAAAGCAGTCAGATCATACTCTCCTTAATTGATCGATTTCCCCAGGGTTCAGCGTTTGATATAGCGAGCGATCAGCCATGTCATAATCGCTCTTATTTTATTTTATCCCCATCGTTCGATAGGATTTGTTCGATCATCAGATGGTCGAGTCACATTTATTAGTCATTGTTTATCCCGTCCATTGGATTATGAACATAAGTTATTAAATGAACAATTGGACCAAGCTCATCTTGTTTATCTCATTAGGAACTAGCATAATTGATTAATTCCAAACTCTAGGAACTTACTCCGATATATCGACATCAAGCAGTTTCGTCATGAAACTAATACATAATGCTACGAAAAACATACATATTGCTATGACAAACATACATATAAAGGAAGTCCAAAACTTTATTTGCTAATGGAAAGGATTGGCATAATTTGTAACATTCCAGGATTTTAGTCAAGTTTGATTTGGAAATTAATTTAACTTTTGTAATTAAATTGGGAATTTTTGGTAAATTGATAAGAAATTTCCAGGATAAATAATTTTTTTAGATTATGAATATAATTTTGGTTTGAAGTTTAAGAATAAATATTTTAGAAATAAAATTGGATTTAATTGAAATTAAAATAAGATGTATGTTTATTTATTTATATAAATGGATTTTTAAATTAAATTTTAAATTGAAATTCAAAAATAATTTGGAATTGAAAATACTATGTTTAGAATTTATAAAAAAATTGTTTTCTAATAATAATTATTTGGAAGTTATGTTTTGAAATTAATATAATAATTTTCTAAAGGTTAAATTTGAACATTTTCTTTTAAAAATATAGTATGTAAATATAAAAGAAGATAATAACATAAAAACTTAAAATAAAGACATATGTTAATATGAAAAGAAATGTTTTGTAAATATAAAACTAAGAAGGTTTAAAATAAAATTTATAACTAAATTAACAAAAAGGGTTTAGACACAAAATAGTTTATATTTTACAAGTGTAAGAAGATTTAAACCATATAATAACAAGTGTTAACATGATTAACAAGTGGAAAATTTCCTTTAAATTTAATTTTAGTAAATATAAGAAAGAAAACAAACCCAAGCTTCATTTTTCTCTCATTTGAAAAACCTGAAAATCAAAATCAACAGTCTCACAAACCTGGAAATAAACCAAAGCAACAAAGCAGTTTAGAAAATCTCAACTTGAAATAAGATCTGCTTCAAGCTTCAAACTGGAAAAACAGAAGCATCTCAAATTCAAAGCAATACTAACTTGATCAAAAGTTTAAAATGAAGATCAAAGCAAAAGTATTTCAAAACTAAAATCTAGTCTTCAGCTAACTAGAGAAATCTGGAAGCATAATTAAAGCAAATCAGATTCAAGTTTAAACAATAGTTCAAAATCTTCAACTTGGTCAAGTCTTAAGCCTAGAGAGAAACTCAAACAAGCAAGAAGCTTAAGCCTGGAATTAGGCCATAATCAAGTAAGGATTAAGCAAAGTAGATTCAAAAATCGATATAAAGTTCGAGATCAATTAAAGCAAAATCGGCTCCAGGTTTTCAAAACATGATCTCTGTTCTCTTCAAGCACAGTTGAGCAAACCTCTAAACCCAAATTTTTCTTTTTTGTTTATCCGTGAATAAATCACTTAAGCATGTTATATTTGTAATGTTTGGTTTGGTACTTGGAGTTGTTTGTATAAGTGATAATGTACATGCGTGTTTGTTTATGTATGTATATATATTGTTGAATATTGACTGTCTCCCTGTTTAATAACAGACTAACAAAATTCAAGAAAAATTCTATATCTCAAAATCTAGAAGGATTTTGATAATGATCTTTAAAGAAAAGTGATTGTATTGATCTGATTTAAATTTTAAAAATAATTCTAAGTAGAAAATATTCAAGAAATACTTAGAAATTTGGAAATTACAATAAGATATTTTCAAATTCGAAATTCAAAAATTTTATTATCGAGTTTTGGTTATAAAAATGGATTTGTGTTTGCAAACTATGATTTTAAAATAGAAATCAGAATTTTGAGCTTTTTTTCGAGGTAGGAATTTCAAGTTGAACAGAAAACATAGTTTTGTCAATTGTCGATCGTCGGTGAAGCGATCTGAGTCGTGTTTGATACCAATGATAGTTGAGTGATTGTAGATCTCGTGAAAAATGTTCGCAAGTGTTTCAGGGCACCGTGGAGGCGACGCAATGGTGAAATAGGGTTTAGTGAACGGTTTTGGACATTGTTGAAGTCGAGGTCTTTTCGTGGTCGTGGGTGAACAGGAAGCTATCGCACCCAGGGAGATAGGAGGAGGAGATCACGGCGAAGCTTCGGTCTTGATTTCGAGTCCTCCGGTGGAGGTGGGCGGTGCGGAAAACGTTTTTCTAGTGATCATTTAATTCCAGTGTGATGCAATCATGCTTGAATTTAAACCACGGTGAACTGAGGAGTTATGGGGGGTTGTGATGGTCGGAGAGATGTTCAGTGATGTGTAGATGCTCTCAGCAATGATCGGAGAAGCTCCGATCATCTGTGCACGTGTATGTGCATTTTGGAGTCTAGAAGAAAAACAAGGAGAAGAAGAAGTAGTGGATTCAAGGATGGTCTCGGAAAAAATGAGGGATTGACTCGAAGCATGTTGGTTTGCATGATTGCTCGAGAGTGTCTCGGGGTCTTTGGTGATTTTACCCGCGTTTGTCTCGGGTCCGAAGTATTTAAAACAAATCAGTTTCAAAATTAAAATAAAATAAGTTCTAAACTCTTATTCTTAGACAAATTTCTTTTATTTAATAAAAGTTATTCAAATTTAAATTTTTGGGTTAATAAAAGTTGTAGAGTTTATTTAACTTAAAATTAATTAAGATTTGTTTTCCTTAAGTTTATTTTCAAAATGAAATTTAATAGTTTAATTAAGAAACTGATTTAAGAGATAATGGTTTATCTTAAATGATTTTATTGATTTGTAATTAACTTAAAGATATTAAGTTAATTTATTTGTTAATGATAATCTATTCTTAAGATTATTTAAATAAGATTTTGAAGATAAGATGGTTTTTGTTAAATTGTTTCAAAGGTAATTTAAAATAAGATTTAAAATAATGATTATGAAATAAATTAAGATAAATGGATTATCTTCTAATTTATTAAAGTCTTAAGTGACTATTACTTAATAAAGGTAATTAAATGATAATTACTCAATAATTGAAATTAAAGTATATTTATCAATTTCCTAATTGATGGTTAAAGGTAATTTATTACTTAAAGATAATTACGCAATAAAATGATAATTTAGTAATGTAATTATTTAAGGGTAATTAATTACTTAAAGATAATTACTTAATTAAAAGTAATCAATTAATGATTAAAGCGGATTAATCATGTAATTAAAATATAATTACTCAATGTGATTTATTTATTATTTATTAAAAAATAGGTGATTAGATATAATCACTTATTATAATTATTTAAAGGTAATTAATTGGTTAATAATAATAACTAACTAAGGATTAATTAATTAATGTAATTAATTAAGGATAATTAATTAAAGGTTATTTAATTAATTAATGAAAATGAATAAGGATAATCACCTTTTGTAATTAATTAAGGATAATTAATTAAATGGTAATTAATTAAGGGTCAATTAATTAATGTAATTAATTGAGGATAATTAATTTAAAGAATAATTAAATAATTAAAGATTAATTATTTAATGAAATAAGGTTAATTAATTTATAAATTAAGGTTGATTAATTAATAGTTAAAAGATTAATTAGTTTATTAATTGAGGTTAATTAATAAATAATTAAAGTGTAATTAATTGAATGATTTGTAATTAATTAATATTAATTAAACAGGATTAATAATTTAATCATAAGTGATTAATCTAATTTAAAACTTAATCAGATGGATAATTAATCTGACTTATGAATGTTAATAAACGACTAAAGTGTAAGTAATTGAATGATTTGTAATTAATTAATATTAATTAACCATGATTAATAATTTAATCATAAGTGATTAATCTGATTTAAACTTAATCAGATGGATAATTAATCTTACTTATGAATGTTTGAATTCTATTGATTGTGGAATTATTTGATATCCTTGATATGTTATGCTTTGTGCTATAAAATGTTTTGGTGTGATATGTGATGAATGTAATTTATTTATCCGTGATAAATTTACATTATTTATCTGTGAATCTGTGAATGGAGATAAGCGTTATTGGAATATACCGCTTATCGATATTAATGTGCTTGAACCTGTGATGATTGATGATTGTTGCACAATGTGTAAAACCCCTGGACTACACTATACACACACAAATATGGATTGCATGAGAAAATTTGTTAAGTCACAGATTTTTGAAATAGTTTTAAAAGTTGAATTGCTTTGGAATCTAAATAGCTTGAGAAATGGATTTGGGTTAAATATAAAAAGATTTTGAAAAGGGATTTCAAAGATAAAAAGTTGTTTCGAATAACTTGATTAAGTTTTGAAATTTAAATAATTTGGTTTGAATTTGAATTCAAGATTTGAAATTGAATTCTATGTTGGAAATTATAATTTGAAAAGGTTATACAAGTTATAAATGTGTTTGTATGGGTTTTAAACCATTTAAAAAGTATTTTTTTGGGTATTTGAATTTAGACCAAGCTTTATACTTGAAGGGCTTTAACTTATATAAATGTAATCGGATTTTTCCGAAATGAAAACTATTTGTTTTCAAATAATAAAAGCTTTAAGGATTTCCAATTTGCAATTAAAGGTTTCAAGTTTGAAATGAAATTGTGAATTATTTTGAAAGCTGTAAATGAACCTTTGTGAAAGATTATTAAACCTTGTTTTGAAATTGAAAAGGATTTTAAATGGTGTATCTTTTATACAAAAGATTTGAATTTGAAACGGGTTTGAAAGCTATTAAATCTTTGATTCAAAGATTGAATGAGTTAATCCAAATTCAAATGGAAATTGTTTTGGAATCTGTGAATGGATCTTTGTGAAAAATGGGTGAACTTTGTGAAGTGAATCTTTTTGTTTAAAGATTTGGAAATGACAATTGGTTTAAACCATTTGAAAGGAAAGTTTTGGGTTTAAAAGTTGTGACTTAACTGAAATCCCATTATCCATATGTTTTTAAAATATTGCGCTCATTATTCGGTTTAGCCGGGAGAGGACCTTGTGTTATATAACCCATTTCGATTAATGATACGACGATATGGATAGCATTTGAAGAACGGTGGTGAAGACCGGGTATTTTCGAGAATGATAGGATAACCTGTCGAATGACTGTACACTGGTAGCTACGGTATAGAGATCTCCATATTTGATGGGGAGTCCGATCGGGATTGTGAATACCCAGATTGCAATGGCTTCTTTGGAAGTGCCTTCAGTTCTGTTCAAACCCGGAACAGACTTGTATGGATGCATGTCTGACATTACACTTTGAGATGTAAAACTGGTTTCCATCAAATACATTTCTGTTTGGTGGCGGAGATTTATTCTCTTAGCTTAACACCCTTCTCTAGGACGTACAAGCTCAGAGGTTATGTAGTTGATGATTACTAGTGATACATTCCCAATTTGGTAATGTGGCATACGAAGTGCTGATGATCATTTGTTGATTGAAGCATGACTTTTGTGAAAAGCATAGCTTTGTGGATGTGACTTTGTCGAGCCTCACAACCCGAAAATGGTCGAAACAGGATTGTTGCAGCAAGGTTTTTAAGGGTCGCTCCCCTAGGGTATGTCCATTTCCTTTTGGATAAAAGGTGGTATCATGGTATGGAGCCCAGATATTTAACCTATGTGGTTGCTGCAAATCTATAGCTTTGTGTTTGTTGGTGTTGAGAGCTCTCGGATAAAGGTCGGTTACGACCGGGGATGACATACTTGTGTGGTAGTTACCTAGTTATAGCTTGGTTAAAGCGTGAGGTAGCATCGGCCTTTTGTTAGCAGAGATCCGGTTAGGTACCCGGGGACGTCCCTCAAAAGGCGTTCCATTTCGGTGTAGGAAGTTCCTTTGACTGATCATTTGTTGGAAATCCAATCATCCAATACGCGCCCTTTACGATTTTAATTGTGTAACTTGCCATTTACTTATGGTGGTCACCACTGTTTAGATGCTAGCTATAGTATGCACACAATAATGGTTGTATGCTGGCTAAGATTAATATTATACTTTCGAAAGGTTTTCTGCACTATGCACTAATGATAATATAAAATGATTTTCGCATATCAAACATTTTTGACTGTCATAAGGAAAAATCTCCACCAAGTGTGCGCTTGCATTGTGTTTGTGGCGGGAGGCCTTATGGCAGTTTCATTTTCCAAAAAGCATTGCGGATTTCAAACTTTAAATTCTTTTGTTGTTTGTTTTAAAGATAAACTGTTTTTATTTGCTCATACCAGTTCATGACTGACCCGGAGTTTGTTGTTCCCTTCCTAAACTCTCGGTGCCCACAATTTTCCATATGGGCAGTCTAGAGTTGGGTTTTTCATATAATCAAATAGTAGGAGCAGATTCAGTAGCTTTCAGTCTTTGGGAATCTTCTTCAGTCTTTGGATGACTGACCTTGCTTAAGATATCGATGATGGTGGTTCGAGCTAGCTTTGGATTGGAGATGGAGTTTTTGGAGTTTGGCATTGAAGACATTGTCTTTCCGCTGCTGTTGTCTCTGTTATTGTCTTGTATCTATCTTTGATATATTGATAGTCAGTTGTATCAAATGTTTTAGATCAAATACCATTGTATATCAACTATATTATTCATTTTCTTCCGTTGTGTTGTTGAACTTAATGTGTTATAAGCTTCGGCGAGCCAGATTCGACTTTTGAATATGCGGCATTCGAGTACACGTGTAGTACGGGTGTCGATTTTTCGAAGATCGAGTCAGGGTCGTTATATTTGGTATCAGAGCCATGTTTCGATCCTGGGACCTATGGGTTATAACTCTTTCCATACCTCATAAGATACTTGGGTCATCAGATCTACGAAGATATACAGGGCATTGGTTAGTTCGAAGGATAACTAACCATTCGTAGAATATCCCAAGGTATATACTAGCTTATCCCACTTTGGACTTTGGTCTTCACAAGAAATCACAATAGTATTTCAAAAACTAAAATCTAGTCTTCAGCTAACCAGAGAAATCTGGAAACAATCAAAGCAAATCAGATTCAAGTTTAAACACCAGTTCAAAATCTTCAACCTGGTCAAGTCTTAAGCCTGGAGAGAAACTCAAACAAGCAAGAAGCTTAAGCCTGGAATTAGGCTTGTAATCAAGTGAGGATTAAGCAAAGTAGATTTAAAAATCAATATAAAGTTCCAGATCAATCAAAGCAAAATCTGTTCCAGGTTTTCGAAACATGATCTATGTTCTCTTCAAGCACAGGGGAGCAAACCTCTAAACCCAAATTTTTCATTTTTGTTTATCTATGAATAATTCACTTAAGCCTGTTTTATGTTGTGATGTTTGGTTTGGTACTTGGAGTTGTTTGTTTAAGTGATAATGTACATGCATGTCTGTTTATGTATGTATATATATTGTTGAATGTTGACTGTCTCTCTGTTTAATAACAGACTAACAAAATTCAAGAAAAATTCTATATCTCAAAATCTAGAAGGATTTAGATTATGATATTTAAAGGAAAGTGTTGGTATTAATAAGATTTGAATTTTAAGAATAATTCTAAGTAGAAAATATTCAGGAAATATTACAAAATTTGGAAATTACAGTAAGATATTTTAAAACTTGAAAATTCAAAAATTTTATTATAGAGTTTTGGTTATAATAATGGATTTGTGTTTGCAAACTATGATTTTTAAGATAGAAATCAGAATTTTTAGCTTTGTTTCTAGGTAGGAATTTCAAGTCGAACGGAAAACATAGATTCGTCAATTGTCGATCGTCGGTGAAGCGATCTGAGTCGTATTTGATATCGATGATAGCTGAGTGATTGTAGATCTCCAGAAAAAGGTTCGCAAGTGTTCCAGGGAATTGTGGAGGCGACACAATGGTGAAATAGTGTTTAGTGAACGGTTTTGGACATTGTTGAAGTTGAGATCTTTTCGTGGTCGTGGGTGAACATGAAGCTATCGCACCTAGAGAGATAGGAGGAGGAGATCATGGCGAAGCTTCGGTCTTGATTTCGAGTCCTCCGGTGGAGGTGGGCGGTGTGGCAAAGCATTTTTCTGGTGATCATTTAATTCCGGTATGATGCTAGCATGCTTGAATTTAAACCACGGCGAACTGAGGAGTTCTAGGGGGTTGTAATGGTCGGAGAGATGTTCAGTGATGTGTATATGCTCTCGGCAATGATCGGAGAAGCTTCGATCATCTATGCATGGGTACGTGCATTTTGGAGTCTGGAAGAAAAACAAGGAGAAGAAGAAGTAGGGGATTCAGGGATGGTTTCGAAAAAAATGAGGGATTGACTCGAAGCATTATGGTTCGCATGATTGCTCGAGAGTGTCTCAGGGTCTTTGGTGATTTTACCCGCATTTGTCTCAGGTCCGAAGTATTTAAAACAAATCAGTTTAGAAATTTAAATAAAATAAGTTCTAAAATCTTATTCTTAAACAAATTTCTTTTATTTAATAAAAGTTATTCAAATTTAAATTTTTGGGTCAATAAAAGTTGTACAGTTTATTTAACTTAAAATTAATTAAGATTTGTTTTTCTTAATTTATTTTGAAAATGAAATTTAATATTTTAATTAAGAAACTGATTTAAAAGATAATGGTTTATCTTAAATGATGTTGTTGATTTGTAATTAACTTAAAGATATTAAGTTAATTTATTTGTTAATGATAATCTATTCTTAAGATTATTTAAATAAGATTTCAAAGATAAAATGGTTTTTGTTAAGTTGTTTCAAAGGTAATTTAAAATAAGATTTAAAATAATGATTATGAAATAAATTAAGATAAATGGATTATATTTTAATATATTAAAGTCTTAAGTGATTATTGCTTAATAAAGGTGATTAAATGATAATTACTTAATAATAGCAACTAAAGGATAATTTATCAATTTCCTAATTGGTGATTAAAGGTAATTTATTACTTAAAGATAATTATGTAATGAAAGGATAATTAAGTAATGTAATTGATTAAGGGTAATTAATTGCTTAAAGGTAATTACTTAATTAAAAATAATTAATTAATGATTAAAGCGGATTAATCATGTAATTATTTTGAATTTGGATTGCACGACGAATTTGGTTATGTCACAGATTTTTGAAATAGTTTTAAAAGTTGAATTGTTTTAGAATCCAAATAGCTTTAGAAATGGATTTGGGTTAAATGTAAAAAGCTTTTGAAAAGGGATTTCAAAGATAAAAAGTTATTTCGAATAACGTGATTAAGTTTTGAAATTTAAATAATTTGGTTTGAATTTGAATTCAAGATTTGAAATTGAATTCTATGTTAGAAATTATAATTTGAAAAGGATATACAAGTTATAGATGTGTTCATATGGGTTTTAAACCATTTAAAAAGTATTGTTTTGGGAATTTGATTTTAGACCAAGCTTTATACTTGAAGGGCTTTAACTTGTATAAATGTAATCGGATTTTTCCAAAATGAAAACTATTTTTTTTCAAATAATAAAAGCTTTCATATAAAGAAAGGATTTCCAATTTGCGTTGCAAAGTTTCAAGTTTGAAATAAAATTGTGAATTATTTTGAAAGCTGTGAATGAACCTTTGTGAAAGATTATTAAAACTTGTTTTGAAATCGAAGAGGATTTTAAATGGTGTATCTTTTACATAAAAGATTTGAATTGGAAATGGGTTTGAAAGCTATTAAATCTTTGATACAAAGATTGAATGAGTTAATCCAAATTGAAATGGAAATTATTTTGGAATATGTGAATGGATCTTTGTGAAAAATGGGTGAACTTTGCGAAGTGAATCCTTTGGTTTATAGATTTGGAAATGGTAATTGGTTTAAACCATTTGAAAGGAAAGTTTTGGGTTTAAAAGTTGTGACTTAACTGAAATCTCATTATCCATATGTTTTTAAAATATTGCGCTCATTATTCGGTTTAGCTGGGAGAGGACCTTGTGTCATATAACCCATTTCGAATAATGATACAACGACATGGATAGCATTTGAAGACCGGCGGTGAAGACCGGGTATTTTCGAGAACGATAGGATAGCATGACGAATGACTCTGCACTGAGTAGCTACGGTATAGAGATCTCCATATGTGATGGGGAGTCCGATCGGGATTGTGAATACCCGGATTGCAATTAAGGGCTTCTTTAGAAGTGCCTTCGGCTCTGTTCGAACTCGGAACAGACTTGTATGGATGTGCGTCTGACATCACACTTTGAGATGTAAAACTGGTTTCTATCAAATACATTTCTGTTTGGTGGCGGAGATTTATTCTCTTAGCTTAACACCCTTCTCTAAGACGTACGATCTCAGAGGTTATGTAGTTGATGGTTACTAGTGATACATTCCCAATTTGGTAATGTGGAATACAAAATGCTGTTGTTCATTTGTTAATCGAAGCATGGATTTTGTGAAAAGCGTAGCTTTGTGGACGTGACTTCGTTGAGTCTCACAATCCGAAAATGGTCGAAACAGGAATGTTGTAGTAAGGCTTTTAGGGGTCGCGCCCCTAGGGTATGTCCATTTCCTTATGGATAAAAGGTGGTATCATGGTATGGAGCCCAGATATTTAACCAATGTTATTGCTGCAAATCTATAGCTTTGTGGTTGTTCGTGTTGAGAGCTCTCAGATAAAGGTCAGTTACGACCGGGGATGGCATACTTGTGTGGTAGTTACCTCGTTACAGCTTGGTTTAATCGTGAGATAGCGTCGGCCTTGTGTTAGCAGAGATCCGGTTAGGTTCTTAGGGACGTCCCTCCAGAGGCTTTCCATTTCGGTGTAGGAAGTTCCTTTGCCTGACCATTTGTTGGAAATCCAATCATCCAATACGCGCCCTTTACGGTTTTAGTTGTATAACCTGCCGTTTACTTATGGTGGTCACCACTGTCTAGATGGTAGCTATAGTAGGCATACAATAATGGTTGCATGCTGGCTAAGATTAATATTATACTTTCGAAAGGTTTTCTGGACTATGCACTAATGATAATATAAAATGATTTTCGCGTATCAAGCATTTTTGACTGTCATGAGGAGAAATCTCCTCCAAATGTGTGCTTGTATTGTGTGTGGGGCAGGAGGCCTTATGGCAGTTTCATTTTCCATAAAGCATTGCAGATTTCAAATTTCAAATTCTTTTGTTGTTTGTTTTAAAGATAAACAGTTTTTGTTTGCTCATACTAGTCCATGACTGACCCGGATTTTATTATTCCCTTCCTAAACTCTGGGTGCCCATAATTTTCCACAGGGGCAGTTCAGAGTTAGGTTTTTCAGATAATCAAATAGTAGGAGTAGATTCAGTAGCTTTCTGGCTTTGGGAGTGTAACGACCCGCCATTTTGTACCATTCAAATCGACAATAATCCACATATGTCGTACTTGAATAATGCAAAATAACAGATTGTAAATAAATTTTGGAGCAAATGAAATCAAATATACAGAACAAATCAGAATAACTCGGAGCGGAATATAAAAACCGTAGTAGTTCATGAAGCTACTATTATAAAGTCTCAAAACAAAATACAGTATTTCAGTCTCAAAACAACATAATAAAATCCAAAATACAAAAAGTTCCAAATACATAGAGTTCTTTATTACATCAAATAAACTAGGACAGCAGAAACAGAAATAGATATAAAAGCACATAGACAGAGTCTCCAGCAAAGACCAGCTCCAGGAAGAATCCAAAGCTGTAAATACTCAGACTGACCCGAGCGTAAAGCAAACACAAAACACTCGAGTCAGGATAATATATACTTATATAATATAAACTAACTCAAGTGAACTGTAATAAGATACAAATAACTTAAAGGATGCCTGGGACTGCCCATCCTCTAAGGATCCGTAAAACTATTTACTATGTAGTAATATTGCGCTATTAAAATAATATCTACAATAAACTAAACTTACTTTTAAATAGCGTTCCGGGCTACCCATATCACCCTTCACACATAATAGTCCTAGTAGTCCGTCCAATAACATAATATCTCCAGATCGGGAGACTATTAGAGGATATGACACGGGCTACGGGAGAAAACCAAACTCGTACAAGGCTCGCTAGGGTAGGTGACAAGGCACACGAGGCAATGCCAGGGTAGATATACCAATTACGCTTCCGGGCTGGTGGTAACGCATCAGCCACATATGCCCACTTCGAGCCACACTCCCATATCAAAGGTGTGCACATCAAATCAATCACAAAAGCAATAGAATGACATCGAAGAAATGTGTCTGATCGGATGAGCTACCTCACTTGGCCCGTCGATCGCTCCTGTTTTAGCCACCATAAGCCAAGTCACGGGAGTCGGGTCCACGTTACATACCTTAAGAGCATCGCCACCATCCTACTTCATTCTGGAATCTCCACCGCGTACATGGTTTTTAAAGTGGTTTTCGGTATCGACAGAGAGTATGCCTGATATCTGACCCCGGTCTCTTTAACAACCAAACGTTATTATAACCCGTGGTTAAAATTTAAAATGGTATTTATACTTTAAAAATCAAAATCATTTCAAAACCAATATCATTTCAAATGCATTTCAAAATACCATAATATCATTTCAAACCATCCTTTATTTAAACATAAATCATTTAATTTACTTTCAAATACTATTTAAATCTATTTATTTTATCAAGGAATTAATTACCTTTCAGATTCACATTTAAAGTTAAATTCCTCTATTTAAAATCATTTAAAGTCAATTCCTTATATTAATTAATTACAAATTAAATTTCCAAAATTTAGACCTTTTTCCAAAATTATTTATCATTAAAATTAATTAAAACGACAAAATTCAGTTTTCATAGCACTTATAAAATGCTACGTAAAGCTTTTACTTTAAAACAGTTCATTTACAAAAGACAGCATCTAAGTGCTATAATAGCTTCCTTTATTTTTAACTAAGTTTTAGTTATCTTTATCAACTATAGCACTTACAAAGTGCTATAATAGCTTTAGTTCAATTTAGCCTGTAAATTCATTTATTCTTAACAACAACATTTGCAAATGTTGTAATATCCGTTATATTTAAATTTCAAGCTTAAAAGTAAAATTTCAAAACTAAGTAAATTTGTACTTAAATCATATTTACTTATGAAATCATATAATTTTACATTATTAATTCATTATTTCAATACTTACATTTTTGTAAACTTTATAGGTTAAGTTTCTTACAAAAATCCAATTTTATTATATTTTCCTAATTTAAATTCAAGTATAAATTTCCATTTCTTTAATTAATTTTATTACTTAACCATTAAGTCTTAAATTTTATTACTTAACCATTAAAAAAAAAATATAACTTATTCCATTTATTTTACTTAATAAAAATGTCACTTTTAACAAAAATTCAAAATTCCCAAAAATAGGTTATATTTCAAAATTTGACCTAAACATTCATTTACTTACATTTTCACTTATACAAAAATTATTTTTATTTTATAAAAATCATTTAAATTCATTTTTAATTCAAATATTATACTTTTAAATTTAAAAATATATTTAAAACATTTCAGAAAATATTTTATAGGCCACGGGTCTGTATATAGTTTTCTAGCCTAGGTCAAGTGATATGGATGTATATCATTTCAATCCGCAATTTAAAAAGAAAAACCCAGGTTCTATCATTTCAAACCCGCAGTACCAAGTAAAATGAATGATTTGAAAACCGCTCAGACCTATCATTTCAGCCCATAACGGTTTTCCCCTATTCTATAGTCCGTTCGGGTATGTATCATTTCAACCCATAGTGATTCTAGTCTACAGGGAACTTGCAATGATGATAACTGAAACAACAGAATAGCATAAAATAGTACTGACATATGATATAACTGGTGTAATAACAGGTGTGAACAGCATATGAAAATAATATAGCAGTGATAACAGGATGATATGCATATACAGGTTTAGGTGATATCAGCTTACAATTACATAAGCACATATTAGTCTGGTGAGATTTACTCACCTGTCACAAGCTGGAGATCGACGCCAAAGCACAGATACTGACACAATGAAGGCACAAAACTACAGACAAGGCACGAGAGTGGAGAACCAAAGCTATATGCCTTGATAAAATATACACAAACAATATATAGTTCATAAGTTTCAACACGAATATAACAATAAACAACAAAAGAATTCAATGCCCAAATCAACAACGATTGACTTGCAATTGCTCTCTACCCCATATGATTCAGATATAAAGGTATTTGGCTAGGCCTAGGGGAGCTACAGGTCTGGTTTGGGTGAGAGGGTGGTCGGCCTAAACATGGTTTTGGTGTGGTGAAGTTTAGGTGCAACTAGGCTACACCATAGGTCAAATATCATCATATGTATGCAATACATTGGTCCGGCCAGAGGTCATATGGCTCGGCCAGTGGCTACAGGAGGTATTGGGTGGTGTGGCAGAGGGTGGAGGTTAGGCCAGAGGTGGTGGTGGTGGCGGCAAAAGGTGGAGGAAGAAGGAGATGGCAATCCTAGACTAGGTTTGGTATAGGTGATGGCTAGTGCTAGTTTAGAAGGATTTTTGTGATGATCTTCACCATGGCTTGACTTTGCCTGAGGAGGAGAGCTGTTAGGATGTGTGATGGTCAGAAAAAAGTGGTGGTGGTGGTCGGTCACAGCTTGGAGGAGGCGGAATACAGCTATGAATGTGGAGAGCATGTGCAAATTCAAGTAGAAAATCAATAAAAAGACAAGAAGAAGATAGAATTTTTTAGCAAAGCTTCACAAGGAGAATAGCAGTGATTTTTTTGTGAGAGAAAGAGAGATGATTTTCGTGGAAGTAAAAAAAAAATGCAGCTGAAATTAGTAGATTACACGGCCAAAACAATTAAGAGAAGAGTTGGGAAAATGATAGGTCGGAAATGCAAAGAGACATAGGAATTTCAAAAGTTTAAAACTCTTCAAATTTCCTATATTCTTTTTTTTATCAATGGCTGAAAACAAAGATGAAAGATCTTAGAAAATAAAATAATTAAGAAAATAAAATAAATAAATTTAAAAAATATCAATTAAATAAAGAAAATGCAGTAAATACCAAACTAGGCTTTATAAATTTGAATAAATTCAAGTGTACTTTAGAAAATTTATATCATTATTCTAAAAATATTAAAATATACCCAAAATAACACATTAACACAATTCAAATAATAATATCACAAAGAAAATAAAATTTATATAAAGTAAAAATAGGCAAAAATTGTTAAATAAAACAAATTTACTCAAATTTTGAAATGTACATAACTTTTGCAGTTTAACTCCGTTTTCAACGAAACGAAAAGCAGTGTTCAAGTTATTTCATCAATTTTCAATTTTTTTTAAGATTTAAAATAATTTAAATTTGAAGTTTTAAAAAGTCAAAGCTTGGACAGTTTGACCAGAATTCCACTTTTTAGTAACATATTCAATTTATAATAGTTTGAAAATATAAATCACTAAAAAAAATCAACATTTATATTGAAAAATGAAAGGTTTTGAAATAAAACAAATTTAAAAATAATTTAAAATAAAAGAAAGTCAAATTTAGATAATATACAAAAATGTAGGGTTGTTACACCCTTCCCTATTCAAATCTTTTCGTATTCGAAAAGAACGGAAATGAAAAAAAAAAGAGAAACAAGACAAAAAAATACAAATTAGTACATGGAATGAACAATTCCGGATTCCAAGCACGAATGCTCTCCTCCGTCTCCCAAGTACAGTCTCGATCACCAATACTCCACTGTACTTTGACCAGACTAACAGATTTCCTCCTGAGCTGCTTTGTATCTCGATCGACAATACGAAATGGCTTCCTCACAACAGTCAGGTTGGGCTCAACATCCAAACTATCAAGAGCAGACGGCTGAAAAATGAGGGATGGATCATGAAGATATCTGCGAAGATGAGAGACATGGAACACATTATGCACTCCAAAAAGCCTTTTGGGTAAATCCAGACGATATGCCAAAGAGCCAATTCTTTCCAGAATGCGGAAAGGACCAATGAATCTGGAAGAAAGCTTCCCTCTACGACCAAAGCGAATGACATTCCTCAAGTTAGAAACCTTAAGGAACACCTGATCACCAACAGAAAATTTCAAATTCCGCCTACGCCTATCAGCAAATTTCTTCTGCCTATCCTGAGCTGCTCTCAACCTTCTCTTAATCTCTTCAACTCTCTCAAAAGCTTCCAAAATCACATCAGGACCAAGAATAAGACGATTACCGGATTCAATCCAGCATGATGGGGATCTGCAAGGTCGTCCGTATAAAGCAGCAAACGGAGACATTTTGATACTGGCCTGAATGTAAAGTGGGAATGAGATAGATAAAGTGATTAAAATATGTTGAATATAGAGGGTAAGATTATACCTGATAGCTGTTATTGTAGGTGAATTCGACAAGATGGAGATGGTCTTCCCAAGATCCTCCATAATCAAGCATACATGCACGAAGGAGATCCTCGAGAATCTGATTCACTCTTTCTGTTTCGGTCTGAGGATGGTAAGCAGTGCTCAGATTCAAATGAGTACCCAGAGATTCCTAAAAAGCCTTCCAAAACTTACTGGTGAAAATAGGGTCACGATCACAAACAATACCGAGAGGAACACCATGGAGACGAATGATCTTTCTCATGTATATCTCAGCCAAGCTAGAAGCAGAACTAGCAGATCTGACCGGAATGAAATGAGCGGACTTGGTTAGTCTATCCACTATAACCCAGATATTCTCATTACCCCTCCGAGTCCTCAGTAAACCATCTATGAAATCCATGGAAACCTGTTCCCACTTCCAGTTGGGAATATCGAGGGGCTGCAGCAAACCAGGGGTCTTCTGGTGATCGGCTTTGACTTGTTGACGAGTCACACACCGACTAACAAAGACAGAGATATCCCTATTCATCCCCTTCCACCAATAAAGCTTCTTCATATCCTGATACGTCTTCGACACACCAGGGTGAATAGAAAGTCTGGACCGATGACTCTCCCGAAGCAACTCCTGCCTCAAACCATCCACATTAGGAACACAAATCCTGCCATTGATCCTCAAGATCCCTCTATCATCAATCTGAGCTTCACTACTACTACCACCAACTCTAGCCCGAACATTCTCCTTCATCAATAACATCCCATCCTCATCCTGCTTAGCCATGATATGATCCATAAGGGGAGAAGAAGAAACAACAAGCTGACCCAACAAAGCCTTCTTCCGGCCTAGAGCATCGGCCACAACATTAGCTTTACCGAGAGTATAGCTAATATCAAGGTCGTAAGAAGCCAGAAACTCAAGCCAACTAACTTGCCTCTGATTCAAATCCTTCTGGGAGAAAATGTATTTCAGAGACTGATGATCAGTGAAAAGCTCAAATTTGGCTCCAAGAAGATGATGCCTCCAAAGTTTCAAAGCAAAGACCACTGCAAGCAACTCTAAATCATGAGTAGCATAATTTGCCTCGTGGGTTTTCAACTGATGGCTGGCATAGGCAATGACCCTACCATCCTGCATGAGAACGACACCCGAACCCTCTCGACTAGCATCAATATAAACCATTAATCCCTCGCTTCCATTCGAAACGGTAAGAACTGGTGAAGAAGTTACCTTGCTCTTCAACTCATCGAATGCGGCTTCACACTTCTTATCCCAAATAAACTTGGCATTCTTACGAGTCAAAGCAGTCAGAGGTGCAACAATCCAAGCAAAATTCTCTATGAATCTCCGGTGATAACCAGCAAGGCCCAAAAAACTACGAATTTTAGTTGGAGTCTTTGGAGTTTCCCAATCCTGCAGCAGAATAGGGAGAGCATCAGAACAACAAAGAGATAGAATTAAGATGAATAAAAGGAAAGAGAGGAAATAAAGTTACATTGATCGTAGCGATCTTGAATGGATCAACAGAAACTCCATCACTAGAAACAATATGCCCGAGAAATCGGACTTCATCCTTCCAGAAATGGCACTTAGAGAATTTAGCCTTCAGTTGATGATTTCAGAGAGTATCCAGAACATACTTCAAATGCGACCTATGCTCTTCCTTAGTCTTAGAGAAGACAAGGAATCATCAACAAAGACTAGCACAAATTTATTAAGTACATCACGAAAAACCCGATTCATTAGATCAACAAAGAAAGCGGGAGCATTAGACAAACCAAAAGGCATGACTAACCATTCATAGAACCCATTCTCAGTGCGGAAACCAGTCTTGGGAATGCTATCCTCGGCAACTCTGAGCTGATGAAAACCTGAAGCAGGATCAAGCCGAGAGAAAATAGAAGCACCATAAAGCTGATCAAACATATCATTGATACGTGGCATTGGATATCTGTTTTCATAGTGAGTTTGTTCAGCTCCCTATAATCAACACACATCCGAAGAGAACCATCAGATTTGGTGACAAAAACCACCGCAGCTCCCCATTCTGAAAAACTAGGCCTGATCATACCCTTGGCAGATAAGTCAGAAATCTGCAATCCTAACTCAACCTTTTCTCGGGGTGCCATTCTTCTAGGAGGATGAACAACAGGTCGAGCACCAGAAACAAGATCAATCCGAAAATCATTTTCCCACTTAGGAGGCAAAGAAGTGACTTCACCGAATACATTGGGATAAAATCTGACCACAGGAGTTGAATCAAAATCACCAGGAAAAGAATCCAGAGAATAAATAAAACTACCAGCAAATTCCTAAGGCATACGGCACTGGATAGTCAAAGGATCACCCTTATCTCCAATAAGAGTGAAAATTCTGGATTTGCAAGAGATGCGAGCATCATGGCTCCTTAGCCAATCCTAGCCAAGCAATAGATCGAAAGCATCAAAGCCGAAAACATAGAAATCACCAGAGAACCGATAGCCAGAGTGAAAGAGTTTCACTCCTCGACAAACCTTACTGAGGTTAGCAGGACGTCCAATAGGATTAGAAACACATAAAGGAACAAAAACATATCCAGGAGATAAAATATCCTCAAACTTATTACACAAGTCAATAGAGATAAAACTGTGTGATGCTCCATTATCAAACAACACATGAACTGGATGATGAAATAAAGTAAATGAACTCTGAAGTGTACCTTGGTCATCAGCAGGAGCAGGTACAGGAGCAGGTGGAGGAATAGGAGATGATGCAGATGAGACAGCAAAAATACCAAAAGGCTTAGCCTTCTGCTGGGTGGGGCAATCCTTCTTAAAATGACCTGGCTGGAGACAGATGTGGCAGAGATCATGCCTAGCCAGCTGAGAAGGAGGCGGAACAGCAGCAGTAGAAAGATTAGGACAACTATTGGCATAGTGTCCCTTCTGATCACATCGAAAGCAAGTGATAGTGGAAAGATCAACTGGTTGCCTCTGAGAAGGAGCAGATGATGAAGATCCCAAACCAGGACGTTTCTGCCAATTCTTCTTCTGCTGGTGAAAATTTGGCTTACGCTTCTTGGAATTTGTAGATGAGGACTGAGATGGAGCATCAGAAGCAGCAGGACCCTTAGAGGTAGGGTTCTCATAACGGATAGCCATATCCATCAGCTAGGTGAAAGAACCATGCACATGAGCAATGAGACAACTATAATACCCTGGACGAGCGCCAGCAATGAATTTCTCATTTTTCTTGAGAGGAGTATCAGTCAGACCAGGGCCGAACTTGGAGAGTTCGTTGAATTTCCTCTCGTACTCAGCAAAAGACATAGAACCTTGCTTGAGATCCATAAATTCTCAATAGAGTTGAGATTTCCCGGCTTCGGGCATCCACTTCGCCACAAAAGCCTCCCTAAAAAAAGATACAAAACAACTTAAGATAGATTCAAGAGATAAAGGAAAAATAGGAATAAAATTCAAGATAACAATACCTAAACTGATCCCAAGTAATATCAGCTACGTCAGTGTTCGCCGTAACGGACTCCCACCAATCTAGAGCAGCCCCATGCAGCTGCCAAGCTGCTTACTGACGCTTCTGGGCATCAGTAATATTAAGACTAGTAAATATCCTCTCTAGACTTCACAACCACTGCCGAGCCTCAATAATGCTCTTTGAACCGGTGAATGGGGTTCCACCAAGTTGAGTGAATTCCTTGCGAAGAACAGGGAATCTAACAGGAGCAACAGGTTGCGGAACTAGGGCATTATCACAACCCCTACCAAGACCTCTAGAATTTCCTCGATTCATCCTGAAAAGATCAAGAATAAATTTAGGACAACATAAAGAATCGCCAAAGACAATTAAGATAAGGCAGGATAAATGCAGTTGGATAGATATCTTAAAGAAAAGAAACACTAACAAGGTAGATTCGAAAGGAAAGGAATTAGAAAACCTTTGAAAATCCTTTTAAAACAAGAAAAAAAATTTATATCAAAATAATCTTTGAAAATCCCTTGAAAATTATTTTGAAAAATCATTTATACTTTGAAAATACGTTCTCTCACAAAGATAGGACTCTAAGATTTGACTTCACTCATTCTAGGATATTTCTACCCTATCTCTAATGTGTTTTTGCTCCTCAGGCAATGGTTTGCCAGAAAACCAAAGCTCTGATACCAACTGTAACGACCCGCCATTTTGTACCATTCAAATCAACAATAATCCACACATGTCGAACTTGAATAAATGCAAAATAACAGATTGTAAATAAATTTTGGAGCAAATGAAATAAAATACACAGAATCACAGATCACAGACACAGAACAAATCAGAATAACTCACAGCGGAATATAAAAACCATAGTAGTTCATGAAGCTACTATTATAAAGTCTCAAAACAAAATACAGTATTTCAGTATCAGAACAACATAATAAAAATCCCAAATACAAAAAGTTCCAAATACAAAGAGTTCTTTATTACATCAAATAAACTAGGACAGCAGAAACAGAAATAGATATAAAAGCAGATAGACAGAGTCTCCAGCAAAGACCAGCTCCAGGAAGAATCCAAAGCTGTAAATACTCAGACTGACCCGAGCGTAAAGCAAACACAAAACACTCGAGTCAGGACAATATATGCTTATATAATATAAACTAACTCAAGTGAACTGTAATAAGGTACAAATAACTTAAAGGATGCCTGGGACCGCCCATCCTCTAAGGATCCGTTAAACTATTTACTATGTAGTAATATTGTGCTATTAAAATAATGTCTACAGTAAAATAAATTTACTTTTAAATAGCGTTTCGGGCTACCCATATCACCCTTTACACATAATAATCCCAGTAGTCCGTCCAATAACATAATATCTCCAGATCGGGAGACTATCAGAGGATATGACACGGGCTATGGGAGAAAACCAAACTCGTGCAAGGCTCGCTAGGGTAGGTGACAAGGCACACGAGGCAATGCCAGGGTAGATATACTAATTACACTTCCGGGCTGGTGGTAACGCTGCAGCCACATGCGCCCACCTCGAGCCACACTCCCATATCAAAGGTGTGCACATCAAATGAATCACAAAAGCAATAGAATGGCATCAAAGAAGTGTGTCCGATCGGAGGAGCTACCTCACTTAGCCCGTCGATCGCTCCTGTTTTAGCCACCTTAAGCTAACTCACGGGAGTCGGGTCCACCTTACATACCTTAAGAGCGTCGCCACCATCCTACTTCATTCTGGAATCTCCACCGCGTACACTGTTGTTTAAATGGTTTTCGGTATCGACAAAGTGTATGCCTGATATCCGACCCCGGTCTCTTTAACAACCAAACGTTATTATAACCCGTGGTTAAAATTTAAAATGGTATTTATACTTTAAAAATCAAAATCATTTCAAAACCAATATCATTTCAAATACATTTCAAAATACCACAATATCATTTCAAACCATCCTTTATTTAAACATCAGTCATTTAATTTTCTTTCAAATACCATTTAAATCTATTTATTTTATTAAGGAATTAATTACCTTTCAAATTCACATTTGAAGTTAAATTCCTCTATTTAAAACCATTTAAAGTCAATTCCTTATATTAATTAATTACATATTAAATTTCCAAAATTTAAGCCTTTTTCCAAAATTATTTATCATTAAAATTTGTTAAAACGACAAAACTCAGTTTCGTAGCACTCATAAAATGCTATGTAAAACTTTTAGTTTAAAACAGTTCATTTACAAAAGACAGCATCTAAGTGCTATAATAACTTCCTTTATTTTTAACTAAGTTTTGGTTATCTTTATCAACTATAGCACTTACAAAGTGCTATAATAGCTTTAGTTCAATTTAGCCTTTGAATTCATTTATTCTTAACAGCAGCATTTGCAAATGTGTAATATCCGTTATATTTAAATTTCAAGCTTAAAAGTAAAATTTCAAAACTAAGTAAATTTTCATTTAAATCATATTTACTTATGAAATCATATAATTTTACATTATTAATTCATTATTTCAATACTCACATTTTTGTAAACTTTATAGGTTAAGTTTCATACAAAAATCCAATTTTATTATATTTTCTTAATTTAAATTCAAGTATAAATTTCCATTTCTTTAATTAATTTTATTACTTAACCATTGAATCTTAAATTTTATTACTTAACCATTAAAAAATATATATAACTTATTCCATTTATTTTACTTAATAAAAATGTCACTTTTAACAAAAATTCAAAATTCCCAAAAATAGGTTATATTTCAAAATTTGACCTAAACATTCATTTACTTACATTTTCACTTATACAAAAATTATTTTTATTTTATAAAAATCATTTAAATTCATTTTTAAATCAAAATATTATACTTTTACTTTTAAAAATATGTTTAAAACATTTAAGAAAATATTTTATAAACCACGGATCTGCATATAGTTTTCTAGCCTAGGTTAAGTGATACAGATGTATATCATTTCAATCCGCAATTTAAAAAGAAAAACCCGGGTTCTATCATTTCAAACCCACAGTCCCAAGTAAAATGAATGATTTGAAAACCGCTCAGACCTATCATTTCATCCCATAACGTTTTCCCCTATTCTAAAGTCTGTTCGGGTATGTATCATTTCAACCCATAGTGATTCTAGTCTACTGGGAACTTGCAATGGTGATAACTGATATAAACAACAGAATAGCATAAAATAACAGTGACATATGATATAACTGGTGTAATAACAGGTGTGAACAGCATATGAAAATAATATAGCAGTGATAACAGGATGATATGCATATACAGGTTTAGGTGATATCAGCTTACAATTACATAAGCACATATTAGTCTGGTGAGATTTACTCACCTGTCACAAGCTGGAGATCGACGCCAAAGCACAGATACTGACACAATGAAGGCACAAAACTACCGACAAGGCACGATAGTGGAGAACCAAAGCTATATGCCTTGATAAAAAATACACAAACAATATATAATTCATAAGTTTCACCACGAATATAACAACAAACAACATAAGAATTCAATGCCCAAATCAACAACGATTGACTTGCACTTGCTCTCTACCCCATATGCTTCAGATATATAGGTATTTGGCTCGGCCTAGGGGTGCTACAGGTCTGGTTTGGGTGAGAGGGTGGTCGGCCTAAACATGGTTTTGGTGTGGTGAAGTTTAGGTGCAACTAGGCTACACCATAGGTCAAATATCATCATATGTATGCAATACATTGGTCACGCCAGAGGTTATATGGCTCGGCCAGTGGCTCTAGGAGATGGTGGGTGGTGTGGAAGAGGGTGGAGGTCTGGCCAGAGGTGGTGGTGGCGTCAAAAGGTGGAGGAAGACGGAGATGGCAATCCTAGACTAGGTTTGGTACAGGTGATGGCTTGTGCTAGTTTAGATGGATTTTTGTGATGATATTCACCATGGCTCGGCTTGGCCTGAGGAGGAGAGGTGTAAGGATGTATGATGGTCAGAAAAAAGTGATGATGGTGGTCGGCCACAGCTTGGAGGAGGCGGAATACAGCTATGAATGTGGAGAGCATGTGCAAATTCAAGTAGAAAATCAATAAAAAGACAAGAAGAAGATAGAATTTTTTAGCAAAGCTTCACAAGGAGAATAGCAGTGATTTTTTTGTGAGAGAAAGAGAGATGATTTTCGTGGAAGCAAAAAAAATGCAGCTGAAATTAGTAGATTACACGGCCAAAACAATTAAGAGAAGAGTTGGGAAAATGATAGGTCGGAAATGCAAAGAGACATAGGAATTTCAAAAGTTTAAAACTCTTCAAATTTCCTATATTCTTTTTTTTATCAATGGCTGAAAACAAAGATGAAAGATCTCAAAAAATAAAATAATTAAGAAAATAAAATAAATAAATTTAAAAAATATCAATTAAATAAAGAAAATGCAGTAAATACCAAACTATGCTTTATAAATTTGAATAAATTCAAGTGTACTTTAGAAAATTTATATTATTATTCTAAAAATATTAAAATATGAAAATGTACCCAAAAAAACACATTAACACAATTAAAATAATAATATCACAAAGAAAATAAAATTTATATAAAGTAAAAATAGGCAAAAATTGTTAAATAAAACAAATTTACTCAAATTTTGAATTGTACATAACTTTTGCATTTTAACTCCGTTTTCAACGAAACGAAAAGCAGTGTTCAAGTTATTTCATTTATTTAAAAAAAATTTAAGATCTAAAATAATTTAAATTTGAAGTTTTAAAAAGTCAAAGCTTGGACAGTTTGACCAGAATTCCACTTTTTAGTAACATATTCAATTTATAATAGTTTGAAAATATAAATCACTAAAAAAATCAACATTTATTTTTAAAAATGAAATGTTTTGAAATAAAACAAATTTAAAAATATTTTAAAATAAAAGAAAGTCAAATTTAGATAATATACAAAAATGTAGGGTTGTTACAGGGAGTCTTCTTCATTGTTTGGATGACTGACCTTGCTTAAGTCATCGATGATGGTGGTTCGAGCTAGCTTTGGATTGGAGATGGATTTTTTGGAGTTTGGAAATGAAGACATTGCCTTTCCGCTGCTGTTGTCTCTGTTATTGTCTTGTATCTATCTTTGATATATTGATAGTCAGTTGTATCAAATGTGTTGTATCAAATACTATTGTATATCAATTATATTATTCATTTTCTTCCATTATGTTGTTGTACTTAATGTGTTATAAGCTCCGGCGAGCCAGATTCGACGTTTGAATCTACGACATTCGAGTATAAGTGAAGTACGGGTGTCGATTTTTCGAAGTTCGAGTTAGGGTCGTTATATTTGGTATCAGAGCCAGGTTTTGATCGTGGGATCTATGGATTATAACTCTTTCCATACCTCACAAGATACTCGGGTCACCAGATCAACGAAGATATACAGGGCATTGGTTAGTTCGAAGGATAACTAACCGTTCGTAGAATATATATAGACCCAATCAGAACAAATAATGGATACTCAATTCAGATTAGAATATCCCAAGGTATATACTAGCTTGTCCCACTTCGGACTTTGGTCTTCACAAGAAATCACAATAGTATTTCAAAAACTAAAATCTAGTCTTCAGCTAAACAGAGAAATCTGGAAGCGTAATCAAAGCAAATCAGATTCAAGTTCAAACAACGGTTCAAAATCTTCAACCTTGGTCAAGTCTTAAGACTGGAGAGAAACTCAAATAAGCAAGAAGCTTAAGCCTGGAATTAGGCCTGTAATCAAGTAAGTATTAAGCAATGTAGATTCAAAAATCGATTTAAAGTTCCAGATCAATCAAAGCAAAATCTAGTCCAGGTTTTCGAAACATGATCTCTGTTCTCTTCAAGCACTGGTGAGCAAACCTCTAAACCCAAATTTTTCTTTTTTGTTTATCTGCGAATAAATCACTTAAGCCTGCTATATGTTGTAATGTTTGGTTTGGTACTTGGAGTTGTTTGTATAAGTGATTATGTACATGCGTATCTATTTATGTATGTATATATATTGTTGAATGTTGATTGTCTCTCTGTTTATTAACAGACTAACAAAATTCATGAAAAATTCAATATCTCAAAATCTAGAAGGATTTACATAATGATCTTTAAAGGAAAGTGTTTGTATTGATCTGATTTAAATTTTAAAAATAATTCTAAGTAGAAAATATTAGGAAATATTTAGAAATTTGGAAATTACAGTAAGATATTTTCAAACTTGAAAATTCGAAAATTTTATTATCGAGTTTTGGTTATATAAATGGATTTGTGTTTGCAAACTATGATTTTTAAGATAGAAATCAGAATTTTTAGCTTTGTTTTGAGGTAGGAATTTCAAGTTGAATGGAAAACATAGTTTCGTCAATTGCCGATCGTCGGTGAAGCGATCTAAGTCGTGTTTGATATCGATGATAGCTGAGTGATTGTAGATTTAGGGAAAAATGTTCGCAAGTGTTTCAAGGCACCGTGGAGGTGACGTATGGCGAAATAGGATTTAGTGAACGGTTTTGGACATCGTTGAAGTTGAGGTCTTTTCATGGTCGTGGGTGAACATGAAGCTATCGCACCCAGGGAGATAGGAGGAGGAGATCATTGCGAAGCTTCGATCTTGATTTCGAGTCCTCTGGTGGAGGTGGGCGGTGTGGTAAAATGTTTTTCTGGTGATCATTTAATTCTAGTATTATCCTATCATGCTTGAATTTAAACCATGGCGATCTGAGGAGTTCTGGGAGGTTGTGATGGTCAGAGAGATGTTCAGTGATGTGTAGATGCTCTCGGCAATGATCAGAGAAGCTTCGATCATCTGTGCACGTGTACGTGCATTTTGGAGTCTGGAAGAAAAATAAGGAGAAGAAGAAGTAGAGGATTCAGGGGTGGTCTCGGAAAAAATGATGGATTGACTCGAAGCATGTTGGTTCGCGTGATTGCTCGAGAGTGTCTCGGGGTCTTTGGTGATTTTACCCGGGTCTGTCTTGGGTCTGAAGTATTTAAAACAAATCAGTTTCAAAATTTAAATAAAATAAGTTCTAAAATCTTATTCTTATCAAATTTCCTTTATTTAATAAAAGTTATTCAAATTTAATTTTTTGGGTCAATAAAAGTTGTACAGTTTATTTAAATTAAAATTAATTAAGATTCATTTTTCTTAAGTTTATTTTGAAAACGAAATTTAATAGTTTAATTAAGAAACTGATTTAAGAGATAATGGTTTATCTTAAATGATGTTGTTGATTTGTAATTAACTTAAAGATTTAAGTTAATTTAATTTTTAATGATAATCTATTCTTAAGATTATTTAAATAAGATTTTAAAGATAAAATGATTTTTGTTAAATTGTTTCAAAAGTCATTTAAAATAAGATTTAAAGTAATGATTATGAAATAAATTAAGATAAATGGATTATCTTTTAATTTATTAAAGTCTCAAATGATTATTGCTTAATAAAGATGAATAAATGATAATTACTTGATAATAGCAATTTAAGGATAATTTATCAATTTTCTAATTGATGATTAAAGGTAATTTATTACTTAAAGATAATTACATAATGAAAGGATAATTAAGTAATGTAATTAATTAAGGGTAATTACTTACTTAAAGATAATTACTTAATTAAAATTAATTAATTAATCGGATTAATCATGTAATTAAAATATAATTACTCAATGTGATTTATTTATGATTTATTAAAAAATAGGTGACTAGAGATAATCACTTATTATAATTAATTAAAGGTAATTAATTAGTTAATAATAACAACTAATTAAGAACTAATTAATTAATGTAATTAATTAAGGATAGTTAATTAAAGGTTATTTAATTAATTAATGAAAATGATTAAGGATAACCACTTTTTGTAATTAATTAAGGATAATTAATTAAATGGTAATTAATTAAAGGTTAATTAATTAATGTAATTAATTGAGGATAATTAATTTAAAGAATAATTAAATAATTATAGATTAATTATTTAATGAAATAAGGTTAATTAATTTACAAATTAAGGTTGATTAATTAATAGTTAAAAGATTAATTAGTTTATTAATTGAGGTTAATTAATAAATGATTAAAGGGTAATTAATTGAATGATTTGTAATTAATTAATATTAATTAACCAGGATTAATAATTTAATCATAAGTGATTAATCTTATTTAAACTTAATCAAATGGATAATTAATCTTACATGTGAATGTTAATAAATGATTAAAGTGTAATTAATTGAATGATTTGTAAATAATTAATATTAATTAACCAGGATTAATAATTTAATCATAAGTGATTAGTCTGATTTAAACTTAATCAGATGGATAATTAATCTTACTTATGAATGTTTGAATCCTATTGATTGTTGAATTGTTTGATATCCTTGATATGTTATGCTTTGTGTTAAAAATTGTTTTGGTGTGATTTGTGATGAATGTAATTTATTTATCTGTGATAAAATTACATTATTTATCTGTGAATCTGTGAATGGAGATAAGCGTTATTGGAATATACCGCTTATCGATATTAATGTGCTTGAATCTGTGATGATTGATGATTGTTGCACTATTATGTAAAACCCCTGGACTACACTATACGCACATAAATATGGATTGCACGAGGAGATTGGTTAAGTCACAGATTTTTGAAATAATTTTAAAAGTTGATTTTTTTTTGGAATCCAAATAGTTTTGGAAATGGATTTGGGTTAAATATAAAAATATTTTGAAAAGGGATTTCAAAGATAAAAAGTTATTTCGAATAACTTGATTAAGTTTTGAAATTTAACTAATTTGGTTTGAATTTGAATTCAAGATTTGAAATTGAATTCTATGTTGGAAATTATAATTTGAAAAGGTTATACAAGTTATAAATGTGTTTATATGGGTTTAAACCATTTAAAAAGTATTGTTTTGGGAATTTGAATTTAGACCAAGCTTTATACATGAAGGGATTTAACTTGTATAAATTTAATTGGATTTTTCCGAAACGAAAACTATTTGTTTTCAAATAATAAAAGCTTTCATATAAGGAAAGGATTTCCAATTTGCGTTGAAAAGTTTCAAGTTTGAAATGAAATTGTGAATTATTTTGAAAGATGTGAATGAACCTTTGTGAAAGATTATTAAACCTTGTTTTGAAATTGAAGAGGATTTCAAATGGTGTATCTTTTACATAAAAGATTTGAACTGGAAACGGGTTTGAAAGCTATTAAATCTTTGATTCAAAGATTGAATGAGTTAATCCAAATTGAAATGGAAATTGTTTTGGAATCTGTGAATGGATCTTTTTGAAAAATGGATGAACTTTGTGAAGTGAATCTTTTTGTTTAAAGATTTGGAAATGGTAATTGGTTTTAACCATTTGAAAGGAAAGTTTTGGGTTTAAAAGTTGTGACTTAACTAAAATCCCATTATCCATATGTTTTTAAAATTTTGCGCTCATTATTCGATTTAGCCGGGAGAGGACCTTGTGTCTATAACCCATTTCGAATAATGATTCGACGATATGCATAGCATTTAAAGATCGATGGTGAAGATCGGGTATTTTCTAGAATGAAAGGATAACCTGTCGAATGACTCTGCACTGAGTAGCTACGGTATAGAGATCTCCATATGTGATGGGGAGTCCGATCTGGATTGTGAATACCCGGATTGCAAGGGCTTCTTTGGAAGTGCCTTCGGTTCTGTTTGAACCCGGAATAGACTTGTATGGATGCGTGTCTGACATTACACTTTGAGATGTAAAACAAGTTTCTATCAAATACGTTTCTGTTTGATGGCGGAGATTTATTCTCTTAGCTTAACACCCTTCTCTAAGACGTACGAGCTCAGAGGTTATGTAGTTGATAGTTACTAATGATACGTTCCCAATTTGGTAATGTGGCATACGAAGTACTGCCGATCATTTGTTGATTGAAGCATGGCTTTTGTGAAAAGCGTAGCTTTGTAGACGTGACTTCGTCGAGCCTCACAACTTGGAAATGGTCGAAACATGAATGTTGCAGCAAGGTTTTTAGGGGTCGCGCCCCTAGGGTATGTCCATTTCCTTCTGGATAAAAGGTGGTATCATGGTATGGAGCCTAGATATTTAACTTATGTGGTTGCTGCAATGGTTGTTGGTGTTGAGAGCTCTCGGATAAAGGTCAGTTATGACCGGGGATGACATACTTGTGTGGTAGTTACCTTGTTACGGCTTGGTTAAAGCGTGAGGTGGCGTCGGCCTTGTGTTAGCAGAGATCCTGTTGGGTTCTTGGGGACGCCCCTCCAGAGGTGTTCCATTTCAGTGTAGGAAGTTCCTTTGCCTGACCATTTGTTGGAAATCCAATCATCCAATACGCGCCCTTTATGGTTTTAGTTGTATAACCTGCCATTTACTTATGGTGGTCACCACTGTCTAGATGGTAGCTATAGCAGACATACAATAATGGTTGTATGCTGGCTAAGATTAATATTATACTTTCGAAAGGTTTTCTGCACTATGCACTAATGATAATATAAAATGATTTTCGCGTATCAATCATTTTTGCTGTCATAAGGAGAAATCTCCTCCAAGTGTGCGCTTGCATTGTGCGTGTAGCGGGTGGCCTTATGGCAGTTTCATTTTCCAAAAAGCATTGCGGATTTCAAATTTCAAATTCTTTTGTTGTTTGTTTTAAAGATATATTGTTTTTGTTTGCTCATACCAATCCCATAACTGACTCGGAGTTTATTGTTCCCTTCCTAAACTCTGTGTGTCCACAATTTTCCACATGGGCAGCCTAGAGTTGGGTTTTTTAGATAATCAAATAGTAAGAGTAGATTCAGTAGCTTTCAGTATTTGGGAATCTTCTTTAGTCTTTGGATGACTGGCCTTGCTTAAGTCATCGATGATGGTGGTTCGAGCTAGCTTTGGATTGGAGATGGAGTTTTTGGAGTTTGGCATTGAAGACATTGTCTTTCCGCTGCTGTTGTCTCTGTTATTGTCTTGTATCTATCATTGATATATTGATTGTCAGTTGCATCGAATGTGTTGTATCAAATACTATTGTATATCAATTATATTATTCATTTTCTTCCGCTGTGTTGTTGTACTTAATGTGTTATAAGCTTTGGCGTGCCTGATTCGACGTTTGAATTTGTGGCATTCGACTATAAGTGAAGTACGGGTGCCGATTTTTTGAAGGTCGAGTCCGGGTCGTTATATAATTTGTCTTATTACATACCTGGAAAATCGATAAGTTAAAGCAAATTATTAATGAAAATAAACTGAATGAAAAAGATATAAACTAAGTGAAATGGCATGGTAAATTCTCGCTATTCCACGCCTTTGGGAGTGTAATGACATCGACAGTCGCTAACTTGAAAGTTCCCTCTCCAAGCCTCTGTTTAATGACTTTGGTCCTTCCCAGATTGGATTCATGTGCAAAAGTGTAGGAAAAACCAGTTTCAGGATGAGATCGCCGATTTCAAAGGTTCTGGGTTGGACTTTAATGTTGTAATATCGGGCGACTCAATGTCGATCATAGTTTCCCTCAGATCGGCTTCCTCATGCTTCTCATCTATAAGGTTGAGAGATTTCAAAAGGAGATATTTATTCGCTTTGGGAACATGGTGAGTCACTGGATGAGAAGGAACTTCGAGCTCAATAGGAATTATGGCTTCGAAACCGTAAGCAACGACGAAGGGAGTATGGTCAGTCGTGGATTTGTGGATAGTCCTGCAAGCCTACAATGCTGTCGGGAGTTCATCCACCCACTTGCCTCTAGCCTTTTCCAAATGCTTCTTCAGAGTGGACATTATAACTTTGTTCACAGCTTCAACCTGTCCATTTTCTTATGGGTGAGTGACCGTTGCAAATCTCTTTTCAATATGATACCTTCGATAGAAGTCTTTTAATTCAATACTTTCGAATTGAGTCCCATTATCTATTATATTAGTTCGTAGGATAGTGAGATGACATATGATATTCTGGACAATAAAGTTGATTACTTTTAGCTAATGGTTTTGCTTCAACCCATTTGGTGAAGTAGTCAACTGTGAAGTTATCGTACTTTCCGCCACCTTTAGAGATCGGTAAGGAACCGGTAATGTCCATACCCCACATGGCAAACGATCATGGGCTGACCATTTGCATGATTCTGTCGGCAGAGCTCTTGGAACTTTTTCATATTTGGAACTTATCGCATTGTCTTACATAGTTAGTGGCATCTCGATTGACAGCTGGCCAATATTACCCGTAACGAAGCATTTTCTTTACCAGAATTTCCCCCTATTGTGATTTCCACATTTCCCTTCACGAACTTCTTTTAGGACACACTTTATCTCTTCATGAGTGACACACTAGAGTAGAGGAACAAAGAAACCTTTTTTTATACATAATTCCTCGTTGCATGACATATCGCGAAGCTTTACGAAGGACTTATCGCTTTTCATTTGTTTAAGTTGATAGAACTCCATGTAGCAAATAGTTTTTGATCAGAGTCATCCATGATTCCCTCTCAGGCTCCATTCTAGTTTTCGATCGATTTCTATCATGTTTACAATTGGGGCATTTAATACTTCGAACGAAACCAAGCCCATCTGTTGTGCGTCACCGATGCTAGCAAACCTTGCCAACGAATCATCCTCTCTGTTTTGATCCCATGGAATATGCGAAATGTCATAATACTCAAATTCAATCAACAAATCCTGGACTTAGGTACGGTAAGGAGCAGGCCGTTGTCTCCTAACTTCATAATTAATGTCACCTGACTTGGTGTATTACTAATTGTGAATCGCAAAAGATTTCAAGAGAGTTTATTCCTAGCTCTCTAAAGCGTTTAAGTCCCAAAACCAGAGCTTTGTACTTAGCTTCGTTGTTTGTCACTTGGAAATCAAGCTTTAAAGCATAACAGATTGATTGATCTTTGGGAGTTACAAGCATAATTCCAGCTCGATAATAATGATCCTTGGACGCTCCATTAGTATACAATTTCCACGTGTTGTAGGGATTTCGCTTCCCTCGAGGGAATCATCCTACATAGTGAACTCTGCTATAAAAATTTTCATTGCCTGACCCAGGATAGCCCTTCGAGGGAAATAAGTGATATCGAATTGATAGAGCTCGATATTCCACTTGAGTAACCTTCCAGATGTCTTAGGTCGCTGTAGGACCTGTTGTAATGGCTGGTCGGTGTAAACATTAATCGAGTGTGCCTGGAAGTATGAGCAAAGCTTCCGCGATGCAGTCAGCAAACAATATGCCATTTTCTCTATTTTCGAATAGTTCCTTTCAGCTTCCTTCAATCGCTTGCTGATGTAATACACCGGCCTTTGGATTCATTCTTCCTCGCAAAGCAATGTGGCACTTATAGAGTGTACCGACACGGTCAAATAAATGTACAAACCTTCAATATTCATCGGATTTGACAAGATAGAGGTTCTCTCTTAATGATTCACCAAAGCTTGAAATGCATCTTTACAATCCTATGTCCATTCGAAGTTTCTTTTCCTTTTCCTAATCAAGTCAAAGAAAGGAATGCATTTGTTGGTAGCTTTGAAAATAAATCGGCTTAAGGCAGAAACTTTCCCATTCAGTCTTTATACCTGTTTAATAGTCTTTGGCGACTTCTTGGGATTAGCTTCTATTCCATGGGCTTTAACAATAAACCCAAAAACTTTCATGATATAACACAAAAAGAACACTTCAAAGGATTAATTTTCGTCTTGTAATGTCAGAAGATGTTAAACAATTCTGCAAGTCTATTATGTGGTCTCTTGATCGCATGACTTCACAAGCATATAATCTACATATACTTCCATTGTCTTTCCAATCTGATCTTTAAAAATCCTATTGACTAGGCGCTAGTAAGTAGCTCCTGGATTCTTTAGTCCAAATGGCATCACCATATAGCAATATAATCCAACATCGGTAATGAAACTGGTGTGCTCTTGATCAGAAATGTGCATCGTTATATCCCGAATACCCATCCTGAAAGATAGCAATTTGTGCCCCATGATTGAGTCCACCAGCTGGTCGATCCTCAAAAGGGGAAAACTATCTTTTGGACACATCTTGTTCAAATCTAAGTAATCAATGCATGTTCTCCATTTTCCATTTTCCTTTTCACAAGTATAGAGTTAGATACCCATTTTGGCTAGAGGGTGTCGTGGATAAACCCGTCATCTTTAAGTCTATCCTCCACCTCTTTGAAAGTGGAAGATCTCTTCGAATCCATGCCATGTTTTTTTTACTTCTCCGGGAGATGCTTGGGTTGATATTTAATGCATGGCTCGCAATGGCATGTAGGAGTCCACACATGTTAGAGTAAGTCCAAGCGAAAATGTCTTTTCGCTCAGATAAATTCAACAAGTTCTATCATCATCGGGGGCTGAGCTGTGATCCAATCTTTAGGACCCGTGATGACCGTGATATCAGTCTTCAGCTCAGCCAATGCAGCCTTGGTCTCTTTGTGTAACATCCCGTTATTTCGTGCCATTCGCATCCACACATGTCGGACTTGAATTGCTCAAAATATCAGATTGATAATTTATATTTGGCAATACTCAGCATAAACAGTAAATAAATCAATCACAGAATCCTAGACATAAAGTAATATAACAATAAGCACCAGAAACAAATGAATAGTAGTTCATGAATCTACTATATATATAATAGAGTTAAGCAAGATACGACAGAAGTCTCAAATACATAGAAGTCTCAATACAGTAGTCAAATAACAAAATTTGAATATATCACTAGAGTCAACTAAATAACTAAAAGCTGAATAGATATAGATGGTTCTCCAAGCGAAGCTCCAACTCTAAAAGTGAGTCTCAAATGCTACGACACTTAGTCTGACCCGAGCATAAAGCAAAACACAAAACACTCGAGTCAGGATTAACATTCTTATATCAATAAATCCAACTCAAGTGAAATATCAACTGAAATACAAGTAACTCAAAGGATGTTTGGGATGCCCATCCTCTAAGGATCTGTAAAACCATCTACTATGTAGAATGGTACGCTGTTATAATATGTCTATAGTAAAGCAAACTATTAAAATAGCGTTAAGGCGTTAACGATATCCCCCTTAACACATTTTTATATATTCTCATAGTTTATACAATACCGTAATCTCCTTCGTGATGGAGGTCGTCAAAATGCACTCCGTAGGTATGATACAAAACAAACCCGTTGTGGTCTCGATAAGGTAGGTAACACGACATAACTAGGAAATGCCAAGGTAGATATATAAATTACACTTCCAGGCTGGTGGTAATGCATAGCCGCAGCTACCGCCTACTTCGATCCACACTCCCAAAAATCCGAGGGTGCACCCAATCAATTACAAAGTAATAGAACGGTATCGAAGAAGTATGTCTGATCGGAGGAGCTACCTCACTTGGCCCGTCAGTTTCTCGTGTTTTAGCCACCTTAAGCTAACTCATGGGAGTCGGGTCCATGTATATACCTTAAATAGAATCGTCACCAACCATCCCACTTCATTCAAGAATCTCCACCGCGTGCACAGTTGTTAAAGTGGTTTTCTGTATTGGCAGAGAGTATGACAATAACCGATCCCGGTTTCTTTAATATCCAAACATTATTATAACTCCATGGTCATTTGAAAATATCATACTTCAAAACCAAAATATCGTATTCATTTCAAAACCATATCAATTCGAGATCATTTTCACTTCAAATATATCCATTTCCAAAATCATAGCAATTTCAAAGTTATACACTTTCGAATTATAAAACTTAGAAATTATAACACTTTGCAAATCATAATACTTTGGAAATCATAACACTTTGAACATAATTTTGAAGTTATAATACTCCCACTTAAACAGTTTAGATATGTAAAATAGTATATATAATAAAATAGTTTATAAATTTTAGTATATTAAAAATAACTATAAGTTTGAATAGTTTATATTAAAATAATTAGTATATTAAAATAGTTTACATTAAAAAGAGTTTATATTAAAAAGAGTTTATATAAAAATAGTATATATATTAAAATAACTAATAAAGTAAAATATTTATTTATATATTAAAATACTTTATAAAATAAAATAATTTCCTCATATTTCACAAATCGATTCAAACCAACTCGAATTCCAAAATTCAATTTTATTCAATCCCAATTTATCCATTTTAATTCAATTCAAGTTTTCAATAATCCATATTATATCGATTTCAAATATAAATTTAAACTACAAAATAACCATTTCGATTTCAATAGATTCCAAAGTTTAAAATATTTAATCTTTTACAATAACTCTATTTGATAAATTCCTTTATATTTCAAATTCAACTTTACCATTATTTAATACCGTATTCACTTAGTCAATCCAATATCATTAAAATAAAGTTTTAAAATACAAATTTAAATAAATTATCCTATTTAAATTTTATTCAAATTTGAAAATATTCATTAAATCAAAAATCAAGTTACAAAATCATATCCTTAAAATCTCAAATTTAATAAGTTACAAATCAATCTTATTTACGTATAATTCTTAAATAAATAAAATTTCATATCAATTTCAAATTTATCTTTCCAACCTCAGTTTATGCATTTATTTTAAAATCTATTTTTTATATAAAATTTTACATATATACTTAAATAATATATATATATATATATATATATATTGATTAAATCAAACTTTCATTAAATTAAATCATATCATTAAATTTATATTATATTAAAACTTAGTATATATATTTTAAAATAGTAAAATTATACGTAAAATCTTGAAATTTATAATTTCAAAACTAACTTATAGCTTTTAAATTTCCAAACACAAATTTTTTAAAAATATAAAATTTAAACCTTCATAAAAATAATATATATATATATATATATAATATCATAAAATCAATATCCAATAAAACCATATATTTCTTTCAAAACCTTGGAAATCATTTTTCAAAATATATATATAGACTAACGGTGTCTGTATATAATTTTCTATCCTATGGTCAAATGATACGAATATTCATCACTTTAATCCGCAATTTAAATATCTACGGGTATATATCTTTTCAACCTGTAATCCCAAAATTCAATGTCAATGAAAATTGCTTGGGTTTATGATTTCAAACCATAATGATTTTCTCCTATTCTACAAGATGTTAGGGTATGAATCATTTCAACCTATATAGAATTCTAAACTAACAGGGAACTCGTAGAGTGAGAATAAATATAACGTATCAATAACATGCATATATCATCTATGGTAAAAAATAAATAAATAACAGGATATGGTGTCATATTTCGTAGGTGAACAGATCCAGATAATGGCATATCATATATAGCAATTAAATAAATAACATTTAAATCTGGTAGTATATTTTAATTTTCATTTCAAGTGAAATCAAATTTATTAAATATAAGAACATTAATCGTGAGTGATTGCCCAATTTTCAAGGCTAGTGATGAACGAGAATGAGATGCGTGATGAATCCAATCGTGAATTACAAAGCAAAGCAATATTGGCACGAATATGACGAACAAAGCAGATAAATAGGAATCGATAAGAACAAATCAAATTAGTTTGATATAAGCTGAACAAAATGTACATTATAATTTTTCTCTATACCCAATTTTTTAAAACATACATTTAAAATAAGATATAATATTTCAAATCAATTTTTGATTCTAACACCTATAAAATAAATCCATGTATATTTTTGAAAAACTAAGTTCACATATACTTACATATAAATTAATGTATATAAGCATCTATACAACTTACATACATGTTATATTTTAAAATAATATATAATATTTCTTTGACACAATACTGTACTTTAACATATATGCACATATTAAAATCATTTTTCTTATATATTTCAAGATCATTACTGAACTTAACGCATATATTTAAAACATATGTATTATATTATGGTTACAGTACATGAAATTACTTCTTAAAACTATTATATTATAAGTATACCGATATATGTGCTACTGTTATAAGTACTAACTTTACAGGAACTTTACACATCAACCAATATATATACAATCCAATATATACTGATACAAACTCTTTGTATCCATGTACCTTTCAACTATAACCCAATATGAAAATATATAACTCATGCATATATATACATATACATATACATATACGTGTGTATATATATATAACAATTTAAAAACCATATCTAATAAAACAAATACATATGTCGCATTACCTTTCAAGATAACATATATATATACACCACAGGTATGCATATATATGTTAAAAGTTTGTTGCAAGACGGAATGGGTGACTACGTGAGGTGTTGTGTTGCAAGCTCGACTGGAGAGGGGAGGGGAATTGCTTTCGGCTGAAGGTGGTAGGCTTTGGTTGGCAGGCCGTGGTTGTCAAGGCGTGGGGCATGAGGAGCTCGGGCAGTAGAGATGGGTTGTGAGCATGTGAAAGGAGAAAATGGCTGCTGCTTTGGAGAGGACATGGAGAGGCTAGCATGGTATTCATTGCTTCGGAAGGGAAGGACATTGGTGGATGGTGGCCAAGAAAGTGAGAGGAAGGATCGGCATGGGCGGTGTGGCCTCGGGAATGATAGAAGAAAGTGACTAGGAGTCACAAGCATCTCCATGAAACAACAAAGTGATGAATAATCTATACTTAAATATATTTATTCCTTGAACCAAACAGAGAACCGAAATGAAACAAAAAAACGGACCATTTATAAATTGAAACTAGGGAAAAGCAAAAGCCATGGAAAAGCAATAGTTTGAATTAATTCGAATATAAAAGATAGTGGTCATTCATTTCACCATGTGGATATACGAATAGACTTAGGAAGGTGAAAAGGCTCAAAATGTAGAACTAATACGAAAATTGCTCCGTACATTTCTCCGTCTCCCGGATTTTGAAACACCAAATGAATATACTGCGGAGATCAGCTTGACGAGACGATCAAAACGGTACATAGATATCCGTGACAGGTTCATCCTATCAAAAGTCGATATTTGGTATTGAAAAATGCTGCTAAAACGCCGAAAATAAGTTAAACAGAGCAATCGCACAAATTTGACGAAACGGAAGGTGATGTCTCACTTAAAAGATGATTTACAAATTTATTATGTAAAAATATGCAGGTTTGAGAATATTTTATTATCATTTAATATTAACTGATTTAAATTTAAATAAAATTACACAATAAATAAACTTCCATATTTTCTAATGAAAATTTACTATTTGCTATGTTTAAGTAGATGTATTTCAAATATTAAATTTTTATTTCAAAATTCAATTGTTCAAAATTTCATAAAATTTCAGTTAATTACATTATTGAAACCATTAAAATTTACTGGTCATTACACTATGTGAATGGCACGAAATACCGGGATGTTACATGTGGTATCAGAGCTCTGTTTTAGGCAACTTGGCGTATAGAGTAAAATTTTTAATTACAGAATCACTTTCGTTCGAGCTCGAATCTCTTCTCTTTGATTCGGATTTCCTTTGAATTTTTGGAACCTTCCCTTCGTTCTGAAAATTCATTTTTGTCTTCTCCCATTCGTGTTCTTGTTGATACTGGAGCATCCCATAACTCCGCTTCTGTTCCAAAAACCTTCATAAGATTTGTAAAAGGGTGAACTTCTTTACAACAAGCATCGATCCACCAGAGATTTCTATTTCCTTGGTTTATGATGTTGTTATTCTCTGAAAACCCGAATCATTTCTCTAGTAGACGATCAGGGTAATTCTCTTGTGATTTTGACACCACACTTCCGCTAATCAGAAATTATCCTGATATTGTGTGAAGTCATTTCTCTTACCTTCGAGCGGGAAACTGAATTTCCGCATCGATTTTATTGGTAGAATCCCGATTGACCCGGTTAAGGTCACCCGCGATCAATATAAGTCTACCAATTACTCCTTTTGTAACTTAATTATCTTATCTCACTTTCGAGCCTATCTTCTTAGTTTGAAATCTATTTGATTAGGGTTCCTTTGATTTGAATCTCTATCCTTGTTTTGAAATCCATTCTAGAATCAACGAGTGAGGGAGTGTGTTTGTAATTAAATATAAAATATTTTATATTGTGTTGTTTGAGTTGTTAATGTTGATTTGGGGTTTCGATCGATTCGTCTGATCAGCGCTGTCGATAGGGATTCCAAAACACTTGAACAGAGCCAACTGACACAATAAATTTTGTACGATTATATGATATATATATACATATACATACATACATATATATATATATATATATATAAGTATAAGATTTTCTAGAATTAAATTGTTAAATGAATTGGTTGTTAAAAATGATAATATTTAATTTTCATTTATTTTTTTGTAAACTATAAATAAATGAAATTATAAAACATGGTTTTTAAACTGTTTTGGAATTTAAATGAGGTATTTTTAGAAATTTGGTTTTGAAATTTCAGGGTATATTATTTAATATATTTTCGAATAGAAATAGTTTCCAAAGAATTTTAAAAGTTTTAATTTAGTACTCTCCTCTTTTATCGCTGGAAAATAATTTCGGTGATGACTGTAGCATTATCGACGTTCATTTTCGAGTTTCATAGTAGAGAGACCATTAGTAGCTTTACTACATTTTATTTTGGAAAATGAATTTGATTTGAATTTCTTATGTATGACTTGATTTATAATATATATAGGTATATGTTTATAGATTTGATTTGAAAATATAATATATTTATCTCTAAATAGTTGAAGTGAAATCGGAAATTTAAATCTTAAATTTTTGAATATATATTTAAAATTTGAATAATTGAATTAGGAAAATTTACTTATATAATAATCAATTGCATTCCAACATATATAACTTACCTAAATTATTCAGAAGTTAAATATGTAATTAAATAGTAATAATGTTAAGGAATTTATAAATAAATTTGAGTGGTTATAATAAGTGACAATCTACTTAATCTATGTAATAAGATATATTAAGTGGAATAAATTGAATAATAATTGGGAAAATAAAGAATTAATTTGTTGAATAGAATATAATTACCATAAATGTTTATACACTCAATTTATGATTAAAAAAATGTTAATTGAGATAAATGGAACAATAAGATGATAATAAGTAAATACGAGTTTACGAATAGTTAAGATTTATTATAAGTGAAATTAATTTAAGTGAAATGAAATGGATTAAACCAAATTGTTGTACAATAATTTATTTAAAATTGAAATTTATATGGATTAAAATTAATTGTTTATTTTATATTTCAAATCTATTTTTCTTTCTGGTTGTCTCTATTCTCCTACCTCCTTCCTTTTCGGGACTAAAAGTTTTGAGTGGGGGAGAGTGTATAAATTTAAATGGTTTCAATAAAGTAATTAACTGAAATTTTATGAAATTTTAAATAATTGAATTTGGGAATAAAAATTTGACATTTAAAACAATCTACTTAAACATAGCAAATAGTAAATTTTCATCAGAAAATATGAAAGTTTATTTTATTTATAATTTTATTTAAACTTAAATCAGTTAATATCAGATGATAATAAAATATTTCTCAAACCTAAATATTTTTACATAATAAATTTGTAAATCATCTTTTGAATGATACATCATCTTCCGTTTCGTCAAATTTGGACTTTTATTGCTCCGTTTATCTTATTTCGGTGTTTTAGCAGCATTTTTCGATACTGATATCGATTTTTGATAGGATGATCCTATCACTGATATCTATATACCATTTTGATCGTCTCATCATGCTGATCTCCATAGTATATTTGTTTGTGTGTTTCTGAATCAGGGAGATGAAGAAATCTATGGAGCGATTTTCGTATTGGTTCCGCTTTTTGAGCCTTTTCACCTTCCTAAGTCTATTCGTATATCCACCTGGTGAAATGAATGACCACTATCTTTTATATTCAAATTAATTTTGACTGTTGCTTTTCCATGGCTTTTGCTTTTCCTAAGTTTCAACTTATAAATGGTTCGTTTTTCATTTCATTTCGGTTCCCTGTTTAGTTCAAAGAATAAATATATTTAAGTATAGATTATTCATCACTTTGCTATTTCATGGAGATGCTTGTGTCTCCTATTCACTTTCTTCTTTCATTCACGAGGCCATTCTACCCATGCCGATCCTTCCTCTTGCTTGCTCGACCACCATTCACTGGAGTCCTTCCCTTCTGACGCGTTGAAGCCTATGCTAGCCTCTCCACGTTCTCTCCAAAGCAACAACCATTTTCTGCCTCCACGTGCTCGCAACCCATATCCATGGCCCAAGCTCCTCATGCCCTCATGCACCACGCCCTGACAACCATGGCCCGCCAACCAAAGCCCTACGACCTTCAGCCGAAAGCAATTCCCCTTCCCTCTCCAGTCGAGCTTGCAACACATCACCTCACCTTGTCACCCATTCCGCCTTGCAGCAAACTTTTAACACATACATGCATACCTGTGGTTTGTATATATATATATATATATATATGATATCTTGAAAGGTAATGCAACATATGTATTTGTTTTATTAAATATATTGTTTTTAAATTGTTATATATACATGTGTGTGCGTGAGTTATATATTTTAATATTGCGTTATAGTTAAAAGGTACACGGATACAAAGAGTTTGTATCAGTATACATTGGGTTATATATATATATATATATATATATATATATATATATATATATATTGGTTGATGTGTAAAGTTCCTATGAAGTTAGTACTTATAACAGTAGTACATATATTAGTATCATTATAATATAATAGTTTAAAGAAGTGATTTCATATACTGTAATTATAATATAATGCATATGTTTTAAATATATGTGTTAAATTCAGTAATGGTCTTGAAATATATAAGGAAGTTGATTTTAATACATGTATATATATGTTAAAGTATAGTATTATGTCAAAGATGTAATTTATATATTATGTTGAAATGTAACGTATATGTAAGTTATATTTATGTTTATATACATTAATTTATATGTAATTATATGTGAACTTAGTTTTCAAATATGTACATAGATTTTATTTTATAGGTGTTAGAATTGAATATTAATTTGAAATACACACACACACCTTCTTTTAAATATATGTTTTAAAAATTGGTTTTAGAGAAATATTATAGCATATATTTTGTTCATCTTATATCAAACTAATTTGATTTGTTCTCATGGATTCCTATTTATCAGCTTTGTTCGTCATATTCGTGCCAATCTTACTTTGCTCTTGCATTCGTGCTTAGATTCGCGACTTATCTCATTCTCATTCACTCTAGCCTCGAAAGGTGAGAAATCACTCACGATTAACATTCTTATATTTAATAAATTTGATTTCACTAAAAACGACAACTGAAATATACTGTTAGATTTAACTGTTATTTATTTAATTGCTATATATGATATGCCATTATCTGGATCTGTTCACCTGTGAAATATGACACCATATCCTATAATTTATACTTTATTTATCACTGATAATATATGCCTGTTATTGATGTGTTATATTTATTGTCACACTGAAAGTTCCTTATTAGTTTAGAATTCCATATAGGTTGAAATGATACATACCCGAACGATCTTGTAGAATATGAGAAAATCGTTATGGGTTGAAATGATAAACCCGAGCGATTTTCGTCGACATTGAATTTAAGAATTGCGAGTTGAAAAGATATATGCCCGTAGAAATTTAAATTGCGGATTGAAATGATAAATACCCGTATCACTTGACCATAAGATAGAAAATTATATACAGACGCCGTTGTTCTCTCTCTCTCTCTCTCTCTCTCTCTCTATATATATATATATATATATATATATATATATTGAAAAATGATTTCCAATGTTTTGAAAGAAATATATGGTTTTATTGGATATTGATTTTAAGATATTATATGTATATATATATGTTATTTTTATAAATGTTTAAATTTTATATTTTTAAAAATTTTATGTTTGGAAATTTTAAAGCTATAAGATAGTTTTGAAATTATAAATTTTAAGATTTTACTTATAATTTACTATTTTAAAATATATAAAATAAGTTTTAATATAATATAAATTTAATGATAAATTTAATTTAATAAAATTGTGATTTAATCAATATAAAAATTGTTTAAGTATTTATTTAAAATTTATATGAAAAATAGATTTTAAAATAAATTCATAAATTGAGGTTGGAAAGATAAATTTGAAATTGATTTGAAATTTTATTTATTTAAGAATTATAATTAAATAAGATTAATTTGAAACTTATTGAATTAGAGGTTATAAGGATAAGATTTTATAACTTGATTTTTGATTTAAGACGATTTAATGAATATTTTCAAATTTAAATAAAATTTATATGGGATAATTAGTTTTTATTTAAATTTGTATTTTGAAACTTTATTTAAATGATATTGGATTGGCTAAGTGAATATTTCAACAATAAATAATAGTGAAGTTGAATTTGAAATATAAACGAATTTATCAAATTGAGTTATTGTAAAGGTTTAAATATTATAACTTTGAAATGTATTGGAATTGAAATGGTAATTTTGTAGTTCAAATCTATATTTGAAATCGATATAATATGGATTATTGAAAAGTTGAATTGAATTAAAATGGATAAACTGGGATTGAATTAAATATAATTTTGGAATTCGAGTTGATTTGAATCGATATGTGAAATTTGAGGAAATTATTTTATTTTATAAAGTATTTTAATATATATAAATATTTTACTTTATTAATTGTTTTAATATAAACTATTTTTAATATAAACTATTTTAATATACTAATTATTTTAATATATGCTTTTTAACTTATAACTATTTTTAATATACTAAAATTATAAACTATTTTATTATATATATATATATTATTTTCTATGTCTAAACTGTTTAAGTGGGAGTATTATGACTTCAAAGTTATATTTTAAAAGTGTTATGATTTCCAAAGTATTATGATTTCCAAAGTGTTATAATTTTTAAGTTTTATAATTTTGAAAGTGTTATAACTTTGAAAGTGCTATGATTTTGGAAATGGATATATTTGAAGTGAAAATGATCTCGAATTGATATTGTTTTGAAATGAACATGATATTTTGGTTTTGGAGTATGATATTTTTAAACGAATACGGCGTTATAATAACGTTTGGTTGTTAAAGAGACTGGGATTGGTTATTGTCATATTCTCTGCCTGTACCCAAAACCACTTTAACAACTATGCACACGGTGGAGATTCCAGAATGAAGTAGGATGGTTGGTGACGATTCTATTTGAGGTATATACGTGGACTTGACTCTCATGAGTTAGCTTACGGTGGCTAAAAGATGAGCAATTGACGGGCCAAGTGGGTAGCTCCTCTGACCGGACACTCTTCTTCGATACAATTCTATTACTTTGTGATTGATTGGGTGCACCCTTGGATTTTTGGTAGTGTGGATCGAGGTGGGCGGAGGTTGCGGCTATGAGTTACCACCAGCCCAGAAGTGTAATTGGTATGTCTACCTCGGCATTGCCTAGTTGTGTCGCGTCACGTACCTTATCGAGACCACTATGAGTATGTCATGTGCCATACCTATGGAGTGCCTTCTGTCGACCTCTAGTACGGGGGTGATTACGGTACTGTATAGACTATAGGAATATATGAAAATGTGTTAAGGGGGATATAGGTAATGCCTTAACGCTATTTTAATAGTTTACTTTACTATAAACATATTATAATAGCGTATTGTACTACATAGTAAATAGTTTCACGGATCCTTAGAGGATGGGTATCCCAAACATCCTTTGAGTTACTTGTATTTCAGTTGATATTTCACTTGAGTTGGATTTATTGATATAAGAATGTTAATCTTGACTCAAGTGTTTTGTGTTTTGCTTTATGCTCGGGTCAGGCTGAGTATCACAGCATTTGAGACTCACCTTTGGAGTTGTAGCTTCACTTGGAGATCCATCTATATCTATTCAGCTTTCAGTTATTCAGTTAACTCTAGTGATATATTCAGATTTTGTTATTTGACTATTGTATTAAGACTTCTATGTATTTGAGACTTCTGTTGTATCTTGTTTAACTTTGTTATATATATAGTAGCTTCATGAACTACTATTCATTTATTTCCTCTGCTTATTGTTATATTACTCTATGTTTGTGATTCTGTGATTAATTAATTTACTATATATGCTGAATTTTTTCAAATATAAATTAACAATATGATATTTTGAGCAATTCTAGTCCGACATGTATGGATGCGAATGGCATGAAATACCGGGATGTTACACTTTAGGCTCCTCCTCATCATCTCTTGGATCAATATCTCTATAGAACCTACCATGGAGCCCGAGCCAAGCCTCATGTGTTAATTATCAATCCTCGGTAGCTTGGATATGGACAGCTTTGTCCACACACTTACCTTTTTCTTTGCACTGAGCATCTCTTAACTCAGCTACATAGCAGGCACGTACAGTCGCTTGATCACCGTGAACAACTCCAACACCATTATCGATCGAAAACTTAAAGTCAAACACCAAGGGGCAAGAGCTTCTTGGAATTCGCCTAGGGCTGGTCAACCTAGAAAAATGTTGTAAGGAGACTTTACATCCAAAACAACAAAAGGCAAGATTCACACTCTCCTAGGTACCTTCTCCCAACTCTATTGGTAACTCCACAAAACCCACAGCTTCAGTTGCAACACCGTTAAAACCGTGCATGCGGGATTTAGATGACTTTAAATCCTTAGCTTTCATTTTTGTCTGGTAATAGGCTTCTTTGAAAATTATATTTACTGAACTTCCACAATCAATCAATATTCTTCTCACCAAAGCAGGGCCGATCGTGGCCAAAATGACCATTGGGTCGATCATCAGAGCCTCTAACTTGTTCGCATCTCTGTTTCTAAATACGATTTCATTTGTTATTTTACGCTGCCATTTTACCAGAGCTCCTTCTTACTTGAATGATATTCAAAATCCACATGCCTAATTGCGCTAGCATAACACTCCATCTCTTGCCAACTCTTATCTACTGGGTGCGGTCCTCCGACTATTGTATTTATCACCAATCTTCCTCTAGTTTGTGCAGGCTCCTCAGCCCTGTGCGATAATTATCCTCGGTCAGGGTCGGATGTCCCTGTTCACCATCCTGCCGTGTTTTTACAAATTATTGCAATTACCTATCTCGAACCAGCCTTTTGATAATGTCCTGGGGATGCTTGCATTCATTCATGCCATGTCCACAACATTCATGGAACCGATAATATTTTCCAATTTGTTTCTGCTTCTCAATCGATTCTTCTAGAGGCGACTTCCTGTATTGCATGGTATTGCAAGTAGAAAAATAGATATTCTGCAAGTAGAAAAATAGATATGCTCCAAGGACGTATTAAACAGTGTGTAACTATCGAACATTAGAATCATAGGCTTCCCTCTTCTAGAATCCCACTTTCGTTCTCGGCCCTCATCTCTGCCTTCTTTTGCTGATTCGGCTTGTTTTGGACATTCACTTGAAGTTTTCCCGAACTGTCAGCAGACAGCTTTACTGTGATGTTGTACTCCCTCTCTACTTGGTCCCGCAACACTCTTTTTCCTAGAGGACCTGGTTTTCTCCTTTCTCAAATACTGAGCTACTATTGCATAAAAGCGCTCCAACGTTGCGGGTGAATTACCAGCTTACTAATCATTGAAATCAGATTCTGGATCTATCCCTCTCATTACAGCCATCAATATCGCATGGTCATTTAGATTACTGACTTCCGTAATAGCTATATGAATTCTCTCCAAATAATACTTTAATGATTCTCTTAGAGCCTAAATCACACTGGATAAGGACATCACGTCCTTGGGATGAGTTGCGTGCATCTAGAACCACTCCACAAACCTTATTTCCAAATCATCGAATCTAGAAATTGATCGTGGGGATAATCTTATGAACCACATCGTTGCTATTCCACAGAGAGTTACAGGAAAGCACCTACACTTAATTGCATCATATACCCATTCAGAATTAATCTTCCATTCGTATCTCATGATATGCTACCTGGGGTCAGCATTTCCCCTTATAGGCAGGCATTGATGGTATGTTGAACCTCCTTAGATACTTCGCATGTGGAAACATTATCAGTGAATGGGGTATGGCTGCTCGAGATTCCCCAATCATCGTTAATCAAGCCCTGGCTCTCTTTCACCAACTGTTTGACCACTGCTGATAAGTCCGACATTTGGATAGTTGGTGCCAAGCGATAGTTGTGCTCCACCTCAAGTGAATGGTCCGATTGATGTTTATGGGCCATTTCACGCCTTCTTGGTTCACCATCTTCCCAATGTGTATCCTGTAAATTTATTTCATCATCATTCCAAGGAAGAGCTTGGTCAACATTTACTTGAACTCCAACATCCAAACCAACATTAGCAGCTCCTAGTTGATTGCCATAAGGCATGAATAGATTCCCCCTTTGGTGGAGGGATCAATGTCGATCCCCATATCAGGATCAACACCGATCGATCCTGATAGGCCATGACGGTTTGCCAGTTGACGTCTTGAAGTTTCTGCATGATATTCTTCTGTTCAGCGATGTCCATGCCCGTGATACTCGTCCGATGAGTGAAAACCCTCCGATGCTGAGTAAGGAGTGGGGTCTCTTCTAGCTTTCCCCCACTACTTCTGATTGAATTGGTTCATCAAGTTGGTATTAGTCTAAATTTTTTGATTTATTTATCGACGGCTCTCCATCAACTCTCTCATTAAATTATGAAATTCAGCTCTTGTAATAAAATCAATAGGATTTTTAACTTCAACCGGTTCAACATTCACATTTGTTGGTTGATTGCTTGGGACCCCTTGCTGGATGCTAGTATTCTCATTTGCTTCCATGTTCTGAGAAGTAGATCTAGTGTTTCTCATCACTATCAATAGTTTTGCTTAGATTTCTACAAATCTGGGTAGTATAAGAAACTTCTTGAAGATAACTACATATCTCCTTTGGTGGATTTATCCAATCCAATAGCAATAAAGGGATCCTAATTGTAACGACCCGATATTTCGAACCATTTGCATCTGCTCACGTCGGACTTGAATTGCTCAATATATCAGATTGTTAATTTATTATTTGGCATAACTTAGCATATACAGTAAATAAATCAATCACAAAATCACAAACATAGAACAATATAATAATAAGTAGCGGAACAGATAAATAGTAGTTCATGAAGCTACTATAAAACATCAGAGTTAAAACAAAATATAATAGATAGCTCGAATACATAGAAGTTACTAATGCATAAGCAACTTGGCGAGTCTGAACAGAAATGATTGGAATAAAACTGAAATAACTGGAAGCTGGATAGATAGATCCTTAAAAAAAGCTCCAATCTCCAAAGACGAGTCTCAAATGTTGTGACACTCAGTCTGACCCGAGCATAAAGCAAAATACGAAATACTCAAGTCAGGATTAACATTCTTATACCAATATATTTAACTCAAGTGAAATATCAACCAAAACACAACCAACTTAAAGGATGTTTGGGATTCCCATCCTCTAAGGATCCATGAAACTATCTATTATGTAGTAATATATGCTATTATAATATGTCTATAGTAAAGTAAACTATTAAAATAGCGTTAAGGTGTTACCCATATCCCCCTTAACAAATTTTATATATTCCCATAGTCTATACAGTACCGTACGCTCCTCCGTGAGGTTTACTCAAAGTGCATTCCATAGGTATGGTACAAAACAAACTCGTTGAAGGCGCTCTAGGGCATGTGAACACGGCACTCGAGGCAATTCCAGGTAGATTTACCAATCGCAGAACTGGGCTGGTGGTAACGTATAACAGCTACTACGCCCACCTCGGAACACACTCCCATAATCAAAGGTGCACCCAATCAAATCACAAAAGTAATAGAATGGTATTGAAGAAGCATGTCCGATCGAAGGAATGTACTCACTTAGCCCAGGTATAGCTCCTATTTTAGTCACATCTCAGTTGACTTACGTGAGTCAGGGTCACGTTATACCTTGTATAGAAATCGTTCGCCCAACCATCCTACTTCATTTCTGGAATCTCCACCACGTACAGAGTTGTTAAAGTGGTTTTCGTTATTGGTAGAGAGTATGACAATATCTGATCCCGGTCTCTTTAACAACCAAACGCTTATTTCACACCGTGGTTATTTCATTTCAAATAGTTCATACTTCATATTAAAATATCATATTCATTTCAAAACCATATCAATTTGATATCATTATTCACTTTATATAATATTCATTTCCAAAATCGTAATACTTTTCAAAATTTTAACACTTCGAAATCGTAGCACTTTTGAAATCATAACATTTTGGAAATCATAACACTTTCGACTTAAAACAGTTTAGATATTGAAAATAGTATATATATTAAAATAGTGAAAAATTAAAATAGTTTATATATTAAAGATACTTTATATAATAAAATAGCTTCCTCCAATTTCACAAATCGATTCAAATTAGCTTAAATTCCAAAATTCAATTTAAATCAATTCTAGTTTAACCATTTCAAATTTAAAGTTCAAAGATTCAAGTTTATATATTCAAACATTTGCAATATTTCATTTATATTTCAACATTTAACTTTAATTAATTTCATATTGGAAAATATTCACTTAATCATTTTAATAACAATTTGTTTGAATCCCAATTTATAAATTAAATCATTATTAAATATTCAATATCAATTTTATTTAAAGTTGAGAATATTCATTTAATCGCCTTCTATCAAATCAAGTTATAAATCTTATCTTTCAAAACCTCAAAAAAAATCAATAAGTTTAAATCAATTCTTGTTTAAATTCACTTATTAACCAATTTAAATTCCAAGCCAACATTAATTTATCTTCTTAACTTTTATTATTAAAGTTATAAAACTATTTTTAAAATATTAATATAAATACCTCAATGTATTATATACTATTAAATTAAATTTTATTAAATTAAATCTTATTATTAAATTTATTTTATATTAAAATTTATTGTTATATATTTTAAATTAGTAAAATCTTAAAAATTATATTTTCAAAACTAGCTTGTAAATTTAAATTTTCCAAAACATATAAATTTTAAAAATCTAAAATTTAGACATATATAAAATAACATTTATATATTATATTTTAAAAATCAATTTTTATTTATAGCCATATATTTCCTTTCAAAACATTGAAAATAATTTTCAAAATATAGAGCAACGATGTCTGTATATAAATTTCTATCCTATGGTCAAGTGATACGGATATTTATCATTTCAATCCGCAATTTAAATAACTACGGGTATATATCATTTCAACCCGCAATCCCAGAATTCAAAATCAATGAAAATTGATTCGGTTTATCATTTCAACCCATAACGATTCTTCCCTCTTCTAGAATATCGTTCGGGTGTGTATCATTTCAACCCATAAGGAATTCTTAACTAACAGGGAACTTGTAGAGTGAGAACCAATCTGATAATAATATAATATATCAACAACATGCATATATCATCAGTGATAAATAAAATAAAATATACGCTACATGATATGGTATCATATATCACAGATAAACAATTGTAGATAATAGCATGCCATATTTTACAACTGAATAACTAACAATGAAAATTTAGCAACATATTTGAATTGTCGTTTCAAGTGAAATCAAATTTATCAAATATAAGAATGTTAATTGTGAGTGATGACTTACCTTTTGAGGCTAGAGAATGATGGAAAATGGGACCAATGACACGGACACACACACTGATAAGCGATAAGGCTAGAGAACTGCTGCGATACATTCGATATTGAAAATGTAAGTCAAGATGGGCAAGAGATCGTTGAAACAAAATATATTACATATATATAATTTTTATAGAAATCAATTTAAAACGTATATTTAAAACAAAATATATATATCAAACCAATATTTAATCCCAACGCATAAAATATCTTTATATGTTTGAAAAACCAAATTCACATATACTTACATATAAACCAATGTATATAAACATATATACAAACTTACATACATATTATATTTTAAAAACAATATATATATATATATATATATATATATATCATAAAGTCAATATTTATACAACCTGAAATATATTTATGTACTATATGCAAATCATTTCTTAAAGTCAATACTTCTGTATACTTATGTAACTAATATATAAACTAATATATAGCTTGCATACATATTATTCTAAAATCAGTTATTATTACAGAATCAATATAAACTTATCTTATTGTAATATATATATATATATATATATATAAGCAGCAAAATCTGAAGAGGTTACCTTATTATAAAATCATTACTTTATTGAAATCAATATGTATATGTATATAACTCAACAGGTCATAAATGTACTTACAAAACCTATATATACAATTCCTATACACTCATATATACGTAAACTATAGATTATATACAACAACTTATATATAAAATAAACCATTACAAATTTATACATTAAAACTCAATAGAGTAATATATATGTCTTATATATATTATAACATGTAAACATATGATAATTATACCGTAACTTATATATATGCATAACGAAACTGAGTATACTAGAATACAAACTATATATATAGTATAAACTTTATATACAGCTATCATAATATATATATTACTTTACTATAAAAATTACAGAAATCTGAACATATATATATATATATATATAAATACTATAAATATACACATAAACCAATAAATTGCACACAACAGTTGCTAAAAAATATATGGAGAAAATAACATATATACCATATCATAAAATATCATACTATATTATGGCTATAGGTCCGTATGCAAACAAGTGACCTAATCGAGAATATATATGTATGCATATATGTATAACATAGATATTACCAGGAAATATGCTTAGGTTGCTATGGTAGATGGCTGTAGTTTCGAATGGTTGGAGATAAAATGATCGGTTTCAACAAAATGTATTTGAACTTAACAAAAAGAGATGCATGGGATGGTGGCCGAAGTTGCTAGGTGAGGCCGAGTGGGAAAAATGATTCGGTGGTGGGTGCTGATGTGGCAGGGAGCTTCGGTGGAGGCTGTCTTGTGGTGTGGTCAGGGGATATAGGTGCTCGATTGGGTAGTTCGGTTTAGTGGTTGCACATGACGAGATGGCTGCTTGACACTGCATGAAGGAGGAAGATACGCAGGGAGTTGGCTGCGCTAGAGGGTGGTCGCGGCTAGGGAGGTGATAGGCTGCTCAGTTGATGGGCATAGCAGTTTGGTGGAGGATGATTTGGGTAGTGCAGTGCGTGGGAAAAGGGGAAAGAAGAACAGGAGGTCGAGAAGATGTGCTGGAAACATGGGTTTAAGCAAGAATGAAGGCAACTATATATATTTTATCTTTTTTCTTTGAAATAAATGAACAGAATTGGAATGAAAAGGAAAAAGGGCAGAGGTAAGTGAACCAACAAATATAAGAAATTGTAGGAATAGTAAAGGTTAGAAATAAATTTTAGGAATATAAAAAGGTTACTGGCTATCGGTTACATTGTTGCATAATGGAAGGACACACGAACGAACGATTCAACGAAGTACCGATATAATCAATCGTTTCGTCGATTTTTGCCGTGTACCGGACGTCGAATTACGAAAATGAATATGCTACGGAGATCGCACGATGAGACAAACATAATGGTATACAGATATCAATGATATGATCATCCCATCAAAAGTCGATATTCGTTGCCAAACTGTTGTTAATCGTCAAAAATAAGATAAACGGAGCTATAGAAGTCCAAATTTGATGAAACGAATATGACGTCTCACTCGGAAAATGGTAAACATTTTTATTATATGAAATATTCAAATATCAAAAACATTTTATTTTCATCGAATAACTAAATTTAAACTGAAAATTACACAATAGAATTTAATTTCATATTATCTAATGAAAATTTACCATTTGCTATGTTTAAATAAACATATACCAAATACCAAATTTTCATTGCAAAATTGTATTATTTAATTTCAAGCAAAATTTCAGTAAATTACATTATTAAAACTGTTAAAGTATTTGGGTTGTTACATTAACAAACTTAGAATTAAGTTTCTCAATGAAAGCACCAAAATATTTGCAATTAAATTGATCACAACCAATCAAGAATAGTTTTTATAAAGAAGTAAGTAAAGAAAAAAAAAGTAAACGGAGTAAACGAATTTACAAGTAACAGAAAATCAACTAGAATCAGAGGCATAAAAATTTATAGTGGTTCGACGTTGTATGTCTATGTCCACTTTGTAGATTATCCTTTAATAATAATTTATAAATTTTATTTCAACAGTAGAAAATAGCAAGTATTTGATTATAATAGAGTCTAGAGTAACAAGTAGCATAAAGATCCTCTGATTGACCCATTAAGCCAGTATTTATAGATGAAGACGAACATATATCTCTTTGAAATTTTGGCCAAAGGACATTCTAATCCACATAGGCCCACTAGAGGGATCGCTGGCTTTAATTCCTAAAGAGGAAGGTTCGGTACCGATTCCTTCTTTGGTCGAATTTTCAGGGGTGATCCCTATAGCCTTATGCAAAAACATGCTTTGCCTCCAATTTTATGCCATTTGCATCATTTGAACTCTAGTTTTTGCTAGAATTCCGATTCAACATGACCTGAATGTTGTCTTATGTCGATCCCTCCCAAAGGCGTATACTATTGTCCTTTTAATGTTCGATCTCTAGGGTCCTTACATATTTCTCCTCAAATTTCATGTGCTTTGGACTTGTTGATCTCGATATGTTGACTGTTTTATGCAAGAATACTCTCGTATTTTTGTGTATGCCGATTCCTCTTGTTGGAGCCAAACTATGTCGATCCCTCGTACGCATTGAACCATATCCCATACTTTGAACATTCTACGTTGCACATCTGTCAATTCCTTTTACTTCTGACTTCATATTATCATCTATACTAGACTTCTACCCTTACAATCATCACTTTGGAGTCATCGGCCTTAACGGCCCCAAAGCTGACTCGTGCAATCGGTTTAATATAGCCAGGATAGAATGTCGTATAATAAGTGTCTTATGAATTCTGGTCGATGCACCTGATCAACTTTATCGATAGGAGTTTCTAAACATTTAAACAAGACAAACCGACACAGTATTGTTTTTGAAATGGGTAAATGAAATAATTTTACCTAGGGTTATTATATTATATATATAAAAGAGTAATTTTTTTAAAAAATATAATTAATTTTTGTGTGTTGAAAAATGGTAATATTCAATTATTATCCTTTGATTGGTTTTGCTTAGCCAGTCTATATGTGGTTTTATCTTTTACTACATGGGTGAGGTAAGCATTAATTTTGGGAATCATTGAACGAACACATTGTGAATACAGTTTCATAATTTGACTATAAGGCATTCAGTATTAATGTTAGGTTAAAATTTGATTTTAATAAGAGTTTTTTATTATGGTAAACAAGTTTATACAATTGTGAAAAAAATTTATATAGGAAATCGATATTATATAGGTATGGTTTACAAATATAAATTGATTTTAATCGAGAACTTAAATCTTGAAGCTTTTGAAAAATTGTTTTTCAAAATTTTGAGGAGATAATAATAATATTATTTGGCAACATTTATTAATATAAATATTTTAAAGAGATTTTAAAAGATATAGAAACCCTGACCTCACTCCGATCATTGGAAAATAAATCCGATAATGACTTCATCATCATTAGTGTTCATTTTCAAGTTTCTAAAAGGGATTTGCTACAATAATAGTTTTGTTTTAAATTATTTGGCAAAATAATTTTTTAGTTAAATACCGAGATATCATTTGATATCTTAAAGTTATAATTATAAATATTTTTATTTCAAAATGATTTGGAATAAAACTTAGGTGTTTTGTTCTTAATTTTTTGGTTAAGTATTTATTGGACTCATGTATCCTATGCATTAGGGTAGTTTGGTTTAGCATTTTGTTACAATAATATTGTTTGGTATTTTCCATTTGTTAAAGTGAAATGTAGTTTTCAATGTTTTTGGACAATCAAAAACCTTTGAATGTATATAAAATTGGAAGCTAAATTTTTTAATGAGATTATAAGAAAATAAGTTTTTGTAACTTTTATATTTGAGGAGATATTAAGTTAAAACCAGTTTTAAATTTGTTGAACTTCTGTTCAAGTAAAACAAGTCTTATATCATATATACAGTCTTGGGATATAGCACGGTAACTATACAAGTTAAAGCTTTAAGTTTATGCGAGATATTTTCATAAATTATTTTAAAAGTAAAATGGAAATCAGTGTAACATCCTGCACCTCACCTAACGTAGATATCGTCTCCAACTTAGTCACCTCCACCTCATGGGCCAAGCCAAGGTGTGCGGTTTTATTCCTTAAAAGACCCCAATGTTTTTATGAGGTGAATGCTTTGGTATATAGCACCCACTTCATTGTGTTTTTCCACGATGTGGGACTATTATTCTCATTTTTAAGGGGTGTTACAATCTCCCCTCCTTTAGAGCCTAATGCTCTCATTGGCTCATGAACACAACATCGCCCAGTCGTCGTGGCTGTAATACATATAGACCTCAATTCCGGCTGGGTATGGTTCTGATACCAATGTAACAGCCCGCATCTCTCATAACGAAGATATTGTACCTAACTTAGTCACCTCTATCTCATGGGTCAAGCCAAGGTGTGGGGTTTTGTTCCTCAAAAGGCCTCGATGTTAATATGATGTGATGGCTTTGGATATAAGAACCCAATTCATAGTGTTTTTTCGCGATGTGGGACTATTATTCTCATTTTGAAGGCATGCTACAATCTCTCCCCTTTAGAGCCCAACGTCCTCGTTAGCTCATGAACATAGCACTACCCAGGCGTTATGACTATAATACGTATAGACCACAATTCCGACCGAATATGGCTCTGATACAATTGTAACAGCCCGCACCTCACCTAATGCAGACATTATCCCCAACTTAGTCACCTACGTCGCATGGGCCAAGCCAAGGTGTGGAGTTTTATTCCTCAAAAGGCCTCGACGTTATTATAAGGTGAAGGCTTTAGTATATAAGCACCCACTTCATAGTTTTTTCCGTGATGTGGGACTACTATTCCCATTTTTAAGGGGTGTTACAGTTGGTAAGTAAGAACCAATAAGAATAAGTATGTAATTTGTAAGTTAATTATTTTTTCGCTTGGTTCTTAATTCAAGATCCGAGCACATAATTTTGAGGCGACTCATCCTAATTCGAATAAGAATTATGTACTCGATTCTTGATGGCGAACACTTGGTAAGTGTTCTTAAAATGAAATGAAAGTTTTCTATCATAATATATGGCAATACAAGGAAAATGGAGGTTCATAATCAAGGAGCCTGATTAGAGTCCATATCAAAGAAGTCGGGTAAGCAATACTAGTTTGAAAGAGAATTATGTACTCGAATCAAGGATCGAATCAGATATTACATACGGATGATCTGTATAGCTTTAATATGATTATATGCTTCTAATATTAGAAATGCAAGTTATATGGTTTGATGGCATTTGTAGGTTAGATTCTAAAAGTTAGTAACTCATTTTGAGTATAAAAATTCTATAAGTTTAAGGGTTCAAAGACACTTTCCTTCCTTTGAGAATTTGGAGGACGAAATTCTTTTAAGGGGGCAAGAATGTAATGTCCTAAAATTTTTGAGTTTATGAATTTGAATATTTAATTTATTATAGTATTCGAATTTGAATTTTAATTATAATAAAATATATGTTTCAAATAATTGTTCAATTTTTGGTTATGTATTTTCGATTTAATTAAGAGGATTTTTCCAAAAATTTTATTTTGAAAAATAATTAACTCTTCATTTGACATATTTTACAGTAAACATTGTTATTTTTGAAGCTGTACAAATAAGTTAATCAGTTTATTTTATTTTCATATTATGATCGTCACACTTTGTTGTGCACAATCGTATTTTTATTTCTATCGTTTGCGACTCGTATGTGGACGTGGTATTGTGTGGCGTCGTATCCTAAAACTTTTCAACATCCAATATCTTTAAAAATCAAGCTTGATCACGTTGTTGTTTTGTGGATCAAACTTTAATTCTGGAACACCTAATTATACAACACATATGTATATAACTTTGTTCCTAGATTTGTGTATTTGTTTGACGTGTTGGAAAAGTGAAAATTTTGGTTTACTTAGTTTGTAAGAAAATTAGTCTACATATTTGTTCACAAACTTAATCACGCATAGGTACAATGGTTACAACATGGACACACACTTATATCATATCAAAAAGAATGAACCCACACAACAACAAAAATTGAAATCAAACTTTGACCTTAAGTTGGGCCATTTTGCATTAAATGTTAGTACTTGGTTCGATAGCTAGGAAGTAGAATAGTTTTATGTTTCTGTACAAGCAGGAGAAAAAAATAAAATTAGGAAACACATTTCATATTTTCTTACTATGTGGAAACACACACCTCAACCCAATTATGTTTCCATTTCATTTTCCAAGTAACTACATAACAAGATAACAAACACACACACACACACACACGAGTGTTATTGCACACGCTTCATGCATGAATTATTTTCTTTATAATTGTATATGTTTAAATCAGCCAAAAAATAACCTTTTTTCAAGTGATATTAAAATTTGTATATTTGCAAAGAAGTATTTTGAATTTGTAAATGAGTTTAGTTTTAGATCCTATTTTTAGAAGCATTTTGAATTTGTAAAGCATGTTTAATTGTTAGATCCTGCTTTTAGGGGCATTTGAATTTACAAAAAAAAAGTTTAATATTGGATCATATTAAGATTTGATAATATATAGAGGGGCGTTTTTGGTAGTTCACATTGATACCAAAAAATGTGACACCATAGCTATTATAACTATTATTAAAGATATATATAAATATGTGCGTGTACACTTGTAGGTGGGAATATATATTTGTGTGGAGTGCAGATGTGTTTCTTGGGTGGCTACATGTTTGCATAGTAATGTAAGGGAGAGTGTACTTTCGAAGGGAGGTGCTGGTGGTTGGAGGTGAGGAGGAGATGGAATAGGTAATGGGGGTAGGGGGCTGTAGCATGCGGGTTTTGGAGTCACGTGCTTTGGGCTTGGGGCCTTTACATGAGTATAGTTGGCCGTAGGATGTATGCTTACATGTGATGGAAGGTGGTGCTGGCCGTGACGTGTATAGGAATGGAGGGGAGAAGTGTCAAGGTTACAGCGCTCGGGTTTATGGAGTTTGGAGAAGTGAGGCAGGTTTGTTTAGTAGTCGCATGCATGAAGTGAAGGGAGTAAGGTATTGCCTGGAGTGAATTGGAAAGAAGTTGGAGCTATTGTTCCTATAAAAGGTTTTTCAAAAAAGTCCAAGCTAATGTGTATATTTGCACACACGAGATATCAGGGTGTTTGTAGGCTGTCGAGTCTATTTGGCCCGAGCCTTTGATTGTGGGGAAAGGGTTTAAATATTTTAAATTTTTTATTATTTATATATTTAGGCATGATAGATTATAAAATGCATAAATTTCTTATATGGAATCTGTTTTACATGCGGAATTTCGCATTAGACTCGCATTAACAAGTCCAATGTTGTAGTGTAATTTGTTGATAATTTTGATGATGTATAAAATAATGATAAAGTGACAGAGATTGAAATTAATTACGTTATTTTAGATAATAACCTCATTAAATTAATTATACCTTTATTGGTGATATCTATTTGGAAAAATAAAACAATTGTCTATTTAAACTTAGTTAAATAGTTTATTAATGACATCTATTTAGCATAATAAAACACTATGCTACTATAAATAAATTATATAGATTTTTGACGACATCTATTAGCGAAATGAAACCTTGTTCTGCCATTATATTTTAGTTTGGAAATTTATTCATATACTAGTTAGATAATATGTGGATAAATGAATACTGGATAAGTGATGGATTTCATAAGAGATTTTGAATTGATGGTTTTATTTACATATATAGTGCGTATGTAAATACCAATTATGTGACATGAAAGTTAAATTGAATTAAATGGTAGCTTGATTTAGTACCATTGTGGTCGCTAAGCCTCTTTTCGAATTTGTAAAGTTATTGTAACGACCTGTAACGATCCCGATTTTGAGTCAAATTTAATTTAGTAATTAAAATTTTGAATTAAATTATGGATAAATTTGAATTTTTCCAAAATTAAATGAGATATTTTTTTATTCATTTATAAATAGAATTAGATTGTAAATAAAGAATTTTAATTGGAAATACAAAAATAAATGTTTTGAATAATATATTGATTATAAATTTAATTGTGGATTAATTTGAATAGTTAGAAATAATATATATATATATATATGTTGTTAATAAAAAATTTCGTTTTGAAATTCAAAAATAAATATTTTTGATATAATTTGAGTTTAAAAGCTCTATAATATAAAATTAATAAAAATTGTTTTGGAATTATAATGTATATCTATATTTTGGAAGTTATACTTGAAATTTAATATAGTAAATGTTTAAAAGTTGTTTAGAGTTAAATTCTATATTTTATAATATACATATGCATGTTTATTTGATTTTAAAATCATTCTCTTTTAAAAGTAATATATGTATGAATATAAATATAAGATAATGGGAATATTTTATAGACATATGTAAATAGATAATCTACATAAATAAAAATTATGTAAAGTTTTAAAATAAAGTTATAAATTAATTTAAAACAAGGGTTTAAAACAAAATTTATAAATTAATTCAAATAAGGATTTAAACATAAAATGTTTACATTTTAACATTTGTAAGGATGAGATTATATGTAATTACAAGTGTTAGTTAATTTAAACAAGTGTAAGCATAGTTTAACTTGAAATTAACAAGTGGCATATCATATATTCTTTTAATTTAAAATATAATAATATGCTTTAAGAGTAGAAACCAGGTTATTTCTATTCTTCTCTTATCTTCAAACTTAAAATAAAATGAAAATCAAATAAAAATCAAAACAACTCTAACCAAAATCAACCTGAACCAGTAAAGCAACTAAAATTTTTTTAACATGATTCAAACCTGAGAGCAATATCAATTCCAGTTTCAAAAGCTAAAATAAATTCGTAAACCTGGAAACAAAGAACAAGCAAAATAAATAGCTCAAGTTCAACCGGATCAAAGGCAATAAAAAAATGCAAAGATCAAATCCATTTCAACTCAATAAGCATCAAAACAAAGTAACAGATCAACAAATTAGATCCTAGCTCCAGGTCAAAAATCAATTCCAGATCATAAGACCCGGTCTCTGTTTTCATTTCTCAGGTGAGTAAACTTTTAGACCTTGATTTGTTTCATCTCTGATTCATGTGATTGATATGAAATATGTTGTGTGAATGTAAAGTATCATTGCATGTTCGAATGTCTGAGTGTACATGTCTGGATATATGAGGATAGGCTCTGTTATTAGTGCAGGCTTCCAAATCAAGATCAAAATTAAACATCTCTTCATATAATTGATGTATGCCATGATCCTTAAAGAAAATTTGTTTATTTTAACCTAATGTTATTTCTAAAAATGTTTATAAGTAAAACAGTAAGGTATTTTACTGGAAAAATAAATTTACAATAAAACTTTTAAAATCTGGAAAATCAATATCCTTAGATTCGTGTTTTGATTTGATAATTGGATTCACACTAGAATATGATGAATTTTGATATATAAATCAGGATTTTTAAGTCTGTATACATTGGATATTCCTGAGTTTAATGATTTGGGCATTTTGGTCGATTTTCTATGATCGGTGTCAAAGTTTGTGTCGACGTTTGGTCTGGAGGTGGCCGGAGTGCCGTTGATCAAGGGAAAAATAGTTTGGGATTTTTCTGATGGCCGGAGTTTATTAACAAAGTCGAAATACGGTTCGTCTATTAGTTTTGATCGAGGTGGTTTTTGAGGCAATATCGCCGTCGTGGGTGGACCAGAATTGATCACACCAGGGGAAAATGGAGCGTGGGTCATCGACGTGGGTATGGCCGGAGTCTCGAAGCCTCCGATGGTCTGAGGTTGCAAGATAAGGTAGATTTGTGGGTGTCCAGTTCGTTCTTGTAGGGTCGACTGAACTCTTTTTTGTTTACGTGATCGATCAGGAAATCTAGGTTATCAGATGGCTAGGGAAGGTCGTAGGCGAATTTTCGGCGATGGCCTTGGAGGACGGAGCGTCGCCGTTGATTGGTGCATATGCACAAGGTTCCTTGTGTGTCAGCATTAGTATTTGTGAAGATAAGGAGGATTGTCTCGGGGTTGGTTTCGGGAAAAAGGGGATTGTCTCGAGTTCGATTTCGAATACGTGAATGTTAATAACTTATAACAGTTTTTTTTCTAAAATCCAAAACAAAGTTAAAAAAGAAAAAAGAAAAAGAAAGGCTGGCTCGGGAAAAACATAGGTTTGCACTGGAGTTATCTCGGGTCAGAATTATGCGAAATTACCAAGGTTTAACACTTAAATTAAACAAGTCTTTTAAGTTAAAATATTTATTTAGTTTTCCAAAGTGAAATGTTTAATAAGTTTTATGTTTGGCCAATTTTAAAAGTATATTTAAATGATTGAGTTTTTAAAGGATGTTAACCAAGTTTTCTAAAAATTTATTAAACAAGTTTTTGAACAAATTTCAAAGCTTAAATTTAATATTAATTATTTTAAATTTTTTTATTTAAAGAGATGATATATTAGACTAATTTTGTAATTAAATTCCTAGGTGATTCAAATGTAATTAAGCAATTTATTATGTTACCTGAAGGTTTGAGCAGGCAACTAAGTACTCGCCATTTAGATACTGTTCGACATCCAGATCGTTCATCATCCAGATCGTTCGGTATTAGAGAATGCTCGACATTCAGGAACATTTGGCATTTAGGAGCATTCGGCATTAGAAAGCGCTCAACTTCTAGAATCTTTCGGCATGAATGGTTCGTTCGACACTCAAGTTCGGTCGGCATCTATGGGACGATCGGCATGCAAGGGCATTCGGCATTGTGAGCCGTTCGGTATTGTATATTGTTTGGTATCTATGGACGTTCGGCATGGCAGAGTCATTCGGCATTCCATACTGCTCGGCATTCAAACCTTGTTCGGCACATCACTTTATTCGGCATAAATCTCATTCGGCATTCGGGATCGATCGGCATCTACAGTCGTTCGACACAACACACTGGGTCAGCTTCCAGAGTCGTTCGACACAAGTACTTCGTTTGGAATTCAGAGTATTCAGCATCACTTCGATCGGCATGAAGATATCGTCCTGCATCACTTCGATCGACATGAAGATATCGTTTGGCATCACTTCGTTTTGGCATGAGGATATCGTTCGTCATTCATGCCTTGTTCTGCATTTTGCCGTTCGGCATCTAGGGATCGACACACAGAGATCACTCTTTTTGGACCAAGCTACTTAGCTACCTGGCCCACCAGGGAAGTCCAGGCCATCTTCGTCTATAAATAGAGAGGCAGGGGCACAGTGAAAGGGACCTTTTTTGGGGAGAACACTGGGGAGACTCTGCCGCATTCAAGACGCATTCAAGACTTATCTTTTTTGCTCAGAAATTGTAATCAAGTAGTTGAGATACGGGTTGCATCTTCAATCGTTATATAGAGAAAAGAAATAAAGATTAACCTCAAAGTGGCCGTAGGCAGTTACGCCGAACCACTATAAATCTGGTGTTCTTATTTTCTGCGTTTAATTCAACATATTACCCTCTACTTAACTTTACTTTCTTCATTAATCTCTCTACATAATCTCTTTTAAGGGTGTTAGTGACCAATTCTGGTGCTAACATTTTGGTGCTTTCATTGAGAATCGAATTCTCAGGACGATAGGATCTACTTTGTAGCTACTGGATTGAAAACTCCCCCGAAGGTGATCCAAATCATTCATAAGACATATGTGTATTCTACTCAGAGTTACAACCGACAACTCTATCATTGAAAGACCACGAACTAGATCGGCCTCTCACAACGCAGATGTCAATGAAACTGCTAGTGTACAACAGATAGGACCTGATAACCAACCTGCAACTCAAGGCACAGGAACCTCCACCCAAAACCAAGTGGAGGTCGTTTTCTTAACAGAATTCAATGACTTCATAAGAGAACTCAGGGAAAGTAGAAGGCAACTTGCTAAGAAGATCCAAGCCAATACTAATCTCATGACTCAGCTTGCCCAGCAGCAGCATCAGAATGTTGGAAGTAGTCCTGCTCCTTATTCTTCATCTGATAGTTCGACCTCTGCTGATGAACCTCCTAGGCGTAGACGCCGCAAGACAGAGGCTATACAGGAAGGTGCCACTGATCGATTCGCCAGGGATCATGCACGTGAAGAGACCGAACGCCCGGCTCATCAAGACCCAAATCAAGCTGGCCTTCAGGATGCACGTTTGACTCAACATGCGGTATATCAACCCATACGGTCCTATGGAGCGGAATTCAACCTCCCACCTTCCATACAAACTCCAGATTTATCAGCCATGATCAAGCAGTTGGTGAGAGAGAACCAAGGCTTGACCAACGAAGATTGGGTAGTGTCCAGGAGTCATACTCCCTTCACATATGTTATCCTATAGGCTGAGTACCCCAAGAAATTCAATATGCCAACTATCCCAGCCTACGAAGGGAAGACTGACCCTAGGCAACGCGTGATGAGGTATGAATGGATGATGGATTCGGCAAGGGAAAATGACGCGACTAAATGCAGGTGTTTCCCAATCACTCTGTCTGAAATCGCCACATAGTGGTTTACTCGGCTTCCTTCGCATTTATATCCAGCTTCGACGAGTTGGCGGTGAAGTTTGTTGAACAATTCAGGATACATGCTACCCGTCCAAAGGACGTAATGTCATTATCAAGCGTAATCTAGGCTCTGGAAGAGTCTTTGGAAGCATACTTACAGAGATTTCATGTTGCCGCCACTGAAGTTAGCAATCCTAACGACCATGCAATTTTGATGGCGGTAATGCGAGGTGTAGATCCAGACTCGGAGTTTGGAGATTGGTTGGCGGGAAAGCTCACGGCTACATTAGAATGATTCTATTCCAAAGCTCATTAGTTCATACGGAGGTAGGAGGCTCGATGGACGAGATGAGATAAGGCACCAGGGCCTGTTCAGGAGACTGTAAAAAGTAACATTGCCGTGAAGCAGTCCGGCGATAGTTCGGGAAAAGTTCAAGTCAACATCCAGAACAAGTCTGGTCGATGGTGCGACACTCCTCCGAGCATGGAATGGTGAACATTTGCGGCATTATTACACTTAGTACATTCTATCATATTTTAGTTGCATTTATTTCCAGCAAGTTTTGTTCCTAGTTTACGGCATGTAAAAAGACAATTTAGCTTATTTGCATTAATAAAGGCTTGAAGCCATTTCTTTTTCCCATGAATTGTCGATGTACCTGTGTATGATAACGCTATAACAAATGACTAAGAGATACATTACTCTGTCTGACGTACGAACGAGTATAAACGATTCAAAATCTCCAATTCCCCGGAGTGCGGACTGGAGTACTCTAAGTCCCCAGAGTATGGACTCGAGTATATACAACTCAAAATCTCCAAGTCCCCGGAATGCGGACTGGAGTAATCTAGGTCCCTAGAGTGCGGACCAGATTATAAACAACTCAAAATCTCCAATTCCCCAGAGTGCGGACTGGAGTACTCTATGTCCCCAGAGTGCAGACTCGAGTATAAACGACTCAAAATCTCCAAGTCCCCAAAGTGCGGACTGGATTACTCTAGGTCCCCAGAGTGCGGACCAGGGTATAAACGACTCAAATTCTCCAAGTCCCCAGAGTGCGGACTGGAGTACTCTAGGTCCCCAGAGTGCGGACTCGAGTATAAAACAACTCAAATTCTCCAAGTCCCCGGAGTGCGGACTGGAGTACTCTAAGTCCCCAGAGTGCGGACTCGAGTATAAATGACTCAAAATCTCCAAGTCCCCGGAGTGTGGGCTGGAGTACTGTAGGTCCCCAGAGCACGGACCAGAGTATAAACGACTGAGAATCTCCAAGTCCCCGGAGTGCGGATTAGAGTACTCTAAGTCCCCGGAGTGCGGACCAGAGTATAAACGAATTAAATGTCCAAGTCCCCTGAGGGCGGACTGGATATAAATGACTTGAAGTCATCGAGCCCCTGGCGTACGGATTGGAAAATATTCTAAGTCCCCAGAGCGTGGGATAAAAGAATGTGGAAATACCAAAAAAGTTGTCAACTTGTTTGAAGATGAATCGAAAAGTTCATGTGACTCGCAGTAGCTCGGGTTTTGACCACAGTTATACAAAAAACCAAACAACAACAGTCCTCTGAGAGGGAAAAGAACTAAGTTTTATTCATCACAAATAATTTATTTACATGAACTACGAAAACAAAAATAATTACATAATCTAAACTAACTCTTGTTGAACAAGAGAGAAGACTACTTCTTCGACTTTATGCCAGATGACTCCTCCCCGGTACGTTTACCCTTGATAGCTTTCTTTGACGGTGGAGTGATAGCTGAAGAAGTATGAGGAACATCCATGGGTTTGGACCCTCTTGGGAGGATGACATTCAGCGGCTTGTTCAAAGGATCGTCCAGGTCCACAGCTTGAGGTTCGACCTTGATCTTGACCGTCTTTTCCTTCACTTTCTCAAGCTGCTCCTTCATGCTCAGTTGGGATGTATGCTCAGAGACGCCTGTATTATTAACTTCATAACCCCCATCGATAGGAGTGGAAGTCCCAGATTTGTCCTCATCAAGCGCTCTGATCACCTGAGCATCTGGACCGGGAGCCTCTCCTGCGTGAGTGGCTTCACTCGTTTTTTCCCTCATCTCCTTGGCGACATCGCTCCTCGGAGTGGGCTTTAGATCAAAACGGCCTACACAAAATCACGAAAAGCAAGTATTAGAATGCGATAGCTTCTGATGAAAAATGAAAACTCTTGGAATGTTAAAGAAAAAGAGTTGCCTACCAGGTTCCGGCTGGCTCTCAGCAGTCAGGGGGGTCTCACCCTCTGGAATAGGGGACAAAACGTGAACGCCAAGACCGGGGTCCTCCGGGTCATAGCAGATGTGCTATTCAAAAGGATCGAGTATCGACCGACCGGCCGGCTGGGTAGGCACACGAGCTGGAGACTCGATCCCGGATGGACCGACGATAACTTCTTTCCCTTTCGTTGAGGGGGAGCCTTTGCAATAAAGGGCTTTAGCGCTGACAAGTCCAAAGGCTCGTTTCCCTTAAGGAATTCTTTTATCAAATCCCCCTCATCAAACTCCTCGATGCCGTGTTCGGCCTTCTTGATTTCAATTAAGGTCTCCCACGCCTCGGTCAAAGATTCAAGACAGCCCTCGCCTAGAAAAGTTAAGTCCTGGTGCATGAGAATGCGGGCATTGAATTCAGAAATAAGCAAGTCGAACATGCTTTTGACCTCTTCCCTACCTTCTTCCTCAGCCGCCTCAAGACGGGAGTCGATCTCCGCAGCAGCTACCTTTTCACCCTCTTCACGGGCTTCATCCTTCAGCACCTCAACTTTAGAAAGCTCTCCCTCAAGTTTTTCCTTTAGGAGTCGCGTTGCAACGATCTTGTCGCAATACCGTTGTGACTCTTCATGGCCAACAATCTTCTCTTCTTGCACTTTGCGGAGTCGCTCCTCAAGTTCTTTGACTCGGAGGCAGAATGCATCCCTCTCCTTTTGCACCAAGTCTTTCTCCAAAGCTAAAGCCCCACAGCATTGTACCGCCTCGTCGATTTCTTTTTTGTGAGTTGATTCCAAACGAGTTATGGCTTCGACGGTATCTTTGGCGCTCTGCTGGGCAGCCTCAAGCTGAGATTTGTAAGACGCAATCTCTTCATCCTGAGCTTTGATAATGTATTTGTCATGAATAGCCTCAAGCTTTAGGCGATCAATCTCATGTTGGTGTTCTATGGAGACTTCTGACACTTTCTCAACAAGATGAACAAACACGTCATGCTGAACATAGACGTCGTTGGTGCAGGCGATAGCGCTCTGCTTGAGATCTCCAGGAATGTGATGGATCGCCGGGAGAAAGTTCAGACCATCAAAGCAGATTTTTGGGAATTTAACTTCAAGCTCGGCCAGTCTCTCCGATACGGATGGATCTGTTGTAGGAAAAGGAGGAGACCGCTTTGAAAGTTCAGCTCCGCTGTGAGGATCCCAGGACTGTTGGGTGCAAGAGGAATCGGAGTGTTGATCACGGGGAACATCAGACTGCGACCCCTTATGGCCATGCTTATCTTTGCTTTGCTTCGAGTCAGAAGAGGGATGTTGGTGGTATTTGGGCTGATAATATGTTTTCTTCCGAGATGATGAATCCCGGGAATGATAATCCCTATCGCCATCACCGTCTCTATCCCGAAGTTTTCCGAAACCTGAGTCCCGTCCGGAATGATGGAGGATAGACGACCCGCGGAGACGATCAATTACGTGTGTACGCCCCATGTCACCTACACAGCATTTAAATAACAACGAATTAGCAAAGAGTAGTGTGACGACGGAAATTCAAGTGCAAGGTGGAGTGCATGTGTTTGTTTGTGTCCTAGTGTTTCTCCCCGCAAGACCAGTTTCTTTACCAACGGGAGTTTTTTCTCCCAGAGTTTGGACTTGAACCCCTGCATCGCCTCTGATGGGCGAGTTAAGTTTAAGTGTGTGACGACCCGATTTTCTTACCACAGAAAATCGCATCATCTTTAAGAAAGAAAGGGATAGAAAAGAGAATAGAAAGAAGAGAAGAAAGAAACAACATCAGAATCTAAACAGCGGAACGAATAAACTATATTAATAACATAGATATTACATAGTTTATAATCACTATCAGAGTACACAGATATACAACACATACTAGACAGTTATAAACACCTGTCTAGTTATACAACTCGATACAACTCAAAGACAACAACTCAGAGAACACACAGCGGAATACTATATAGCTATACGCAGAAGCCGCCTGCTCCATTTGCTCCTCCACGATTCGTCAAAGCTAACCTAAATTCCCTTGACTACTCATAAAAATTTGAGTACTAAAGAGTTTATGAAAAACAAAAATAAACTCCGGGTCAGACATGTGTCTGGTGTGAGTAACAGGTTTAAAGTTGCTTAACTTTTTTAAAAATCTTTTGGAAAGAAAGGTATCACGTAAGACTTCCCACACATAAACATGGAAAAGTTTATACCTTACGCTAACCAAAACATTTGATAGGAAATCCGATGATATTATAATAGTGTCTAGGGTTTTCAAATAAATAAGAAATAGCCGAAATTGTTACATGATTAAATTCCAGCTACTAGCCACAAAAGTGGGTAATACAATCAAAACCGTTGGCACTTATTGGATTTTGGCCTCCATACAATGGCAGGGCTACTGGGGTACCTCCCGTCACAGTACATGGCCTAGATCAACGTACCGAGGAGTACGCCCGCTCCCCTGTAACACAAAGCCGGACCCATTCCTTACTGAATAGTTCCGAACAAGACAACCCCGTGGTTGTAGCTAGCAACCACCCACACAGTCGAATATAAAGGGACTACGAGACAGGGGTAAATCTTGCTCTCCGGTGGGTGCGACCCACGAAGCCTTGCTGCACCTCCCCTGTTTTAGCCATTCCCAGTTGATGAGGCTTGAGGCTACGATTACCTTTAAAGCACATATCACTTAGAATGCTCATCGTCCACCTGACGATGTTCTGAAAGCATTCAATCCATACAAGTTTGTTCTGGGTTCGAACGAAACCGAAGGCATTATCTCGTTACACTCATTTTGGAATCACCCTCAGAGTCAACGACAATAACCCTTGCACTCTAAACCACCATCTCGAATCTATAAGAACTAATTCCGTCAACTCATTACGGAATCACCCACAGAGTTATACTGACTCATAGTCCTTACAACTCGAGTCTTCACAAAGCTCCACCTTAATTCACGACCTAACGTTATCTTGGAATCGATGTGGTTTTCGGATATCCAAATATGGAAACCCGATCCCGGTCTCATCGAAATCCAAAGCGTGTCTTTTAGGTCCAAGTTGTTTTAAAGGTTTAAAAACAATTCAATTACAGTAACTGTATACACACAGATAGATAATTCATAAATCATAATTGATAATCAACATTATCAAATAACAGGTAATCCACATTATCAATATCAAATAGATATTCCATATATCATCATCACAATAGATAACCTATGTCATCATCACAATACAATCAAACATCCATACCACACAATATTTTTTATCTCATTACTGAGATTACAACCATTCAAGACAATCAAGTTCACCCATTCATACATAAGCAATGATTTATTCATCACCATATAATTAATTTAAAATGAATTAAATTAACCATCTCTACCTTTAATTAATTTAAAATGAATTAAATTAATTACACCATCTTTAATTAATTTAAAATAATTAAATTAATTAATTCATCAATATAAACCTTGCTTACTTAATTATTTAATTGATTACAATCAATCTATTAATCCATTATCAATCACCTTAAATAATCATCCATGATTAATTACCCTTAATTACATTCATGTAATTATTCTTAATTAATTTCACAAATTAATTATTCTCAATCAAACAGTAATTAACCTTTAGTTACTCAAGTAATCAAATAATCATAATTAATTACATTTATCCTTAATTAATTACATTAATTAATTACATTAATTAATTACATTAATTAATTACCTATTATTGATTAATTAATCATAATTAATCAACTTTAATTACATCATTAATTAAAATAATTAACGATCCTTAATTATTAATTACCTTAAGTAATTAACTTATAATTATTAATCATCATCACAGATTAATTACATTTAGTAACTATCTAGCTTAATTACTATATTAAACCAAATTAATTATCCTTAATTAATTCCTTAATGAATCCCTTGATTAATTAATAAGTAATTTAAATCCAAATTACTTCATTCTTAACATCTCATTAAATTACATTCTGTAATTATTAATCAATTACTTAACTAAGTAATTTTCAAATCATTAATTACATAAAGTAATTATCTTTAAAATCCAAGTGTTTAAAATTAATTAAACTTAGTTAATTAAAATAAACAATCTTATTAAACTAAACTAATTACATTAAGTAATTAATTTCTTAATTACTTTATCAAGTAATTACACACAAACCATTTACAATTGATTATTATTAAATTAATTAATCTAATTAATTATAAAAATTAATCATATTAATTAATTGTTAAATAATCTTGGTTAATGACCTTCATTAACCATCCTCTAATTATTTTATAAAGTAATTAATTTAATTAATTACAAATTAAATTATCTTTAATTATTCATTAATTAAAGTTAATTATTAAATTAACTAACCTTGATTTAAAACTTAATTACATGATTAATAACATTCATTCATCATTAATTAATAATTTAATTAATGATCCTAATTATAGATTGATTAATCATTAATCAATTATTAATTCCAAATTCAATTAATTAGTCAAATTAATTGATTAATCTTAATTACCTTATTAATTCATTCTAAAACATTAATCTTAAATTTAAATTTCAAGATAAAACATAAATTAATTATGTTTAAAACAATTTAATTGAAACAAAGAACTTTTTAAACTACTTTTAAATTTCCATTTTAAATACAAGTTTAAATTAAAAGTAATTTAAACTTATCAAAGTTTGAAAATTTTAAAACTTTAAAATTTGCAAATCAAATAAGTGCTATGAAATTTTTTTAAAGTTAAATTCATTTCAAAATTTTAATAACTTAAATTTTCATTTAATTTAAAACTTCAATTTAAACCTTCTTTAAAATTTAAAACTGAAATTCAAATTTAACTTTTGAATTTCCAGATTTTTAAATAAACTTCAAATCTACGCATATTTTAAAATCTCATTACTAAAAGTGTTTAAACTATTTTACCAAAACAAATAGTTAATTAAGTTAAATTCTGAAACTTTTATTTTATTTAAAAACTGGAATTTGAATTCAAATCAGAAATGAAAACTTGAATTTGATTTTAAACTTAAACCTTTCTTTAAAACTAAGCTACAGATTTTAAAATTTCAAAAACCCAGATTTTAAAAACAGTATTTCTGTAACCTGTAAATTACAGAGTAACCCGAGAAACCTTAGTACTACTTCGGGTTTTAAGCTGCTCTACTTCGAGTTTCCTATCTACTTACTTCGAGTCAATCACGGACCTACCCTGCAACACCCCAACCCAAAAACAGTTCACCTGAAAAACTCGTCGTCGTGCATATGCATGGCGATCCTCGCCCTCTCTGATCAACAGAGGCGATCAATCTTCGACCAGAAACTCATCACTACCCTCACATCATCACCAGATCACACAAAAACCAAAGAATTCAAAATTTAACCCCTAAAACCACAAACCTGAAAACTTCAAATAGGTTTCTGCTACAAACCTGTCAATGGCGAATTTGCGCCTCCCCGACCATCTGACACTCAACCCCTTCGGCCTCGAACTCCCTCACACTTCCACTACACAATCCCCAAAAATCAAAACACTTGATCCATCCTACATACCCAAATTGATTTATTCAAAGACACAGTAAAAACTAGGGTAAAAAAATAAAAATCCAAACTGCATCAAATCTAACCAATATCAAACCTATTCATGATTTTTCTGAGCAGTTTCTATACCTCCTTTATTACTCAGAAGAATCCCCAAGTTTCTTAAGTCATATATCAGTATGGTTTGATAAAAACCCATTTTTAGTCCAGTTATAAACCGTCACTTGAATTAACACCCTAAAATACAAACTAGTAGTTTAAATTTTCATGTTTTTGTAATTACCTTTGTTACCTGATACTGCATTACAAGTTAAACATGTTTAAGTTTTGTTAAAAATTCACATGATGTTTCCTGTGTTACAAATGATATTATCCTGTATATTTTTTTTATTTACTTAAGTTTAAAATTAAAACTTCAAGCAGCCAAACCCTTAACATCATAGCTTTTAATTCTATCTATGATAAGCAAACTCCTTTAATTATTCTAAAACCCAAATACTATCTCAAATCAGATCAATTGTAGAGATTCTTTTAAATAGGAATATGATCTAGATTTACTGCAGAATATAAACAAAACATACATACACAATCACATTTACATCATACTCATCAGGAAATAATTCAAGCAACTATATTTATTTAAATTAGTTTTTTTAAAATAAATTGTTACTCACCTTAGAATGCAAAGCTCTGTTGATCATTTGAATTTTGAAGAAATAAAATATGCAGGCTGGACCCTTTTTGTTTAAAATCTGAGTTACTCATGATCCATGACTACAATTCTTACATGCAGATAGTAAATGCAGTAGCTAATTCCTCACATGCATGCAGATGCTTTTTCATGTTTCAAATCAGGCTTGATCCATCCAGGTTTTAAAAACAGAATGCAGAAAACAGTGCAAGCTTATTAAAAATGCAGATGTGCCTTTGCTTTCAGGTGGCATGCAGATCAATGCATATTGATGTTTGAATTTGAGGAAGATGGGTTTGATTTTGATAAAGTGGAATATGCAGATGTTGATGAATCAATACAAATTTGTGGATTTGTACAGGTATTTTAAGGGCTTAGATATGAGGAGTTTTTTTTGATTTTGAATATGGTTGAATATGCAGGGTTTCTGAAATTTGAGGAAATGCATATTTTTGGATTTTTGAGGATATTCAGATTTTAACATGGTTTAGAATATGCAGATTGATTGTTAATATGAAGATGCTTTTGATTTTAGAATTTTGAAGATTTCTTTGATTTAGAATTGTTGAATATGCATGAATGAAGATGCAAACTAAACTAATGTATTTTCAGATTTAATGAAATAAAAGAAAAATTAAAACTAAATTTACACTTGTACAAATGTTACAACACTTGTCAAATTGTTATGCTAATTTTTAAACATATGTTACATGAATGTTAAAGAATGAAACACTTGTTAAAAGAATGCAATAATTGTTTCTTATAATAATTAGTACTAATTTACAAGTTAATGTATGTGTTAGCTTAGTTTAAGTTGTTAGTTTATTTTTAAACATGTGTATAAATTTATAAATGAAAAAAAAAATCATGTTTATAAATAAACTTATACATATTAAAGATTAAAACAATTAAACAATTTAAAATTTATACTTTTGAACTTAAATTCAAACTAAATTCAAAATCAATTATTTTCAAATCAAGTTATGAATATAAATTCAATTTGAAATAAAAATTACAAATCCTATTCAAAACTTATTTATAAAGACAATACAATATCAATATTGTATTTATAATTCTCTTATTATTAAATTAAAATCATTTTACAAGAAATTATATTTTTGTCAATAAAATATCCATTTTATTAAGCCATGAAACCATTTTGTTGAATTTATTCTAAATTTAAAACTCAATCTAATTTAATTTAAATATTTTTCTTATCAAATTTAAGATCATATATTTATTTATAAAATAGTTTTAAAAACTCAGTGCTTATTAAAATCAAAATTTCCCATTTATAATGTATATATTAGAATTTTAAAACATGGTTCATTTATTAAATTTAAACTAAAATCATCTATTCAATAACTTTGAAAAGCTAATATTAAATAAAACAAATTTTCCAAATTACTAAAATATTAAAACTAGAAAATATGCTTTACTTATTAAAATTAAAACAATGCCAATCTATTTAAAATATAAACCATCTATTTATATTGTAAATAGAAATCAATTTATATTTTTAAAAGATAAAAATAACCAATTTAAATATTTATTGAAGAAGATTATTAAATTTATTTGAAAAATTATTAACAGATTATCAATATCAATTTAATTTTTAATACAGATTATTAAATTGATATTGTTAAAAATTCCGGGATATTACAATCCTTCCCCCTTAAAAGAATTTCGTCCTCGAAATTTAAAACAAAGATAATTTAATAATCTCATTAAATTTTTATTTTTAAAACACAAGCATATATCAAACAAATCTAATTATCCAGACAAATTCTGGATAGAATTTTATCGAGTTTTCCCAGGTATATATATATATATATATATATATATATATATATATATATCAGGATACTCGCTCCAGAGAATCCAAACAATCAATACTATGAAGCTATAAAGCTCCTATTCAACTATATCTATAACACTAGACAAGGTATTAGACTACAAACGAGTCTGACTCAACAACCAAAACTCCAGAACTGCTGGTTCCACAACCAGAGATAGATCATACACGTACTCCCTCAGAGATACGTGAAACTCATCGAATCCCAGTTATCCAAATTGGCAATCCAATCCTGTAGATCAATCACTTAATCTCCTAGATACAGAAAAGATCCAAAACACTTCAGAGCTAGCTTCTCAGACTTACCCAATCTTATAGCTCCTTTTCGTTCAGAGAAAACTTATCCAAAATTAAATCTCCGACTTCAGAGTCCAAATCCCTTCGACTCTTATCCACAAAATCTCTTCGGACAATCCTGGGCTGTCTACAAACTTACTAATCAGCTTAACCTTCGCTGATGCTTCTAGAAACAAACTAGACCAATCAACTCAACAAAATGATCTCCTCAAGATCAACCAAAACCAAGAACCCAAATCCTACTCCTCAACATCAGAAGGCAACAACTCACTTCCCCTATCTGGGAAAAGAAAAAGCAGATACACTTCCAAACTGCTTTCGCTGCTCAACTCTGATCTGAAGTAGAAGAAAATGCTGAAGAAGAACGCAAGCACAAACTGGACAACACACCCCATATATATGGTTCAACAAATCTATAAGAAACTTTTAGAAGTTCCTCCAAAAACTCAGAGCTTCTACACCAACTCAACTCTTGGAACCATTCTTCTATAAAGCAGAATCACCGGTACCACTCCTGGAATCCTAGTCGATAAGAAAACTCAAACTCCAGATGCGAACCAAACTCTGACTTCCTGAAGACATCCAGAAAAATTCAGATAACTCAAGAGAACACTCAAACAATCGCAAGTCACTTTTGCGAATCACCCGAACCAAATCCAAGGAAAACTGTTCGTCCTTAACCAAATAGAACAGCTTAAACTTAATTAGCCAACCCATCAAAGAAACGGGTTCACTTAACTGCTTCTGAACTCTACTCCAGAAAAACTGCTAAGCCAGAAGATCTCTTGCCAACACCGAGAACACTCCAAGCTGCACTGCTGCTACGGATGCTAAAGAATTCCAAAACAAAGCTCTTCGAGAAACTCAAATCTCAAAGCAAACGGAAACTCCGGCTGAACACAGCCACAACACTGAAGCAGACTCACCTACTTAACTTGTTCCAAAGAAAACATCTTCGGGAACATCTATAGTCACTGCATTTCATCACGCAGCTACTATTTCCTGAGGTATCTAAAATACCATCACTCGCTTCTGCCCAACCAACAAATCCAAATTCTACTCACCCACTTCAGAAATGAACTCCGAACCTTAACAGGTTTCCTTCAGAGATCAATGAAATTCTTCATCAGTACATAACTCTCTCGAGACGGTATTGGGTCTATAGTCTCGACAAAACACTTCCAACCTCAAACATTCAAACTCCAACCAATGGTAGGTTGTGTTACACACACTACTACCCCATCTACCTTTATAACTTATATTGGAAAACCTGAACAGGTAACCCAACAGATAGGTAGAAATAAATAAATAAATAAATAAATATATATATATATATTAAAAATACGCTCTCTCTCAAGAAAGACACCACTACAGAGCCTAGGTATTCACTCAATCTAATGCTCTGATTCCAGCTGCGACGACCCGATTTTCTTACCACAGAAAATCGCATCATCTTTAAGAAAGAAAGGGATAGAAAAGAGAATAGAAAGAAGAGAAGAAAGAAACAACATCAGAATCTAAACAGCGGAACGAATAAACTATATTAATAACATAGATATCACATAGTTTACAACCACTATCAGAGTACACAGATATACAACACATACTAGACAGTTATAAACACCTTTCTAATTATACAACTCGATACAACTCAAAGACAACAACTCAGAGAACACACAGCGGAATACTATATAGCTATACGCAGAAGCCTCCAACTCCATTTGCTCCTCCACAATTCGTCAAAGCTAACCTGAATTCCCTTGACTACTCATAAAAATTTGAGTACCCAAGAGTTTATGAAAAAAAAAATAAACTCCGGGTCAGACATGGGTCTGGTGTGAGTAACAGGTTTAAAGTTGCTTAACTTTTATAAAAATCTTTTGGAAAGAAAGGTATCACGTAAGACTTCCCACACATAAACATGGTAAAGTTTTTACCTTACGCTAACCAAAACATTTGATAGGAAATCCGGTGATATTATAATAGTGTCAAGGGTTTTCAAATAAATAAGAAATAGCCGAAATTGTTACGTGATTAAATTCCAGCTACTAGCCACAAAAGTGGGTAATACAATCAAAACCGTTGGCACTAATTGGATTTTGGATTCCATACAATGGCAGGGCTACTGGGGTACCGCCCATCACAGTACGTGGCCTAGATCAACGTACCGAGGAGTACGCCCGCTCCCCTGCAACACAAAGCCGGACCCATTCCTTACTGAACAGTTCCAAACAAGACAACGCCGTGGTTGTAGCTAGCGACCACCCACACAGCCGAATATAAAGGGACTTCTAGACAGGGGTAAATCTTGCTCCCCAGTGGGTGCGACCCACGAAGCCTTGATGCACCTCGCCTGTTTTAGCCATTCCCGGTTGATGAGGCTTGAGGCTACGATTACCTATAAAGGACATATCACTTAGAATGCTCATCGTCCACCTGACGATGTTCTGAAAGCATTCAATCAATACAAGTTCATTCCGGGTTCGAACGAAACCAAAGGCATTATCTCGTTACACTCATTTTAGAATCACCCTCAGATTCAACGATAATAACCCTTGCACTGTAAACCACCATCTCGAATCTATAAGAACTAATTCCGTCAACTCATTACGGAATCACCCACAGAGTTATACTGACTCATAGTCCTTACAACTCGAGTCTTCACAAAGCTCCACTTTAATTCACGACCTAACGTTATTTTGGAATCGATGTGGTTTTCGGATATCCAAATATGGAAACCCGATCCCGGTCTCATCGAAATCCAAAGCGTGTCTTTTAGGTCCAAGTAGTTTTAAAGGTTTAAAAACAATTCAATTACAATATCTATATACACACAAATAGATAATTCATAAATCATAATTGATAATCAACATTATCAAATAACAGGTAATCCACATTATCAATATCAAATAGATATTCCATATATCATTATCACAATAGATAACCTATGTTATCATCACAATACAATCAAACATCCATACCACACAATATTATTTATCTCATTACTGAGATTACATCCATTCAAGGCAATCAAGTTCACCTATTCATACATAAGCAATGATTTATTCATCATCATATAATTAATTTAAAATTAATTAAATTAACCATCTGTAATGCCCCACCTCTATACCCATGCTAGCCTAGAACACTACGATGTAGTGCTGTAAACTAGCATGGAGAATAAGGCTGTTGAGGAGCGACTATCCATGTAACTTCTTTGTGCGAACACCGTTATGTCAGATAGTATAGCATGCATTTCATTTAAGGAGGAAGTCCGACATACCGATACAAACTCAAAGCTATCACATGGTGGCTATAAATAATCTTCGGAAACAAACATAGAAATAAGCATAACACAATCAGTCACAGACATCCATATCACAAAGGCGGAAGAAGATATGGATATATAACTAACACATGAAAGTGTACATCAGAGTAGTGGTCAAAAAGATCCACAATAATACAAAAGAATAGCAACACGTGCTATACAAAAGAATACAACTATGAGTCTATATCTTAAGTGTATACAACAAAAACTGCTAATCTAAATAGTTATCCAAAAGTCAGAGTAGCAAACCCCGGGGAGAAGTCAAGCAGAAGCACCTGTAACATCTCGGTCTGACCCGAGTATTATTTAAGAAAATAATAAACGGATCAGTCTAGCTATAAATATCAGATGACATGATATAAAATAAAAGATATGGCATAAACATAAAATATCCATACTGACATACTACTATAAGTATGCAAATAATGATCAACAGAAGATCAATCAATAAGAGGTAAGCCAATATCACAAGAATCTTCTCAAAGATCCAAAGAGGGCATCACACCCTAAACTTGTACTCATAACAAGTCAATGACATAAATTCCAGAAATCAACATGAGAAATCCAGAAATCATAAAAAGGGAAAGAGGCCTATCACATGACGGCCCGAAGACCATAGGGAGCTACCCTATATGGATGAGTCGGAATCACCCAGATGAGGTCTAGGCTAACCAAAAAGCAAAAAGGTATGTGTGAATGGAATCACACAAATGGTGTCTAGCCTGACCTCGCAACAAAAAGGTATGTGTGAGTGGAATCACACAAATGGTGTTTAGGCTAACCAAAAAGCAAAAAGGGTATGTGTGAATGGAATCACATAAATGGTGTCTAGCCTAACCAGGAAGCAAACAAAGAGACATCGCACAATTGCTAGCCTAAATCACAAAATGATCGTCATGATCAACGAGAAGTGTCAATTACACTAAGCTAGTAAATATAAAAGTTTAGCTTCATGTCCCATAACCACTTGCTTAACTCAAATATTTACGAACAAACTGTAGATATTCACTAGAAAATTGTCACAAAAAGGTTCAAACGAATAAGTCCAAGAGTTAACCGACGAAGCAAACGCAAGTGTTTCATACCACTTGTTTTACTAAGCCATTTAATTCAATTTCTCATACGAGTGAGGTAAAGGTTTGTATATACTAGTAGATTGGAAAATGGTTTAAGAAAAGGGCTTTGTTATTGAAAATAGAGTTGAAATCATTTTGTTGAAAGAGTTTTGATATTTACTACTAGTATTGAAACCTTCATATTTTAAAGTGACAAATCATGGAAGTGATTGTAGAAACAATCAATCATAAAAATTCACATACGAAGACGTGAATAAAATCCAAAGAAAGCGATAAAGAATCCATCGAAATAGATATTCAAAAATCCATAAAATCGACCGAGAAGCCTAAGATAGTTTGTCTCGAAGAATGGTCAACTCAGCATCTCAACAAAGCAAGTTCTATTGAATGTTTTTCAGATAAGATCCCCTACGGAGGGGGGGTCCGGGGGGGTGGCAACCCGTCAGGTGGCGGTGCGGGGCAACGCCCCTGCTACGGGGTTCGACCTGCCCGGTCAGGTTGCGGGGGTCTAGGAGGCAGCGCCCCGTCCAAAACGGTACAACCTAGTGATTAAAGGGGCACGACCTAGTGGTCCAGCGACCTAAAGGGTAAAGGTCATGCGACCTAAAATGGGTTCGCGACCTAACACTCAAACGACCTAAAGAAAATAAGGGGCCGAGCGACCTATAAGAAGCACTGACTTAAATAGAATCGAGGTCCAACGACCTACGGGTTAGGTCATGCGAGTTAAGGAGGTCAACGACCTAACAGAGACACATGACCTAATAAAGGAATGCGACCTAAAGGCACGCAACCCAGCGACCTAAGCAGGAAACGCGACCTATGAGGGACAAGCGACTTAAGTGGGTCAACGACCTAAGGAATATAGGTCACGCGACCTAACGGTTTACAAGTTCTTGCGACCTAACTGGAAACGTGGTCTAGCAACCTAGTGGTTTAAATAAGATGGGTCACGTGACCTAAGAAGATAAGGCCTATCAACCTACGAGCAAAAGGTTCAACGACCTAACAGGATGTAGGTCCAACGACCTAACAGGTAAGAAGATCACACGACCTAAAATGCCATAGGACCTAACGACCTAAGGTCATACGACCTAGCGACCAAAAGCCGACCTAACGACCTAAGGTCATACAACCTAGCGACCTAAAACCATATGACCTAGCGACCTAAGGTCCATACGACCTAACTCCGAAGACGTTAGAAATGGCCAGAACGACTTACGACCTAAGGTCCATACGACCTACGACCTAAGGTCCATTCGACCTAAAGCCCAACGACCTAACGACCTAAAACCAAACGACCTATGACCTAATTTCGAGTGCCGAGCGACCTAACGTTGTAGGCCATTTTAAGGTCGGAAACGAGCTATTTTGAGGCCGAGACTTTTCCGCGCGAACGACCTAGCATAGGCAGAACGACCAAAGTGCAGTTTTTCACCAAAAGCACTAAAATTTGGGGTTTTTTGCCAATCCAGTCCAAACCAAATGCAAATTTACATGCAAACATGATAGGGATTCATTTCCAACAGTCCAAGATAGTTATAGGCTAGATTTGTGAGATAAAAATCTCATCTTTTCGCTAAAATGGATGAAGATGAAGCTTGAAATGCTATGCAAGGATCAACCACTAGCTTGAATCAATGTCTTCACTTGAGTTTTGGAGTTGATGTTGGATTAGCAATGAAGACTTAGCTTTTGGAGTTTTAATTTCTCTTTCCACTCACCATTAATGCAAAAGCTTGAGTTGGTAGGAATTTATGAAGAGTGAAGAGAAGGAGGGGGGTTGGGCTTGAGTTATAAAGGCTAAGCTAACCCAAAGTCCAAAGCGGGAAAAGTTAGTGAAATTCCACTAACTCCAAACCTATCAATGTTTATACTTAAAAAGTTGTAAACGACATTTCGAACTCAATGGAAGTGGTCTCGAGTCCTAATTTAACCGTTTGCAAAAGGTAGATTCTCGGACCAAAATCAGATTAATGATAAAATATTTAAATAAAATATTTAAATATAAAACCGACAAATATGCGGGTTGTTACGGACTGCCCTCCTTAAAGAAATTGCGTCCTCGCAATACATAAGATGGATATAAAAAGTAACAACCATAAAAGCATATTAACACAAAAGAAATTTGAAATAGGAAGTTCACCATAAAGAGATCTGGAGAAACTTCAATTTCTTACACAACACCTGGCTCAAGAATAGAATCGAAATCTCGAAAGCATCTCCATAATTGAGAAACGTAAAACACGTCATATAATAGGAGAAAATTGAGCCGGTACAGAAAGGCGATAAGCCATGGAATCCATACGTACGGTGATAGGAAATGGCCCAATATATTGAGGCGCTAATTTTCCCGATCGACTGAAACGTACAACACCCATCATAGGTGAAACATGAATAAATTCTGGATCAAAAACCAGCTTCTCACCGGCCTCAAGCCAACAAGAAGGAGATCGGCATGGCCTTCCTTAGAGTGTCTCGAAAGATGCCATACCAATACTAGATTGGAAGCTATTATTAGAGGAAAATTCAACAAGAGGAATATGATCTTCCCAACTTCCACCGACATCAAGCACGCAAGCTCGAAGGAGATCTTTAAGAGTTTGATTCACACGACCGGTTTGTCCATCGGACTGTGTAACGACCCGATATTTTCAACCATTCGCATCCGCACATGTTGGACTTGAATTGTTCAAAATACCGCGTTGTAAATAAAATTTGGCAAATCTCAAAATATACAGTAAATAATTAATCACATAATCACAGACACAGAATCAGAATACTCGCAGCGGAATTTAAAATACTTAGGGGTTCATGAAGCCACTACAAATAGTCTCAACAAATACAAATTACATAGTCTTCCGTCCCAAATATAGTTTAAATCATCAAAAAAAAATCCAAAAATCCCAAAGTCTTGATTTCATAAATAAGATAACGGACAGAAAGAAGCCAGCAGCTTGAAAGGATCTACAGAAGTCCTAGCTCCGGGATGATGACTGAACTGCAACTCAGGCTGACCCGAGCGTAAAATAAAACATAAACACTCGAGTCAGGACATACATACTTATATAGTGTAAGCTAATTCAAGTGTACTGTAATATAGAGCAAGTAACTTAAAGGATGCTTGGGATCGCCCATTCTCTAAGGATCCGCTAAACTATTTAATATATAGTAATATTCGCTATTATAATAATGTCTATTAGTAAAATAAACTTACTTTTAAATAGCGTTAAGGCTTTACATTTTCCACCTTAACACGTAATATATTCCCATAGTCTATACAGTACCGTAATCTCCCCCGTACTAGGCGTCGTCAGAGGGCACTCCATAGGTATGGTACAAAACAAAAATCGTATAAGGCGCGCTAGGTTAGGTGACACGACACAACTAGGCAAGCCAGGGTAGATATACCAATTACGCTTCCGGACCGATGGAAACGCGTAGCCGCAACTACCGCCCACCTCGAACAACACTCCCAAATCAAAGGTGTACACCAAACAATCACAAAAGCAATAGATGGCATACGAAGAAGTGCATCCGATCAGAGGTGCTACCTCATTAATCCGTCAATCGCTCCTGTTTTAGCCACCTTATGCCAACTCACGGGAGTCCGGTCCATGTATTTACCTTAAAGGAAACGTCACCACCATCCTGCTTCATTCTGCAATCTCCACCGCATACACGGTTGTTAAAGTGGTTTTCGGTATCGACAGAGAGTATGCCAGATATCCGATCTCGGTCTCTCTAACAACCAAACGTTATTATAACCCATGGTTACAACTTTTAGAAATGGTATTTATACTTTAAAAATCAAAATAATTTTCAAATAAATTTCAATACCATAATATCATTTCAACCATCATTTAAACATCAGTCATTTTATTTAATATAAAATACCATTTAAATCTATTCAATTTACTTAGGAATTAATTTGCCTTTCAACTCACATTTAAAAGTTAAATTCTTCCATTTAAAACCATTTAAAGTCAATTCCTTATTTTTATTACATATTATATTCCAAAATTTAAGCCTTTTTCCCCAAAGATTATTTCCATTTATTTTAAACAATCCGAAAATTCAGTTTCCGTAGCATTTATGAAATGCCACCTAAAGTCTGTAAGTCAAATCAGTTCATTTATAAAAGACAACATTTAAGTGCTGTAATAAATTATTAACTTAACAATCAAATTTTAAATTCCCAAATATAACTTATTATCAATTATTTTCTCACCTTTTACAAAATTTCAAAATTTCCCAAAATAAGTTATATTCCAAAAATTTTACTTAAACATTTATTTATTTAACATTTTGACTTATTCAAAAATCATTATAAATTTTATAAAAATCATTTAAATACAGTTGAACCAGAATATTATAAATTCCCATTTAATATATTTTTAAACATTTCAGAAAAATATTATATAAACCACAGGTCTGTATATAGTTTTCTAGCCTAGGTCAAGTGATACGGATTTATATCATTTCAATCCGCAATTTACAAAATCCCGGGTTCTATCATTTCAAACCCGCAATCCCAAGTTAACAAATAAATAATTAAACAATTAAATAAATGAACAAATGATTATCGTTTAGGCCTATCATTTCAGCCTATAACGATCTCAAATTTACAGGGAACTTACAGTGATGATTTAACAGTAAATAAGCATTAAATAGTATAACAGCAATAATATAAAATAAATAAACAACGATGATGTGTCAATTAATAATGGGGTTTAACATCATACCCTTATAGCACAGGCAGATAAAATTTAAATAAAAGTTTACAATTACACTTGTGATAAATTCACAGATATATAGGTATGTTTGTCTGGTGAGAAATACTCACCTTAGAGCTGCAGAAAATTTGATTCAAACGATTGTATCACTTGATAAAGAAACGTACAAACGGCACGATTAGATTTTCGCGGATGCAACGTCTTGATTCAAATCTAGAACAAGATCCAAATAAAACCAAACGCGCGACTTAAATTTACGGTCAAAGAAAAATTTAAATAAACGAAATTGAGACGGGATTATAAAAAGATAAATGGACCAACTTTGCTCGACTACTCCCCACACCCGACTTGATTTTAACTAATAGGTGGCGTTCATTCAAATTTTTCCAGCACTCCTTCTTCCTTTCCCTTTTCAATCTCACGTACTAACTTCTATTTGTTTTTGTTCCTTTTCCTTTTTTTTTGTTGTGGCACGACCACTACTATCTTAACCCGAAAGCATGTACACCTACCCACTTACGTCCTGGCCCATGCATGCATACTTCCACTTTCTCTTTTTCACCTACAGACCCACCCACGCGTTTGTAATATATACCTAGACACACTCAAATATCAGTTAATCCTCTCTTCACTGAAATGAATCTAATCACTCAAACAAAACAACCTTCACCTATTGTCCAATATAATATCTAAAGCAAACTGAGTTATATTTTACTAGTCTGGAGACAAATATGATTGGTCTAAGCTGAATTTAAGTGTCACGGTCCTAGCCTACATAAGCTTGAATGGATGCTCTAATGATAATTACAAAACCGTGTGATTGCTTCGCACACAAAAAATATATTAAGAAACATTTCCAGTTTTTTTTTTTCTATTTCACACTTGCTTTGCTAACATGACTCACGCATGAGGTCCCATGGCCACAACTACAGGGACGCATGCATTTTTCTATAGAATGCAAAGAAGGATACTAAGCTTGACTTCCTACAAAAATCTGACATACATGGCAAAATAGATCCGAGGGGGAAAAAGAGATGTGGCAAGGACATGTGGTGGAGCAACCGAGTATTTAGATTGATCAGATGAACATACGAGAGAAAAGCAAAATAAATAAATAAATAAATAAATAAATAAAAGGAAGAAGAAAGAGAGTAAACTTCCATTACCTGAAGGAGCTTGCAAGCAAGAAAAAGAAGGTTGAAGAGCTGATGCTATGCGTATGAATAATTGTATGGGCTTATATATATAGGCGGGGGGTGCGTGATTTAAGGTGAACAATATGGGAAGGAAATAAATTTAGATTAACTTGCACGGTGGCTTGAATTTACACAAAGAAACAGACAGGAATATTAGGCACATTTGTACACGTTTCTTTTCTCCTTAAATTTTTTTTTTGGAAATAATTACGTTGATTAAAGAGAAGAAATGGTAAAGTTTTTATTTGGCAAAGATTTTTATGACAAATTTAAACATATATTGAATGCGTTGATAAATTTTTGGCAAAGATAAAATTTTGATTTGAACTTGTAAAAGAAGGAAGTTGCATGATTTTCCTTTGATTTTTTAGAAATCTCGTTCTACAGGTGAGGAAATGAATTTCTATCATTGATTGCAAACGTTTCCAGTGGCAAGCGTTTTATTTTGTAAATGCATTCTTACGTGCACGAATTTAGGAAGAGGAAAAACAAAATATCTAGGAAATATTTGCTCTTGCTTTAAATAAGAAGTAAATGTGACTGGGGTGGAGAAACAGCAAGAATTTATTGCTGAGAATGGTAAAAGGAAATCACAGATTATATACCTATTAACCAAATGAAGTTGTACATGGATTTGAAATTTTTATAATCAGCATTGATTTATAAAGAAACGGCAAAGTTTTACTAGACAAAGATTTATACCAAATTTAAAGCAAATTGAATGCGTTGGTTTTTATTATCAATATGTTTTCCTATATACGTTATTTATACCATTAAATATCGTACCCTCTTAAATGCGAAATTATCAGTTTATTAATATGCTATAAATTCTTAACATTTATTACTAAATTAATAAGATAAAACTTTGGTTACGTCTCTCTCTGATTCTTATTACCATTAAAAGGCGATTTATTATCCAAATGGACCAAATATTACAAATTTTTAAAGCAAGTATATAATCCAATTTTTATTTAAATTCCAATTAGAGTTATCCTTAAACAAAGTGAAACTTTCATTTATTCTTTAGAATTTTGGAAATGATTTGATCAAATTAAAATATATATAAATTGGGAATTAAATTTTACTAGAAAGAGAAAAATAACGTAAGAAATATGGGTAAAGAGAAAAACGCATATGAAATAGGCAAGCAGATAGGAGAATGGATACTGCGCATGACTGAGATTTAGGAGAAAATTGTGTTTTGAAAAAATGCAAGAAATAAATTTTATTGAATGGCAAAAATCTATGGAAATCAACTTTTTAAAGCAATGCATTGAATTAGAGGCAACATACTTGATTTGAACGCTAGACAATTCCTTCCCTCTAAAACACATGCCACTGATAAATTTACTCATTTACAACTAAGGTCATATTTTTAAGAATGTGTACCATAGCCATAATATTTTATGCCCAAAATATACCGAAATAACAGATTAAAATTCTATACGTTTTCTTATATATATATATATATATATATATATATATATATATATATACGGTATTTATTCCCTCAATTTACCCCCCCTTTTTAAACGCGTAATTACCCAGCTCATTTATACACTATAAAAATTTACTACTTAAATGGAATAATTTGTTTACATTTTTTTTCTTCTGATCTATTTACCATTGACAAAGAAATGTATTATTCAAAATATTACTTAACTTTAAAAGGTAGATAATCCATTTTATAGCTAAGGTAAAAAATTATTGTGTTGTTTTAACAGTCCAGAAAAATAGAAAATTGGCGAACGTTTATAAAATTGAACAAAGAAAAGTGTTGATTCTTAGAGTAAAGAAACGGAAAAGAATATTTGATTTGAACGTTATTGAAAAATCAATGGGTTTTATTTATTAAATATGTGGAGTCAACGGAAAGAAAATTTATCCCTTTCCCACTTAAAATGCATGTATACTGATTTATTTGATTATTTATATCCAAGGTAATAAATTTAGACGCGTGAAAAATCGATGTAAAACACGCGCCCAGTTTCATAATAAAAGTGACGCTTTTTAAATTTACGCGTTCTCTTATGTAGTAAATATACGTTAAAAATATTCCATCAATAACACGCATTTTAAACGCGTAATTAAATAGTTTATTTATATACTAATTTTTTTTTCAAATCTTATTTCTTAATTAAAACTTGATTTTGTTAGAAATTAAGTTATTTACCATCTTCGACAAAAACCCAAATTTCCAATTAAAGTTAATTCTTAACCACGTAAAAATTTCAGAGATCTTATTATTAAATTAAAAATTTGGTCAATTATTTTATTTAATCACTTTAAAATTTAGATTTTTATATAATAAACCCCAAAGTTTTAAAAATACAAGTGAAAAATACTTGTTAAAAATTTGGGCTGTTACACTCTCCCCCACTCAGAATTTTTCGTCCTCGAAAAGGAAGAAGGTAGGGGAATAGAAACAACCTGAAAGAAAACTAAATTGAAACTTAAATTAGAATCATTAATCTAAACAATAAAAATTCAAAATTTAAATTAATCATTGATTTCATCTATTTATACTTAAAATTTTAACATTTATTTATTTACATATTTACTTGTATAATATCCCTACACTTATAAAATCATTTTTTTTATCCAAATTTTACACAAGGTATTATAACATTCTAATTTAAAATGTTTAATTTTAATCCAAATTTGAAATGGTAATTTAACTTAATTGTTAAAGTAAATTTACCATTTCCCAAAATAAACTAAATTCCCCATTTAGTTTCTTCTTTATTCCAAACTATATTTAAATTTATTTCTCTCAATATATTTTTCTCATCTATGTTAAATATGTTTACACTTATTACAACTGTTTAAATTTGTTCTTAGTTCCTTAACATCATTTTATATTGAAAATTATTCCATTACCCTTTTATTTTATTTACCTCTATTAATCTTTTTATAACTAGAATTTAAGTGTATAACATTTATTATAACCACTCAAATTTTATTTATAAATCTTTTTATATTGTATATTATCCAATTACATTGTTAACTTCTGAAAATCAAAGTAAGTTATATTGAAATGAAATTGATTATTATACAAATAAAACTTTCAAATTCAATTATCTCAAGTTGGAATTATTTATTCAAAAACTTGATTTTTTTTATGATAAAATTTAAGAATTAAAACCCAAATAAATATATGTGCATAATATGTCAAATCAAATTTAAATCATATATCTATATATTATAAATCAAGTCATATTTAGAGATTCAAATCAATTAAATTCTCAAGGTAACACTGTAGCAAGACTACAGAATGGTCTTTTCACTTCGAAACTCGAAAATGAATGTCGATGATGTTGCTGTCATCACCGAAATTATTTCCTAGCGACAAGGAGAAGAGCACTGATTTTTAAACCTTTAAAATTATTTGGAAACAAATTTTTATTCGAAAATATTTTAAATAATATCTCCCTTTAAAATTTTAAACACAAGGTTTGAAACCATCGAAAATTGAATTCTCAAGTTCTGGTTTTAAATTCATTTCTGTTTCCAAATTAATTTATAACCATTTGTTTATATTCAATTATTTATATTAGACAAAACACATGGTCTATAAAACCATAAATAAAATCAAAACTATTATCCCTTGACAACTAGTTAAATTAATTATAAAATTCTAAAAATTATACTTATATATAATATTAGATTTTTCCCAAATATAGGAATAAAATTTTCAAACTAGGATAGAGATTCAAATTTGATGGATTCAAATCAAAGAGAATTTTGATTTAAAGATAAGTTGGAATCAGAAGATCCGATGATTAAATAACAGAACAAGGAACTAGATAAGTTTATATAAATCGCGGGCAACCTTAACCTGGTCAACCGTGACTTAAAGAGTCAGATCGAATGTAGATTTACCATTCGATCCGAAGAGATAGAGTTCGGAATAACCAAAGATACTAGCATCTAAACCGAGGTTAAATATAAATCTCTGGTGAATCAATGCTAATTGTAAAGGAGTTTCACCCCTTTATTAGAATATTGGCGAGACCGCCAATTCACTATAAAGATCATCCGAAATGGAGTTATGGGATACTCTAGAAATCGAGAGAAGATGAATAGTGAGGGACACGAATGAACTTTGGAACCACAGGGAACGTTCCAAAATTCAAAGGAAATCGAATCAAAAGGAAGAGATTCAAGCTCGAATGAAAGTGATTCTGTAAATCAAATTTACCATACATTCTAAGTTTTGCCTAGAGCCAAAGCTCTGATACCAAATGTAACGACCCGATATTTTCAACCATTCGCATCCGCACATGTCGGACTTGAATTGTTCAAAATACCGCGTTGTAAATAAAATTTGGCAAATCTCAAAATATACAGTAAATAATTAATCACATAATCACAGAATCAGAATACTCGCAGCGGAATTTAAAATACTTAGGGGTTCATGAAGCCACTACAAATAGTCTCAACAAATACAAATTACATAGTCTTTCATCCCAAATATAGTTTAAATCATCAAATAAAAAAAAATCCAAAAATCCCAAAGTCTTGATTTCATAAATAAGATAACGGACAGAAAGAAGCCAACAGCTTAAAAGGATCTATAGAAGTCCTAGCTCCGGGATGACGACTGAACTGCAACTCAGGCTGACCCGAGCGTAAAATAAAACATAAGCACTCGAGTCAGGACATACATACTTATATAGTGTAAGCTAATTCAAGTGTACTGTAATATAGAGCAAGTAACTTAAAGGATGCTTGGGACCGCCCATCCTCTAAGGATCCGTTAAACTATTTACTATGTAGTAATATTCGCTATTATAATAATGTCTATTAGTAAAATAAACTTACTTTTAAATAGCGTTAAGGCTTTACATTTTCCACCTTAACACGTAATATATTCCCATAGTCTATACAGTACCGTAATCTCCCCCGTACTGGGCGTCGTCAGAGGGCACTCCATAGGTATGGTACAAAACCAAAATCGTATAAGGCGCGTTAGGTTAGGTGACACGGCACAACTATGCAATGCCAGGTAGATATACCAATTACGCTTCCGGACCGATGGAAATGCGTAGCCGCAGCTACCGCCCACCTCGAACAACACTCCCAAATCAAAGGTGCGCACCAAACAATCACAAAAGCAATAGAATGGCATACGAAGAAGTGCGTCCGATCAGAGGTGCTACCTCATTAATCCGTCAATCGCTCCTGTTTTAGCCACCTTATGCCAACTCACGGGAGTTGGGTCCACGTATTTACCTTAAAGGAAACGTCACCACCATTCTGCTTCATTCTGGAATCTCCACCACGTACACGGTTGTTAAAGTGGTTTTCGATATCGACAGAGAGTATGCCAGATATCCGATCTCGGTCTCTCTAACAACCAAACGTTATTATAACCCATGGTTACAACTTTTAGAAATGGTATTTATACTTTAAAAATCAAAATAAGTTTCAAATACATTTCAATACCATAATATCATTTCAACAATCATTTAAACATCAGTCATTTTATTTAATATAAAATACCATTTAAATCTATTCAATTTACTTAGGAATTAATTTGCCTTTCAACTAACATTTAAAAGTTAAATTCTTCCATTTAAAACCATTTAAAGTCAATTCCTTATTTTTATTAATTACATATTAAATTCCAAAATTTACGCCCTTTTCCCCAAAGATTATTTCCATTTATTTTAAACAATCCGAAAATTCAGTTTTCGTAGCATTTATGAAATGCCACATAAAGTCTGTAAGTCAAATCAGTTCACTTATAAAAGACAACATTTAAGTGCTGTAATAAATTATTAACTTAACAATCAAAATTTAAATTCCCAAATATAACTTATTATCAATTATTTTCTCACCTTTTACAAAATTTCAGAATTTCCCAAAATAAGTTATATTCCAAAAATTTTACTTAAACATTTATTTATTTAACATTTTGACTTATTCAAAAATCATTATAAATTTTATAAAAATCCTTTAAATACATTTGAACCAGAATATTATAAATTCCCATTTAAAATATTTTTAAACATTTCAGAAAAATATTATATAAACCACGGGTCTGTATATAGTTTTCTAGCCTAGGTCAAGTGATACGGATTTATATCATTTCAATCCGCAATTTACAAAATCCCGGGTTCTATCATTTCAAACCCGCAATCTCAAGTTAACAAATAAATAATTAAACAATTAAATAAATGAACAAATGTTGAATGGAAAAAATCTATGGAAATCAACTTTTTAAAGCAATGCATTGAATTAGAGGCAACATACTTGATTTGAACGCTAGACAATTCCTTCCCTCTAAAACACATGCCACTGATAAATTTACTCATTTACAACTAAGGTCATATTTTTAAGAATGTGTACCATAGCCATAATATTTTATGCCCAAAATATACCGAAATAACAGATTAAAATTCTATATGTTTTCTTTATATATATATATATATATATATATATATATATATATATATATATATATATATATATATACGGTATTTATTCCCTCAATTTACGCGCCCTTTAAACGCGTAATTGCCCAGTTCATTTATGCACTATAAAAATTTAAAATTTACTACTTAAATGGAATAATTTGTTTACATTTTTTTTCTTCTGATCTATTTACCATTGACAAAGAAATGTATTATTCAAAATATTACTTAACTTTAAAAGGTAGATAATCCATTTTATAGCTAAGGTAAAAAATTATTGTGTTGTTTTAACAGTCCAGAAAAATAGAAAATTGGCTAACGTTTATAAAATTGAACAAAGAAAAGTGTTGATTCTTAGAGTAAAGAAACGGAAAAGAATATTTGATTTGAACGTTATTGAAAAATCAATGGGTTTTATTTATTAAATATGTGGAGTCAACGGAAAGAAAATTTATTCCTTTCCCACTTAAAATGCATGTATACTGATTTATTTGATTATTTATATCCAAGGTAATAAATTTAGACGCGTGAAAAACCGATGTAAAACACGTGCCCAGTTTCATAATAAAAGTGACGCTTTTTAAATTTACGCGTTCTCTTATGTAGTAAATATACGTTAAAAATATTCCATCAATAACACGCATTTTAAACGCGTAATTAAATAGTTTATTTATACACTAATTTTTTTTAAAATCTTATTTCTTAATTAAAACTTGATTTTGCTAGAAATTAAGTTATTTACCATCTTCGACAAAAACCCAAATTTCCAATTAAAGTTAATTCTTAACCATGTCAAAATTTCAGAGATCTTATTATTAAATTAAAAATTTGGTCAATTGTTTTTTTTAATCACTTTAAAATTTAGATTTCTATATAATAAACCCCAAAGTTTTAAAAATACAAGTGAAAAATACTTGTTAAAAATTTGGACTGTTACAGACTGGGGTGATAAGCGGTGATAAAATCTCGAAGACTTTTCCAAAGTCCACTAGTGATCAATGGATCCCGATCGCTAACAATAGAAGTAGTAACTCAATTAATTTAACAACTCCTTTAACAAAGAGTTTGGCCCAAAGAGGAACGGTTCGATTAGACCGAACAGGAATAAATTGGGTGGATTTAGTAAGTCTATCTACTATAACCCATAAGCTATCATGACCTGAACAAGAACGGGGAAGGTCATCTAAAAAAATCCAAGGAAATTTGGTCCCACTTCCAAATTGGAATTTCTAAAGGTTGCAATAACCTACCAGGCCTTTGGGGTAGGGCATTGACAAGATGGTGAGTCATACAACACTTAACAAAGTTACCAATATCAGATTTCATTCACACCCAACATTAAAGTTGCTTCATATCCGCTTACATTTTACTACAACAGGGGTGAATGATAATATTAGAACGATGTGAATCTTCTAAAATATAATGACGAAGATCACAAATATTTGGTACGATAAGTCAACCAAACTTTCAAATGTCGCCACGAAAATCAATATCGAAGTCTTTCAAACTTTCAATATTAATTTCATCCCTACGACCTTGGCTACGAAGAGCCAATTCGGGATATAACCCTTTGAGCTTCAAGAATGCAGTCTTAAAAGAAGGAGGAGCCTCTAGACTACATAAAACCAGGGATGCACATAAATCGGATTTTTGCGATCTCGAATCTCACAAGTGGATAGAGTCTCGAGATCGTTCCATTCAGATATCATCCTATAAACAACTGCTTGTTGCTTACAACTAAGTGCATTGGCAACACGATCTCCCTTCCGAAAGTATAAAGAATATCAAGATCATAAGATGCAAGAAATTCGAGCGAACATGGTTGACACAAATTAAGTTTCTTATGAGAAAATAGATATCCCAATGATTTATAATCGAGGTAGAGAACAAATTTCTCAACCAAAGATGATGATCCAAATATTAAAAGTAAAATCAATAGCCGCAAGCACCCGATCATAAGTGGCATACCTAGTCTCGATCGGCTTTAAAGATTTAGAAGCAAAAGTGATTGCACGTTCTCTTTCGTAAGAGAACGGCATCCAAACCAATACAATAAGCATTGGTACTAAAGTTAAAGTCTTGGTTCCCTTCGGGAATCACAAGAATAAGAATATTGAAAAAAAGGAATTTAATCTTCTTTCCCAAAAAGCTAAAACTTTAAAAATCACAATTACCTTCATAGAAAAATTTATATTTTACAAGTCAATTTATTTTGTCTGATTGTCTCATCAAAGCGTTTAGGAGATCCCCATCTATAGCGTTGATCAAGCGCATCGACCAGAATTCTTAAGACACTAAATGGGCAATACAACACAAAATTATCTATTTATAGGAATTTAAAATATCTTCTTAAAAAGATTTGCAAAATTTTAAATTTCTATTCTCATCCAAAATTAATAAATACAAGATTGGAATTATTGAGATATTCATAGAATACTCGATTTATAAAAGGGATGAAATAGACTGGATAAACTGAATGACACAATATGTCATTCATATAAATCATAACGGGTGCGGAATGCGGTATGTGGAAGGCTAACCTCCGCAATTCGTAGCGACTGAAATTCGATGGCAAGGTCAAATTGGAAAGACCTTAACACCACTCAAAAAGGTTGCTTAGGTGACAATCCTAAGACAAATTCAAAAATATCGAAAAATTCTCAACCGATAAGAATGAGAGCGATATCTCTTTACTCAACATGTGAGCTAAAAGAGCAAAATGATGCCATCGATTTGAAATCGAAATCACAAAGGAAAAATATGAATCTGCTTAACAGTTCGAAAATATCGAAAATGAATAGTCCTTTCGGAAAAATTGGATATGGGCTTTGCAATGAGCCAATCCTTTCACGCAAATCAATTCCGAAACCTAAGCAATGCATAACATGAAAATTGGCTCGGAAAGAAAAATCACATGAAATAATTTTTCGATATCAATAAAAAGCAAGTAGAGTGTTGCAGATCCACTAATCCGGATTCGCAATCCTCAAAGAAGTCATCAAGCCCAAAACATAAAAAGAAAGAGAATCAACAAGTGCTTTTGATATAAAAATGATGAGACGAACCCATATCAAAAAGAATTCGAATCGGATAATCGAAAACAAATGAAATCAAGGATTAAATAAGAAATACCTTAGCCCAGAGGAGTTTCGTTAGAAGCTTTTAGCTTTCCTTCTCTCTTGCTAGGTCGCTTGGGACATGAAGACAAGTAATGGCCCGAGCCTTTGTAATAGCGGCAAAAGAGGGGTTACGAGCACTTAATTACATAATGGTCTATGGAACCACAACTGTAACATCGTTTACGACTAGAGATAGGTGGCTTGGCTACCGAAGTTTCTGGTTCCACCCTCTTCTTGCTTAGAAGTATGGGGCAGACAGAAATATGATGACTGGAATCTTTGCAATAACGACAAAAGAGTGGTTCCAAACACTCCTTCGCATAGTGGTCCCTAGAACCACAATTGTAGCATCGTCCATGATGAAGGATTGGAGTCCTTGCTACAAAAGCAGGTTGCTTCACCTTCTTATCGGGATAAGGGCTTTTGAACTTAATATGTCTCTTCTTGGACATCCCAATATCACTATCAATTCCTTTATCAGCCTCTTCTTCTTGTATAGTGATATCTACAAGTTGGTCGAAAGGAACTTCTAGTTCCAAAGGTAAGATCTTTGTGGGTTTCTTACTCAAAGCACAGATAAACCTTTGATTCTGAGCAAGATCCGAAAGTTGTTGGGCAGACAAATACGCCATCCAGAGAAGGACTACTGGATTGACCAGCGCTAGGACTGCCAGAACTAACCATCTCTTCTTCCTTCAAGAAAGAAAGGAAGAAGAAGGAAAAGATTATTCTCAGAATGAATATCAATCAATCTTGATAGATAGAACAAGGAATCACAAAAGAAATTAGGATGAATCGGTACGAAGACTCGAATTAATCCAAAGGTAGGACTCCTAAGATGGACTTAGGACGATGATCCTTGTTAAGTTATTCTACATTGTTCCGAAGTTTGGCTCTGATACCAAGTTGTGACGCCCCACCTCTATACCCACGCTAGCCACGAACACTACGATGTAGTGCTGTAAACTAGCACGGAGAGTAAGGCTGTTGAGGAGCGGTCATCCATGTAACTTCTTTGTGCGAGCACCGTTATGTCAAATAGTATAGCATGCATTTCATTTAAGGAGGAAGTCCGACATACCGATACAAACTCAAAGCTATCACACGGTGGCTATAAATAATCTTCGGAAACAAACATAGAAATAAGCATAACACAATCAGTCACAGACATCCATATCACAAAGGCGGAAGAAGATATGGATATATAACTAACACATGAAAGTGTACATCAGAGTAGTGGTCAAAAAGATCCACAATAATACAAAAGAATAGCAACACGTGCTATACAAAAGAATACAACTATGAGTCTATATCTTAAGTGTATACAACAAAAACTGCTAATCTAAATAGTTAGCCAAAAGTCAGAGTAGCAAACCCCGGGGAGAAGTCAAGCAGAAGCACCTGTAACATCTCGGTCTGACCCGAGTATTATTTAAGAAAATAATAAACGGATCAGTCTGGCTATAAATATCAGATGACATGATATAAAATAAAAGATATGGCATAAACATAAAATATCCATACTGACATACTACTATAAGTATGCAAATAATGATCAACAGAAGATCAATCAATAAGAGGTAAGCCAATATCACAAGAATCTTCTCAAAGATCCAAAGAGGGCATCACACCCTAAACTTGTACTCATAACAAGTCAATGACATAAATTCCAGAAATCAACACGAGAAATCCAGAAATCATAAAAAGGGAAAGCGGCCTATCACATGACGGCCCGAAGACCATGGGGAGCTACCCTATATGGATGAGTCGGAATCACCCAGATGAGGTCTAGGCTAACCAAAAAGCAAAAAGGTATGTGTGAATGGAATCACACAAATGGTGTCTAGCCTGACCTCGCAACAAAAAGGTATGTGTGAGTGGAATCACACAAATGGTGTTTAGGCTAACCAAAAAGCAAAAAGGGTATGTGTGAATGGAATCACATAAATGGTGTCTAGCCTAACCAGGAAGCAAACAAAGAGACATCGCACAATTGCTAGCCTAAATCACAAAATGACCGTCATGATCAACGAGAAGTGTCAATTACACTAAGCTAGTAAATATAAAAGTTTAGCTTCATGTCGCATAACCACTTGCTTAACTCAAATATTTACGAACAAATTGTAGATCTTCACTAGAAAATTGTCACAAAAAGGTTCAATCGAACAAGTCCAAGAGTTAATTGATGAAGCAAACGCAAGCGTTTCATACCACTTGTTTTACTAAGCCGTTTAATTCAATTTCTCATACGAGTGAGGTAAAGGTTTGTATATACTAGTAGATTGGAAAATGTTTAAGAAAAGAGCTTTGTTATTGAAAATAGAGTTGAAATCATTTTGTTGAAAGAGTTTTGATATTTACTACTAGTATTGAAACCTTCATATTTTAAAGTGACAAATCATAGAAGTGATTGTAGAAACAATCAATCATAAAAATTCACATACGAAGACGTGAATAAAATCCAAAGAAACCGATAAAGAATCCATCGAAATAGATATTCAAAAATCCATAAAATCGACCAAGGAGCCGAAGATAGTTTGTCTCGAAGAATGGTCAACTCAGCATCTCAACAAAGCAAGTTATATTGAATGTTTTTCAGATAAGATCCCCTACGGAGGGGGGTCCAGGGGGGTGGCAACCCCCCTAGGTGGGGGTGCGGGGGCAACGCCCTTGCTATGGGGTTCGACCTGCCCAGTCAGGTCGCGGGGTCGAGGGGGCAGCGCCCCGTCCAAAACGGTACGACCTAGTGATTAAAGGGGCACGACCTAGTGGTCCAGCGACCTAAAGGGTAAAGGTCATGCGACCTAAAATGGGTTCGCGACCTAACACTCAAACGGCCTAAAGAAAATAAGTGGCCGAGCGACCTATAAGAAGCAGCGACTTAAATAGAATCGAGATCCAACGACCTACATGCTAGGTCATGCGATTTAAGGAGGTCAACGACCTAATAGAGACACGCGACCTAATAAAGGAATGCGACCTAAAGGCACGCGACCCAACGACCTAAGCAGGAAACACGACCTATGAGGGACAAGCGACTTAAGTGGGTCAATGACCTACGGAATATAGGTCACGCGACCTAACGGTTTACAAGGTCTTGCGACCTAACTGGAAACGTGGTCTAGCGACCTAGTGGTTTAAAGAAGATGGGTCACGCGACCTAAGGAGATAAGGCCTAGCGACCTATAAGGTAAAGGTTCAACGACCTAGCAGGATGTAGGTCCAACGACCTAACAGGTAAGAAGATCACATGACCTAAAATGCCATAGGACCTAACGACCTAAGGTCACACGACCTAGCGACCTAAAGCCATACGACCTAACGACCTAAGGCCATACGACCTAGCGACCTAAAGCCATATGACGTAGCGACCTAAGGTCCATACGACCTAACTCCGAAGATGTTAGAAATGGCCAGAACGACCTACGACCTAAGGTCCATACGACCTAAGGTCCATTCGACCTAAAGCCCAACAACCTAGCGACCTAAAACCAAACGACCTACGACCTAATTCCGAGTGCCCAGCGACCTAACGTTGTAGGCCATTTTAAGGTCGGAAACAAGCTATTTTGAGGCCGAGTTTTTTCCACGCGAACGACCTAGCATAGGAAGAACGACCTAAGTGCAGTTTTTCACCAAAAACACTAAAATTTGGGGTTTTTGGCCAATCCAATCCAAACCAAATGCAAATGTACATGCAAACATGATATGGATTCATTCCCAACAGTCCAAGATAGTTATAGGGTAGATTTGTGAGATAAAAATATCACCTTTTCACTAAAATGGATGAAGATGAAGCTTGAAATGCTATGCAAGGATCAACCACTAGCTTGAATCAATGCCTTCACTTGAGTTTTGGAGTTGATGTTGGATTAGCAATGAAGACTTATCTTTTGGAGTTTTAATTTCTCTTTCCACTCACCATTAATGCAAAAGCTTGAGTTGGTAGGAATTTATGAAGAGTGAAGAGAAGGAGGGGGGTTGGGCTTGAGTTATAAAGGCTAAGCTAACCCAAAGTCCAAAGCGGGAAAAGTTAGTGAAATTCCACTAACTCCAAACCTATCAATGTTTATACTTAAAAAGTTGTAAACGACATTTCGAACTCAATGGAAGTGGTCTCGAGTCCTAATTTAACCGTTTGCAAAAAGTAGCTTCTCGGACCAAAATCCGATTAACGATAAAATATTTAAATAAAATATTTAAATATAAAATCGACAAATATGCGGGTTGTTACACCATCTCTATCTTTAATTAATTTAAAATGAATTAAATTAATTACTCCATCTTTAATTAATTTAAAATAAACTAAATTAATTACTTCATCAATATAAACCTTGCTTACTTAATCATTTAATTGATTACAATCAATCTATTAATCCATTATTAATCACCTTAATTAATCACCCATGATTAATTACCCTTAATTACATTCATGTAATTATTCTTAATTAATTTCACAAATTAATTATTCTCAATCAAACAGTAATTAACCTTTAATTACTCAAGTAATCAATTAATCGTAATTAATTACATTTGTCCTTAATTAATTACATTAATTAATTACCTTTAATTACCTATTATTGATTAATTAATCAACTTTAATTACATCATTAATTAAAATAATTAATGATCCTTAATTATTAATTACCTTAAGTAGTTAACTTATAATTATTAATCACCATCACAGATTAATTACATTTAGTAACTATCTAGCTCAATTACTATATTAAACAAAATTAATTATCCTTAATTAATTCCTTAATTAATCCCTTGATTAATTAATAAGTAATTTAAATCCAAATTACTTCATTCTTAACATCTCATTAAATTACATTATGTAATTATTAATCAATTACTTAACTAAGTAATTTTCAAATCATTAATTACATAAAGTAATTATCTTTAAAATCCAAGTGTTTAAAATTAATTAAACTTACTTAATTAAAATAAACAATCTTATTAAACTAAACTAATTACATTAAGTAATTAATTTCTTAATTACTTTATCAAGTAATTACACACAAATCATTTACAATTGATTATTATTAAATTAATTAATCTAATTAATTATAAAAATTAATCATATTAATTAATTGTTAAATAATCCTGGTTAATGACCTTCATTAACCATCCTCTAATTATTTTATAAAGTAATTAACTTAAATTAATTACAAATTAAATTATCTTTAATTATTCATTAATTAAAGTTAATTATTAAATTAACTAACCTTGATTTAAAACTTAATTACATGATTAATAATATTCATTCATCATTAATTAATAATTTAATTAATGATCTTAATTATAGATTGATTAATCATTAATCAACTATTAATTCCAAATTCAATTAATTAGTTAAATTAATTGATTAATCTTAATTACCTTATTAACTTATTCTAAAACATTAATCTTAAATTTAAATTTCAAGATAAAACATAACTTAATTATGTTTAAAACAATTTAATTGAAACAAAGTAATTTTTAAACTACTTTTAAATTTCCATTTTAAATGCAAGTTTAAATTAAAAGTAATTTAAACTTATCAAAGTTTGAAAATTTAAAACTTTAAAATTTGCAAATCAAACAAGTGCTATGAAATTTTTTAAAGTTAAATTCATTTCAAAATTTTAATAACTTAAATTTTCATTTAATTTAAAACTTCAATTTAAACCTTCTTTAAAATTTAAAACTGAAATTCAAATTTAACTTTTGAATTTCCAGATTTTTAAATAAACTTTAAATATACTCATATTTTAAAATCTCATTTCTAAAAGTGTTTAAATTATTTTACCAAAACAAATAGTTAATTAAGTTAAATTTCTGAAACTTTTATTTTATTTAAAAACTAGAATTTGAATTCAAATCAGAAATGCAAACTTGAATTTGATTTTAAACTTAAACCTTGCTTTAAAACTAAGCTACAGATTTTAAAAATCTTAAAAATCCAGACTTTAAAAACAGTATTTCTGTAACCTGTAAATTACAGAGTAACTCGAGAAACCTTAGTACTACTTCGGGTTTTAAGCTGCTCTACTTCGAGTTTCCTATCTACTTACTTCGAGTCAATCACGGACCTACCCTGCAACACCCCAACCCAAAAACAGCTCACCTGAAAAACTCGTCGCCGTGCATATGCACGGCGATCCTCACCCTCTCTGATCAACAGAGGTAATCAATCATCAACCAGAAACTCATCACTACCCTCACATCATCACCAGATCACACAAAAACCAAAGAATTCAAAATTTAACCTCTAAAACCCCAAACCTGAAAACTTCAAACAGGTTTCTGCTACAAACCTGTCAACGGTGAATTTGCGCCTCCCCGACTATCTGACACTCAACCCCTTCGGCCTCGAACTCCCTCACACTTCCACTACACAATCCCCAAAAATCAAAACACTCGATCCATCCTACATACCCAAATTGATTTATTCAAAGACACAATAAAAACTAGGGTAAAAAAATAAAAATCCAAACTGCATCAAATCTAACCAATATCAAACCTATTCATGATTTTTCTGAGCATTTTCTATACCTCCTTTATTACTCAGAAGAATCCCCAAGTTTCTTAAGTCATATATCACTATGGTTTGATAAAAACCCATTTTTAGTCCAATTATAAACCGTCACTAGAATTAACACCCTAAAATACAAATTAGTAGTTTAAATTTTCATGTTTTTGTAATTACCTTTGTTACCTGATACTGCATTACAAGTTAAACATGTTTAAGTTTTTTAAAAATTCACATGATGTTTCCTGTGTTACAGAGATATTATCCTGTATATTTTTTTTTTATTTACTTAAGTTTAAAATTAAAACTTCAAGCAGCCAAACCCTTAACATCATAGCTTATAATTCTATCTATGATAAGCAAACTCCTTTAATTATTCTAAAACCCAAATACTATCTCAAATCAGATCAATTGTAGAGATTCTTTTAAATAGGAATATGATCTGGGTTTACTGCAGAATATAAACAAAACATACATACACAATCACATTTACATCATACTCATCAGGAAACAATTCAAGCAACTATATTTATTTAAATTAGTTTTTTTTTAAAATAAATTGTTACTCACATTTTTGTTTAAAATCTGAGTTGCTCATGATCCATGACTACAATTCTTACATGCAGATAGTAAATGCAGTAGCTAATTCCTCACATGCATGCAGATGCTTTTTCATGTTTCAAATCAGGCTTGATCCATCCAGGTTTTAAAAACAGAATGCAGAAAACAGTGCAGGCTTATTAAAAATGCAGATGTGCCTTTGCTTTCAGGTGGCATGCAGATCAATGCATATTGATGTTTGAATTTGAGGAAGATGGGTTTGATTTTGAATAAGTGGAATATGCAGATGTTGATGAATCAATACAGATTTGTGGATTTGTACAGGTATTTGAAGGGCTTAGATATGAGTAGTTTTTTTTAATTTTGAATATGGTTGAATATGCAGGGTTTCTGAAATTTGAGGAAATGCAGATTTTTGGATTTTTGAGGATATTCAGATTTTAGCATGGTTTAGAATATGCAGATTGATTGTTAATATGAAGATGCTTTTGATTTTAGAATTTTGAAGATTTCTTTGATTTAGAATTGTTGAATATGCATGAATGAAGATGCAAACTAAACTAATGTATTTTCAGATTTAATGAAATAAAAGAAAAATTAAACTAAATTTACACTTGTACAAATGTTACAACACTTGTCAAATTGTTATGCTAATTTTTAAACACATGTTACATGAATGTTAAAGAATGAAACACTTGTTAAAAGAATGCAATACTTGTTTCTTATAATAATTAGTACTAATTTACAAGTTAATGTATGTGTTAGCTTAGTTTAAGTTGTTAGTTTATTTTTAAACATGTGTATAAATTTATAAATGAAAATAAAAAAAATCATGTTTATTAATAAACTTATACATATTAAAGATTAAAACAATTAAACAATTTAAAATTTATACTTTTGAACTTAAATTCAAACTAAATTCAAAATCAATTATTTTCAAATCAAGTTATGAATATAAATTCAATTTGAAATAAAAATTACAAATCCTATTCAAAACTTATTTATAAAGACAATACAATATCAATATTGTATTTATAATTCTCTTATTATTAAATTAAAATCATTTTACAAGAAATTATATTTTTATCAATAAAATATCCATTTTATTAAGCCATGAAACCATTTATTCTAAAATTTAAAACTCAATCTAATTTAATTTAAACATTTAAGTATTTTTCTTATCAAATTTAAGATCATATATTTATGTATAAAATAGTTTTTAAAACTCAATGCTAATGAAAATCAAATTTTCAAATTTATAATGTATATATTAGAATTTTAAAACATGGTTCATTTATTAAATTTAAACTAAAATCATCTATTCAATAACTTTGAAAAGCTAATATTAAATAAAACAAATTTTCCAAATTACTACAAATATTAAAACTAGAAAATACGCTTTACTTATTAAAATTAAAACAATGCCAATCTATTTAAAATATAAACCATCTATTTATATTGTAAATAGAAATCAATTTATATTTTTAAAAGATAAAAATAACCAATTTAAATATTTATTGGAGAATATTATTAAATTTATTTGAAAAATTATTAACAGATTATCAATATCAATTTAATTTTTAATACAGATTATTAAATTGATATTGTTAAAAATTCCAGGATATTACAAAGTGCCTTCGGATCGTCAAAATCATAATTAAGTAGATCGTCAGGTATGGAGAGGTTCGAGAGGCCCTTTAAAGAACTTTCTAAACGTTGTAGGGAAGCCTCTTTCTCGGTTGGAATAAGAGTACTTTAGAGGTTGCGCCAGCTTTTTCCCTCCTATCTTTTATGTCAGTCTCTTTTTCCTCTTCGAAGGGGAAGATGACGTTTCGATGTCGTGAACTTCGACTATCGGGTACTGAATAGGACCAACATTCTCATCTTGTGCTTCGCGTGTTTCAGTTTCCTTGATTTCTTCTTCTTCTAGTGCACCAGGAGCATTACATGCTGAAGACTCAGCTTGTTTTTTCCCTTTGCCAGAGGCGGGCCTGTATATGGTAAAGCCATGAGGAAGGCTTATCCGACGGCCTTCTGCCAACAGTCCAAACGTTGTAAGTGACTTATTCAAAACGAAAGTTCATATGTCACGTTGTTCGACAGGAAGGGCTCTAATAGCTTCGATGGCTTCAGAATATCCATGGCCGTCAGGACGTGGATTGATACCTGAAAAGATAGAAAAAAGAGTTAGAAAAGGCACGGCTTTGACCAAGTATGAATATCGATCCAGAGAAAAGACTTACTTCCTTCCACCCATCTCCTCACGAAACCAGGAGGTCAATGCACAAAAAACCATTCCTGTTTGTATAGGGCAAACTTTCTACAGCCTTAGTCAAGATCTGGCATTTGTGGTGCGGCTCAAGAAACATGAAAGAGGGGATATCTCTCCGCTTCTTGATGATATATATATATATATATATATATATATATATATATATCTGATGTCACCCGGGGTTGGAGGCCTAAAGAGGACCTTCATGAAGAGGATGTAGGTACCGTAGAAGGAGTGTTCGGGTGTAGTTGTGACGGGGCAATGTCGATGTATTGCAGCACTTCCTGAAGAAATGAGTTGAATGGTGGCACGCTGCCGACCCAGCACATAAAATTTTTAAAAGCTGTGTATCCAACTGGGGGAAAGTGTGGACGATCGTGCACTGATGGAACTAATACGTCGTCGAAGGGGATTCCATGGGTAGAGCATATCCGACGGAGTGCACTTTCATTAATCTTCGAAGCTTGTGAATCGACCGGGTTGTCCAAGAAGATTGATGCCTCCAGGGCGTCGGGAGTTAAGTGATGACCAGGGGAAGTCGACGGGTTTGAAGTATCTACGTCTCCTTGTTTTGAAGACGGCCCAGGTCTATCTGAGATCGTAGGGAACTAGATTTCCTGGACATCTTTGATAGAAATCGAATATAGTAGAGTACCTGTTTTAACTATACTTGAAAAAACAATCGACGTTAGACTTTACGACACAAGTATTCCCCCCGTGTGGTGTGTGAACTAGTGTGGTGATTCAAATATAAGTGCCGAGAAATTGAAAGTCACAGAGTTGATGGTATAAAGTTGAGCTTTGAATTATCGCCTTCGAAGATCGTCATCGCTAACCGTCTCCAAAAGCCTGCCCTATGATATTTTCAATTTTGGGCTCAGGCATTGGCGCTATGTGTTAAAGGAAATTATCCGTCTTTGTCGATTTAAGTTCAGGCTTATGATTACGAGAACTAGAAAGTTATCAGTCCAGATTAGTTCGATATGCTAGTTTTCTTAGGTCCTTGTCCTTGTTTTTTTTCATAAAATTAGGCAAAGTGAATAGTTGTTCGGCCTAACTATCATTCAGCCAAAATATTGATCGACCTAAATATCATTCGGCCTAAGTATCAGTCGGCATTCATGTCGTTCACGCCACTCGGCCTAAATATTGGTCGGCTTAAATACAAGCGTCATTCGGCATAAGCATCACTCTTCCAACCCTTCCTCTTGGCCATTCGCCACACGGCAAATCATGCCGAATCGTGTTTGTGTTGATCCATACCACTCGGCATCCTGCCCTTAACATTATCTGCCTTTTATCCCTCCATCTCTCCTGATCGGGATGGCCGAGTCATTCGGCAAGTCATTCGGAGACTTGACGTTCGACATCCTATCCATTTTGTACTTCCTTCCTATTTTTCCATTCCACTACTAGGCATGTGGCGAACCATGGCATTCTAGCTAATTCCTGCTCCTCCTCTACTCTTCCCTCCAATCTTGTTCGACATGGGAGAACCATACGGAACCATAGTGCATCTCCCAACAACTCCCTCATGTGCCTACCTCTGACCACTTCTCCTTCCATCCATATCATCTAATCTTAGAACATATCCTAATCCCACTTCAATTCTCTCATCCATGCAACACCTATTTGTTATGGTTCTACCAAAATTTGTGAATTTGTCGTATTAAAACTATTAAGTCAAGGGAGAGCATTTAAAAAGAGGGGACGATACCTAGTAAAGGGATCGAAACTCGGGAGAACTCTGGAGTTGAGGGTGCAGTTTTAATTAATTACGAATGGTTAGGGAAAGAAGTGAGGCAATTATGATGCAAGAGGAGGGAAGGGTTGTTAAATTTTTGGAGTTTGTTGAAAGGCGAAGCTCGTGAGTACAAGATAGATGGGGTGAAAGTGAAGAAGAAAGGAAGGAGGAAAGTGCCGAAATTTATAGGGGAAGAGAGGGAGCTAAAGGGACAATGATCGGTAGAACCGGTCAAAACGACATCGTTCGGCATCAGCTTTTAAATTCGTTCGGCATACATGGAACGTTCGGCTTCGGATGTACCGTTCGGCATTTGCATGACGTTCGGCACACATCGCCTCAACTAGTAATCAAGGGAAGTAACCATCGAGGAAACTAAGCCACAGCTCGAAGCAAAGCACAGTGGACACATGGTTCAAAGCACATCACGTTCGACCACATGATGCACTTTGGGGGGCAAGTGTTACCTGAAGGTTTGACCATGCAACTAAGTACTCGGCATTTGCATACTGTCCAGCATTTGTGCGCCGTTCGGCAGCCAGATCGTTCGGCATTAGAGAACGCTCGGCATTCAGGAACGCTTGGCATTTAGAAGCGTTCGGCATTAGAAAGCGCTCGGCTTCCAGAGTCATCCGGCACGAATGATTCGTTCGGCACTCAAGTTCGGTCGACATCTATGGGACGATCGGCATGCAAGAGCATTCAGCATTGAGAGCCGTTTGGTAGTGTACATCGTTCGGCATCTATGGACATTCGGCATGGCAGAGTCATTCGGCATTCCATACTGCTCGGCATCCAAATCTTGTTCGGCACATCACTTCGTTCGGCATAAATCTCATTTGGCATTCGGGATCGATTGACATCCAGAGTGTTCGGCACAACACACCGGGTCGGCTTCCAGAGTCGTTCGACACAAATACTTCGTTCGGCATTCAGAGTGTTCGGCATCACTTCGATCGGCATGAAGATATCGTTCGGCATCACTTCGATCGGCATGAAGATATCGTTCGGCATCACTTCGTTCCGCATGAGGATATCGTTCGGCATTCATGCCTTGTTCGGCATTTTGCCGTTCGGTATCTTCGGATCGGCACACAGAGATCACTCTTTTTGGGCCAAGCTACTTATCTACCTGGCCCACTAGGGAAGTCCAACCCATTTTCGTCTATAAATAGAGAGGCAGGGGCACAGTGAAATGGACCTTTTTTAGGGAGAACATTGGGGAGACTCTGCCGCCTTCAAGACGCATTCAAAACTTATCTTTTTTGCTCAGCAATTGTAATCAAGTAGTTGAGATACGGGTTGCATCTGTAATCGATATACAGAGAAAAGCAATAAAGATTAACCTCAAAGTGGACGTAGGCAGTTAGGCCGAACCACTATAAATCTTGTGTTCTTATTTTCTGCGTTTAATTCAGCATACTATCCTTTGTTTAACTTTACTTTCTTCATTAATCTCTCTTAAGGGTGTTAGTGACCAATTCTAGTGCTAACACATCAGAATTTATCTTTCATTACTTAAGGTTGTGATTAATTAGGGTAAATTAATTGGTGAAATTAATTAAAAGTTATTTACTTAATGTAATTAATTGAAAGGTTAATTACTTAATGAAATTAATTACTTCATGTAATTAATAAAAGATTCTTACTAAATGTAATTAAGGTATAATTACTTTGTGTAATTAATCTAAGGCCAATTGATTATTGCGATTAAACTAAGGAATGATGTGATTAATTAAAGGATTTATTAATTAAGATTATTTATGTAAGTAATTAAAGGTAATTATTTACTTAAAGAGTAATTACTAAATTAAAAGTAATTGATTAATAATTAAGGTCGACTAGTCAAGTGATTAAAAGATAGTTACTCAATGTAATTAATTCGTGATTTATAAATATAAGTGATTAGGGTTAATCACTTATGGTAATTAATTAAGGATAATTAAATAAATAATAATTAATTATGGGTTAATTAATTTATGTAATTAATCGAGGATAATTAATCAAAGAATAATTAAATGATTAAAGGTTAATTATTCAATAACTAAAGGTTGTTTGATTTATTAATAGAGATGGTTAATTAATAATTAAAGGTTAATTAATTTAGTATTAAAATTAATAAATGATTAAAGGATAATTAATCAAATGGTTTTTAATTAATTAATGAATAGTAATAAGTGATTAATCTGATTTAAAATAATAGATGATTAATTGATCTTGCTTATGGATGTTTGGATTGTATTGAATGCCTTAAATTGTTTGATATCCCTGATGTGTGATGCTTTGTGACATGAATTGCTTTGATTTGAGATGTGATGAATATAATTTATCTATCTATGATGAATTTATATTATTTTCTGTGAATATGTGAATGAAGATAAGCGTTATAGGATTATACCGCTTATCGATATTGTTGTGTTTGGATTGTGATGATTGATGATGTTGCACTATTGTGTAAAACCCCTGGACAACACCATACACACGCAAATATGAACCGCATGAGGAAATCGGCTAAGTCATAGATATTTTGAATTTAAATATTATTTTGTTTAAAAGTTGAATTTTGAATCCAAATGGTTTTGGAAATGGAATTGGGTTGAATGTGGGAAGCTTTTGAAAGGGAAGTTTTGAAATTCAAATTTAGTTTGAAAATATTAATTGAAATTATTCTAGAAATCATGGCTTGAAAGGTTTACACAAAATATACATACATACATATATATATATGGGTTTAAAACTATTGTTTTGGGATTTTGAATTTCATTCAAATTAGAACTTGCCAATGATACGGCAATTCGTTAATTTTTCTGATTTATACTTTTAAAGGCCATAACTTGTGTATATTTGGTCAGATCTTTCCGAAATGAAAAGTATTTGTTTTCAAATGTTAATGGCTTTGAAATAAGGAAAGGATTTCCAGTTTTGTTGAAAAGGTTTCGAATTTGAAATGAAATTGTTTTGAAAGCTATGAATGAATCTTTGTGAAAGATTGGTGAACTTTGTGAAGTGAATCTTTTTGTTTAAAGGATTAAAAGTGGAAATTTGTTTTGTTGGGTTTTAAGTTGTGACTTAACTAAAATCCCATATATCCATATGCTTTTTAAAATGAACCGCTCATTATTCGGTTTAGCCGGCAGAGGACTTTGTGTCATAAAACCCATTTCGAATAATGATACGACGAAATGGATAGCATTTGAAGACCGGTGGTAAAGACCGGGTATTTTCAAAAGCGAAGGTATTACCCATGGAATATCCCTGAACCGAATGGCCCCGATATAGAGATTTGATCACCCTTTGTGATGGGGAGTCCGGACGTGATTAGAGATTATCCAGATTGCAAGGGCTTATTTTGAAGTGCCTTCCATTCTAATTGAACCTGGAATATACTTGTACGGATGTATGTCTAATGTTACACTTTGAGATATAGAGCTGGTTTCTATCAAATACATTTCTATTTGGTGACTGAGAATTTATTCGCTTGGCTTAACATCCTTCTCTGAGACGTACGAGCTCAGAGGTTATGTTGTTAGTGGTATGCTAGTGATATATTCCCAATTTGGTAATGTGGCATACAGAGTGCTGTTGATCATGTGTTGATCGAAGCGCGGCTTTTGTGGAAAGCGTAGCTTTGTGGACGTGACCTCGTTGGACCTCACAACCCGGAATGGTCGAAACAGGAAGAACGAAACAAGATTATGAGGGTCGCGCCCTTTAGGGTATATCCACTTCCTTTTGGAAAAAGGTGGTATCATGGTATGGAGCCTAGATATTTAACCTATGTGGTTGCTAAAAATTGGTTACTTTATGGTTGAGGATCCTCGGATAATGGCCGGTAATGACCGACTCATGTAGAAGTTAACTAGTTACAGAGGTAACCCGGCCTTGTGTCAGTAGAGAGCTGGTTAAGTTCTCGGGCATCCCTCCAGAGGCGTGCCCATGTGGCCCAGGAGGTTCCTTTGCCTGACCATTTGTTGGAAATCCAATCACCAATACGCATCTTATACGGTTTTAGTTATAGAACATGCCATTTAACATTGTAGGTGTAGTAGGCATACTATAATGGTACGTATGCTGGATAAGATTAATATTATACTTGCAAATGTTTTCTGCGCTATGCACTAATAATAATATCGAAAGGATTATTGCGTACCAAGCATGTTTGACTATCATAAGGAGAAATCTCCCCCAAGTGTGCAATTGCATTGTGTGTGTGCCTGGAGGCCTTATGGTAGTTTCATTTTTCGAAAAGCATTGCAGATTTCTTTCTATTTCCTTTTGTTTTCTTTTGTTAAAGATAAAACTATTTTTGTTTGCTCACACCAGTCCTATGGCCGACCTGGAGTTTATTGTTACCTTTCTAAACTCTAGGTGCCCACAATTTTCCACACGGACAGCCGAGAGTTAGATTTTCATATAGTCAAATAGTAGGTGTAGATTTGGTAGCATCCAGCCTTTGGTTTTGGCGATCACATTTATTTCTTTGGGATCGGAGTTGCTTAAGTTCAACATTGATGATGGTTTGAGCTTATAGCTTGGAGATCTTTGGAGCATTGGATTGGGATGCGGTTTATGGATTCACTCTCTTTTGGAAATCATGGTGGAGTTATCTCTTCCGCTGTCGTTCTTTCGCTGTTGTCTTTGCTATTATCTTATATCTCTGATATATGTTGATATTCATTTGTTGTATCATTGTTGAAATCAACTGTTGTGTATCAATGATATATTGTTTTTCTTCCGCTGTGTTATTGTACTTAATGTGTTATAAGCTCCGGCGAACCAGATTCGACGTCTGAATCTGCGGCATTCGAACACGGGTGATGTATTTGGTGCCGATTTTCGAAGGTCGAGTAAGGATCGTTTCATTTGGTATCAGAGCTGAAGGTTAAATAAGAACTTTAGCTCAGGAGTACAACACATTAGGTAACTCTTTAGAGATAGTGATATAAATGCCCTAGAATGAGTATATCTCTAAGATATCCGTCTGTATGCCTCAGTAAATTATGTTACTCTCTACGGATAGTGAGTATGAGCGCAATAAAAGGATGAGGTAGGGGACAAGGGAATACCGCTATAAATGGTCGATACCCTGCAACAATAAGGAAACAACTCTTATCAATCTCCTTTGTTCTTGTTTCAAATTCTCTGATTTCTTCATGGCAACTACAAGAAGAAGCTCTGATGTGATGGTGGCCCTATGAATCGTGTAGATAAGTTCCTATTTCGTATTCTTTTTCATCAGTCTTCTATTAGCTTTCTGTTTAACTTTCATAAATTTGAAATTTTAATTGAAATAAATTGGTCAATAAAATAAGAAGTTAAAGTGGATTGTATTCGATTGTCTATTATTTTGGGGTCCATATATATTCTATGAATGGTTAGTTAGCCCTTCAAACTAACCAATGCCCATGCATATTTCGTAGATCTGGAGACCCGAGTGTTTTGTAAAAGATTTATGAGATTCGTTCTCGCATTTATTGTTGATATTCTGATTTGGCAAGCCAAATGCAAAATAGATGCTCAGTTTGATCTAGAAGGCTATTTCTGTGATGTGTTCATCTATTCTTTGTTGTCTCCTTATTTAGCAAATTTCGAGGACAAAATTTTCTTAAGGGGGGAATCTGTAACGATCCCGGTTTTGAGTCAAATTTAGTTTAGTAATTAAAATAAAAATTTTAATTAAATTATGGATAAATTTGAATTTTTCCAAAATTAAGTGAGATATTTGTTTGTTTATCCATTTATAAATAGAATTAGATTGTAAATAAAGAATTTTAATTGGAAATTCAAAAATAAAGTTTGAAAATATATTGATTATAAATTTAATTGTGGATTAATTTGAAAAGTTAGAAATATTGTGTGTGTGTGTGTATATGTTGCTAATAAAAAATTTGGTTTTGAAATTCAAAAATAAATATTTTTGATATAATTTGAGTTTGAAAACTCTATAATATAAAATTAATAAAAATTTATTTCGAAATTATAATGTATATCTATATTTAGGAAGTTATATTTGAAATTTAATATAGTAAAAGTTTAAAAGTTGTTTAAAGTTAAATTCTATATTTTATAATATACATATGTGTTTTTAATTATTTACAGTATAACTAGATTTCAAAATCATTCTCTTTTAAAAGTTATATATGTATGAATATTGTAACAACCCAGTATTTTATGATTATTTTAATGGTTTATTTTAATTATTTAAATTGAAACTCATGATTTAAAAAATTTATTATATTTATTAAAAATAAATAAATTTTATTATTTTAAGAATATATTTTGATTTTTGTGTTAATTATAATTTCAAACTTGAATAAATTGGATATTTCAGAAAATGTGGATTTTGGTCAAATTGGTCAAACTTTGACTTTTAAATTTAAGATTTAAATATTTGAATATTTTAATTTTTTAATTTTATCTTTTATTATGAAAATAAATTTAATTTCAAGAATACTGCTTTTCGTTACGTTGAAATTCAATTTATATTGTGAAAGTTATGCTTTTTACAATATTGTATTTAAATTGATTTATTTAGTAAAATTATCTATTTTAATTTATATAAATAATATTTTTATTTGTCAAATTATGTTCTAATATGTGTTATATGACATGTTTGGTATATATTTTATTTTAAAACATATTTTAAAGTAATATTATAATTTTTCCAAAGTTTATTGAATTATCTTCAATTTTTAAAGCCTGGTTTCCAATTTTTAGCTATTTTGTTAATTTAATTATATTTATTTAAATTTATTTATTTATTTTTATGCATTCATTATATTTTTTGTTTTTATCTTTATTTATATGTATTTTACATGTATTTAAAATTTCAAAAAGAATTATGGAAATTTGAAAGGTTTTTGACCTTTAATATGCATGTCTTTTCTTATTCAAACTTACCTTTTCACTTCAATCACCACATCCATTCAATTGCTGACCATACCACCTTCTTTCAGCTGACTTCTCCTCAGTTTCTCACGTGAAAAAAACTTTCTCAAACTCTCAAAAAGTTCGGCCTTCACCTGAAGAAAAATTTTTGGTAAAACTTTCATTTATTTTTACATTTTCTACTTGATTTTGTTGATTTTCGCACATGCATTCATCTCTTATGTTCGGCCCCACCTTACTCCAGCACTTTGGCCACCTTCACCGCCACCTACACCAGCCATCATCCCCTCCTTCCACTGACCTTTCGTGGCCGAGACCCTCCAAGTTGATGATCCACCAAAATTTTGAAGAAAACTCCACTTTAAAACTCCAATCATGCTTTGACCGACCCATACACCACCACTATCAGCCACAACCTGAGCCTAGGATCTCTGTAACACCTATAGTTGACCTTCCTAGATCTGACCTTGTCCATCCATGCTTGGCCGAGACCTTAAATGGCAACAAAACCCACTTGTGTTGCCTTGTTTTGTAAATTCATGCACACATACCCTTTATCTCCTTTATATTGTTATGGCCGACCCCTTTGGACCTTAACCTGATCCAAACCTGATCCAAATACGTCCCATTACAGTGCTTTTCCAGTCCATAGCTGAAGCATAAGTCATTGAATGCAAGTGCAAAAGCATTAGCTTTGTGTTACATATTTATCTCTAGCATTGTTTTGTAATAGTTTGGTTTGTAATTCATGTTTGTATTTGTTTTGTTTGATATTGAACAAGGCAATTAGCTTTGGCTCTCCCACTCTCAAATCATTGTCGTGTTATCATGCCTTTGAAATTCCTTGTTTGTGCATTAGGTTGTCATCTCCAGCTTATACAAGTGAGTAATTCTCACCAGACAGTATTTATACTTATATGACTAGTAAACCGATCACATTTGAATATGTAAAATATATCACCATGTTATATCTTCTATGTTATGATCATATGATATTCACCAATGCTTATTTACCTTTTATATCATCTGTTACTGTTGTTTAATGCTATTCTGTTATTTATATCAGTTTATCACACTGCAAGTTCCCTTTAGATTAGAATCACTATGGGTTGAAATGATACATACCCGAGCGGACTTTAGAATAGAGAAAAATCGTTATGGGCTGAAATAATAGGCCTGAACGATTTTTTATTATTATTTTCATTTACTTGGGACTGCGGGTTTGAAATGATAAAACTCGGGTTTTCTTTGTAAATTACGGATTGAAATGATATATTATCCGTATCACTTTACCTAGGCTAGAAAATTTTATACAGACACGTGGTTAAAATATATTTTCTAAATTTTTTAAAGTATTTTAGAAATGTAAATATTATAATATTTTGATTTAAAATTTAATTAAAAATGATTTTTGTAAAGTATTATTGATTTTCTAAAAATTTATAAGTGAAATAAATTAATGGTGAAGTTAAAAATTTGAAATATAAGTTATCTTGGAAATTTTAATTTGGTTATAATAGAATTTAAATTAAGTAGGAAAATATAATAAATAAATATAAATTTGATTTAAAAAGAATTTAAAATGATTTTTATAAATTATTAATGATTTTTTGAATAAAGTAAAAATGTTAAATGAATGAATATTAAGTTGAATTTTGAAATATATCTTAATTTGGAAATTTGTGAATTTTGTTTAAAGGTGAATTTTAAGTTACATAAATAAAGAGGAACAAAAAGTTATATTTGGAAATTTAAACTTTAGTGTTAAGTTAAAAAAATTTAATTTAAAGAATTGAAATTGAACGTGTGAATTTAATATGTGAATTATTATTAAATATTGATTTTGAATGAAAATTTAACCTTATAAAATCATGACTATAAGGGTATTTAAATGATTGTTTTAAAGGTGAAATATATGGTTTTATAAGTATAAAATGATTTAAATAAAATTTAATTGTTTGTGAAATTATATTGATTATTTGGAATTTAATTTGAAGTCATTGTATTTAAAATCAAATATTTAATTCCTAAAATTTTAGCCCTTTCAAAGTTCATTTATTCACTTAAATTTATTAAAACAGTGAAAATTCAATTTTCACCACACTTAGAAAATGCTACGGAAAGTTATGCTTAAAAACAATTCAAGTAGCAAAAGACAGCATGTAAAATGCTGTAATAGGTTTAGATTTCAATTAAAACTTCAGTTAAGTCCAGCAACTATATTGATAGAAATGTTATTATTTCTAATGTAAAGGATATTACAGCATTTGTAAATGTTGTAGTTAATAGAAATGAACTAAATGGCTAAAATGAACTAAGGACTATTACAGCACTTTGTAAGTGCTATAGTTACTGGACTTAACTAAAGTTTTAATTGAAATCTAAACTTATTACAGCATTTTACATGCTGTCTTTTGCTAATTGAATTGTTTTTAAGCATAACTTTCCGTAGCATTTTCTAATGCTGCGAAAGTTGAATTTTCACCGTTTTAATAAATTTAAGTGAATAAATGAATTTTGAAAGGGCTAAAATTTTAGGAATTAAATATTTGATTTTAAATATAACGACTTCAAATTTTAATGGTTTAAATGAAGTAATTTGATTTGAAATATAAACCATTTTGAAATGTGACTAGGAAGGATATTTAGACTAAATAAAATGAATGTGGTTTTGGGAAGATATGATATTTTGATATTTGAAATGAATTTGAAATGATATTGAATTTTGAAATTGATACTTGATTTAGAAGTATAAAATAACATTTTTCAATTTTAACCACGGGATGTATTTAATTTATAGTTTAACGGATCCTTAGAGGATGGCCGGTCCCAAGCATCCTTTAAGTTACTTGTATCTTTATTACAGTTCACTTGAGTTGGTTTACATTTTATAAGTATACATATGTCCTGACTCGAGTGTTTTGTGGTTTATTTTACGCTCGGGTCAACCTGGGTATTTACAGCTTAGCTTTGGATTTCTTTTTTGGAGTTAGGAATCGCTAGAGATTCTGCTTGTCTAGTTATCCATTCCTTTTTAGTTTCAGTTGTTCTATTTCAGCTGTGGTATTTATAAACTCCTATGTATTTGAGATTTCTATTGTATATGTTTTTCAGACTGATATTATGTATTTGTTTTGAGAGTTTGTTATAGTAGCTTCATGAACTACTATGGTATTTTAATTTCTGCTGCGAGTTACTCTGATACTTTTGTGCCTATGATTCTGTGATTGTATTTCATTTGCTTCAAATTTTATTACAGTTCGGTATTTTGAGCAATTAAAGTCCCGCATGTGTGGATGCGAATGGCTAAAAATATCGGGTTGTTACAGATGGTATCAGAGCTTTGGTTTTAGGAAAACCTTAACCTGTGGAGCAAAAACTCATTAGAGATAGGGTAGAAATACCCTATAATGAGTTGTAACGTCCCGCTTTTTAGCACGTTTTAAATCGACACACGTGCCAATTCAAACCATACGGAAGGGCAGATTGTTATGGGGTAAATAAGAAAAACAAGGAAGAAATAAAACAAAATAGAATATTACAGCGGAAGGATAAAATATAATAATCAAATATACAGTTTATAAAGTTGTTTTACAAAATATTCGATTATACTTACAACATTTATCAGAGTTACACATACCAATATCAATGCAGTGGAACAATATGAGTGTAGTGGAATATATTAAATAATAATAATGGAAATCCCCGTCTTCGTCCTCCAGAGCTAAAGTCTTCGATCCTGAAACGCTCGGACTGACCCGAGCGAATTGAAAAGATAAAACACTCGAGTCAGAACTAAAAGATCTTATGTAAGTTAAATCAACAGAAATAAATATGAGTGCAGTAACTCAAAAGATTCTCGGAATTCAGGTCCCTTAAGGATCCGTTAAACTATTTACTATGTAGTATATTTCGCTATTATAATAGTGTCTATTTGTAAATAAATTACTTTTAAATAGCGTTAAGGGGTTACCCATATAGCCCTTAACACAAAATATATTCCCATAGTCTATACAGTATCGTAATCTCCCCCGTACTGGGCGTCGTCAGAGGGCACACCATAGGTATGGTACAAAACAAAATCGTATAAGGCGCGCTAGTGTAGGTGACACGGCACAACTAGGCAATGCCAGGGTAGATATGCCAATTGCTATCCGGGCTGGTGGTAACGCATAGCTGCAGCTACCGCCCACCTCGAACAAACTCCCCCCTAAAATCAAAATTCAAAAGTGGCCAACGAATCAAATCCAAAAGTCAGAGTATAATATCGAAGAGGAGTATCCGATAAAGGGAGCTAACCCCCTTGGCCCGAGAATCGCTCCTGTTTTAGCCACCTTATGCCAACTCACGGGAGTCGGGTCCACGTTTTTTACCTCAGAGGAAACGCCGCCACCATCCTACTTCATTCTGGAATCTCCACCGCGTACATGGTTGTTAAAGTGGTTTTCGAGGTTGGCAGAGAGTATGACAACTTCCGATCCCGGTCTTTTCAACAACCAAATGTTATTATAACACCGCGGTTATTTCCAAATAGTTTATACTTTAAAACCAGAATATAATATCTCTTTCAAACCATATAAATACGATATCATTTATATTTTTAAAACCCCAAATCAATATGATATCATTTTTATTTTATAAATATCCCTTTCCCAAAATCATAATATTTTCAAATATATATACCTTAAAAACCATAGCTTTGAAACATAACTTTTAAATGGTTTAAATACTATATTACTTTATATAATAAAATAGTTTCTTTAAAGTTCGTAATAAATTCCCAATATCAATTTGAACCTCCAAATAAACCATTTTAATTCCCATATATTTCAAAGCTTAAATATTCTATATTCAAAACTTAAATTTTTATTGTTCATATATTTCAATCTTTAAGTATTCCTTATTTCAAAATAGATTTTTTTTTGATAATTTGATCTATATCAAATCCAATTCCTATTATTTCGATTTGAAATATTTACTTAATAAATCAATATTATTTAAGTAAAACCTATAAACTTCAATATCATAATATACTTCAATTTAATTTAACTTGATAATATTCATTTAAATCCTCTAAACCGAAATCAATTTATAAGAATCATACCCCTTTAGAATAACGATTTTTATTAAATTTTTAAATCAATTTTATTCAGGTATAATTCTTTAATAATTTTATTCAAATCAATTTCACATTTTTCTCCAACTTAATTTTTTTTTATTTAAGTCATTAAAACTTAACATACACAATATCTTAAACAGGTACTTAACCATATACTATAAACCATCAACTCCATTTATTAAGCTTATTTTTATTAACAATTTTATACATAGCTTAAATTCAAGAATTTAATTAAAATAAAAATTATATAATATCAAAAATTAATATCCATTTAACTATATTATACAAAAATCAAACTTAAATATTGGGCTTATTTTATATTTCAAGGCATACTTATATATATAGTTAGAATCAAAAATAAATTTGACGTTTATATAACATCAAAAATCAATATTTATAAAAATCCGTATATTCCTTTCCAAAACCATAGAAAATCATTTCAAAAATAATTTTATATACATACCGCGGTGCCTGTATATAATTTTCTATCCTATGGTCAAGTGGTACAGATATTTATCGTTTCAATCCGCAATTTAAAAATAAAAAATTGCGGTTGTACATCATTTCAAACCGCAATCCCGAATGAAATGAAAATGCATAATAACTTGCAGTTTATACAATATAAATACAGCATCCAGTCATGCATCATACCAATCATTAAACATTCATCCATTTATCATCCAATTCAAACAATCACATCAATAAATAATAATTAATTACTGACAGCTAATTTTTCAATAATGAATTAAATAACTATTTAGCTGTAGTTTATATGCAATAATAAATAAATTTAACTAGCAGGTTATATGCAATAATAAATTTAACTAAAACTTTAACTGGCAGTTTATATGCAAAAATGAATTAAATAACAAGTAAATTATATGAATGCAAATTTAACTGAGATAATGATGAAACATATACCAAACAGCTACAAATAAATTTCTAAACACATCATAAATCAATTTAACAAACATAAGATATTTTAGAAGTTGTGAGTGGGTAAAAACGCTCACCTTTATACGAATCTGAAAATAATAGACTTCTAATCAATAGCTTCATTCTACGTTTACTTAGTCTTCTTCTTGATTGCTAGCTTTGTTCTGTAATTTTTCTTTTATTTTGATTTACTTTAATTTCCCTCCTTATTATATTAATATATATATGTATTTATGTATGTATTTGTAAAAGGTTTGGAAAAGATTTGAAAAAGAAGAATTTGAAAAAAAAAAGGATTAAAATAAGAAGAACTGAAAATTGTAGAGAAGATCAAGATTTGAAAAGAAAGAAGAAAGTTTGAAAGAGAATAAAACTTGAGAAGAAGAATATTTAAAGAGGAAGAAAAAATTAAAATGAGATACAATAAGGAGATTTGAAAAAAAAGAAAAAAAAAGAAGAAGAAGTTTGAATGGAGGCTAGGGTTTCATTTGCATCATATTGTATTTATAAGGTTAGAGTTTGGTTTAGGGACAGAGATTTGAAAAGAGAGGCTGCTATTAATTAGAAATAAAGTAAATATGAACAAACTTGGTATTTAAATATAGTAAATATGAACAGCCTTTTTTTAAAAGTAGCAGGTATTAAAAAGAGGTAATTATTAATTAGAAAGGGAATGAATGTGGAGGGACAAAAATAAATGTCACTTTTTATTAGTTTGATTCTAAATTAATTAAGTGCTAGATACAGAAAAGTTTGAATACATCATATATATTCATACTTTAACTGTGTGTCAGAATTGCTAAACATATATCAAGTACGATTAATTGGTGACAATATATAGGAATAAACAAGAATAAATGTAGATGCAATCATATAAGGATCTAATAGGGAAGGAGATAAAAGGTGACGACATTGATTAATTCCACTTTCCCACTTTAGCCAATTTTATTAATACGGCATTTAATTATCATGCAAGTTGTATTATGACTAGAAAGCATAAACAACAAACAATAAATTAATATGTATATAATATTACCTCACTTTTAAATTGTTTGATAATAATAAAAAAAATTAAATCATACTTTAGCAGTTTGAAATTAATACATTAAATGTTTATATGTATACACATGCACACAAACACACATACATGTGTGTATAAAGGTTAAACCAAAGCTTATTAATTAATTCAAAGCATACTTCCATACCACATTAAATTGTCTAATGAATTTGTAAACTTATGTATACTTGAAGTCAAAAATACATATAAATTAAACCTTTTTACCTTAATGAAATTTATTTAAATTTTTAACAAAACAAAAGTGGAACACGACAGATTAAGCATTATAGTAACAAACCTTTAAGATCCTTAAATAAGGACATTTGAGATAATAAATTAGGTAACAAATTTAAATATTGTTGTAATCAAAATCAAAGCTTAGATTTATTATCGAAAAATTGTTAAGCATATGTAAATTTCTATTATAATTTATTAGATTAAGAACAAATAATTTATTCAACAAAATATTCAAATTTCACGATATATTCAATTCAAGATAAAGTGACAATATGTGTATACAATATTTCTGTTTCAACACAAATGCAAATTATATGTATATAAACTTTCAGATCTAAAAAAATGCAATTTGGTTTAAGAGTTTAAAACATGGATCTATAATTAAACATTCTTTTAATATATATATATATATATATATATATAATTTGTTTTGATTTATCAAATTAAAAGTCAAATTAATTCATTCAATAAAAAAATTCAAATAAATAAATGTTGATTCTCATTCTTAATATTAAAACAATCATTATCCCATAAGCATACTTAACATTTGTTTACATTTCATTACACTGATACTTCTATATACATCTTAGATTAGTATCAACGGTTATATTTAAAAATGTGACTATTGTAAATTACACGTATTAATTAAGGTTTTAAACTCAATTAACAAAATTTCCTAAGTCCAATCCCTTTTTACCAAATTTGACAATCCCCAACCATTTGTACTACATTCCATATTAATGTAATATTTATTAGATTTTATTTCATATTAACGTACATCTTAACTTCCCTTAGTTGAGATCTGATTCCCAAATTTTTATTTATCATACTAAATGAAATAAACAACATATAGATTGTTACCTATTTTCTTTACTTGCCTTTATAGGTTTATTACTTAACAATTACCGTTTAAAATTTCCGTGTATACATAAATTTTATATTTCGCAATCACATTCAATCAATTACATATTACTTTCCAGCAAGAAATATGATTACTTAGAGAACGTTGACTTTTATTCAATTACCATTTAATGAAATCCACATTAATTAATTTATTAAATGCTTACATTTATTTCTCTATATCCAATTTGTTTCAACTTTATTTACATTAATCCCTTATTTTGATTATTACTTATCAACTTGTTCTAACCTTATTTCCTAAATTTCCGTTATTGTAAACCTTTATGTTTTCATTTAAATTAAAATTTAAATTCCATTTCAGTCGACCATTTCAACATGCAACTTATAATAACTGCTTACAAGTATGAATGGAATTATCATTTATTCCATTATTTTCTTAATTTACACTAACATATTAGTTAAATCCCTTTAAATGAAATTTATATCCAGGTATAATACTTACCCCATTTCATTTATTGAAATTTATTCAAATTGCTAGTAAATAGGTTTTAATTCACCATTTATAAAATTTAATTTAGCGTTCATTTCAATATTTGTTTATAAAGTTTTTATTTCTACTAAATTAAATTACAAAACTCATTATTTCAACCAAATTAAATCCATGAAATTTACGGGTCGTTACATGAGTGATATCAATCTAAGAATCATTTCCTTATGAGAGAACGTATTTTCAAAGTATAAAATGATTTCCAAATGATTTTTAAAGGATTTTCGAAGATTATATTGGTATAAAAAATTTCATATTTTGAAATCAAGATTTTCTAAACTTCATCTCTTTGGTATCCACCTTGTTAGAAATCTCTTGGTTAGGATTCTTATCGATTAGGATTCCTTGAACTTTGAAATGCTCCTAGTTGTTCTATAATCCAGTCTTGTCTTCCTTATTTGTATCCTTTTGATTATGGAGCATTCTGTAGCTCCACTTTGAATGACCTCTAAAAGGTTGGTGATTTCGCTAATCTTTGAATGATTTTAAAAGGGTGAAATCCCTTTACAATTGGCATTGATTCACCGGAGATTTCTATATCCTCGGTTTACGATGCCATCTGTCTCCTATTCTACTCGGATTCTATCTCTGGCGATCGAATGTCGATCTTCCTTAGATTTCCGCATTGATTATATTCCTGAAGTCATGGTTGACCGGTTATGGACACCCGCGATTTATAAAGGTTTATCATCTCCTATTTGGTAATTAAATTATCTCATCTTCGTTCGAGCTTATCTTCAAATCAGAATTCTGTTTGATTAAGTTCCTCTAAATTTGAATCTCTGTTTGTTTGAAATCCATCCTTGAATAATTCTTTGGAAAAAAAATTTTGGTCGTATTTTGAAATTGTGCATACATCGAAATTATTATTTTGATAAGGTTGACCCTATTTTGTATATAAAAGTGAAATGTTTCCAATAAGGATTATATACTTTTGAAAATGAAAATTTGAAAGGATTTGAAATTTAAAAAATTTATAAGAAGTCTGATTTAAATAAAAATGATTTATAATTAAAGAGTTTTGAATTTGAATTTCGAGGAATCGAACTCCGGTGTTTTGAAATTGGTATTAAGATTTTGGAAAATATATAATAATAATATGATTTTAAGATATTTCTCCAAATAAAAATGTTTCAAATGTATTCGAACTAAACCTAATGATTTCGAAGTGATTTCAAGAAAATAAAAAATGTCCAGAACCCACTTATGTCGTTGGAAAATAATTTCGGTAATGAATGCATGCATCGTTGACATTGATTTTCGAGTTTCTGAGTGAGGGAGAGGCCACTCTAGTAGCTCTGCTATGCGAATGATTTTGTGAAAACCAAATTTTTATTTCAGATTTCAAAGTATGGTTTGATATTAGAAAGATATATGTATATGTATATGTGTGTGTGTGTATTTGAAATGATTTAAAGTAAGCCGTTGTTCAGTCCTCGAGATTCAAATTTGTTTTGGTATAACCTTACCTATTGGAATTGATTTATGGATTTGTTACCGATTTCCATCTCTTGGATTTGAAAATTTGGTTCTTTCGACTATTTTGAGGTTTTGAGCACTTCCAAATCAAGATTAACTTTTCAAAGCTAAGAAATTTTGAAAGGTATAGTGTATTTGATAAAGAATATAAGTTTAGTTCTGTACGATTAAAGTATAAAGTAATATGACTTATATAAGTTTGAAACTGTTTGTTGAGTGAAATAAATAAGACTATTTTGAATTATACTGGTATGAAATATAGATTTGAAATGTTTTTAATAAAGTATAAATATAGAATAATAATTTTTCCAATGGTAAATTGGATTTTTCATATAGAAATAAATAGTTTGAAGGTTTTAAAAAGTGATGGTTTTAAATTTTGTAACCATTTTTAGATATTTTTATGATTGAAATAGTTTGGAAATGATTTAATCTTTATTTTGATAATGAATGTGAATTTGAAATGATAATTGATTTTGATAAAGGAATATTTGAAGTTTATATTTGTATGAAAGGATATTTGGTTACTTGTAATTTGAGATTAATTAAAAATGATGGATTTATGAAATGAATATTTCAAAACTAAGTAATATTGAAGTAAAATTTGAGATATATGAAATTATAAAATTTAGTTTTGGAATATGGTATATTTAAGCTTTGAAATATACTAAAGATTGAATAGTTTATTTTGTGGATCAAATCTTTATTTGAAATTTGATAATATTGGAAATAGTTTTGTTGGAAAACTAAATTGAATTGAAACTGATGGTTTGAATTGAATTAAAATTTGAAAATTTTAGATTTGGGTTTAGGTGACTAAATTTGTGAATGTAAAGAATTAAAGGAATGTTTTACGATTTCAAATGTATGGTTTCGAAAGGTTATGATTTTCAAAGTGTAATGATTTCAAGTATTTTGGTTTCGAAAGATTTATAACTTTGAAAGTATTATGATTTTTGAAAGTGAATATATGTTTGAATTGGAAATGAATTTGTTTGACATAAATTTTGCTGATTTGGAAATTTGGATTATTTTCTAAATCTATTGCTTTAAGAAACTTTGAAACTGAATATATGTAATTAGGGAGAAATGATTTGGCGAAATCATATATGATTTTGAAATCGAATTGATGTTGAAATGGATTGAAATTTGAGTACCTTGTTTATTTAAATACTTTGGTTTGGGAGTTATCAAACTTATATAAAATTGATTTTTGTAAGTATGAAGTGATTTGAAAACTACTGATTTGTAAAGGTACTCAACTTGTAAATTGAAATCTATATATAATCAAAGTCTATATAAGTGTGATTTGATATACTATTGATTTGGAAAGTATTCGATTTAAAATGGAATCTTATATATAATGGACTTTATATAAGTATGATATTTGAAAGTGATTTTGAAAGGTACTATATATATATATATATATTTTCGAAATAAAGATATGGAAAGTGCCTTCTGCTTGATATCCGCTTTGTGGCCACACTGTGGATTCATTCTATCGATATTATTCTCTGATTTGGATTTTTCGGATATGATACTCGAGTGTCCATCGAATTCCATGGCGATCTCCATGGTCATATGATCGTGACTACATAGCGTAATTCACAGGGACTGCGAGAGCCTAAGAGTACGGATATTTCCTGGGGGATCTAGGCGTAACCATTGTGTATCTGTGATCTATTGGGTCGCTTGGTAGCGTAATCCGCAGGGGCTGCAAGAGCCTAAGGGTACGGATGTTTCCTGGGGGATCTAGGCATAACCATTATGTATTTACGGTACCACCAGTCTTCATGGCGTAATCGCAGGGCTGCGATAGTCAGCTTATGGGTACAAATGTTTCCTGGGGGATCCAGGTGTAACCATTGTGTATCCGCGATCCATGATCGACACGTTTGGTTTGGTTGATTTGTTTGGATTGCACTTTCCATATCTTTTGTTTTAAAAAGTTTTCCAGTATTTTCACTTCTTGTTGAAACAAGTCTACCAAGTACCTAGAGAATTCTAGCTTTGCGCCTGATCAACGCATGGCCAGAGTCTACAGGAACGAAAGAAAATTGTTAAAACATCGAGTTATAAAAGTATTTTGATAAAGTGCATTATATAAAAGATATTTTGATCATTTATTTTACTTTTCTAAATAATTTAAAATGTCTTAAATATTGTTTACTTTGAAATATCAAATTTGAATCAAATGACTATTCATCATATTATAAAATGTATATTATTAAATGTTTAAAATGTTATAAATATACAATTTTTAAATTGAAATGTATATGGTTTTAAAATAATGTCCGTCCATGTATTTCAACCTACTTTCCCTTCTAACTATTTCTACCTTCTTCCTCTTCGAGGGTCCTTTCCGCATTGTGGAAAGAATTAGTTCTTTGGCTTATCGTTTGGATTTGCCCAAGAAGCATTCTGGAGTGCATGATGTATTCCACGACTCACATCTTCTCTGGTATCTTCTTGACCTATCTCTTTTGTTCAGCCTTCTGCTCTAGATGGTTAGGATATTGAGCCTAATCTGACTATTGAGAGTAAGCCACTTCGTATTGTCGACAGAGGTACGAAGCAGCTAAGAAGGAAATCTGTTAGTTTGATCGGAGTACGATGGGGTACTGATGATCGAGATTGTACCTGGGAAACAGAGAAGAGCATTGTGCTTTGAATCTGAATTTTTTTTTCCAGGTACAATTTGTTATCTATCTTTCTTTTCTTTATTTTCCTTGTTTGTTCTTTTCGAGGACGAAAATATTTGAGTGGGGAAGAGTGTAACAACCCAGTATTTTGTGATTATTTTAATTACTTAAATTGAAACTCCTGATTTAAAAACTTTATTATATTTATCAAAAATGAATAAATTTTGTTATTTTAAGAATATATTTTGATTTTTGTGTGAATTATAATTTCAAACCAGAATAAATAGGATATTTTCAAAAAATGTGGATTTTTGTCAAATTGGTCAAACTTTGACTTTTAAATTTAAAATTTAAATATTTGAATTTTTAAATTTTATCTTTTATTATGAAAATAAATTTAATTTCAAGAATACTGCTTTTCGTTTCGTTGAAATCCGATTTATATTGTGGAAGTTATGCTTTTTACAATATTGCATGTAAATTAATTTATTTAGCAAAATTGTCTATTTTAATTTATATAAATAATATTTTTATTTTTCAAATTATGTTCTAATATGTGTTATATGACATTTTTGGTATATATTTTATTTTAAAACATATCTTAAAGTAATGTTACAATTTTTCCAAAGTTTATTGAATTATTTTCAAATTTTAAAGCCTAGTTTCCAATTTTTAGCTATTTTCTTAATTTAATTATATTTATTTAAAATTTATTTATTTTTATACATTCATTATATTTTGTGTTTTTATCTTTATTTATATGTATTTTACTTGTATTTAAAATTTCAAAAAGAATTATGGAAATTTGAAAGGTTTTTGACCTTTAATATGCATTTCTTTTCATATTCAAACTTACCTTTTCACTTCAATCACCACATCCATTCAATTGCTGGCCATACCACCTTCTTTCAGCAGAGTTCTCCTCGGTTTCTCAAGTGAAAAAAACTTCCTCAAACTCTCAAAAAGTTTTTCCTTCACCTGAAGAAATTTTTGTGGTAAAACTTTCACTTCTTTTTACATTTTCTACTTGATTTTGTTGATTTTTGCACATGCATTCATCTCTTATGTTCGGCCCCTCCTTACTCTAGCACTTTGGCTGCCTCTAGCACCACCTACACCAGCCATCGTCCCCTCCTTCCACTAACCTTCCATGGCCGAGACCTTCCAAATTGATGATCCACCAAAATTTTGAAGAAAACTCCACTTTAAAACTCCATAGCCGAACTCCCCTTGTCTCCACCACTCCAATCATGCTTTGGCCGACCCATACACCACCACCACCTGCCACAACCTGAGCCTGGGACCTCTTTAACATATGTAGTTGACCTTCCCAGATCTGGCCTTGTCCATCCATGCTTGGCCGAGACCTTAAATGGCAACAAAACCCACTTGTGTTGCCTTGTTTTGTAGATTCATGCACACATACCCTTTATATTATTATGGCCAACCCTTAGAACTCAATCTGATCCAAACCTGTTCCAAATACATCCCATTACAGTGCTTTTCCAGTCTATAGCTATAGCATAAGACGTTGAATGCAAGTGCAAAAGCATCAGCTTTGTGTTACATGTTTATCTCTAGCATTGTTTTGTAATAGTTTGGTTTGTAATTCATGTTTGTATTTGTTTTCTTTGATATTGAACAAGGCAATTAGCTTTGGATCTCCCACTCTCAAATCATTTTCGTGTTATCGTGCCTTTGAAGTTCCTTGTTTGTGCATTTGGATGTCATCTCCAGCTTATACAAGTGAGTAATTCTCACTAGACAGTATTTATACTTATATAACTAGTAAACCGATCACATTTGAATCTGTAAAATATATCACCATGTTATATCTGTTATGTTATGATCATATGATATTCACCCATGCTTATTTACCTATTATATCATCTGTTACTATTATTTAATGCTATTCTGTTATCTATATCAGTTTATCACACTGCAAGTTCCCTTTAGATTAGAATTACTATGGGTTGAAATGATACATACCCGAACGGACTTTAGAATAGGAAAAAATCGTTATGGGCTGAAATGATAGGCCTGAACGATTTTTTTATTATTTTCATTTACTTGGGGTTGCGGGTTTGAAATGATAAACCCGGGTTTTCTTTGTAAATTATGGATTGAAATGATATATTATCCGGTATCACTTTACCTAGGCTAGAAAATTTTATACAGACCCGTGGTTAAAATATATTTCTCTAAAATTTTTAAAGTATTTTAAAAATGTAAATATTATAATATTTTGATTTAAAACTTAATTAAAAAATGATTTTTGTAAAGTATTATTGATTTTCTAAAAATTTATAAGTGAAATAAATTAATGGTAAAGTTAAATTTTTTAAATATAAGTTATCTTGGACATTTTGATTTGGTTATAAATGGAATTTAAATTAAGTAGGAAAATATGATAAATGAATATAAAATTTGATTTAAAACTAATTTAAAACTAATTTAAAATGATTTTATAAAGTATTAATGATTTTTGAATAAAGTTAAAATGTTAAATGAATGAATATTAAGTTGAATTTTGAAATATATCTTAAACTAGAAATTTGTGAATTTTATTTAAAGGTGAATTTTAAGTTAAGTAAATAAAGAGGAAAAAAATAAGTTATATTTGGAAATTTAAATTTTAGTGTTAAGTTAAAAAAATTAAATTTAAAGAATTGAAATTGAATGTGTGAATTTAATATGTGAATTATATTAAATATTGATTTTGAATGAAAATTTAACCTTATAAAATCATAAATATAAGGGTATTTAAATGATTGTTTTAAAAGTGAAATATATGATTTTATAAGTTTAAAATGATTTAAATAAAATTTGATTGTTTGTGAAATTATATTGAATATTCGGAATTTAATTAACATCACTTTGAAATGTTATTATTTCTAATGTAAAGGATATTACAGCATTTGTAAATGCTGTAATTGATAGAAATGAACTAAATGGTTAAAATGAACTAAGGGCTATTACAACACTTTGTAAGTGCTGTAGTTGATGGACTTAACTAAAGTTTTAATAGAAATCTAAACCTATTGCAACATTTTACATGCTGTCTTTTGCTAATTGAATTGTTTTAAGCACAACTTTCCGTAGCATTTTCTAAGTGCCGTGAAAGTTGAATTTTCACTGTTTTAATAAATTTAAGTGAATAAATGAACTTTAAAAGGGCTAAAAATTTGGGAATTAAATATTTGATTTAAAATATAATGACTTCAAATTTTAATGGTTTAAATGAAGTAATTTGAATTGAAATGTAAACCATTTTGAAATGTGACTTGGAACGATATTTAAATCAGATAAAATGAATGTGGTTTTGGAAAGATATGATATTTTGATATTTGAAATGAACTTGAAATGATATTGAATTTTGAAATTGATATTTGATTTAGAAGTATAAAATAACATTTTTGAATTTTAACCACGAGATGTATTTAATTTATAGTTTAACGGATCCTTAGAGGATGGGCGGTCCCAGGCATCCTTTAAGTTACTTGTATCTTTATTACAGTTCACTTGAGTTGGTTTACATTTTAAAAGTATATATATGTCCTGACCCGAGTGTTTTGTGGTTTACTTTACGCTCGGGTCAGCCTGAGTATTTACAGCTTAGCTTTGGATTTCTTTTCTAGAGCTAGGAATCGCCGGAGATTCTGCTTGTCTAGTTATCTATTCCTTTTCGGTTTCAGTTGTTCTATTTTAGCTCTGGTATTCATAAACTTCTATGTTTTTGAGATTTCTATTGTATATGTTTTTCAGACTGATATTATGTATTTGTTTTGAGAGTTTGTTATAGTAGATTCATAAACTACTACGGTATTTTAATTGCCGCTGCGAGTTATTCTGATACTTCTGTGTCTGTGATTTTGTGATTGTATTTCATTTGCTCCAAATTTTATTGCAATGCGGTATTTTGAGCAATTCAAGTCCCGCATGTGTGGATGCGAATGGCTGAAAATATCGGGTTGTTACAAATATAAATATAAGAACATAATGGGAAAATGTTATAAACATATGTAAATAGATAATCTACATAAATAAAAATTAATTAAAGGTTTAAAACAAAGTTACAAATTAATTTAAAACAAGGGTTTAAAACACAATTTATAAATTAATTTAAAATAAGGATTTAAACATAAAATGTTTACATTTTAACATTTGTAAGGATGAGATTATATGTAATTACAAGTGTTATTTAATTTAAACAAATGTAAGCATAGTTTAACTTGAAATTAAAAAGTGGCATATCATGTATCTTTTAATTTAAATTATAATAATATGTTTTAAGAGTAGAAACTAGGTTATTTTCTATTCTTCTCTTATCTTCAAAGTTAAAACTGAAATGAAAATCAAATAAAAATCAAAACAACTCAAACCAAAATCAACCTGAAGCAAACCAGTAAAGCAACTCAAACATCTTCAACAGGATTCAAACCTGAGAGCAAGATTAATTCCAGTTTCAAAAGCTAAAATAAATTCAAAAACCTAGAAGCAAAGAACAAGCAAAACAAAGAGCTCAAGTTCAACCAGATCAAAGGCAATTAAAACAAATGCAAAGATCAGATCCATTTTAACTCAATAAGCATCAAAACAAAGTAACAGATCAACAAATCAGATCCTAGTTCCAGATCAAAAATCAATTCCAGATCATAAGATCTGGTCTCTGTTTTGATTTCTCAGGTGAGTAAACTTTTAGACCTTGATCTGTTTCATCTTTGATTCATGTGATTGAAATCATGATATGAGATATGTTGTGTGAATGTAAAATATCATTGCATGTTTGAATGTCTGAGTGTGTATGTCTGGATATATGAGGATAGGCACTGTTCTTAGTGCAAGCTTCTAAATGAAGAACAAAATTAAACATCTCTTCATATAATTGATGTTATGCTATGATCCTTAAAGAAAATTTGTTTATTTTAACCTAATGCTATTTTTAAAAATGTTTATAAGTAAAATCAATAAGGTATTTTACTGGAAAAATAAATTTACAATGAAACTTTTTAAATCTGGAAAATCAATATTCTTAGATTCATGTTTTGATATGATAATTGGATTAAAACTAGAATATGATGAATTTTGATATATAAATCTGGATTTTTAAGTCTGTATGCATTGGGTATTCCTGAGTTCAATGATTTGGGCATTTTGGTCGATTTCCGATGATAGGTGTCGATGTTTGTGTTGGGGTTTGGTCTGGAGGTGGCCGTAGTGCCATGGATCAAGGGAAAAATAGTTTGGGATTTTTCTGATGGCCGAAGTTGATTGAAGAAGTCGAACTAGGGTTTGTTTGTTAGATTTGATCGAGGTGGTTTTTGAGGCAATATCGCTGTCGTGGGTGGACCGGAACTGATCGCACCTGAGGGAAATGGAGCATGTCATCGACAAGGTTATGGCTGGAGCAAAGCCTCCGATGGTTTGAGGTGGCAAGACAAGGTAGATTTGTAGGTGTCCAGTTCGTTCTTGTGGAGTCGATCGAACTAGTTTTTGTTTACGTGATCAATCGGGAAATCTGGGTTATCAAATGGCTAGGGTGTGAGAAATGCGGATTAAGGATCTTAAGGCTAATGATAAACACTATAGGGGGGTGAATAGTGTTTTAGAGAATTGTTAAATCTTTTTTAGTTTTTGTTAATTTAAACACAAATGTATGCAATATTCAGACACAGATATGATCACGGAATCAAACACAAATGCAAATATATAGTAAAAGCAGCAAAGGAAAGAACACACCGGATTTTATACTAGTTCGGAGTTACCCTACATCCAGTCCCGCATACAAGTACAGATTTCCTTTCAAAAACAACCTTTACAATTACACCTTCGATTTCAAGGCTACGAGGTACACCCTCCAGAATCATAATCCTCTAGGTAGAGATACTTGATTTCCCAGGCAACGAGTTCACCCAATTGATTTCCATGGCTACAATCACACCTTTTACACTTAATTGATTTCCAAGGCTACAATCACACATTTTCTCGCTAAGTTGATTACAAAAAGCCTATAACTCTGAATAGCACCGAGGATCTTGTTGAGATAGTGATAGAGAATCAAACCAGAGATAATCTAGTTAGATTCAATGTTAATTCCGGCTGAGTAATGATAAGAATTTGTATATAGAAATGTGGAAGAAGAAGAGGAGTGAAGAACCAGAAAAACTATCTTAAAATTCGTTGAAACTAACCCCTATTTATAGAGGAACAACAGTCATGTCCATTCATGAAGAGTTATGACGAATAGATGCTTCTTTTGAAATTTAAAATTTTGAACTCAACTGAACCATGTCGACATGGGGCACTTGTGTATGTCGACATCCCAAAGGGATTTTTGGTGTTTTGATTTTCTTTGAAAATAACTTTTATTTTATATTAAAACTATTTTAAACTTTATAAATATACTTGACTATATTTAAAATACATAAGTAAGTATAAAGAATAATATATGCAAAATTTTACTATAATTTTATATTTAAAATCTAAGTATAAATATTTAAAAGTTAAATATATTATATTTAAAAGATAGTTTAAAAACAAGGATAATTTGATTTTGAAATTAAAGATTTTTTTGAGGCTAAAAGTATTTGAAATCAGGATAGATGTTTTTGATGCTTTTAAAAGGAAGGTTTTGAAATCATTTTGAAAACAAGATATAATTTTGAAAATTCATTTTGAATAAAAGGTTAGCGGATACAAAACAATGTTCCACTAGATTTTTCGTAGGTTCCATCCTACTTAGGGTTCCATCACTTAAAGAGGCTCGAAGTGGATTCCATTCCACGAATAAATTGGATTTTAAGATGCCAGTGTTTTTTTAGGAGTTTTAACAAAATTTCTAATTAAAGAACAAATTACTTGAATTCTTGATCTCTTGATAATCTTGTTACTCATGAGTCTTCAATCTTGATATCTTGAATCTCTATACTGTACAGTCTTCATTCTTGTCACCTGCATGCTTAAATCCTGCATATACATATATATCTAAACTTATACTGTTAGTATTTATATTTTATAATCTATTCTAAGGTTGTTGTCATCAAAACCATCATCTCACGGACTAACATAGGGAAGGTCGTAGGCGACTTGTCGGTGGTGGCCTTGGAGGACGGAGCGTCGCCGTTGATCGGTGCATTTGCACCAGGTTCCTGGTGTGTCAGCGTTTATATTCATGAAGATGAGGAGGATTGTCTTGGGGTTGGTTTCGGGAATAAGGAGGATTGTCTCGAGTTTGGTTTCGAGTATGTGAATGTTAATAACTTATAATAGTTTTTTTCAAATCCAAAACAAAGTTAAAAAAAAGAAAAAGAAAGGGGTGGCTCAGGAAAAACATGGATTTGCACTGCAGTTATCTCTAGTCAGAACTATGAGAAATTACCGAGGTTTAAGATTTAAATTAAACAAGTTTTTTAAGTCAAAATATTTATTAAGTTTTCCAAAGTGAAATGTTTAATAAGTTTCATGTTTGGCCAAGTTTAAAAGTATATTTAAATGATTGAGTTTTCAAAGGATGTTAACTAAGTTTTCTAAACAATTTATTAAACAAGGTTTTTAACAAATTTCAAAGCTTACATTTAATATTAATTATTTTAAAATTGTTTGTTTAAAGAGATTATTTATTAGATTAATTTTGTAATTAAATTCCTAGGTGATTCAAATGTAATTAAGCAATTGATTAAGAATTTTTTTATCTTTCATTAATTAAGGTTGTGATTAATTAGGTTAAATTAATTAGTGAGATTAATTAATAGTTAATTACCTAATGTAATTAATTGAAAGGTTAATTACTTAATGAAATTAGTTATTTCATGGATTAATAAAAGATTCTTACTTAATGTAATTAAGGTATAATTACTTCGTGTAACTAATCTAAGGCTAATTAATTATTGCGATTAAACTAAGGAATGATGTGATTAATTAAATGATTTATTAATTAAGATTATTTAATGTAAGTAATTAAAGGTAGTTAATTACTTAAAGAATAATTACTAAATTAAAAGTGATCAATTAACAATTAAGATTGATTAATCAAGTACTAAAAGATAGTTACTCAATGTAATTAATTGTGATTTATTAATATAACTGATTAGGGTTAATCACTTATGGTAATTAATTAAGGATATTAATTAAATTAAATAATTAATTAAGGGTTAATTAATTTATGTAATTAATCGAGGATAATTAATCAAAGAATAATTAAATGATTAAAGGTTAATTATTCAATAATTAAAGGTTGTTTGATTTATTAATTAAGGATGGTTAATTAATAATTAAAGGTTAAATAATTTATTATTAAAATTAATAAATGATTAAAGGATAACTAATTCAAATGGTTTGTAATTAATTAATGATAATTAACCAGGATTAGTAATAAAAGATTGATCTGATTTAAAATAATCAAATGATTAATCGATCTTGCTTATGGATGTTTGGATTGTATTGAATGCCCTAAATTGTTTGATATCCATGATGTGTGATGCTTTGTGACATGAATTGCTTTGATGGGAGCTGTGATGAATATAATTTATCTATCTGTGATGAATTTATATTATTTATCTATGAATCTATGAATGAAGATAAGCATTATAGGATTATACTGCTTATCGATATTGCTGTGTTTGGATTGTGACGATTGATGATATTGCACTATTGTGTAAACCCTTAGACTACACCATACACACACAAATATGGATTGCACGAGGAAATCAGTGAAGTCATAGATATTTTGAATTTAAATATTTTTTTAAAAGTTGAATTTTGAATCCATATGGTTTTGGAAATGGAATTGGGTTGAATGTGGGAAGCTTTTGAAAGGGAAGTTTTGAAATTCAAATTTAGTTTGAAATATTAATTGAAATTATTCTAAAAATCATGGTTTGAATACTATATATATATATGGGTTTAAGACTATTGTTTTGGGAATTTGAATTTAATTCAAACTAGAACTTGCCAATGATATGGCAGTTCGTTGATTTTTCCGGTTTATACTTTTAAAGGCTATAACTTATGTATATTTGATCAGATTTTTCCGAAATGAAGAGTATTTGTTTTCAAATGATAGTGGTTTTCAAATAAAGAAAGGATTTCCAGTTTTGTTGAAAAGATTTCAAATTTGAAATGAAATTGTTTTGAAAGCTATGAATGAATCTTCGTGAATGATTAGTGAACTTTGTGAAGTGAATCTTTTTGTTTAAAGGATTAAAAGTGGAAATTTGTTTTGTTAGGTTTTAAGTTTCGACTTAACTAAGATCCCATATATCCGTATGCTTTTTAAAATGAAGCGCTCATTATTCGGTTTAGCTGGGATAGGACTCTGTATCATAAAATCTATTCCAAATAATGATACAACGTAATGGATAACATTTGAAGACCGGGTATTTTCGAAAGCGAAAGGATTACCCGTCGAATGTCTCTGTACCAAATGGCCCTGATATAGAGATTTGATCACCCTTTGTGATAGGGAGTCCGGACGTGATTAGAGATTATCCGGATTGCAAGTGCTTCTTTTGAAGTACCTTCAGTTCTGTAAGAACCCGAAACAGACTTGTATGGATGTACATCTGACGTCACACTTTGAGATGTAGAGCTGGTTTCTATCAAATACATTTCTGTTTGGTGGCGGAGAATTTAGTCTCTTAGCTTAACACCCTTCTCTGAGATGTACGAGCTCAGAGGTTATGTTGTTGATGGTTACTAGTGATACATTCCCAATTTGGTAATGTGGCGTAGGAAGTGTTGTTGATCATGTGTTGATCGAAGCATGGCTTTTGTGGAATGCGTAGCTTTGTGGATGTGACCTCGTTGGACCTCACAACCTGGAATGGTCGAAACAGGAAGAATGCAGCAAGGTTATGAGGGTCGTGCCATTTAGGGTATGTCCATTTCCTTTTGGAAAAAGGTGGTATCATGGTATAGAGCCAGAATATTTAACCTATGTGGCTGCTGCAAATTTATTACTTTGTGGTTGAGGATCCTCGGATAAAGGTCGGTAATGACTGGTGGATGGTATACTCGTGTTGTAGTTACCTAGTTAAAGAGGTTACCTGGCCTTTTGTGGTAGAGAGCTGGTTAAGCTCTCGAGGCGTCCCTCCGAAGGCATACCCATATGGCCCAGGAAGTTCTTTACCTGACCATTTGTTGGAAATCCAATCACCATACGCGCCTTGTACGGTTTTAGTTGTAGAACCTGCCATTTAACATGGTAGCTTTAGTAGGCATACTATAATGGTACGTACGCTGGCAAAGATTAATATTATACTTGCAAATGTTTTCTGCACTATGCACTAATAATAATATCAAAAGGATTTTTGCGTAGTAAGCATGTTTATCATAAGGAGAAATCTCCCCCAAGTGTGCGATTGCATTGTGTGTGTGCCGGGAGACCTTATGGTAGTTTCATTTTCCAAAAAGCATTGCGGATTTATTTCTATTTCCTTTTGTTTTCTTTTGTTAAAGATAAAACTGTTTTTTTGCTCATACCAGTCCCATGACTGACCTGGAGCTTATTATTCCCTATCTGAACTCTAGGTTCCTATAATTTTCCATATGTACAGCCTAGAGTTAGATTTTCAGATAATCAAATAGTAGGTATAGATTCGATAGCATCCAGCTTTTGGTTTTGGCGACTACATTTATTTCTTTAGGATTGGAGTTGCTAAAGTTCAGCATTGATGATGGTTCGAGCTTATAGCTTGGAGACCTTTAGAGCAATGGATTGGGATGCGGTTTGTGGATTCACTCTCTTTTGGAAATCATGGTGGAGTTTTCTCTTTCACTGTCGTTATTTGGCTGTTGTCTTTGCTATTATCTTGTATCTCTGATATATGTTGATATTCATTTGTTGTATCATTGTTGAAATCAACTGTTATGTATCAATGATATATTGTTTTTCTTCTGCTGTGTTATTGTACTTAATGTGTTATAAGCTCCGGCTAACCAGATTCGACGTTTGAATCTGCGGCATTCGAATACTGGTGATGTATTTGGTGCCAATTTTCAATGGTCGAGTCAGGATCGTTGCACGACCCATAAATTTTGATAATTTTGAAATTTGTTAACTTAATAAAGTTTTAGGATTTAATGTGAAAGAAATAAAAATTAATGGTTAATAATAAGAATATAACTGGAATAGAAGTGTAACAATATTAAATTAAGGTAGTTGATAACTGCTTTAAATGTAAATTCTAATTGATTGAGAGGATTAAGAGGTTACAATTGATATAGAATGTAAATAAATGATAGTAATGTATGTATTGGGAAATTCGATTAAAAAGAGCAATTAATAAATTAGGTATTGATAATAGAATGATGTGTAATAAAAGGAAATTGAATAAAATTTGTGTAATGAGGGTGGTCATAACATTTGCTTGTAATTAATAAACCTACAAATGTTATTAAATGTAGTAATGGTGGCAATTGTTTTTTGTGGCCAATATATTTAACCAATTGAAATTAATTGTCATTAAACGTTACATTAATCTGAGTTAAGACAATAATTGAAAATTGTGAATGTAATAAAAGGAATAGAAGTGTTAATTATATTCATAAGGAAATAGTTGATGGAACAAAAGAGTGAAATCAAGCTAAATAAATTAATTAGGTTTAATTAATAATCAATGTGTAAAATTGACAAAAGTTCAATATAATGGTAATATAGTAGTCAATACAAATAAAAGATGGAAATTGTAGCATATTAGTGAAATAGGTTATCAACATATGTTAACTACATTAATAGAGTAACAATTGATAGAATATAAATATTGAAATCAATTTTAATCAATTTTTTGGAATTAAATTATAATTAATTGGATTAATTGCAGTTGAAAATGAACAGTGCATTTGAAAAATAATTAACACCGAATTTGATATGTAAATTTGTTGTAAATTGTTGTAAATGTCTATGAAATTAAAAATGATAAAAATTGTTAGTCAATTAATTTTAATATAAGAATTGATAAATTTAATTTAATACTAATTTATTTAATTAATGTGAAAATAGCCATTTTGGCTACTGACTCGGATTTCGACGAAACTGGTTTCGTCGGACCATAATGATGAATTATTTTAGGATTTCAAGTTTCGTAGCGACCGGACTTGTCGTTTGATCGTGTGGGCTAGAAACGCATAGATATCAATTTAATTAAATTCAATTGAAATCAATTTGAAATAAGCTGATTTTGAGCTAACTTCTTCATACGATGGAATTAGAACTTGAAACCTATTCCATTGAGTTTAAAACTATCGAAAACATCAGTTTTGATATATGGGATGACCTATTTTTGTTTTGGGGTCAGAACGGGCTTTTGGGTTGCATAATCGTTTCGATCCAACCCTGCCTATATATAAGCTGTTATAAACCCTAGTTGTTTCTCATATTATTATTTCTTTACATACATCTTCCTCCTCCTTCTCAACCCTAATTCCCAATGTAACGACCCAGAATTTTTATTAATTAAAATTTGAATATTTAATTTATTTTAAATATTAATAAGTGAATTTATAAGTCAAATAAATTTTATTTTGAATTATTGGATTTAATTGAATAATTAAATCGATAATTTAATATGTTAAATTATGGAAATAATTGAAAATATAGTTAAATATGATTGAAAATGATTTGTAAAATTTTATTTTATCACATGGGAGTTAGAACGATATTTTAGAACTTTTAAAATCGAATTAAAAGTTAATTTGTGAAAATTGAATATTTTAATTTTAAAATCGACTAGTGAAAATAGTCAATTTTTGAACAGTCTCAGAATTGAACGAAACCAGTTTCATCGGATCGTAATAGTTAGTTATTACCGGATTTCAATTTTCGTGTCAATCGGAGTTACCGTTTGATCGTGGCAGCTCGAAACGCATCAAATTATTTTAATTTTAATTTGGCGAGTTAAAATAGTCATTTTTCAAAAAGTCTCGGATTTCGACGAAACCAGTTTCATCGGATCCGTAATGTGATATTATTGTAAGGTTTCAAATTTCAAGTCAATTGGATTTACGGATTGTCCGGTACAAATTAAAACGCCTAGAAATCGATTTAAATCGGTTTAATTTAAATTGAACGTTTTTAGCTATAACTCGCACAGATGTCCGAATTAGCTCCCGAAACCTGTTCCATTGTGTCCGGAACGCGGGATAAACCCTAGGAACGTTAGTTTCGGCGCGTAAATTGGAGTTTAGAAAACCCGGATGAATAGCGATTGAAAATTTTTCTATAAATAGACCACAAAATCACAAGAAAATAAATTTTTTTTAACCCTAACCCTAAAATGTCACAGCCGCCGTTCACCCCAATGGATGGCCGAAAGTTACTTATCTTCCCTCTCCAAAATCTCCAAATCCATGCATCGATTGCAAAATCTTTCAACTAACAAAATGAAGAGTACGACGAGAGCTACGAGATCAACGGTTATGATCGAATATGGTGTCGCGAGGAGGCAGCTAGGAGGGGCCGTTGGTCATGGCCTGCGCACGCATTCCTAGGGGAGAGATGAGGCCGAGTTTGCTCTTGTTGGAGCCGAGCATGGTGCTTGGGGAGGCGCTTCCAGTGGTGGCTCTTGATCGAAGTGAAGATGGAAGGAGATGGCTTAAAGTTAAACCCTAGATTCATGTAATGGGTTAACCGTGTTCGTGCGCGACCTGAGAACAAATGCATGAGGAAGGAGATGGAAAACGTGCGGTCTTGATGGCTTGGATTGAAATCCAACGGCCTGTAACTTGTGTAGGGTTTTAATTATAGTTTATGTTGTAAATTGTGTATAAAAATTTGTATAAACTTCAAATATTCATAACTTTTTCATACGAGGTCGAAAACGCGCGAAACAAGAAGCGTTGGAATTGTATGGACGAGCACTACGCGATGGAGTTGGTTTGGAGTCGTTTGGAGTTAGTGAGAATTTTGGGTAAAATTAAACGTCCGTTTAATTTTATTCGAAATAAATCGCTAAATCGGAAATTAAAACCAAGGTGAGAACTTCTCACTCAATCGAATCGGTTTCGATTTTATTTTAAATAGTTAGATTTAAAATATTTGAATGCATGTTTGAATGATGATTAATATCTATTGATTGTTAAAATAGACATTATGCGCCGTTAGTAAGCGGATGTTATTTAGTAAAAACATATACGGCGAATATTTCATAAACAGTGAAATTGGTATTATATATAATATCAATATATATATATTGGCATATGTATATATTGGAGTTGATTGATTTCCCGTATTTTTTAGCGGATGAGACCCTATTACGCCGTTATTAAGCGGATAATATTTAATAAAAACATATACCGCGATAATTTCGTACTGGAGCGAAATTGGTATTGTGCTAATGTTTGTGGATGCAGGAAAACAGGTTGGAGGGATCCAACTGGATTCCTCAACAGTTTTTATTTGATTTCAGATATTTTGATATTCATTGATTTTCATATCGATATATGATGGATCGTTGTAGTCGTGATTGACTATTTGGTGTGTAGCATCATTGGACCCAAATTTTGGGATTTTAAAATGATTTTTAAAGTGATCTTTGAAAATATAAAATATTTTTGGAATTGATCCATTTTAAATAAATAAACGTTATAATTTTTAAAGTTATAAAAATTATGATTTTGTGAAATATAGTTAAAAGTTGATTCTTGAGAAATAGGGGATTTATGATTTTATAAAATAGTTTAAATTGGATTTTTGAATATATTATAAAAGTTTAAAAATAGGATTTATAAAATTTGATTATTTTATAAATCAAAATGGTGAAACTATAAAGGGAATTAAAGACGTTTTAAAAGAATAATATAAATTGATTTATATTAAGAGATTTATAAACGGATATTTATAAATTGAAATATTGACTTATAAAACGAGTTTTTATAAGTGTTTGAATGAAGTGAAAATGAAATTCATAAATGAATGAAATTTATAGAATTATAAACTGTGAAGTTATAAAAGAAATTTATAAATAGTAAGATTTATAAATTTGGTGAAATTATTTGAAGAATAGATTGGTTAGATAAATGGATCTTATAAGTTATAAGATTTATAAATTGGAAAGTCTCTAAAGGAACGATTTTGTAAAATAATTGTTTTATAAGTAATTAACTTATAATATGAACGTTTAGTTTATAATTTAGTTATAAACTGGAATAGGTTAATAAAGGAATTTATAAAAAGGAAGTTTTTATAAATAAATAGAAATGGAATTTATAAACGTTGTTTTATAAATCCGCAAACAACTTATTTTGATAAGTTAATTGTCATAACTTATTTAATGGAGTTATATTCACATTTTTGAATAGTGAATAATCCTTTGAATTAAAATGAATAAAAGGATGAGATTTGTTAACGAAGTTTATTCATATTTTTGAATAGTGAATAACACGTTAAAGAAAATGTTTTGGATTTGGATGTTTTAAATAGAATTAAAACGATCTAACGATGTTTTAAAATGTGTTGATATTCGAAACCATAGATTTCAACATTTATTGTTGAAATAGACATTTTCGAGAAATAAAAGGAAATGGTGGACTATAACACTGTTGTTATAGTAAATGATTTCCGAAAGGAAATGTTTTGTATAGTATTGGGATTTATATATCTATTTTAAATTCGAATCCCTATACTAGTGATTTTGGGTTGTCCTAACGATGTTTTACGCAACATTCGTTTTGGCCCAAATAAATATGTTAAAGAGAATGATTTCCTTAAAGAATGAAATATATACTTAATTCGATTTAAGTATATGGAATATTTTCCAAGGTTGAAAATAAATAAAATTTGTGAATTACTTATGAATAAATAAGTATGGAAATGTTTTTCCAATGTGAAATGAAACGTTTTGAGAATTTATCTTTTTGAAGATAAATTGAAAATGGATAATTGAAATAGTATATGCATGGATATTTTGGAATATAAATTCACTAAGGAATTTATAAAAGAAAGAAGAATTCGTTTAAAAATAAATATTGATTTATTTTTGAAGTATTGAAATATAATATCTAGTGAAGATATTTTGGAAAATAAATAATTTGGAAAATTATTTGGAATCTGGTGATGTGTGCATATCCAGTGATAGTTCAATAACCGACTATCAATATTTCCCTTTGAATGGGTATTTGATGTGATTTGATTGAATTTGAATGCCACACTTATTTTTGAATAAGCGCTCACTATTCGGGTTAACCGGGAAAGGACCATGGGGTCGTATAACCCATTCCGAATATGTGATACGTCGTTGTGAATTGCATTTGAAGATCGGTGTTGAAGACCGGATATTTGCGAGAACGATAGGATGACCTGTCGATTGACTCTGCACCGAGTTGCTCCGGTATAGAGTTCTCCATATGTGATGGTGAATCCGATCAGGATTGTGAATATCCGGATTGCAAGGACTTCTTTGTAAGTGCCTTCGGTTTTGTTCGAGCCCGGAACAGACTTGTATGGATTGTATGTCTGACATTACAAGTTGAGATATAAAGCCGATTTCATTCAAATATATTTCTGTTGGTGGCGGAGAATTTATTCTTTTAGCTTAACACCCTTCTCTGAGACGTACGAGCTCAGAGGTTATATAGTTGAAGTTATCAGCGATATATTCCCAATTTGATAATGTGACATGCTGAGTGTTGCTGAAATGATCATTGTGTTGATTATTTGTGATAGGATCATTTGTTTGATCGTCTATCTTGGTGATCATTGTGTTGATCATTTGTTGACCCAAAGCATGGCTTTTGTATAAAGTATGTTTTTGTGGACGTGACTTCGTCGAGCCTCACATCCCGGAATGGTCAAAACAGGAAAGATGCGGCAAGGTTATGAGGGGTAGCTCCCTTTAGGGTATGTGCATTTCCTTCTGGAAAGGGTGGTATCATGGTATGGTGCCCAGATACTTACTCATGTTGATACACTATATTTATTACTGTGTGGTGTTGTTGGTGACGAGCGCTCGGTTAAAGGTCCAATGGGACCGGGGGATGCCATATTCGTGTAGTAGTTACCTAGTGATAAAGATAACCCGGCCTTGTGTTGGCAGAGAGCTAGTTAAGTTCTCGGGGACGTCCAGCCAGAGGCGTTTCCATGTGGCAATGGGAAGTTCCTTGGCCTGACCATTTGTTGGAAATCCAAAGAAACAATACGAAACTTGTACGGTATTAGTTGTATAACCTGCTATGGAATGTGGCGGTAACCTGCTATTGAACATAGTAGCTATAGTAGGCATAAGTGCGGAATGTCTATGCTGGCTAAGATTTATATCTTTATTTTTGAAATGATTTTCCTATACTATGCACTAATAATAATATCAAATGTTATTTTAAATGCGTATCAAGCATCTTTGACTATCATAAGGAGAAATCTCCTCCGATTCTGCGTTTGCATTGTGTGTGTGTGCGGGAGGCCTTATGGTAGTCTCATTTTTAAAAGCATTGCGAATTGAATTTAAAAATATTCATCTATTTTGATTTTAAAGATAAATAAACTGTTTTGAGTTCTCACACCAGTCACATGACTGACTCGGAGTTTATTGTTTTCCTTCCTAAACTCTGGGTGCCCACCAATTTTCCACACGGGCAGTCAAGAGTTAAGGTTTATCAGGATATTCTGGATATTCTGGAGTTGCTGGAGGCAAGATGGATGGCATGGCGTATTACTAGTTTATATGGTATTTCTTTTTCCGCTGCACTGTTTGTTGTTGTTGTTGTACACTCTGATGATATGATGTAATGTAATGTGATGTAATGTAATAACTGATATAGTTCTTTGTTTAAAGATTATTCATTTATTATTATATGTTGTTCCGCTGCGAATTGTGAGATTCTGTTGTTGTTCTATTGTGTTCTGTTCCGTTCTATTCTCTTTTTCTTCTATTTTAAAATTTTCTGTTTTCTCCTCTATCTTTTCCCTCTATTTTCTCTCTTCTTTCTTCTCCCTTTTTCTTAAATTCTTTTTAAAACCCATAACATTTCGGTTTTTCGGCAACGAAAATCCGCAAACGTTACACCCAAATTCCAAAACCTAATTTCAAAAAAAACTTGCACCAGTTTTACTTCGAGTCGAGAAGAGGTATACTTCGAGTTTCAAAGGAGAAAACCCTGCAACGACTTGGCATTAGAGGGAGTTGGAGGCCAAACAAACAGATCTGGACACTCTTTGAGTTCTAGAGGCGAAAACCCTAGAGGGACTTTGGGTCAGGACCCAAATGACTCGAGTCTCAGGTCGTTTTGGCAAAAACTCAGATTGAATGGGAAAGATGAATACTGTAAGTACGTATTTATAAACTTGAATTAATAATGAAACCATTTACAATTAAAATGAGTAATATATAAAGTGAATGATTATAACTTCAGAGAACCTTGAAATGACTTAGAAATGAAGTTAATATCCGATAATACGGTATATGGAAGAATGAATGTGAAAAAGAAGAAATCTATAAATGTTGAATTGAATTGTAAAGAAATTTACCTAATAATGTATAATCCAACAATTGAAATAAAAAATAACTTATATAAGCAATGAATGTAAAGTAATAAAATGAAAGAAATGATATTATATGGATAAAGAAGAAATGATCTTGTGTAAGTAATAACAAATGTGAATTAATGAAAATAAACATTATATGATTTAGAAAGGGAAAAGTAAAGGCAAAAAAAGAAAGAAGAGAAATCAAACTAAATTGTAAATACGAAGTAAACTGAAATAAAATGTACACAATACTTCAATAATGAATTCATTTATTTTCCAAATAATTGAAATGGATGTAACTTATGTAAGTAAAGTATGGAAATTAATAAAATTAGTCTTGCATGAATGAATGAAAATTTTGTAAGTAACAAAGGAGAATTAAGGAAAAATCATTGTATGAGAAAAAATTGAAAATAAGAAGATATGAACAATAAATGATGTGAAAAAGAAAATATAAGGTAAATTTTAGAAGTGTTGGATTCTTTGTTTGTATTGGCTTATGGATTGGTTAGATAGGATACTTCTATTTTGTATAAAGATGTATAAACAATCTATAAGGTTTTATCGACGACTGTTGAGTGTATGTTTACTTCATGGTTTATTTATCATTCTATATGATTAGAAGTTAACAAACCATTTTTTGGTTGCTATGGATGTATGTTTGATTTCTTTGATTGCATGTGATGTTACGATGGTGTATTGTTTGTTTGCAAGTGACTATTGTATGTTGTGATTGTTTTTTTCTGACATTAGTTCAAACAACATAAACATTTCTCTTTATATAATTTTCTAACTTCTTTTAGATTATATAAGTGAACTACAGGTTATGGAAGCAATTGCTACTGCTTTTTGGTTTCATAAAATAAGCGTTATTGCCTGACAAATAGGCACGTTTTCGGATTACGGTTTTCTAGCGACATTATATTATTTTTCTTTGGTTTGGGATATTTTATTTTGAAAAATATGAGATATATTTTTATTATTGATATTATTATTTCTCCCGGACCACTTTGTACAAAGGAGACTCTGCCGAAATTTTCCATGAATTTTGGACTTAGAAACTTTTGTGAAATGTTTTCCAAACTTTATTAATTTGAGTATAAACGGATTTAAATGGTTATAAATCGATATATGTTATCTAAATTTCTTAATTTTGTAAATCTATTTGTATATAAATTTAATATTTTGAATAAGACATATTGATTTCTAAATTCCTTATTTTCCCTTCTTTCCTTTTCTAGGACGAAAAGTTTTGAGTGGGGAAGAGTGTAACGACCCGTAATTTTCAATAATTAAAAAATTCGTTAACTTAATAAATTTTTGGGATTTGGTGTGAAAGAAATAAAAATTTATGGTTAATAATAAGAATATAACTAGAATAGAAGTGTAATACTATTAAATTAAGGTAGTTGATTACTGCTTTAAATGTAAATTCTAAATGATTGAAAGGATTGAGAGGTTACAATTGATATAGATTGTAAATAAATGATAGTAGTATGTATTGGAAAAATGGATTAAAAAGAGCAATTAATAAATTAGTTATTGATTAATTAATAGAATAATGTGTAATAAATGGAAACTGAATAAAATTTGCGTAGTGAGGGTGGTTGTAGCATTTTCTTGTAATTAATAAACCTACAAATGTTATTAAATGTAGTAATGGTGATAATTGTTGTTTATTACCAATATATTTAATCAATTGAAATTAAATGCCATTAAACGTTACATTAATGTGAGTTAAGTCAATAATTGAAAATTGTGAATGAAATAAAAGGAATAGAATGTTAATTATATTCATAAGGAAATAATTGATGGAATAAAAGAGTGAAATAAAGATAAATAAATTAATTGGGTTTAATTAATAATTAATGTGTAAAATTGAAAAAATTCAATATAACGGAAATATAGTAGTCAATACAAATAAAAGATGAAAATTATAGCGTATTAGTTAAATGGGTTATCAACAAATGTTAACTATGTTAATAGAGTAACAATTGATCGAATATAAATATTGAAATCAATTTTAATCAATTTATTGGAATTAAATTATAATTAATTAAATTAATTGCAGTTGAAACTGAACACCGTATTTGAAAAATAATTAACACTGAATTTGATATGTAAATTTGTTGTAAATTATTGTAAATGCCTATGAAATTAAAAATGATAAAAATGGTTAGTCAATTAATTTGAATATAAGAAGTGATAAATTTAATTTAATACTAATTTATTTAACTAATGTGAAATAGCCATTTTGGCTACTGACTCGGATTTCGACGAATCTAGTTTCTCCGGATCCATAAGAGTGAATTATTATAGGATTTCAAATTTCGCAGCGATCGGCCTTGTCCTTTGATCGTGCGGGCTCGAAACGCGTAGATATAAATTTAATTAAATTCAATTGAAATCAATTTGAAATAAGCTAATTTTGAGCTAACTTCTTCATATGATAGAATTAGGATTTGAAACATGTTCCATTGAGTTTAAAACTATCGAAAACATCTATTTCGATATGAGATGACCTATTTTCGTTTTGGGGTTAGAACGGGCTTTTTTGGTCGCGTATTCGTTTCGATCCAACCCTGCCTATATATAGGTTGTTCCAAGTCCTAGTTTTTTCTCATATTATTGTTTTTGTACGTACATCTTCTTCCTCCTTCTCAACCCTATTTCCCAAATTTCAAAACCTAATTACAAAAAAAATCAAAAAAAAATTGCTCCAAGTTTATTTTGAGTCGGGAAAAGGTTTACTTCGAGTTTCAGAGGAGAAACCCTGTACCGACTTAGAGTCAGAGATAGTTGGAGGGCAAACAAGGCAGATCTGAGCACGCTTCGAGCTCCAGAGACAAAAACCCTAGAGCAACTTTGGGTTGGGAGCCAAATGACATGGGTCTCGGGTCTTTTTGGTAAAAACTCAGAGCAAGCATCGGGGATTTGAGGTGGCGGACCAAAGTAGAACTCAAAGTCGACCCATACCAGAATTTTTCAATCTTCTAGTTTTCATAACTTTTTCATACGAGCCCGGATTCACGCATGGTTAGTTTCTTGGGATCATATCGAAATTTCGGACATTTTGACGTTGGTTTGGACGAATTCTGAGACTGTTGAATTTTAGGCCTTATTTTGAATTTCAAAACGATTTGAAATTCAAAGGTGAGTGTTTTAACCCACTCACAACTACTAAATTATCTTATGTTAGTTAAATTAAATTAATAATGTGACTAGAAATTTATCGATTGTTGTTTGGTATGTTAAGTTTGTCATTCTGGTTAAATTTAACTTTTATTGCATTTATTTATCGTTTAATTTAATATTAAATTTTAAATTGTCAATTTAATACCAGTATTGATTATCAGCTATCTATTGATGTTTATTGATTGATTTGGATGATGATTGTGATGGAAGTTTGATTGTAGATATTGGATGACTAGATGTTGTATTTTATATTGTTATAAACTGCAAGTTCACTATAGGTTGAAATGATACATATCCAACGATCTATAGATTAAGAAAAAGTCGTTATGGGTTGAAATGATAGACTCGAGCGATTTTATGGATTTTTATTTAATTCAAGATTGCGGTTTGAAATGATATATAACCGTCAAATTTTAAATTATGGACTGAAATGATAAATATCCGTATCACTTGACCCCAGAGTAAAAAATGATATCCGGACACCGGATTAGTTAAATCAACTGATTTTTGAATCTTTGAAAATTTGAATTCAGTTAACTGGTATTTTGAAATTGATATTGATTTATATAAATTGAATTATTTTCAATAATCTAAGTGTAAATGATGAAATTGGAACTTATTTAATGAATTGTTCAAAGGATTTCAATCGAAATTTCAAAGTTGAAGTGTCAAAAATAAATGAATTTATCGAATTAAGATATTGAAATGTTGGATATAACTTTGAAATCTACTTTAAACTAATTTAAACTATTTTATTTAGATTGACTATTTTAACCAATTTAAAACTATTTTTATTTATATTAATCCATTTTAACCTATTTAATCCAATTTAAATCAATTTTACCAATTTTTAACTAATTAAAATTATTTAATCTATTTTAAATATATTGAATATAATTTAAATCTATTTAATCTATTTTAAATTTATTTAATCTGCTTAAAAATTTATTTAATATAATTTAACTGTATTTAATCTATAACTAATCCATTTAAACATTTTAAATCTAGTTAAATCTATTTAATCTATATTTAACCTATTTAAATTAATTTAAATCTAGCTAAACCAAATTTAAATCTATATAGAATATTTTACTATATAAACTATTTTAATTTATTTAAACTATTAAACTATTTATGAGTATCTAAACTATTTTCTAAAATCGCAACCGTGGAAAGTTGAGGTATTTATATTTAAATCCTTGACGATGATACAACTTAAGATGGAATTTGAGATTTATACCATTTTGTGAAATGATGTATTCGAGTAAGTATGATTTTGAAGATGAAGACGATTTTGGAAAGTGAATATGGTTTTGAAAGTGAATATGATTTCGATAGTGATATGGTTTGAAATCGAATTTGATATTAAGTATGAATTGACTTTTGAAATGTAAAAGAACCATCCGGTGTGAAATAAGCGTTTGGTTGTTAAAGAGACCGAGATCGGATATTGTCATACTCTCTGCCAATACCAAAACCACTTTAACAATTGTATACATGGTGGAGATTCCAGAAATGAAGTAGGATGGTTTGGCGAACAATTCTGTATGAGGTACTTACGTGAGCCTGACTCTTGTGATTCAGCTTAGATGTGACTAAAACAGGAACTATACCGGGCCAAGTGAGCTCATTCCTTCTATCAGGCACATTTCTTCGATACTATACTTTGACTTTGTGATTGATTTGGTGACCACCCCTCGATTTTGATATGGGAATGTGTTCGAGGTGGGTGGTAGTAGCTCCTATGCATTACCACCAGTCCTGGATTGCAATTGGTATATCTACCCTGGCATTGCCTCGAGTGTCGTAATCACATGCCCTTCCGCGCCTTCTACGAATTTGTTGTGTACCATACCTATGGAGGGCCTTCTGATAGCCCTCCAGTTTACGAAGGAATTACGGTACCGTATAGACTAAGAGAATATATAAAAATGTGTTAAGGGGGATATGGGTAACGCCTTAACGTTATTTTAATACTTTTACTTTACTATAGACATACTATAATAGCGTATTGTATTATATAGTAGATAGTTTAACGGATCCTTAGGAGATGGTAATCCATATCATCTCTTAAATTACTGCACTCAAGTTAGATACTAGATAGAGATGTCAAACCCCATAAACATCTATGACGCCGTTCCACTCATATTTATTTACTGTTGATTTAACTTACATAAGATCTTTTAGTCCTGACTCGAATGTTTTGTCCTTTCAATTCGCTCGGGTCAGCTTGAGCATTTCAGGGTTGAAGTCCTTATTTCTGAAGGACGAAGATGAAGATATGTATTATTATTATTTATTATATTTATTCCACTACATAATGTTGTTCTGTTGCATTTATTTATTTATTTCTGTTTCATGTAACTCTGATTTTATATTGTGAAAGAATAACCACACGTATTTATAAAACTACTTCATGAATTGTTATTTGATTATTATATTTTGTCATTTTGCCACGAGATTCTGTATTTTTTTTATTTCTTCCTCTTTTCCATATTTACCCCATAACAATCTGCCCTTTCGAATTGTTTGAGTCTGACATGTGTGTCTGCTTAAAGCGTCCAAAAAGGCAGGACGTTACAGATATGAATTTGAATTGAACTCCAAATTTATAACAATTTAATGTTAATTGTTTATTTAAATTTATAAATTATTTTCATTTTCTTTATTTAAGATGTTTAGGTCATTTAAGTTAATTATATTATCAATATTGGTTTAAGTTAATCAACTGAATTAATTATGGTCTAAGTTAATTAATAATTTTAATTTATAATGTTTTAAATTTAATTTCTTATTTATTTAATAATGATATTTAACGGTCTATTTTAAGGTTATTAATTATTAAATAATGGTATTAAAATTTAATCAATTGATGTGAATAAAGACGTTTAAAGGTTAATTTATTGATTTAATTAATTATGTTGAATTAGTAACAGAGTTTAAATAGATTGATTTATATAAGAAATTTTACTTAATGAAAAGGGATTTATTTGAGGAGATTTATGAACTATATTTTGTAAAGGAGATTTTAAATGATATTTTGAAACACAGATTTACAAATGGTAATTTGAAAATAAAGTAATGGATTTATAAACTGATATTTTAAAGATAGCGGAGATTGTATTATATATATATATAAGATTTATGAAAATGGGTTTTTTATATTATAAAATGGTTTTTAAAGGATTTTATAAAAAGATATGTATAAGGGAATTTATAAATGGAGATTTATAAAAGAGTTTATAAATGGAACCAGTTTTATAAATGGAAGGAATTTTATAAATCGTTTTTGAGATTTGCAAAAGAAGTTTTATAAATTAATTTGGTAATTTATAAAGGTATTTGTAAATATACAATGGTAATTTTATAAAAGAAATGAGATTTGTTTTCACCATTTAATCCTTCTTAATTATGGTGATATGGAACGTTCTTTTCATACTTAACACTGAAGATAAGTAGTTTGGTTTTATAGTAAGTAATGTTTTAAATGAAACTTATTTGGCCCATTTAAATATGAATTTGGAAAGGAGGAAATGTCCCTTAAGTTTTGTAAATATACTTATGCCATTGAGATAAGTATATAAAAGTTTCCTAAATATTAAAAAGAGTAAAAGAGTTTTGTGAAAATATCCTTTGTAAGGGTATTTTGAAACATAGATTTGAAAGTGATTTGATTTATGGAAAGATTAATTAATAGGGGCTTAGTGGATCCCACATGGAATTAAATCTATGTTGATTGTTGTTTTGTTTGATAGTAAATTACTGACTATCAAATACTGGTCAAAATATAACTTTGGAAATATCTGGGAGAAACACTCGAGTTATATGGCACAGTCGTCTTTGATGATGTTCTACCGTGCATATAAATCTTGTTTTTTCTTGCAGGACAAATGATAAGGAGATCCATCCACTTAACAGTTAAGGGGTGATCCTTTCTCTTAACTATTGTCTGATTCCGAAAGAATCAGATATGAGTTTACCAAAAACTAACGAATGTTGTTCCGAAGAGACGGGGATTAGATAAGTATAAATTATCAATAACACTTCGTTCCAACTCAAGCGTTCAAATTTGAAGCATATTGAAGATGAAGGAATCGATGATAGAGTTATTTGATGTATAAGGGCTATTTGCTACTAATTCTGAGGATGATTCCAAAATGGATGTAGTAGAAGTGGTGCCTTCGGTTTGTTCTTATCCTGAACAACTTGTATGGATGAACGCTAGCGTTGCATTGTGCTTGGAGGGCAGTGTTAGCATTCCAAGTGGGAATTGCTAAGAGAGGAAAAATGTAATCGTGACCTCATAACCTGGTAATGACTAAACAAGGGATATGCTTTAGAGCTATGTGGTTCACTACCATTAGGAGCAACATTCCTCGATCTAGAATCGATATTTATAGTTTTGGTGTGCGCACACGGGTGGGGCCAGGGTGTAATGACCCGTAGATTTAATAGTTTTAAATGGTTTTGTTTAACGTGATTAATTGAAACTTTTGAGAAATTTTATATAATAATATTTTGAAATAAAAATTTAATATTTGGATTACGTCTAATTAAACATAGCAGATTTTAAATTTTAAATTTATTTTATCAAAGTTTATTCCATTGTGAAATTCTATTTAATTCAAGCTAGCTAATAAATTGCTTTAATAAATATTGCAGAATCAATTTCTTTAATAAATATTGTAGAATCAATGCACAGATGTTATCAATTTCATTTTATGGTGGTACGTGACCGTTGCTATTTTTTTTTATTATTTGCTACAATTATTTTCACCAAATCAAGGGTTGACCGTTACTTGGCTTTCAAATTTTGGACTCTACATTCAAAAAGAAACGTATAATATAATAAGTACTTCATATTTATTTTCAGTACGTTTCACAAAATTTTCTCTGTCCGTTCTTTTCTATTAAATATATACTTGCAGCTGTCATCAATCCATCGTTTCAATTTATTATATGGTCTGTTACTCTGCCTTTTCAGAATTGAACGTGCAGCTAGTGGCATTAAAAGTTGCTTTAATTATCCACTGAATTATCGTGACTTTCCCGTTACTCTATATTTATTCTGTACGTTTTATCTTTGCTTAAATTTCTCGGTCCATTCCTTGTTCCATTTTAAATATCATTGTCTTTCCAAACTTATTACATACTATCCAAACAAAAAAAAAAGTTATTGCCTTAAATGTAGCTAAATCAACTCATGACCGTTGCCATTTCAAAGTTTGAAACGTATAAAATACTATACGTTATTTCACATTCATTGATTTCTTTTATTTATTTCTTTCTTTACGTTTTCATTCCAATCCGATTTATAACCTTCCTTATTCTCTTCGTACATTCTATTTATTCTAGCCTGCTCCTCCTTTCTTTTACCTAGTACATCTGCATTCTTTTCATCATCTCTCTGCAAATTTTCTTTCAACCAAGCGCCTGTCCCCTCCTTCTCCCCTCCTCTTCTCTTAAGAAACACCCTGCCTTCTAGCCGAACCTAACATCTCCCTATCCACATCGGCAGCCTCATCATAGCCGAGTGTATAGCCTAGAGGTAATAACTTCTGACAGCACATAGGTGGCATCAACATTTTCCCCATTGTCTGTAGTTTCTTATTTATTCCTTTTGCCCACCCATCAGCGACTCGATTTTACACAGGTTATGTCTATACATTGTATTATATTATATATATTTGCTAGTAGTATACTGCCTTAAATTTACATATTTTAGTGTATATTTGTATGACAGCTTATGTTATTTATATACATAAAGTAAGCTACATGTACAAACTCAGTGCAACCGCAATTTTCTTTATAAAAGGCAAATAATACAAATTATAGTACCCAAAGATATATATGTATGGCTGTACTTAATAAAAAAAATAAAATTTCCCGTTATAACAGTATAAGCTTATATATCAATTTCTGAGTTTATATATATTTTGTTATATTGTTTTTTTTTTAATTTTGATTTTTATATAATAAGTACGTAAGCTTATTTATATTCACATATTAGTATACATAAGTTGCAATATATTGTTTAATAAGCCTAAAGCATTGTATATCTTCATACTGTTATGATGTGCGTGCTTTAATAATAAAGCTATTGATCGGGTAAAGATAGGTTAAGTAACGTGTATATTTGGTTAATTTATATAAAAGTATATATAATCGTTTCAATTAAAGTTATAATGAATATGTAAGAGATTTGTATAAATGAATTTTATATTATGTGTTAACTAAATACATTGTTATTTATATGATCCAGTTTTTGAATATATGTTTGAAACATTTTGATTTTTATATATACAAATATTTTATTTTATACATATATTTTGTTATATATGAAGGTTTTATAAAAAAAAATTCTTATAAATTATACTGCATATATACTCTTTAAAAAAAAGGAAAAAAAGGAGTAAGTTAACAACGTATTATAAAGAATATTGTTTATCTGCATATATATGTGCATAAGTTTGTTTGATTTCCTGCTGGATATTTTGAAAAGGAAAGTAATTAATTATAATAATTATATATATACATAAGTATTCATTTCAAAAGATATTATATATGTGTGTTTTGATCTTTAATATATGTGTTTTATGTTAGAACATTGATTTTTAACTATACATATATATTATTTTAATATTGGTTTAAAATGAATATTTATTTCATGGAAACGACAACCATAAAATGAATATACTATATATGTGACATTTTGAATAATTACATATTTGTTATTTAACATTAATATGAAATGGAAGCGTTTTAAAGTTATAAGGTTTTCATGGGTGTGCATATATATATATATATATATTTCATTTTTTAAAATGCGTGTTTTGATTTAACATTCATTTTGAAAGAAAGTAATAAATGAATCATATAATCTTCGTTTCAATTTTATCAAGCTAGTTTGATCCGTTCTCATCAGTTTCTATCTATCAGCTTTTCCATTGAAATCATACCATCTAACTTTGTTTTGGAAGTCGTGCTTGCATTTCGTAACTTAAATTCATTGTCTATCTCTCTAACCTCGAAAGGTGAGAAATCACTCACGATTAACATTCTTTTATTCATTAAATTTGATTTCAATTGAAACGACAATTGAAATATGCTGCTATAGTTATTTAAATTTGTTATATATGCTATTATCTGTAACTGTTCACCTGCGGGATATGACACCATATCCTATTGTTTATATTATATTGTTATTGATGATATATGCCTATTATTTTATTGTATTTTCTGTAGTCACTCTGCAAGTTCCCTGTAGTTCAGAAATCACTATGGGTTGAAATGATACATACCCGAACAGACTTTAGAATAGGAGAATATCGTTATGGGTTGAAATGATAAACCCAAGCGATTTGCATTTAATTGAATTTGGGATTACGGGTTGAAATGATATCCACCCGTAAGTATTTAGTATACGGATTGAAATGATAAATATCCGTAGCACTTGACTATATGATAGGAAATATATGCAGACACCGTTGGTCCATATAAATATTTTGAAAATAATTTCTATAATTTTGGAAGAAATATATGGTTTAATAAATTTAATTCTTAAGATATTATATAAATGAAAATTTTATATATAGATTTAGTAGTAATATTTGATTTAAATTAGATTGATTTAATGCATATAATATGGTTAAGTATTTATGTAAATCTATATTTCAAATAGATTCTCTTGTAGTAAATTGAATAATTTAGATTGGGAGATGAATTTGGGTTTATAAAAATGGTATTTAAATAAGGATTTATTTAATTAAATCGATTTGAAATTTTTGAATAGGAAATTTAAAGGGTATGATTTTATAACTGGATTTTTGATTTAAGTTATTTAATGAATATTTCACGTTTAAATAAATTAAAGAAAATATTGAGTAAAATGTAATTTAAGGTTACTTAAATGATATTTAATCTAATAGTGGAGTATTTCAAGACTAAATAATAATGAGGTTAAATCGAGATCTACATGAAATTGTTATATAGAACATTTAAATATTAAAGCCTTGAACTATATTGGAATTTAAATGGTTTATGTTGAGATTCGGATCTGTATTTGAAATCAACGTAGTTGAATTTATTATTTAGCAACTAAATTGAATTGAAATGAAAATTTAGGTTGAACTAAATTTGAATTTATTATTTAGAAAACTAAATTGAATGAAAATTTAGATGAAACGTTGAATACTTAAAGTTTAGAAATAAATGGAAATATAAAGGGGTATTTGTGATTATAAATCCGAATTTGAGATCGATAAAATTTAAGTGGTTATTTTAGAAATTGAGTTGAATTTAAATTGATAAATTGAGATTGAATTTAATTTGAATGGGAAGGTCGGGTTGATGTTGGAACGTTTTGTTAAGTTGAGGAAATTGAAAACACTTTACTGTATAAATTATTTAATATATATAAATACTATTTTGGGAAATATAGAGATATTTGAAGTGAAAATGAGATTTGGTTTTGAATTATAAATTAAGCTGAAATGACCACGGTGTTATAGTGTATATTTCTACCTTGTAGAAAGTTCCATGGACCCTTAGAGGATGGTTATCCCAAGCATCCTTTAAGTTATTTGTATTTCAATTGATATTTCACTTGAGTTGGATTTATTGATATAAGAATGTTAATCCTGACTCGAGTGTTTTGTGTTTTTCTTTACGCTCGGGTCAGACTGAGTGATACAGCATTTGAGACTCACCTTTGGAGTTTGGAGCTTCGTTTGGAAATCCAACTATCGATTCAGATTCCAGCCTTTCCAGTTGATTGGTTCAGAGAAGTCATCTGTTGCATTGGAGACTTCACTGCATTTAAACTATTCGGTTGTATTTTTCTAACTCTGATATATATAGTAGCTTCATGTACTACGATTCTTTATCTATTCCGCTGCACTATATTACTCTGTGATCTGTGATTGATTTATTTATTGTATATTTTAAGTTTTGCCAAATTTAAATTAACAATTCGGTATTTTGAATTATTCAAGTCGGATATGTATGGTTTTATTGTCGATTTGAATGGTCCAAAATAGCGGGTCGTTACAGTTGTATCAGAGCTTTGGCTCTAGGAAAAACTTAGCATATATGGTAAATTTATTTACAGAATCACTTTCGCTCGAGTTGAATCTCTTCCTTTTGACTCGATTTCCTTTGAATTTTGGAATGTCCCTCGGTTCCGAAATTCATTCCTTCTCTCCCTATTTATATTCGTTTGATTCCAGAGTATCCAATAACTCAACTGAATGATTTGTAAAGGGGGTGAAAACTCCTTTTCAATTGGCATTGACTCACCGAAGATTTATGTATCCTCGGTTTACGATGCCGCTATATCTTGTTATGCCGAATTCTATATCTCTGGCTATCGAATGTCGAATTGCCTCAGAATTCTACACCGATCTAATTTTGGAATCACGGTTGACCGGTAAAGGTCGCCTGTGATTTATAGAAGTATATCCATCTTCTATTTTGTAATTTAATTATCGCATCTTCGATCGAATCTATATTCGAATTAGGATTCTATTGATTGGAGTTCCTCTAAATTAAATCTCTATCTTTGTTTTGAAATCCATTCTTGAATCATCCTTTGAAAATCGGGTTTTGTTTGTATTTTTGAAATTGATTATACCGAAATTTTATTTTGATAACTATGATTTTTGTACATATATAAAATTGAAAATGTTTTCGATAAGGATTATATACCTATATATTTAAAGCGAATAAGAAATGTTATTCTATATAAAAAGGTTTTGAAAGGATTTGAAAATTTGAAAAATTATAAGAAATTGATTTATATAAAAATGATTTATAACTATAAATTTAAATTTGAAATTCGAGAATTGAATTTCGGTATTTTGAAATTAGTTTTAAGATTTTGGAAAATATACAAAAATAACACGATTTAAAAGTATTTTTCCGAATAAGAAATGTTTCAAATAAGTTCAAATGAATTCCAATAATTTTGAAGAAATTTCAAAGAAGTTTTCAAGAAAATAGAAGTCCAGAACTAACTTATGTCGCTAGAAAATAATTTCATGGATGAGTGCATGCATCATCGACATTGATTTTCGAGTTTCAGAGTGGGGGAGAGGCTACTTTAATAGCTTTGCTATGCAAGTGATTTTGTAAAACCATTTTTGATTTCTAATTCTGAAGTATAATTTGATATTTTAGAAAGATATAAGTACATATTTGAAATAATTTAAAATGAGACCGGTGTTCAGTCCTCGAGTTTCGGATTTAATAATTGATTTATTGATTTATTGTTGATTTTCAACTCTTGAATTGAAAATTTGATTTCCCCAACTATTTTGAATGTTCGAACACTTCCAAATCGAGATTAAATTTTCAAAGCTAAGAAATTTTGAAGAGTATAAAATGTTTGATAAAGAATATAAATTTAGTTTTGAAATGTTTTGAAAAAAAATAGTTTTGAATAATGGTTTTCAGAAAGGTAAATTGGATATTTCAAATACAAATAGATAGTTTAAAAGTTTTAAAGGGATAATTATAAATTTGGAAACCATTTTAAGTATAATTGATTTTGAGAAAATATTTGGTTTTGAAAATTAAATTGAAATTAAAAACCGTTACTTATATGGTGATTTTGGAAATGAATTTGTTTGACTTGAATTATTTTAATTTGGAAATTGGGATAATTTTCTAAACCTATTATTTTTGGAACTTTGAAATTTAGATATTTAATTTGGAAGAAAATTTGGTGAAATCACATATGATTTTGAAACTGAATTGATATTGAAATGATTTGAAATTGAGAACCTTAGATTACTAAGCACTTGATTTGGGAGTGGTCGAACTTATATAAAATGGATTGTATAAGTATGAAGTTGATTTGAAGTCTATTGATTTGAAAGGTAGTCAATTTGGAAAGATATTTTATATAATCGAAGTCTATATAAGTATGATTTGATCTACTATTGATTTGGAAAGTATTCGAATTGGGAAAAATGGAATCCTATATATATGGACTTTATATAAGTACGATGTTTGAAAGTGATTTGAAAAGGTACTATATGATCTATATTTTCGAAGTAAAGATATGGAAAGTGCCTTCTGCTTGATATCCGCTTTGTGGCCACATCGTGGATTCATTCTATCGATATTATTCTCTCTGATTTTTGGTTTTCCGGATGTAATACTCGAGTGTTCCCACCATGGCGTAACGCATGGTTTTTTTTCTCTCGCGACTGCATAGCGCAATTGCCTGGCTGAGTCTGGCCTAGGGGTACAGATTGTTTCCTACGGGATCCAGGCGTAACCATTGTGTATCCTGCAATCTGTGTAGGTCGCGAATAGTGCGAAAATGCCTGGTTGTGACAGCCTAGGTGTACGGATTGTTTCCTGGGGGACCCAGGCGTAACCATTGTGTATCCTGCACTCTACTAGTCATCATGGCGTAACTCGCAGGGCTGAGAAAGCTTACGGATACGGATTGTTTCCTGGGGGATCCAGGCATAACCATTGTGTATCTGCGAACCATGGTCGGATAAAGGTTTTGGTTTTGTTGTTTTGTTTGGATTGTACTTTCCATATCTATTTTAAAGTTTTTTCAAGTATTTTCATTGGGTGTTGAAACAAGTCTACTACGTACTTGAAGAATTCTAGCTTTGCGCCTGATCAACGCATGGCCAGAGTCTGCAAGAACGAGGATAAACTTGTTGAAACATCGAATTATAAAGTATTTTCGAAAGGAAAATTTATTTCGATATAATAGTATTTTATTATAAAAGTATTATTGAAAAGGTATTTACTATAAAAGTATTTTTCCCAACAAAGAAATGTTGAATTAATATTTGAAATTTAAATTCTTATGGTTCTAGATTAATTATTCGTGCCCGATACTATTCCTTGCATCTACCTTATCTACTCAGTTTAGTTATTCACCTTGATTCTGTTTTCCAAATCTACCTTCCTTCCTTATTGGATATATCCTTTAAAATATTGTTTAATTATATACTACATGGTTTAATAGAAATTTTAGTGTTATAAATACTTTAGAAGTTATTTATCTAAAATAAAACATATTTAAAAAAAATGATTTGTGATCTAATAATAATATTTGGAAGGTATCTCGAATCAAAATAAAAATTTATGAATTTTGGATTTAATATTTCAATAGCTTCTTTGTAAATATAAGTAATAATGTAAATAATTGTTTTCAAAGGAGTTTGAAAAGTATTAAAGTATTAAAGAAAGTTAAATTTCAAATGAAGTTATCAAATAAATATTTCAAATAAAATTTATATAGTTTTAAATTAATTGTTTATCTTGTCTTTCAATCTATTTTATTTCTGGTTGTTCTATTCTCCTACCTCCTACCTTTTCGGGGACGAAAAGTTTTGAGTGGGGGAGAGTGTAACGACCCGTAGATTTTAATAGTTTTAAATGGTTTTATTTAACGTAATTAATTGAAACTTTTGAGAAATTTTACATAATAATATTTTGAAATAAAAATTTAATATTTGGATTACGTCCAATTAAACATAGCAGATTTTAAATTTTCAATTTATTTTATCAAAGTTTATTCCATTGTGAAATTCTATTTAATTCAAACTAGCTAATAAATTGCTTTAATAAATATTGCAGAATCAATTTCTTTAATAAATATTGCAGAATCAATGCACAGATGTAATCAATTTCATTTTATGGTGGTACGTTCCTTTACGTTTCCTACCGGTTAAATTATAAATAATTTGCTTTGATGGGTCAGCTAAATCAAAGCAACGTGACCGTTGCTATTTATTTCTTTTATTAATTGCTACAATTATTTTCACCAAATTAAGGGTTGACCGTTACTTGGCTTTCAAATTTTGGACTCTACATTCAAAAAGAAACGTATAATATAATAAGTACTTCATATTTATTTTCAGTACGTTTCACAAAATTTTCTCTGTCCATTCTTTTCTATTAAATATATACTTGCAGCTGCTATCAATCCATCGTTTCAATTTATTATATGGTCCGTTACTCTGCCTTTTCAGATTTGAACGTGCAGCTGGTGGCATTAAAAGTAGCTTTAATTATCCACTGAATTATCGTGACTGTCCCGTTACTCTATATTTATTCTCTACGTTTTATCTTTGCTTAAATTTCTCCATCCATTCCTTGTTCCATTTTAAATATCATTGCCTTTCCAAACTTATTACGTACTATCCAAACAAACAAAAAAATTATTGCTTTAAATGTAGCTAAATCAACTCATGACCGTTGCCATTTCAAAGTTTGAAACGTATAAAATACTATACGTTATTTCGCATTCATTGATTTCTTTTATTTATTTATTTATTTCTTTCTTTCTTTACGTTTTCATTCCAATCTGATTTATAACCTTCCTTGTTCTCTTCGTACATTCTATTTATTCTAGCATGCTCCTCCTTTCTTTTACCTAGTACATCTGCATTCTTTTCATCATCTCTCTGCAAATTTTCTTTCCACCAAGCGCCTGTCCCCTCCTACTTCCCTCCTCTTCTCTTAAGAAACACCCCGCCTTCCAGCCGAACCCAACATCTTCCCCATCCACATCGGCAGCCTCATCATAGCCGAGTGTATAGACTAGAGGTAATAACTTCTGAAAGCACATAGGTGGCATCAACATTTTCCCCATTGTCTGTAGTTTCTTATTTATTCCTTTTGCTTACCCATCAGCGATTCGAGTTTACACAGGGTATGTCTATACATTGTATTATATTATATATATTTGCTAGTAGCATACTTCCTTAAATTTACATATTTTAGTGTATATATGTATGACAGCTTATGTTATTTATATACATAAAGTAAGCTATATGTACAAACTCAGTGCAACCCCAATTTTCTTTATAAAAGGCAAATAATACAAACTGTAGTACCCAAAGATATATATGTATGGCTGTACTTAATATAAAAAAATTCTCGATATAAAAGTATAAGCTTATATGTCAATTTATGAGTTTATATATATTTTGTTATATTGTTTTTTTTTAATTTTGATTTTTATGTAATAAGCATGTAAGCTTATTTATATTCACATATTAGTATACATAAGTTTTAATTTTGGTTTTTATATAATAAGTATGTAAGCTTATTTATATTCACATATTAGTATACATAAGTTGCAATATATTGTTTAATAAGCCTAAAGCATTGTATATCTTCATACTGTTATGATGTGCGTGCTTTAATAATAAAGCTATTGATCGGGTCCAGATAGTTTAAGTAACGTGTATATTTGGTTAATTTATATAAAAGTATATATAACCGTTTCGATTATAGTTATAATGAATATATAAGAGAGTTATATAAATGAATTTTATACTATGTGTTAACTAAATACATTGTTATTTATATGATCCAGTTTTTGAATATATGTTTGAAACGTTTTGATTTTTATATATACAAATATTTTATTTTATACATATATTTTGTTATATATGAAGGTTTTATAAAAAAAATTCTTATAAACTGTACTGCATATATACTCTTAAAAAAAAAGGGATAAAAAGGAGTAAGTTAACAATGTATTATAAAGAATACTGTTTATCTGAATACATATGTGCATAAGTTTGTTTGATTTCCTGCTGGATATTTTGAAAAGGAAAGTAATAAACTATAATAATTATATATATACATAAGTATTCATTTCAAAAGATATTATATATGTCTGTGTTGATCTTTAATATATGTGTTTTATGTTAGAACATTGATTTTTAACTATACATATATATTATTTTAATATTGGTTTAAAATGAATATTTATTACATGGAAACGACAACCATAAAATGAATATACTATATATGTGACATTTTGAATAATTATATATTTGTTATTTAACATTAATATGAAATGGAGTTTTAAAGTTATATGGTTTTCATGGGTGTGCATATATATATATATATATATATATATATATATATATATCTCATTTTTTAAAATGCGTATTTTGATTTAACGTTCATTTTGAAAGAAAGTAATAAATTAATCATATAATCTTCGTTTCAATTTTATCAAGCTAATTTGATCCGTTCTCATCAATTTCTATCTATCAGCTTTTCCGTCGAAATCGTACCATCTAACTTTGGTTTGGAAGTAGTGCTTGCATTTCGTAACTCAACTTCATTGTCTATCTCTCTAACCTCGAATGGTGAGAAATCGCTCACGGTTAACATTCTTTTATTCATTAAATTTGATTTCAACTGAAACAAAAATTGAAATATGCTGCTGTAGTTATTTAAATTTGTTATATATGCTATTATCTGTAACTATTCACCTGCGGGATATGACACCATATCCTGTTGTTTATATTATATTGTTATTGATGATATATGCCTGTTATTTTATTGTATTTTCTGTTATCACTCTGCAAGTTCCCTGTAGTTTAGAAATCACTGTGGGTTGAAATGATAAATACCCGAACAGACTTTAGAATAGGAGAAAATCGTTATGGGTTGAAATGATAAACCCAAACGATTTTCATTTAATTGAATTTGGGATTACGGGTTGAAATGATATCCACCTGTATATATTTAGTATACGGATTAAAATGATAAATATCCGTAGCCCTTGACTATATGATAGGAAATATATACAGACACCGTTGGTCCATATAAATATTTTGAAAATAATTTCTATAATTTTGGAAGGAATATATGGTTTAATAAATTTGATTCTTAAGATATTATATAAATGAAAATTGTATATATAGATTTAGAAGTAAATTAGATTGATTTAATGCATATAATATGGTTAAGTATTTATGTAAATCTATATTTCAAATAGATTCTCTTGTAATAAATTGAATAATTAAGATTGGGAGATAAATTTGGGTTTATAAAAATGGTATTTAAATAAGGATTTATTTAATTAAATCGATTTGAAATTTTTGAATGGGAAATTTAAAGGGTATGATTTTATAACTGGATTTTTGATTTAAGTTATTTAATGAATATGTAACAACCCGCATATTTATCGATTTTATATTTAAATATTTTATTTAAATATTTCATCATTAGTCGGATTTTAGTCCGAAAAGCTACTTTTTGCATACGGTCGAATTAGGACTCGGGACCACTCCCATTGAGTTTAAAATGTTGTTTGCGACCTTTTTGAGTATAAGCTTCGATATGTTTGGAGAAAGTTGATTTTTGCTACTTTTCACTTTGGGTTTGGTTTGGGCTCAGCCCTATGCTAACTTATGCTCAAATCTGAGCCACTCTTCCCCACTCACCCTCAATCTCTTCTCATTTCAGTTTTTAGAGTATTAATGGTGGGAGAGATTGGAAATTAAAACTCCAAAACCCTAGTTTCTCTTGCAAATCAAATTCCTAGCTCCAAACTCAAGAAGAACCCATTGGTAAGCTTCTCTCCTTCTTCTCTAACTTATTCTCTTACCAATTTCAGAAATTCCTAAACCTAATTTCGGGAATGTTCTTGTTTTGAGCTTAGATTCAAGCTCAATTGGGTTGTGTTGAAGAGAGGTTGATTCTCTATTTGCTTTCAAGCTTCTTCTTGTTTGATTTTGGTAAAAAGGTGGGATTTTTATCTCACATCTTTGTCTATAATTATCTTCGATTGTTAGGTATGAATTCCTAACACTTATTCTTGTGCAATTGATTTTGGTTTGGATTGATTTGGTGTATATTCCAATTTTTGGTGTTTTGGTCCAATTTATGAAAATCCTATTATGGATATTTGGACATTGATATTTGAGGCGTATCGAAGAGCCGTTTAGGCTGGGTTGTCGTTCGACGTAATTCCTTAGTCATCGCCATTTGCTCGTTCGATCGTTTCCGATATTCGTTTGGCCATTTTTGGCCTAGGTTCAGGGAATGCCCTGAACCATTCATTCAGACGTCTGAAACGTAATATTCAGACGTCTGAATATTGTTCTGGGAAGATTTCTATTCCCAGATTCAGACGTCTGAATATATGGTTTCAGACGTCTGAATTGGTTAATTTGGAACCAGAAAGGAAATAGGCTAAAATATGCCTATTTCAGACGTCTGAAACACTTGATTCAGACGTCTGAATCGTGTTCTGGAAATTTTTATATTTCCAGATTCAGACGTCTGAAACTGCTGTATTTTGCATATTTGCCTATTCGTTTGAGAATTCCAATTTAAATCGATCCGTGATAATCCCATTTGTTGTTATCATCTATTATGACTTTGATGACTCTTTTTAGGGATTTTTGAATATCCATTTCGATGGATCCTTTATCGATTTCTTTGGATTTTATTCACCTCTTCGTATGTGACTTTTTGTGACTGATTGTTCTTACAATCTTCTTCGTGATTTGTCACTTTAAAAATATAAAGGTTTTCTATACTAGTAGTAAATATCAAAACTCTTTCCTCAAACGATTTCAATACTATTTTAATACCAAATTCGTTTATAAAACCGTTTTCCAATCTATTAGTATATACAAACCTTTACCTCACTCGTATGAGAAATCTAATTAAACGGCTTAGTAAAACAAGTGGTATGAAACGCTTGCGTTTACTTTGTCGGTTAATTCTTGGACTTGTTCGATTGAACCTCTTGTGACAATTTTCTAGTGGAGATCTACAATTTGTTCGTAAATATTTAAGTTAAGCTAGTGGTTATGGGACATGATGCTAAGCTCATATATTTACTAGCTTACTGTAATCGACACTTCTTGTTGATCATGACGATCATCTTTGTGATTTAGACTAGCAATGTGCGATGTCTCTTTGTCTGCGAGGGAGACTAAACCCCGTTTTGTGGAGTTTCGACTCAATTTGGTGGGGTAGCAACCCATGGTCTTTGGGCCGTTTGTGGAGCTTCGGCTCAATTTGTGATGGTTAGCGACCATGGAATTAGCGTTCCGTTTGTGATACACGTGTTGGTGGGCTTTATGCTCCCGTTTGTGATAGGCCTTCCCCCCTTTGTGATTTCTGGATTTCTTGTGTAGATTCCTAGAATTTGTGTTTCACCAATTTTCGTGATTTCCATTGATAAGTTTTATCAATATTTGTGCATTGGTGAATTTGTGTGTCATTGACTTTAGTGATTTCTGGATTTCTTGTGTAGTCTTCTGGAATTTGTGTGTCATTGACTTTTGTGATTGACATTGATATTATCGTCAATATTTATGGTATGGTGAACGAAATAAGGAGTATGACGTTTCTTTGATTCTTGTGTAGATTTGGTGACATTGATTAATCTCTTGTTGATTATCAACTAAGTATATATATATATATATATCACAGCTTGGCATTGTGATTATTATGTGTTTAGTCATATCTCTTATTCTATATCGTTTCATCTGATATTTATAGTTTGACTGATCCGTTTATTATTTTCTTATTAAATAATACTCGGGTCAGACCGAGATGTTACAGGTGCTTCTGCTTGACTTCTCATCCGGGATTTACTCCTTGACTTTTGGGTTAACTACTTAGATTAGTAGTTATTTTGTTGTATACATTTGAGATATAGACTCCTTAATGTATACTTATTCTTTTGTGTAGTTCGTGTAACTATTCTTTTGTGATATTGTGGATCTTTTTAGACCACTACTCTGATGTACACTTTCTAGTGTAATATTCATATCTTATTCCGCCTTTGTGATATGAATTGTCTGTGACTGATTTGTGTTATGCTTATTTCTATATTTGTTTTCCGAAGGATTTATATAGCCACCGTGTAGTAGCTTTGAGTTTGTGTCGGTATGTCGGATTTCCTCTTGAAATAGAATGCATGTTATATTATCTGACATATCGGTGCTCGCGCAAAGAAATTACACGGATGGTCGCTCCTCAATAGCCTTATTCTCCGTGCTAGTCGACAGCATTCACTGTAATGTTCTTGGCTAGCGTGGGTATAGAGGTGGGGCGTCACAGCTTGGTATCAGAGCCATGCTTCGGAACAATGTAGAATAACTTAACATGGATCATCGTCCTAAGTCTATCTTAGGAGTCGTGCTTTAGGATCTTATTCGGGTCTACGTACCGTCTTATCCTATTTTCTTTTATGATTCCTTGTTTTGCCTATCAAGATTGCTTGATATTCAATTTGGTAAATAACCTTTTTCTTCTTCTTCTTTTTTTCTTAAGGGAGAGAAATGTCTAGACCAGGCCGCCCTAGAGTCGTACCGTCTAGCACTCCACCCCAGGATGGAGTTTTTATGACTGCTCAACAGCTTCTTGATTTAGTGACAAATGCTCAAGCAGTTGGAGCTAACACGGAACCTACTCACCCAAAGTCGGGATTTGCACGCTTGTGCAGCGATTACACTAATTTGGGTGGGGATCCATTCAAATGTTCCGAAACTATTATTGAAGTACAGTCTTGGCTAAGGTCATGCGATCGAATCTTTTCTCGCATGAATCTTATTGACCTTCACCGAGTTCAGGTGGCCTCTAGTATGCTCCGAGAAAGAGCATTGGACTGGTACGAGCTTCTTATTTCTGAGATTAATGAAGCGGATCTCACCTGGGAGAAATTCCGAGAACGCTTCGAGTTAAAATTCGTACCAGAAGCAGAAACAGTGACATTGGCTCGACGATTTATAGACCTTGTTCAAGGTGAGTCATCGTGACTGATTACGTCGCCTCCTTCGAGTCGCTTTCCAAATATGGGATTGAATACATCAACACCCCTCTGAAGAAGAATCAGAGATTCGTCTATGGCTTAAACAAAAGTCTCAAGAAGCCATTACTTCTAAAATTAGAAGTTTCTTTCGACCAACTCGTTGATATCGCTCTTCGTCTTGAAGAGGCGGATAGGGAGGGTGATGTTGAAGTGGTGGGAGATAAACCAAACTTCAACAACAAAAAGAGGCCAAACAAATTTAAAGGTCATTATCCCAGTAAGAAAGGGAAGCAAGCAACCTCCGCGGCAAAGACTTCTTCCTTTGGTCGTGGGGAATGCTATAATTGTGGTTCGAAGGACCATTACGCGAACAAGTGTCCAAAGTCTCTTTCTTGTCGTTACTGCAAAGTTCCCGGTCATGTTATATCTTCATGCCCCAAGCTTCAGGGCAAGAATGAGGGAAAACTTAATGTTGCTCAAGCCCCTGGCAACACATCTCGTGGCCAAGGTATTTCTCATTCTATTCTAGATGGAATTATTTTATTTCGTGATCATCATATTCGAGTTCTTTTTGATACGGGCGCGTCCCATTCTTTTATATCAAAAGAACTTGTTGATACCTTTTCTTTGGATGTTTTGTGTTTAATGACTTCTTTGAGAATTGCGAATCTGGTTGGTGGATCCGCAACAATCAGTTTATTATGTAAAGATGTCGAGATTATTTTGTGTGATTTTTCTTTCCGAGCCGATTTGCATGTCATGCGTTATTTAGGCTTTGGAATGATTTTGGGAATGGATTGGCTTAACCGTTATGAAGCTCATATCCTATGTCCTGAGCGGACTATTTATCTTCGACATCCTCAATCTGTTAATCAGGTTTCTGTTATTCTTAAAGATTCAGATTCTGCTTTGGTTGCATCTTTATATTCTTTAAATCCTCGTGATGACGATGATGATGATGAGGGTGATATTATTTCTCTTATTCACGTCGTTTGTGAATTTTCCGACATATTCGAGCCCGTTTTAGGATTACCACCTAAGCGAGCAATTGAGTTCAGAATTAATCTTGTTCCTGGAGCTCAACCTATCACTCGTCCTCCTTATCGTATGTCCAATAAAGAAAACGAGGAGATGCGTAAACAATTATCTGAATTGGAAACGAAGCAATTTATTCGCTCTAGTTCCTCCCCTTGGGGAGCTTCGGCTATTTTTGTGAAGAAATCCGATGGTACACTTAGGCTTTGCGTTGACTACCGCAAGCTTAATGATCTTACTATCAAAAATAAATATCCTTTACCTCGGATTGATGATTTATTTGATCAACTTAGTGGTGCTAGAGTCTTTTCACAATTGGACTTGGCTATCGGTTTTCATCAGCTTCGTATTGCAGAGGATAGCATTCCTTTGACGTCGTTCCATACTCGGTATGGATCTTATGAATGGCTTGTTATGCCATTTGGGTTAACGAATGCCCCGGCCTATTTCGTTGCTTAATGAATCGAGTTTTTAAAGACTTTCTCGACCGGTTTGTTCTCATCTTTATCGATGATATTCTTGTGTATTCTAAAACCGAGGAGGAGCATGAAAAACATCTTCGGATTGTGTTGAAAACTCTTAGGAGTAATCAATTAAAGGCAAAATTTTCTAAATGCCACTTTTGGCAATCTCGTGTGAAGTTTCTCGGTCATATTATTTCCGAATCCGTAATTTCCATGGATCCTTCAAAGATTGAAGCGATTCAAGATTGGAAGAGACCGGAGAGTGTGACAGAGATTCGTAGTTTTCTCGGCTTGGCGGGCTATTACCGTCGTTTTATCAAAGACTTTTCTAAGATTGCCGTGCCTCTCACTAGCTTAACGAAGAAAGGTGTTAAATACATTTGGTCGGACAAATGTGAAGCTTCTTTTCAGAAATTAAAAGAACTTCTTTCTGATGCTCCTATTCTTGTTATTCCCGATGAGAATCAAGATTTCGTTGTTTATAACGATGCTAGTCGCATTGGTTTGGGTGCCGTTCTTATGCAAAAAGAACGTGTTATTGCTTATGCTTCTAGGCAATTAAAGCCTGCTGAGACTAGATATGCCACTCATGATTTAGAGCTCGCGGCTATTGTTTTTGCTCTTCGGATTTGGCGTCATTATCTTTAAGAGAGAAATTTGTTCTATATACCGATCATAAGTCCTTGAAGTATTTATTCTCTCAAAAGGAACTTAATTTGCGTCAACAGCGTTGGCTCGAATTTCTTGCACCATATGATCTTGATATTCTTTATACTCCCGGTAAGGGTAATCTTGTCGCCGATGCTCTTAGCCGTAAACAACAAGCTGTTGTTTCTATGATGATATCCGAATGGAACGATCTCGAGATCTTATCCACTTGTGAGATTCGAGAGCGTGTTCCCGATTTATGTTCATCTCTTGCTTTATGTAGCCTTGAGGCTCATCCTTCTCTTTTAGACCGCATTCTTGAAGCTCAAGGGTTAGATCCTGAATTGGCTCTTCTTGGCCAAAATATTAGGGATAAAATTGATATTGAAGGATTGAAAGACTTTGATATCGATTCTCGTGGCGGCATTCGAAAATTTGGTAGACTTGTCGTGCCAAATATTGGTGATCTTCGTAAAGATATTTTAGAAGATTCTCATCGTTCTAAATTTACCATTCATCCCGGTAGTAGTAAAATGTACGCGGATATGAAGCGACTTTATTATTGGGAGGGAATGAAACTCGATATTGCTAACTTTGTTAAGTGTTGCATGACTTGCCAACTCGTTAAGGCCGAACATCAAAGGCCCGGTGGGTTATTGCAACCTTTAGAAATTCCAATTTGGAAGTAGGACCAAATTTCCATGGATTTTATAGATGGCCTTCCTCGTTCTCGTTCGGGTCATGATAGCTTATGGGTGATCGTTGATAGACTTACTAAATCCGCCCATTTTATTCCCGTTCGGTCTAACCGAACCGTTCCTCTTTTGGCCAAACTCTTTATCAAAGAGATTGTTAAATTACATGGAGTTCCTACTTCTATAGTTAGTGATCGTGATCCATTGTTTACTAGTGGATTTTGGAAGAGTCTTCAAAAAGCTTTAGGAACGAAGCTTAATTTTAGCACCGCTTATCACCCCCAGTCCGATGGACAAACCGAGCGTGTTAATCAAACTCTTGAAGATCTTCTTCGTGCTTGTGTGCTTGATTTCGGTGGAAGTTGGGAAGATCATATTTCTCTTGTTGAATTTTCTTATAGTAATAGCTTCCAATCTAGTATTGGTATGGCACCTTTTGAGCCACTCTATGGAAGGCCATACTGATCTCCTTCTTGTTGGCTCGAGGCCGGTGAGAAGCTGGTTTTAGGTCCAGATTTTATTCGTGATTCCACAGAGAAAATTGAACTTATTCGACATAGGATGAAAGAAGCCCAGAGTAGACAAAAATCCTATGCCGATAACCGGAGAAGGAAATTAGAATTTTCTGTGGGAGATCTTGTGCTCATTCGTGTTTCACCTATGAAAGGTGTTGTACGTTTCAGTCGATCGGGAAAACTAGCGCCTCGATATATTGGGCCATTTCCTATCACCGAACGTATTGGTTCCATGGCTTATTGCCTTTTATTACCGACTCAGTTTTCTGCTATGCATGACGTGTTTCACGTTTCTCAACTTCGGAAATGTCTTCGAGATTCCGATTCTGTTCTTGAGCCCGGTGTTGTGGAAGAGATTGAAGTTTCGCCTAATTTAACTTATGAGCAACATCCTATTCGTATCATTGCTTCGGAAGTCAAACGACTTCGAAATAAAGATGTTCCGCTTGTTAAAGTTCAATGGTCTTCAAATCCTAAGGATTGTTCTTGGGAATCTAGAGAGTACATCGAGCGAACACATCCGGACTTACTTTCTCGTGCTCTTTGAGGTGAACTTCTTATTTCAAACTTCTTTTGTGTTGAATATGCTTTTATGGTTGTTACTATATATCTTCTTCTTGTAATATTGCGAGGACGCAATTTCTTTAAGGAGAGGAGTCTGTAACAACCCGCATATTTATCGATTTTATATTTAAATATTTTATTTAAATATTTCATCATTAGTCGGATTTTAGTCCGAAAAGCTACTTTTTGCATACGGTCGAATTAGGACTCGGGACCACTCCCATTGAGCTTAAAATGCCGTTTGCGACCTTTTTGAGTATAAGCTTCGATATGTTTGGAGAAAGTTGATTTTTGCTACTTTTCACTTTGGGTTTGGTTTGGGCTCAGCCCTATGCTAACTTATGCTCAAATCTGAGCCACTCTTCCCCACTCACCCTCATTCTCTTCTCATTTCAGTTTTTAGAGTATTAATGGTGGGAGAGATTGGAAATTAAAACTCCAAAACCCTAGTTTCTCTTGCAAATCAAATTCCTAGCTCCAAACTCAAGAAGAACCCATTGGTAAGCTTCTCTCCTTCTTCTCCAACTTATTCTCTTACCAATTTCAGAAATTCCTAAACCTAATTTCGGGAATGTTATTGTTTTGAGCTTAGATTCAAGCTCAATTGGGTTGTGTTGAAGAGAGGTTGATTCTCCATTTGCTTTCAAGCTTCTTCTTGTTTGATTTTGGTAAAAAGGTGGGATTTTTATCTCACATCTTTGTTTATAATTATCTTCGATTGTTAGGTATGAATTCCTAACACTTATTCTTGTGCAATTGATTTTGGTTTGGATTGATTTGGTGTATATTCCAATTTTTGGTGTTTTGGTCCAATTTATGAAAATCCTATTATGGATATTTGGACATTGATATTTGAGGCGTATCGAAGAGCCGTTTAGGCTGGGTTGTCGTTCGACGTAATTCCTTAGTCATCGCCATTTGCTCGTTCGATCGTTTCCGATATTCGTTTGGCCATTTTTGGCCTAGGTTTAGGGAATGCCCTGAACCATTCATTCAGACGTCTGAAACGTAATATTCAGACGTCTGAATATTGTTCTGGGAAGATTTCTATTCCCAGATTCAGACGTCTGAATATATGGTTTCAGACGTCTGAATTGGTTAATTTGGAACCAGAAAGGAAATAGGCTAAAATATGCCTATTTCAGACGTCTGAAACACTTGATTCGGAAGTCTGAATCGTGTTCTGGAAATTTTTATATTTCCAGATTCAGACGTCTGAACCACTTGTTTCAGACGTCTGAAACTGCTATATTTTGCATATTTGCCTATTCGTTTGAGAATTCCAATTTAAATCGATTCGTGATAATCCCATTTGTTGTTATCATCTATTATGACTTTGATGACTCTTTTTAGGGATTTTTGAATATCCATTTCGATGGATCCTTTATCGATTTCTTTGGATTTTATTCACGTCATCGTATGTGACTTTTGTGACTGATTGTTCTTACAATCTTCTTCGTGATTTGTCACTTTAAAAATATAAAGGTTTTCTATACTAGTAGTAAATATCAAAACTCTTTCCTCAAACGATTTCAATACTATTTTAATACCAAATTCGTTTATAAAACCGTTTTCCAATCTATTAGTATATACAAACCTTTACCTCACTCGTATGAGAAATCTAATTAAACGGCTTAGTAAAACAAGTGGTATGAAACGCTTGCGTTTACTTTGTCGGTTAATTCTTGGACTTGTTCGATTGAACCTCTTGTGACAATTTTCTAGTGGAGATCTACAATTTGTTCGTAATATTTAAGTTAAGCTAGTGGTTATGGGACATGATGCTAAGCTCATATATTTACTAGCTTACTGTAATCGACACTTCTTGTTGATCATGACGATCATCTTTGTGATTTAGACTAGCAATGTGCGATGTCTCTTTGTCTGCGAGGGAGACTAAACCCCGTTTTGTGAAGTTTCGACTCAATTTGGTGGGGTAGCAACCCATGGTCTTTGGGCCGTTTGTGGAGCTTCGGCTCAATTTGTGATGGTTAGCGACCATGGAATTAGCGTTCCGTTTGTGATACACGTGTTGGTGGGCTTTATGCTCCCGTTTGTGATAGGCCTTCCCCCCTTTGTGATTTCTGGATTTCTTGTGTAGATTCCTAGAATTTGTGTTTCACCAATTTTCGTGATTTCCATTGATAAGTTTTATCAATATTTGTGCATTGGTGAATTTGTGTGTCATTGACTTTAGTGATTTCTGGATTTCTTGTGTAGTCTTCTGGAATTTGTGTGTCATTGACTTTTGTGATTGACATTGATATTATCGTCAATATTTATGGTATGGTGAACGAAATAAGGAGTATGACTTTTCTTTGATTCTTGTGTAGATTTGGTGACATTGATTAATCTCTTGTTGATTATCAACTAAGTATATATATATATATATATATATATATCACAGCTTGGCATTGTGATTATTATGTGTTTAGTCATATCTCTTATTCTATATCGTTTCATCTGATATTTATAGTTAGACTGATCCGTTTATTATTTTCTTATTAAATAATACTCGGGTCAAACCGAGATGTTACAGGTGCTTCTGCTTGACTTCTCATCCGGGATTAACTCCTTGACTTTTGGGTTAACTACTTAGATTAGTAGTTATTTTGTTGTATACATTTGAGACATAGACTCCTTAATGCATACTTATTCTTTTGTGTAGTTCGTGTAACTATTCTTTTGTGATATTGTGGATCTTTTTAGACCACTACTTTGATGTACACTTTCTAGTGTAATATTCATATCTTATTCCGCCTTTGTGATATGAATTGTCTGTGACTGATTTGTGTATGCTTATTTCTATATTTGTTTTCCGAAGGATTTATATTGCCACCGTGTAGTAGCTTTGAGTTTGTGTCGGTATGTCGGATTTCCTCTTGAAATAGAATGCATGTTATATTATCTGACATATCAGTGCTCGCGCAAAGAAATTACACGAATGGTCGCTCCTCAACAGCCTTATTCTCCGTGCTAGTCGACAGCATTCACCGTAATGTTCTTGGCTAGCGTGGGTATAGAGGTGGGGCGTCACGGAATATTTCACGTTTAAATAAATTAAAGAAATTATTGAGTAAAATGTAATTTAAGGTTACTTAAATGATATTGAATCTAATAAGGGAGTATTTCAAGACTAAATAATAATGAGGTTAAATCGAGATCTATTTGAATCTGTTATATAGAATATTTAAATATTAAAGCTCCCTTGAACTATATTGGGATTTAAATGGTTTATGTTGAGATTCGGATCTGTATTTGAAATCAATGTAGTTGAATTTGTTATTTAGCAACTAAATTGAATTGAAATGAAAATATAGGTTGAACTAAATTTGAATTTATTATTTAGAAAACTAAATTGAATGAAAATTTAGATGAAACGTTGAATACTTAAAGTTTATAAATATATGGAAATATAAAAGGGTATTTGTGATTATAAATCCGAATTTGAGATCGATAAAATTTAAGTGGTTATTTTAGAAATTGAGTTGAATTTAAATTGATAAATTGATATTGAATTTAATTTGAATGGGAAGGTCGGGTTGATGTTAGAACATTTTGTTAAGTTAAGGAAATTGAAAATACTTTACTGTATAAATTATTTAATATATATAAATACTATTTTGGGAAATATAGAGATATTTGAAGTGAAAATGAGATTTGGTTTTGAAGTATAAATTAAGCTGAAATGACCACGGTGTTATAGTGTATATTTCTACCTTGTAGAAAGTTCCATGGACCCTTAGAGGATGGTTATCCCAAGCATCCTTTAAGTTATTTGTATTTCAATTGATATTTCACTTGAGTTGGATTTATTGGTATAAGAATGTTAATCCTGACTCGAGTGTTTTGTGTTTTGCTTTACGCTCGGGTCAGACTGAGTGATATAGCATTTGAGACTCACCTTTGGAGTTCGGAGCTTCGTTTGGAAATCCAACTATCGATTCAGATTCCAGCCTTTCCAGTTGATTGGTTCAGAGAAGTCATCTATTGCATTGGAGACTTTACTGCATTTGAACTATTCGGTTGTATTTTTCTAACTCTGATATATATAGTAGCTTCATGAACTACGAGTCTTTATCTATTTCGTTGCACTATATTACTCTGTGATCTGTGATTGATTTATTTAATGTATATTTTAAGTTTTTCCAAATTTAAATTAACAATTCGGTATCTTGAATTATTCAAGTCGGATATCTATGGTTTTATTGTCGATTTGAATGGTCCAAAATAACGGGTCGTTACACAGGGTCTAGAACAGGTTCCCCCAGTCGGTACTCGATGGATGATGTAATATAGCTACTCATATTAAAGGGGCATGCCAGCTCTGATTCGTATTAGTCGATAGGTTCGACCTCGATACGTTCTTCTAGAGGTATACTTTGGTAGGCGGTAATGCAGTAGCCTTGTCATGGATGGAAACCCATCTCCAATACGTTACTTTATGGACTTATTTGTGCCAAACTATGTTGAAGTGTGTGATGCAAGCATTTCAGCTATTTTATATATTTATTTCTTCCTTATTATAATATCAAAGGATTTTCTAATAAAATCTTTTGGTTATCGTAAGGTAAAACCCGTCCGTGTTTTTGTATGGCATGATCTTATGAAATACCTTTATTTCAAAAGGTTTTATAACATTAAGTAATCCATTTGATTCTGTTTCTCACACTGGTTTTGCCAAACTGACCTGGGCATTGTTTTCCTATAATGCTTGGGTCAGCCTGAGTATATTTTCTAGATTTAGCTCGACACTTTGGAGCTTTCAAGAGACGAGCTGGATGCCTCCAAGATGTACTTCTGTATTTTTATTTTATCTTCTGTTTTTTGATCTTGTTTTATTTATTAGCAATTCTAAGGACATATTGTTATAACTGTCCAGGGCTAATGATAGGATGATTGTACTTTGATTGATGTATGTATATTAAAGTTTATTTTTTATTTTGTAAATATCATTTGTATATTATATGTTATTCATCACGTTTTTGCGAGATTCTACTTTGTCTTTCTTTCTTTCACCCTAATGATCTGTCTTTCCGGCACTTAGATGATCGGCACATGAATACCTTGGATGTATTTCTGTCGACTTCTAAAGATCGAGAAGGCGAGTCGTTACATAAATGATAGTTCTTCCAAAGTATCTTTTAACATATCCCCGATATCATCTTTGTCAACAAAAATAATTGAGTTTACATATTAGGAGGATTAGTCTTCATATCATCCTTAACATGTTTTATGAATGTCCTCATTTGATGAACCTTACTTCCTAACTATAACGTCCTACCTTTTCACTTGCTTTAAATCGACGATAAACCAAACACGTTAGACTTAAACCATACAGAAGGGCGGTAAATAAGAAAAAGCAGAGAAGGAAAAATAAACAAAATAGAATCTTGTAGCGGAACGATAAAATATAATAATCAAATATACAGTGCATGAAGCTGTTTAAAAAATATTCGATTATTCTAGTAAAATATATATCAGAGTTACACATACCAAAGAATAATAACAATGCAGTGGAACAATGTGATGCAGTGGAACACTATAGTAAATAATAGTAATAATAAAATCTTCCTCTTCGTCCTCCAGAAATAAGGCCTTCAATTCCTGAAATGCTCAGGCTGACCCGAGCGAATTGAAAAGACAAACACTCGAGTCAGAACTAAAAGATCTTATGTAAGTTAAATCAACAGTAAATAATATGAGTGGAACATCGTCAGAGATGTTTACGGGATTTGACATCTCCTACCCAGTGTCAACGTGAGTGCAGTAACTCAAGAGATGCTTGGAATTCACGTCTCCTAAGGATTCGTTAAACTATTTAATATGTAGTAATATTTCTCTATTATAATAATGTCTATAGTTAAATAAACTTACTTTTAAATAGCGTTAAGGGGTTACCGATATAGCCCTTACCACATAATAGTCCCAGTAGTCCATCCAGTATCAGCGCATCTCCAAATGGGAGACTACACTAAATACTCCACGGGCTACGGGAGAAAAACCAAACTCGTACAAGGCGCGCTAGGGTAGGTGACACGGTACAACTAGGCAATGCCAGGGTAGATATACCAATTACGCATCTGGGCTGGTGGTAGCGCGTAGCAGCTACTACCGTCCACCTCGAACAACACCCCCAAAATCAAAAAATCAAAAGTGGCCACTGAATCTATCCAAAAGTCAAAGTATAATATCGAAGGGGTGCGTCCGATCAGAGGAATGACCTCATTGGCCCAAGAAACCCTCCTGTTTTAGCCACCTTATGCCAACTCACGAGAGTTGGGTCCACGTATATACCTCAAAGGAAACGCCGCCACCATCCTACTTCATTCTAGAATCTCCACCGCGTACACGATTGTTAAAGTGGTTTTCGGAGTTGGCAGAGAGTATGACAACTTCCGATCCCGGTCTCCTCAACAACCAAACATTATTATAACACCACGGTCATTTCAAAATAATTTATACTTCAAAACCAGAATATGATATCCATTTCAAAATAATTTGTACTTCAAAAACCCAAATCAATATGATATCGTTTTTATTTCGAAATATATCTTTTTCCAAAATCATAGTACTTTCAAATCTATATACCTTGAACCCCATAGCTTTGAAACATAACTTCTAATACTTAAATGGTTTAAATATTAAATTACTTTATATAATAAAATAGCTCCTTTAATTTCAAAAATAAATTCCAAATACCGATTTGAACCTCCAAATAAACCATTTCCATTCATATATTTCAAAGCTTTAGATATTCCACCATTTAAAAATTACTTCTTTGATAATTCCATTTCTATTAAGTTCAATTACTATTATTTCGATTTGAAACGTTCATTTAAGTAAAACCTTTAACTTCAAATAACTGGATATTCATAAATTTTGGTTAACTTGATATATTCATTTAAATCAACTTGATATTTATTTAAATCACTCTACACCAAATTAAGTTATAAGAATCATACCCTTTAAAATCTCAATTTTATTTAAATTTCGAATCCAATTTATTCTAGTATAGTTCTTAAATAATTCAAGTCAAACCAATTTCATATTTATCTTCCAATTTAATTTTTATTTAAGTCATTGAAACTCCATATGTACAATATCTTAAACAGGTACTTAACCATATAATATAAACCAATCAAATTCCATTATTAAACTTATTTTTATTAAACAAACTTATACATAGCTTAAATTCAAGAATTTATCTATATATATATATAATTAATATTTATATAATATCAAAAATTAATATTTATTAAACCGTATATTTCTTCCCACCATAGAAAATCGTTTCATAATATTTTTATACATAGACCACGGTGTTTGTATAAAATTTTCTACCCTATGGACAAGTGATACAGATACTTATCATTTCAATCCGTAATTTAAAATAAAAATACGGTTATATATCATTTCAAACCGCAATCCCAAATGAAATAAAGTGCATGACAAATTTGCAGTTTAAAACAATATGAAACACATCATCCATTCATCCAATAACAATTATCAACCATTTATTACAATCATCATCCAATTTAAACAATAACATCAATATAGAGCATATAATAAATACAGGTAATTACTGACAGTTTTATTCAATAATAAAATAAACAATCTATCTAACTGGCAGTTTATATGCAGTAATAAATTAAATAAATTTTAATCTAGTAAATTAAATTCAACTGAGATGATGATTAAAATATGCTAAACAATCATAGATAAATTTTAAATCACATCAAAAATTAATTTAACAAACATAAGATATCTTAGAAGTTGTGAGTGGGTTAAAACACTCACCTTTTGAATTTAAATTAAATTTAAAACCAAAAATTGGATAATCTCAGAATCCATCCAAACTAGTGCCAAATTTTTCGTAATTCCAATACGAACCTAGCGGAGAAAACAGCGCGTCAATTCGATCTCGTATGTAAAAGTTATTAAGGTAAGAAAAATTGAAATTTGAAATTAAAAAAATAAATAATATTACACGTACACGTCACCTTTAATTCCATCTCCAGAAAATCGAGCGCGACCCGATACTTAACCCTAGCTGCCATCGTTCATCACCGAACAAACGCCGAAATCCACGCCAACGGCCAGATCCAAAACCACCACCCGACTCTCCATCTTCGGCCGCCGTTATGGCCAGCGCGCGCACGCCCCTGGGCGCTTACGGCCGTGCCGTTGCCGCACGTTTCAAACACTGCCCTTTATGATTCTGGCATCTCCGAGGCTAAAGAAGACCATGGATGAACTCGGTTTGACCCCATCCACGCGACTGTACCATCTGATCGTCGCCTTGTCGCAGATCCGCCGTTGAAAACGACAACTACGTAAGAACGGCTGAAACTATTTCGGGAAAGTCCAGAAAAACCGTGATCCAAATCGAAAAACCAATCATGGATTTGGGATGCGCTCCTCGAGTGCTTCGATACATAATTTTTCTGAATTTTTTTGAGGAGTTTGAAATTTCACTTTGATTTTAGAATTGCAATTGATATTAGGTGTTTGTCTACCATTGAACTGAGGAGGTGAAAGAAATTGTCCGCACACACAAATGAGAATGAGGCAAATTATGATTTATAACAGAGTATCTATAGACAAGGTTGAAAAAGAATAGATGGATCAGGTTGGTATACGCGTTAAACAATAAAGTGGCCCAAAAAGCCCGTTCTGACTCCGGAACGAAATTGGGTCAAACGTATATCAAAATAGATGTTTTAAAATATTTTAAACGCAATGGAAAAGGTTTCAACTCCAAATTCCATCATATGAAAAAGTTATGCTAAAATCAATATTTTTCAAATTGATTTCAATTGATTTCAATTTTATTGATTTCAAGACGTTTCGAGTCCGTACGATCAAACGACAAGTCTGATCGCTACGAAACTTGAAATCCTACAATAATTCACTGATACAGATCCGATGAAACTGGTTCGTCGAAATCCAAGTCAGTAGTCAAAATGAATATTTTTATATTAATTAAATAAATTGATATTAAATGAATTAAATCACTATTTAAATTCAAATCCTATAATTCATAAATTTTATCACCTTGTATTTCTTATTAATTTATAATTCTTTAAAACCAATTCCCATCTCAATTTAAAGTAAATTAATTCACCAATTATAGTATTTATTTCATTTACTCAAAATAATCCCTTTATTATAAATTGAATCCAATTAATTTTAAATAAATTCCAATTAAACTAATTAGATTCAATTCCAACCCTTTAGTTAAGTCTATTATTACTTTGTAACGCAGTTAACACTTGTCTCACATTTCATTCCATTTAATATTCAAATTTCCAGCTTCCCTTTGTATTAATTATTATTTCCAAATATATTGAAGTTGTCAAATATATACATTTGTTAAAATTAGAACCTCAATTCATTCATTCAATAGGTTTCATTCCTTTGTATTAACTTAGGAATAAAATATGCATTTCCGTTGCTTTATTAGATTTACACTTTACAATTACAGTTCTCACCCACATTAATGAGACACTAATTTTTATTTAAATGTAATTGTTTTCCAATTAATTTGGTAGACTAGATATATTTTGGTAATTTATGATGATTATTACCATAGCCTTAAAATTTCACTTAGGCTTATCATTTCAATTATTTATTATAATTACTTACATCCTATGAATTTATTCTATTACCATAAATCATACATTAATTCATATATTCATAAAATACTTACCTTTATTTATTTATAATAAAATCTCATTCCCACATATAACAGTTACAACAAATTAATAGGACAATTAAATTGTAACTTACGACCGTTACTATTACTTTGATTCACATTATTTACAATTAATATTCTTAATAAAATTTATTTACTTGGACTCACGCTTTCTATTACACCAATTACTACCTTATAATTAAAATCACGTTTCCTCTTTAATTTACATTCACACTTTCCGTTATTATATTAATTATCATTAAGTACATTTGATTTTCTTTATTTGTAATTGGTAAATTAACTAGTAACAACCATTTGTCACCATTATACCCTTTATAATACTTGTATGTTCATTCTTCCTAACCAATCACCATCTATTATATTATTACTTTACAAATTTAAATAAATTCATTAGTTGTCATTTCATTCAACCTATTAATTATTAACCTAAATTAGCACTGTTACGTTTTAATTTACTTATTGGCTTGCAACAAGTGCTACCATTAGTTCATACACTTATTCATCCCATTTCCATTCATTATACATTATTTTATTAGTAAGTCAACATTTTAAATTATTAATTTACCTTTTTATATCCCATTATAAATTAATGCACCCATTAATTAAGAATTTAAATAAAATTAATCATTTCATCTTGGTAACATTCTTTTATTACAATAAGAATATAATTAACAACTAATTACATTTATACTGTTACATTCAAGTTATTAAAGTTTACTTACCAATCTTATCCAAGTTATTATTTCCATTAATAATTCACTAAATTTTTATTTCCTTCAATATTAAATTTCAAAATCTTATTAAATTAACAATTTTAATTATTGAAAATTTGCGGGTCATTACACTAACTGAAGTTGGTTTTCCCAAGATTAGATGGATTTGACTTCTTTTCCATATTAACCTTGTCGATAACAAATGAATTTTCCTTGCTAGCTTCTTTCAAATTCCCAAGTGTCATGTTTGACTTCTTTGACTTTGGAATCCCCTTCAAATAACCAACATTATCTTCTTAATTTTCTTCTTATTTCTTTTATTTTTCCATCATTAATAGTTTGGTGAGAATAAAAATAATAATAGCGTCAAAGGCCATGCCTTCGAAATTATAGAGACTTATGGTTTCTCTAAAATAATAACTAATGTATTTCCAAGTGTAAAATAATCAAATTATACATCCACTCATATTTTTTCAAAATATTGATTAATTATGCCTAGGTCAAGAACAAAATATAATATGGTCCTAGAAAAAAATACATTCATTTACCTTTAGCGTCTGAAGTATACTTTGACTATGGTCAATCATATGACAAATGATCGTGTTATTAGATATAAGTTGAACCATTCGAGCTGAAAACTAATCAAGGGAGGATCATCCCCTTCTAATGGAAGGTTAGTATAATTGTAATTGGTAGTGCACTTTAAGTGAAAGTCTTCAACCAAAGCAGAGTAGGTTAATCGATATATGTTATTGTAACGACCTAAAATTTCAGTCATTTGAAATTGGGATATTTAATTGATTTTAAATATTCACAAGTTAATTTTATAAGTTGAATAATTTATATTTCAAATACAAGGATTTAATTAGATAATTAAATTATTAAATTAATATTTAAAATTGCAGAAATAATTTGATTTTGGATTTATTGTGAATAAAATTGATTTACAAAGTTGATGTAAAATTCTATTTGAACCAGAGTGATGAGAACTTCTAAAATTGAATTAAAAGTGAATTTCTAGAAATTGAATATCTTAATATTTAATTAACATGTAAAAATTGTCATTTTTCATACAGCCTTGAATTTCGATGAAACTAGTTTCATCGGATCCGTAATGTTATATTATTGTAGGATTTCAAATTTCGTGTCAATCGGATTTACGGTTTAGTTGTGGCAAGCTGAAACGTGTAGAAATTTGTTTAAGTAAATTTTAATTTAAAATACGTCGATTCGAAAACCAATCTTCCAAATATGGTCAAATCGGCTCTCGATATATATTCCATTGTGTTCAGAATAGGGGTAAAACATTATAAACGTCATGAGCATATCGTTTGGAGTTTGAAATTTTTTTAGATGAATAGTGCGCTAAAATTTTCTATAAAATGCCACAATATTTTTTAATTTTCACTCAAACCCTAGCCCTAGGGTAACGGCCGCCATTTTCACTTTCAATGGTCGAAATCATTCAATTCTTCTCCCTTCGATCTCTCTCAATCCGTGAACAGTTAACAAAAACCTCCAACTACAAAATGGTAGAGCTTTATGAGGTCCCCGTATCCATATAGTGACGATCATCAATGGAGCATTATAGAGGCTAAATTTTGGCCAAGTATGTCACTGTTCACACACGATTTTTGATGCAATGGTGAAGTTGAGTGGGCCGATTCTGGTCGAAGTGACGTGGTGGTTAGGCGCTTCGAACGTTGGTCCTGGATCATCGTCAAGTGACGAGGTGGTGGTGCGATATTCAAATGATAAAGGCGGCTATGGGTTTCTCGCGTGAACGAATAGAATGCGGGAGAAGAAGTATTTGTAACAACCCAAAATTTTAGTGATTTTATTTATTAAATTAATTGAATTTTTTGAAATTTTAATTTATTTCCTCTGTTCACCAATATTAAATCTTTATATATATTTGTTTTAATTTATTTCCTTTGTTCACCAGCATTCAATCTTTTAATATATTTGCTTTAATTTATTTCCTTTGTTCACCAGCATTCAATCTTTATACATATTTGATTTATTTTATTTCCCCTGTTCACCAGCATTCAATCTTTATACATATTTTAATTTATTTCCACTGTTCACCAGCATTCAATCTTTAAATATATTTGTTCTAATTTATTTCCTCTATTCACTAGCATTCAATCTTTATACATATTTGTTTTAATTTATTTCCTCTGTTCACCAGCATTTAATCTTTAAATATATTTGTTTTAATTTATTTCCTTAGTTCACCGGCATTCAATCTTTAAATATATTTGTTTTAATTTATTTCCTCTATTCACCAGCATTCAATCTTTGTACATATTTTTTTTAATTTATTTCCTCTATTCACCAGCATTTAATCTTTATACATATTTTAATTTATTTCCTCTGTTCACCAGCATTCAGTCTTTAAATATATTTGTTCTAATTTATTTCCTCTGTTCACCAGCATTCAATCTTTAAATATATTTGTTTGAATTTATTTCCTCTGTTCACCAGCATTCAGTCTTTAAATATATTTGTTTTAATTTATTTCGTCTATTCACCAGCATTCAATCTTTATACATATTTGTTTTAATTTATTTCCTCTGTTCACCAGCATTCAATCTTTATACATATTTTAATTTATTTCCTCTATTTAGCAGCATTCAATCTAAATACATATTTGTTTTAATTTATTTCCTCCGTTCACCAGCATTCAATCTTTATACATATTTTTTTAATTTATTTCCTCTGTTCACCAGCATTCAATCTTTACATATATTTGTTTTAATTTATTTACTCTTTTCATCGGCATTCAATCTTTATACATATTAGTTTTAATTTATTTCCTCTGTTCAACGGCATTCAACCTTTATATATATTTGTTTTAATTTATTTCCTCTGTTCACCAGCATTCAATCTTTCAGAAAAAATAAGAAAAAGGCATATATATATTGCCAATGATAAGCATATCTCTCCTCCTTCTTTTCATTCTCTGGAAAAACTCTTCCCCTCATTCCTCTTTGATTCACGCCTTCACCCGCATGCTCGACCACCCACAACCGTTTCCTCTCTTCTTTCATTCTTTATACGTAAGTATTTATTTATATATTATATGTATTTCTTATACTTGCAGCTTTATATATATTCAAGCATACGAAAGGATTGTTAAAACATAGATTTATATGTATATTTTATTTTATACGAGATTTCGAGTATCCTGGTGAGTTGGTTTTAGAGCGTATATATATAATCTGCTTGGTTATTTTTAAGTTTTTATTAATAATTATGAAATAGATTTTCGTAACCCATATTTATTATTCGGTCTGTATATATGATTTCTGCATATTTGGATAAGTTTATGTTGTACAAATTATTATATACATATATATATATATATATATATATATATATATATGAGTTGTTTGTGATAGGTATATGCAGGCTATATGGTTTCTACATATAAAATATATAGCTTTTATAGTATTATTATATATTTTTGGCAGAGTATATATTTATACAAAATATGTTTTGTTAACATCTTGGTATGTTATGTTTATAAAATATGTTATGATGTAAAAAATGATTTTTGGTATAAATGATTTATGTCAGTTTTTCAATGTAAAATGTTAGTAATATATGAGTTTGACAGTGTATATATGTTAGTAGAAATGACATTTTGTGTATATATAAAGTGTACATAAGTTTGATCTGTTATTTTGATATGTTATTCTTTAATATGTTTGTTTATATCAAGGTACAAATGCTAGTTTCTATATTTTATATACTATGTACAGTATTGTATATACATAGATTTTAATATGTACATGTTTTAAAATTTGTTTGATTTGCATAGAATGGCTATATAGGTTGTTTACGTATTTGATTATAAGTATATATATTCATTTATTTCAATTTATACTACGCAGATATGTGTCTTATATGTGGTTTTATTTAAAAACAAAGATTTTGAAATACATATATGTGTGTGTGTATATATATATTTAATTTTGTATAACAACCCTGTTTTTATTACCGTCGAAAAAAATAAATTAAATAGAAATTTTAAATTGAGATTTGAAAAAAAAATGCAAATGATTTTCAAAGTCAGTTGAACTCATCTAAGTGGTGCACGTTGGAAATGAAATGCATTTGCCTTTCACGTGTATTAGAAGAATAGGTCCTATTTAAAACAAGAGTTGAACAATTTGCTGTCACCCATAATTTTGTAAAGCAAAAGGTTGAACACTTTGGTGCCTCATCATTTATATGCAAGCTTTTTCCTTTTTCTGGTACACGTATCACCTTAAATGCAAGTGTACAATTCTTGCTAGCACACCCCTTTGCTTTGACTTGTTCATAATTTGGAAAAAAAATAGTAGCACTTCATCATTCTTTTGTTCCATCTTTCTAGTAGCTCTGTGTAAAAGCATTAATGGCAGTGCAAAATTTTTTTCCTCCAATTTGATTTTTGTTTGCATCAGAGAATTTGGGCGTAAGAGGTAAAGTTTCTATAGGTTCTAAAGCTTGAATCTTGGTTGCTAGTTGTTTCTGAAACCAAATTAGAGGTGAGTGCAAACTCACACTTCTAATTAAAACTATGGTTGCAAATTTTTGTGAGTTAAGTTGTTTACGTTTTGTATGCAATATTTTGGGTTCTGGAAATTTTTGAGTGTACTATTTTTTTATGCATTTCATTATTTCATACTGTGCGTGTAAAATTATAGTGCGCAGGCATCACTTATGTGATGTCCCGGAAATTTAGGCAATAATTATTTAATAATTTCTTTAATAATTATTTTAAAATGTGAAATATTGATTTAATAATTTAATTCAAACAGAAATTCTCTTTTGAAAATATATAATTATTTAGTTTGTTTAATGATATTCTTTTCAAATGTTAAAAATATTTAAGTAATAAATTTATCTTTCTAAACAAATTTAAAAATATTTTATTTATAATGTATAAATGTTTATACATTGTAAATAGAAGATTTGGTTTTAATTTTAATTTATATTTAATAAAGGATATTTTCTAATTATTATATGAATATATAAATTGTAAATTGATTTAAATTAGTATTGTAACTTTTCAAAAAGTTTGTTTTAAAAATCTTTCTTATATTTTCATAGAAATGTAAGTAAGTATTTATTTGTTTATAAGAATAAATATAGTTTAAATTTCATTTTATAATAAAAGTTTGTTTTGTTTATTTTAAAATTGTTTTTCTTTTGAAATAAGATTTAATTCATTCTTGTTTAAGTATAACATTTGATTTAAAACTCCTGAATAAGATAAACTCAACATGTTTCTTCTTTTAAAAAAATCTTTTTTTTTGAAATTTAAAGAATAATATTTTAAAAATAATTAAACAAACATTAAAATGTAAGTGTATAGTTTTATAAAGAAGTGTATATGTATTTATTTATAGGCTAATGTTAATAAATCATTTGAATCTTGCTAAAAATAAATTTGAAATGGTTTAAAATAAATTCAAATACATTTAGTAAATTTAGAATTCTCTTTTAATAATTGAATTGCATATGTGTTAGCTTTTTAAAACATTAAGTGAACACTTGTAAATTTATCTACACCTAAAGATAACAAGTGGCAAACCAATTTATTCTTGGATTTCATTCTTTTAAATAAACAAATGTTTTTCTTTGCTCAAACCTTTTTCTCAAATGAAACCCAAAATCAGATTTGAGCAAAATCAAAACTCAAAACAAATGCATGTTAAAAATCTACATTCATCTTCAAATCTGCAAATCAATTTATACAAACAAACTTCAAATCTGCAAATTCAATTCTGCAAAAATGAAATCTGTTCAATCTTCAAAACTGTAATCTGCTAAAGTACAATTCAACTCCAAATCTAAGCAAACAAGAACAAGGTCAGCTGCAGTTTTAAAGATCAATCAACAAGCAACTTCAACTTGCTAATGGCATTCAGGTTCATCATGCATTTCAAAAACAGTTCCAGGAAATTGGAATCTGCACCTAAAATTGTTTCTGCATCTTCTAATTAAATGGTGAGTAAGCTTCTTTATTTAAAAACAGTTTAAAAACCTGAGATGAAATCTGTTGCGTATGTAGAAATATAGTGTTAATGCATGCTTAATTTTAGTGTGTGAATATAAGTATGGCATGACTGTAAAATTCTATCTGCTTTGAAACTGGTATGTAAACAATTTATATAAAAGCTTTAGCTTGATTTTTCTTGCTGCATATGATTGATATATGAATTATAGTTATGATAGTTGCCTGCCTGTAAATAATGCCCTTCTGTTTATAAATATAAATCAGTTAAGAAGCATGTTTGTATATATTAATAAGTATCCTCTGTTTGTTTTACAGTTAAGAATTTATCTTCTCTTCCTTAAACCTTTTACAGTTTATATTATTTAGACAAAGCATGCTTGGATTATCAAGATTTAAGTTCTAAATCAAGTATATTATGTTTAAATCTTTATTTATTTGAATGTTTCAGTTAGAATTTATGTGAAACAAAGTATGGTTGTTTAGTATAAACTTGGGTTTAGTAAAAGCATGTTTAGTTAATAAGTTAAATCTAAAATCTGTTACATCTGGAATAATTGTAGCAGTAAGTATTTTCAAATAAAATCAGGATATTAACATCATAAACTATTTAAAACAAGATTATAACATTGATGTATGTTAGAAAACAGAAAGTATAAAACAAATTTCATTTTTTTTATGAACTGTAGTACAAGAATTCTGTTTTGAAACAGAACTAGGAATTTAGGAAATTTTCTGTTAAGCTAGTGGATTTTAGGTGTTTAGATGCTTCATGTTAGTGGAGTATTGAGGTGAGAATGGTGGAAATTTGGTTATAAATGATCAGAGAAAGAGAGGAGTCGGGAATTGAGTTTTTTTCCAGGTTTCAAAACCCTGTTTAAAGTGTGCAGTTCTTAGTTTATTCCCATCTTGTCTGTTGCATCGAGTTATTTGAGGCTTTGGGAATTTGTAAAGGAGGTGTAAAGAAAGCTATGGCCAAGGTCGTGTTGATGATGGTGGCTGGAGGTGGTATTTCTGGGTGTTGATAGGTTTTGTCTTGGTTGCAGAGTTGAACTCAGGTGAACTGTATTGGTAGTGTGCAGGGTTTTAGACTCGGAGATGACTTCGGGTAGTTTTGATTATGACTCGAAGTAAGGGGTTGGGAAACTCGAAGTAAAAGAGGGGGTTGCTCGGGTATAGGTTTACAGAGTTAAAAACCTGTACTTTGCAGTTTTAAAATGTTGAATGGAATTTAATTTAGTGCAGGAGTTTGATTCAAGTATAACTTGAATCTGAATTCAAATGCAGTTTTGAGTTCAAAGGTTTTAAAAAAAACGAAAATATTAAATTTAAACAAGATTTAAATTTGGTTTTAAATCAATATTAAAAACAGTTGAAGGTTTTAAACCAGAGAATTTTGCAGTTTTAATTTTTGAATGAATTCATATTTTTAAAGCTGGATTTTGATTCAAGTGGAAGTTGAAAACTGAATTCAAATATAAGTTTGAAATTCAAAGTTTTTAAGGAAATGAATCTTAAATTTAAACAAGATTTAATCTGGTTTTAAATCAAGTATAAAACAGTTTCAGGTTTGTTTTAAAACCAGATTTTTGTTTCAAAACAGTTTTGTAAGTTTTAATTTTTGAACAAATTTAAAATGTTTAAGCAAAATTTAAAATTGTTTTGAAATTAAGTTAAGAACAGTTTCAAGTTTACTTTGGAATCCAGTTTTGATTTCAAAGCAGTTTTGATCCAGTTTTGAACATATTCAAATGTGTAAAAAAATAGATTTGAAAATAGAATTTGATTTCAAATAAGATTTAAAACTTGGAAGAATTTAGTTCCTTTAGTATTTGAATTAAAATATGAAGTGTTAGTTTTAAATTTGAAAGTTGAAATAATCAATTTATTTTCAAAGCTTGATTTAATTTAATCAAGTAAATTTATTTTAAACTTCTCTTTTATATTTAAGTAATGAATGTTCTTTAAACATTCATTTTATTGTAAGGTTTATAATTATTTAATTTAGATTAATGTTTTTAATAGTTAACATTTTAAATATTAAATTTTTAATGAATTGGAATTTGAATTTATTTAGAAATGTATTGTTTTAATACATTTTGAATGTAAATGAGTCATTTGATAAATAATTGGATTATTTTGAAAAAAATATTTAAGATAATTAAGGATTTACTTAATTATTTGATTTTAAATAATGATTTAGATTAATATTAATTAGAAATGATTCATTAATAATTAATCTAATTTAAATTTTCTTAAGTATGTAATTATTGAAAGGTTGTTAATTAATAAATGGTGATAATTATCTAAGGATAATTTAGTAATTAATTAATGTAATTAATTTTGATAATTAACTAGATTAATTAATTGAATCTAATTATAATTTGTTAGGTATAATTAATTGTTAAAGTAATTAAGGAATTAATTACTTATTGTAATTAATTTTGGTATGTAATTTATTTAAGTTAATTAATTTAGTTTAATTAATTTAAATAAATCATCTAATGATTTTTATGAGAATAATTACTTAGTTAATGATGCAGGATTACTTTGTGAAGTAATGAGTGATAAATTACTGGAATGTAATTAGTAATTTGGATAATTACTTTTGTAATTAATTAAGGAATTATGTAATGATTAATTATAGGTTAATTAATTTATTAATGAGTAATTAAAGATAGTTAATTACTAAATTGGATATTAATCAAGGTGATTAATAATTAGATTAATTTCTAAATGTAATTAATTTTAATTAAGTAATTTATTTAAATATTAGAGATCATTAATTATTTTAATTAATGATGTAATTAAGCATTGTTTGATTAAGTAATAATTAAATTAAGTGATTAATTAATGGTAATTAATTAAGGATAAATATAGTTAATTATAATTAATTAATAAATGAGTAATTAAATGTTAATTACTTATGATTAAGGTTAATTAAATTATAAAATTAATTAAAGACTAATTACTTATTGTAATTAGTGAATGATTAATCAAAGTTGTTTAATCAAGTTAAATACTTAGTGGATAATTAATTAATGGATATTAAGCAGGATTTAAATGAGTAATTAATTTAATTTATTTTAAATTAATTAGAGATGGTTGTAATTAATTTAATTCATTTTAAATTAATTATAATTGTTGGTTAGTAAATCATTGCTTATGGATGTTATTGATTGAATGTTTGTGATCTCAGTAATGAGATTAGTTGTATCTGTCTGATATGGATGATTGTTTAAGTATGATGGTTTGTGATGGATTATTTGGTTGTGATGATTATCTGTTTATGGATGATACAGATTATCTATTTATAATATGAATGTGATTATCTATTGTGATATGTAGCTTATCTATCTATGTGAATTAGATAATAATAAAATGAGTTAATTACTTAAAACCCTTAAGTACAACTTGGACATTAAGATGGAGTTTGGTTTCGATGAGACCGGGATCGGGTTTCCATATTTGGATATCCGAAAACCACATCGATCCAAATTAAACGTTAGGTCGTTAATCCAAAGTGGAGCAAGTGAAGACTCGAGGTGTAAGAGCTATACGTCAGTATAACTCTATGGGTGATTCCGTAATGAGTTGACGGAATAGTGCTTATAGATTCGAGATGGCGATTTAGAGTGCAAGGATTATCGTCGTTAACTCTGAGGGTGATTCCAATATGAATGTAACGAGATAACGCATTCGGTTTCGTTCGAACCCGGAACAAACTTGTATGGATTGAATGCTTTCAGAACATCGTCAGGTGGACGATGAGCATTCTAAGATGGATATGTCCTATAAAGGTAATCGTAGCCTCAAGCCTCATCAACCGGGAATGGCTAAAATAGGGGAGGTGCAGCAAAGCTTCGTGGGTAGCCCCCACTGGAGAGAAAGATTTATCCCTGTCTAGAGGTCCCTTTATATTCGGCTGCGTGGCAGTTGGTGACGACCAATCTGCAGGGTGGTCTTGTTCGGAGCTGTTCAGTAAGGAACGGGTCCGGCTTTGTGTTGCAGGGGAGTGGGAGTACTCCTCGGTGCGGTGATCTAGGCTACGTACCGTGACGAGCGGTACCCCAGTAGCCCTGCCATTGATGGAAACCCATTCTTCCTACGAGACCCTACGGTTTTGATTGTATTGCCCACTTTTGTGGCTAGTAGCTGGAATTTAATCATGTAACAATTTCGGCTATTTCATATTTACTTGAAAACCCTAGACACTATTATAATATCACTGGATTTCCTATCAAATATTTTGGTTAGCGTAAGGTAAAAACTTTTCCATGTTTATGTGTGGGAAGTCTTACGTGATACCTTTTGTTTTCAAAGGATTTTCTAAAGTTAAGCAACTATTATACCCGTTTACTCACACCAGACCCCTGTCTGACCTGAGTGTTTATTTTCTGTTTTATTAAACTCTTGGGTACTCATATTATGTATGAGTAGTCAAGTGTTTCAGGATTGCTTTGACGAGTTCTGGAGGAGATAATGGAGCAGGAGGCTTCAGCGTGTAGATATATTTAGTGTTCCGCTGTGTTTGAGTTGAGTCTGTTCTCTCTGATGTATTTGAATTGTAATTGCTAGATAGATGTTTATAATTTTCTAGTTTGTGTTGTATTAGCTGTATTACTCTGATGTATATGATACTATGTAAAGTATTATGTGATATATTATAATTTATTCGATTTCGCTGTGAGATTCTGATGTTGTCTGTTTCTTTCTTTCCTTTCTTTTCTCTTTTCTATCCCTTTCTTTCTTCTTAGCGATGCGACTTCCTGGAGTTTGGAAGTTGGGTCGCTACAACTTACATGCCCGCACATTTGTAGTTGCGTGTATATTGATAGTCACGTATGTGCATGAAGTTGTATTGCAAAGAAAAAAACTAGGTCCAGGTTTCAGGCCTTCTTCATTTTTCATTTTACAATTCGTGTTTGCAAATAGGTGTAAACCGAAGGCAAGTCCAGGCTATATGTTACGTTACGTGCATACGTGTAGCTTGGTTTAGGCAAAATATTTTTCATGCAAGCAATGTATGCATAAATGTTCAAATCCAGGCTTTTTATTTTGGTACGTGAATGGGTAAGTTTGTTCCTAGTTTGCTGCAAAACTCTTTGAAATTTGTATTATTTATTTACACTTCCCTGCCATGAAGTTGAATGCATGTTATATCCTGCTGCATTCATTTTGTTAAAAAAAAGTGAGCTTGGCCACATTATTGCCTTGATTTCATTTTTGCGTGCCATTTTATGTGACACGAAGGCAAATCCAGGCACTTATTTTTGGTTACGTGTGTGTGCATGCAATGCTTGAAAACCTAGTTCCAAGTCACTTATTTTTTTCGCATTTAATGTCATATGCGCAAAATATTGTCCAGACCAATACTTTATTTCATGCGCGCATGAGTATAGGACCAGGCCTTTCTTTATATTTTGATCGTGTGTGAAAATTAAGTCCAGGTTTTTTTTTTCTATTTTCATTTTTGAGTGCAAAAGATGTATAAAAACTATGCCCATGCCTTTCTTTACGTGCGTGTTGCCCAGGTCGCGTGCAAGTTGTATAGCACGAGAGTAGGTTAGCATGTTAGTAGTAACGCCCAGGTTAGCATGTTGCACGTTATTAAATCCAGTTCAAATTATATTTTGTTATATTAGTTACGTGCGTGCATGAAGTATATTTCCCAAGCAGTGCAATATTATACGTAGATAGATAGTGTAGACTAGTTATTAATTTATTTTGAACCGATGTTTTGTTTTGAAACGTATTTTGTTGTCGTTATTTTTATAACTGATTTTTACCCCGGCGTTTATATTTGAAGCGTGTTATTTTGATGAGATTTTTGACGAATAAAATTCACTGTTGTTTTGACTTCAGTAACCGTCAATTTAAAGTGAATTTTCAAACGGCTATCTTGCAACCAAGAAAACCGCAACGCTGACATCCGTTTTTACGGTGTTTTGTGAAGCGCAATTTCCTTGTCGAAATTGCTATAGAAGTTACTATTTTAATCACATGTTTTCAAATCGTTTTAAAATATAATTGTTTCCAAAAATTTCACAATTTACGCTTTCAAAAGGATGACAAATCGATTTAAACGCTTCAGTAAAATTAAGGACTATGAACCCTTACTTTTACTGATTTGATTAATTCCGGACTTGTCCATTTGAGAATGTAAAAATTATTTATATAAAATACACAATTTTGCACTTTCAAGGAAAATATGATGAGATTTAAAGACTTAGCAAAAGTGCGGAATATGAAACCACGCTTTTACTAATTTGGTTAATTCCGAACTCGTTAATTGAAATATTTGCCATTGAATTGCTGTTTGAAAATTTTGATGATTTTGTTGGCTTTCGAGCCACTATGCTGGACCTTCGGGTCAATTACCAGTACTAGGCCTTCAGGTCATTTGTTGGACCTTCGGGTCATTCGTTGGGTGCCAAATATTATGATGACAGTACTTGGTAGGCTTCGGCCATATGAGATGCACGTGCGGCGTAGCTTAGACTCGCCATATGCTGGGATCGATCCATTTTATGCTGATTTTTCTAGTTATCTTATTTTGATTTCTAGATTTTTGTGTGTTGCTATTTTGAATTCAATTTTGAATTTGGGAGTTGATTTTGATGGAGTTTAATGAGATTTCTTCATTTAAACTATGTTGATTATTTATGTTGAATAGTCTCATTCGAGATTATGATTAATTTGCTTGGGTGTTGTTTATCATACATTCACTTCTAAGCTTAAATTAGACTGATCCATTTATTATTTTCTTTTAAATAATACTCGGGTCAGACCGAGCTATTTTAGGATAATCGCTATCTCTGATTCAGTTGCTGCTTCAGCTTTTGGGATTTCACCTTATCTTTTTTTAGGCTTCGAGGTGTTACTTTTGGTGTTTTGACTCTCATCTCATGTATGTTATGATGACTATGTATATGTACATTTAGTTTATGGAACCATCGAGTGTTGTAGCATGTATCTAGACTTACCTTCCGTTATATATGATATTTCTGTTCTGATGTGATTAAACTTATCTGTGTTGTTGCTATTATGAGTTGTCTGAATTTTTCATTAAGCCACCGTGTTTTCGTTTTAGATTTGAATTGAATATATCGTTGGGAGTAATTTACACAACTCCTATCGATGTAATCAATACTCATCTAAGGCATAACTTACGGATGGTTGCTTCTAACAAGCCTTATTCTTCGCAATAGCAGATGTTATTACCTTATAATAACCATTGTTATTGTGAGCATAGAGGTAGGGCATCACAGCTTGGTATCAGAGCTGAGATTCAGTACAAACTATAATAAACGCGGAACAGAAGCAGAATGGAGCATGTGTTACAACTATTTGAGGGTGTTGTTCGTTTTAGATTTGAATTGAATATATCATTGGGAGTAATTTACACAACTCCTATCGATGTAATCAATACTCGTCTAAGGCATTACTTACGGATGGTTGCTTCTAACAAGCCTTATTCTTCACAATAGCAGATGTTATTACCTTATAATAACCTTTGTTATTGTGAGCATAGAGGTAGGGCGTCACAGCTTGGTATCAGAGCTGAGATTCAGAATAAACTATAATAAACACGGAACAGAAGCAGAATGGAACATGTGTTACAACTTTTATCCTCTTTAACATGTTGGAATATGTCTAGGAATAAATCTCATATTTCCGCAGTATTCCATTTGTTAAATTCCTTATCAATCTTGTATTGTTTAACTGATCCTTATCTTCTCTTGTTCTCTCAGCCTATGGCTGGAAGAGGTAGAGGGATGCGTTCTACTGCAGGTCCGTCTAGTGGTTCTTATCCGGACGGAGTCTATATGTCAGCTGATCAGTTTATGGAGCTATTTCAAGGTACTCAGCCTTCTATTGCTACTTCCGCAGCTCCTACTCACAAGGCTGCCTTCGCCTGCATGTGTAGTGACTATTCCCACCTTAGAGGCAAGCCTTTCAAGGGATCGGAATGTGTATTGGAGGTTCAGACTTGGTTGCGTGCTAGTGAGCGCATATTTTCTCGAATGGATCTTTCAGATCATCGTCGTGTTCTCGTGGCATCTAGCATGTTGCAAGAACGTGCACTTGATTTGTATGAGCTTTTGATTATGGAAGTTGATGAGTCCTCTCTCTCGTAGAATCAGTTTAAGGGACGATTCGAACTTAAGTTCGTTCCTGAATCAGAAAAGGCCAATCTTGCTTGTAGTTTCCTTGAGTTAAAACAAGGAAAGCCCTCTGTTTCTGATTATGTTGCATCTTTTGAGGCCTTGTCTAAATACAGAGTTGAGTTCATTAACACTCCACGTAAGAAGGATCTTAGATTTGTATAAGGTTTGAAAAGTATTTAAAGAAAGTCCTTTTACTTCAGCTTAAGCTTCCTTTTGAGGAACTTGTTGATTCGACACTTTGCCTTGAAGCTGTTGAAAAGAAATGTGATAGTAGTGATGAGGTTGAGGTTTCTAAGAACCCCAACAAGAAGAGGTTTCCATGTCATAAGCCTAATCCTTCTTCCAACAAGAAGAAGATGAATCAAGCTACCTCTAGTTCTCAGCCTAGTAGTGCACCTTCTAATCGAAGGGCATGCTATAATTGTGGTTCTCTGGATCATCTTCTCCGTTGTTGTCCTAAGCCTCGCATTTGCCGTTATTGCTAGAAAGAAGGTCATTGGGTTCCTGATTGTCCTACTGCTCCTAAGGGTTTCGAATCTGGGAAGCTTAATGTTGCTAAAGCTTCTGGTGATTCTTCTCAGCCCAAAGGTATTCCTCCTTCTGTTTTGGAAGGATTTATTTTATTTCATGGCCGTTCTATTAGAGTTCTTTTCGATATAGGTGCATCATATTCATTCATGTCAAAGGAGCTTGTTGATGTTATTCCTTTAGACGTTGTTAGTCTTTGCGACCCTTTGAGGATTGTGAATCCTATTAGAGGATCCACCACTCTGGGTTTGTTATGTGTTGATGTTGAGATTATTCTATGTGGTTTTTCCTTTCATGCGAATCTATATGTTATGGATCATCTTGGTTTTGATATGGTTTTGGGGATGGATTGGCTCATCCGTTATGAAGTTCAAATCCTATGTCTCGAAAGAACTTTATATCTCAAGCATCCTTATGCTATCGAGCAGTTATCTATTATGTTTCGAGACATGGACCATGCTTCAGATGCTCTAATTTCTTCCTTCGAATCGGAAGATGTCATAGCTAATATCCGGTTATTTGTGATTTTTCTGATGTCTTCGAGCCTATTTTGAGTTTGCCGCCGAAGAGAGCAATTAAGTTCCGTATTGATCTTATCTCTGGTGCTCATCCTGTCCGTCGTCCTCCCACGAGGATGTCCGCTAAGGAAAATGAGGAACTCAAGCAACAATTATCAGAATCGGAAGCCATGCAATTTATTCGTTCTATCTCATCTCCTTGGGGTATCGCCGTTGTCTTTGTTAAGAAGCATGTGGTACTCTTAGGCTTTGCATTGATTATCGCAAGCTTAACGAGCTTACTATAAAAAATAGGAATCCATTACCTAGGATCGACGATATGTTCGATCAATTAAGCGGCGCTAAGATTTTCTCCCAACTCGGTCTTGCTACCGGGTTTCATCAGTTACGAGTTGTGGAAGATAACATCCCTCTTACCGCATTCCATACTCGTTATATTTCTTACGAATGGCTTGTTATGCCATTCGGTTTGACGAACGCTCCAACGTATTTTGTTGATATTATGAATCGGATATTCCGGAAATATCTCGATAAGTTCGTCTTGGTTTTCATAGATGATATTCTTATTTATTCCAAATCTGAATCTGATCATATTCAGCATTTGGAGATTGTTTTGAGCACTCTTCGTCAACATCAGCTTTATGCCAAATTCTCCAAGTGTCATTCTGGGAGAATAAGATGAAGTTTCTCAGTCATACTATTTCTTCCGATGGTATCTCTATCGATCCTTCCAAGATCGAGTCTATTCAGAATTGGAAGAGGCCTGAGACTATTACTGAGATCCGTAGTTTCCTCGGATTGGCGGGTCATTATTGCCCGTTCATTAAGGACTTTTCTCGTATTTCTTTACCTCTTACCACTCTCATGAGAAAAGTTGTTCCTTTTGTTTGGTCTGATAAGTGTGAGATTTCTTTCATGAAGTTAAAAGATCTCCTCACTTATGCTCCTATCTTAGTGGTTACCGAGGGGAATCATGATGTTGTTGTTTATATCGATGCCAGTAGTTATGGACTCGGTGCTATTCTCACGCAATAGGATAGAGTAGTTGCCTATGCTTCTAGACAACTAAAGTCTAACGAGATTCGTTATGCTACCCATGATTTGGAGTTAGCCGCTATAGTCTTTGCTCTAAAGATTTGGCAACATTATTTATTGGGTGAGCGTTTTGTTCTCTTCACTGACCACAAATCTCTGAAATACCTCTTCACTCAAAAGGAACTTAATATGAGGCAACAGCGTTGGCTCGAATTTCTTGCTTCATATGATTTTGAAATTCAGTATGCCCCTGGTAAGGGTAATCGAATTGCTAATGCGCTTAGTCGCAAGCAGCAAGTTGTTGTTTCCATGATGCTGGCAAGGTGGAATATATTGGAAGCTTTGTCTCATTGTAATATTAGAGACCATCCTTCAGTTTCTGATTCCCCCGTGCTTTTATTTAGCATGGAAGCTCGTCCTAGTTCGTTGGATCGAATTGCCGATGCCCAGAAGCAAGATCCAGATCTCTCTTATCTTATTCAGAGTTGTAAATCGATACCCTGAAGTGATGATCTAAAGGATTTCGATATTGATATTCATGGTTGTATTCGGAGGAAGGAAAGGTTGATCGTGCCTAATGTTCCTAATCTTAGAAATGATATTCTTAAGGCATGTCATTGTTCTAAGTATATTATTCATCCCGGTAGTTGTAAGATGTATGCTGACATGAAACGCTTATACTATTGGGAGGGTATGAAGCGTGATGTTGCAAATTATGTGAGTCGTTGCATAACTTGTCAACTTATTAAAGCGGAACACCAACGTCCTAGTGGTCTTTTGTAGCCTCTTGAGATTCCATAATAGAAATGAGATCAGATTTCTATGGACTTCATTGATGGTCTACCTCGTTCGAGGTTGGGCCATACTAGTGTTTGTGTGATTGTTGACTGATTGACCAAATCATCCCATTTTATTCCTATCAAGTGCAATCGAACTACTCCTTTGTTGGCTAAGATTTTTATTAAAGAAGTCGTTCGACTTTGTGGTGTTCCTAGTTCAATTATTAGTGATAGAGATCCTCTTTTTACTAGTGGTTTTTGGCAGAGCCTTCAGAAAGCTTTAGGTACTAAGCTCAATCTCAATACAGCTTATCATCCACAGTCTGATGGTCAGACTGAAAGGGTGAATCAAGTCTTAGAAGATCTCCTTTGCGCTTGTATTCTTGACTTTGAAGGTAGTTGGGAAGACCACTTATTTCTTGTTGAATTTTCTTATAACAACAGTTTCCAATCCAGTATCGGTATGGCTCCTTTCGAAGCCCTTTACGGAAGGCCGTGTCGATCACCATCTTGTTGGTTGGAATCTGGGAAAAAGTTAGTTCTCAGCCCCAATTATATTCGTGAATCTTCTGAGGAGATTGATTTTATTAGACAGAGAATGAAAGAGGCTCAGAATAGGCAGAAATCTTATGTCGATCATCGTAGGAAGCCTTTGGAATTTTCTGTTGGCGATCGCGTATTCATTCGTGTTTCTCCGATGAAGGGTGTGGTGCGTTTTAGTAGCTCCAAGAAATTGGCTCCTTGATATAGCATTTCCTATTACGGAACGCACTGGCCTTGTTGCTTATCGTGTATCGCTACCTATTCAGTTTTTGAGAATTCATGACGTATTTCATGTATCCCAGCTTCGTCGATGCCTTCGAGATTCGGATTCTATTATTGATCCTCATGTGTTGCAAGATCTTGAGATCTCACTCGACTTGCCTATGGTGCAAAATCCTATTTGTGTGCTAGCTTCGGAGGTTAAACGCCTTTGGAATAAGGAAGTCCCACTTGTGAAAATTTAATGGTCCGCAAACCCCAAAGATTGCACCTGGGAGACCAAAGAATTCATCGAGCATTCTTATCCCGGTTTTCACTCCTCTTCTAATGGGGGTGAGCATTCTTAAATCATCTTTTCTATTTTAGATCTTTGTTGTGATGAATAATTTGGGTTATAAACAACTTCCAGTATGAAAATTGTGGGGACGCAATTTTTATAAGAGGGGAGTTTGTAACAACCCTGTTTTTATTACCGTCGAAATAAAAATTTAAAATAGAAAATTTAAATTGAGATCTGAGAAAAAATGTGAGCTTGGCCACATTATTGCCTTGATTTCATTTTTGCATGCCATTTTATGTGACACGAAGGCAAGTCCAGGCACTTATTTTTGGTTACGTGTGTGTGCATGCAATGCTTGAAAACCCAGTTCCAAGTCACTTATTTTTTTCGCATTTAATGTCATATGCGCAAAATATTGTCCAGACCAATACTTTATTTCATGCACGCATGAGTATAGGACCAGGCCTTTCTTTATATTTTGATCGTGTGTGAAAATTAAGTCCAATTTTTTTTTTTCTATTTTCATTTTTGAGTGCAAAAGATGCATAAAAACTATGCCCAGGCCTTTCTTTACGTGCGTGTTGCCCAGGTCACGTGCAAGTTGTATAGCACGAGAGTAGGTTAGCATGTTAGTAGTAGCGCCCAGGTTAGCATGTTGCACGTTATTAAATCCAGTTCAAATTATATTTTTTTATATTGGTTACGTGCGTGCATGAAGTATATTTCCCAAGCAGTGCAATATTATACGTAGATAGATAGTGTAGACTAGTTATTAATTTATTTTGAACCGATGTTTTGTTTTGAAACGTATTTTGTTGTCGTTATTTTTATAACTGATTTTTACCTCGATGTTTATATTTGAAGCGTGTTATTTTGATGAGACTTTTGACGAATAAAAATCACTGTTGTTTTGACTTCAGTAACCGTCAATTTAAAGTAAATTTTCAAGCGGCTATCTTGCAACCAAGAAAACCCACAACGCTGATTTTACATCTGTTTTTATGGTGTTTTGTGAAGCGCAATTTCCTTGTCGAAATTGCTATAGAAGTTACTATTTTAATCACGTGTTTGCAAATCATTTTATAATATAATTGTTTCCAAAATTTTCACAGTTTACGCTTTCAAAATTACGAGAAATCGGTTTAAACGCTTCAGCAAAATTAAGGACTATGAAACCTTACTTTTACTGATACGATTAATTCCGGACGTCCATTTGAGAACATAAAAATTATTTATATCAAATACACAATTTTGCACTTTCAAGGAAACGATGATGAGATTTAAACGACTTAGTAAAAGTGCGGAATATGGAACCACGCTTTTACTAATTTGGTTAATTCCAGACTCGTTAATTGAAATATTTTCCGTGGAATTGCTTTTTGAAAATTTTGATGATTTTGTTGGGCTTTCGAGCCACTATGCTGGACCTTCGGGTCAATTACCAGTACTAGGCCTTCGGGTCATTTGTTGGACCTTCGGGTCATTCGTTGGGCGCCAAATATTATGCTGACAGTACTTGGTAGGCTTCGGCCATATGAGATGCACATGCGGCGTAGCTTAGACTTGCCATATGCTGGGATCGATCCATTTTATGCTGATTTTTCTAGTTATCTTATTTTGATTTCTAGATTTTTGTGTATTGCTGTTTTGAATTCAATTTTGAATTTGGGAGTTGATTTTGATGGAGTTTAATGAGATTTCTTCATTTAAACTATGTTGATTATTTATGTTGAATAGTCTCATTCGAAATTATGATTAATTTGCTTAGGTGTTGTTTATCATACATTCACTTCTAAGTTTAAATAAGACTGATCCGTTTATTATTTCCTTTAAAATAATACTCGGGTCAAACCGAGCTATTTCAAGATAATCGCTATTTCTGATTCAGCTGCTGCTTTAGCTTTTGGGATTTTACCTCATCTTTTATTTAGGCTTCGAGGTGTTATTTTTGGTGTTTTGATTCTCATCTCATGTATGTTATGATTACTTTGTATATGTACATTTGGTTCATGTAAACCATCGAGTGTTGTAGCATGTATCCAGACTTACCTTCCGCTATATATGGCATTTCTGTTCTGATTTGATTATACTTATGTGTGTTGTTTCTATTATGAGTTGTTCTGAATTTTTCATTGAGCCACCATGGTTTCATTTTAGATTTGAATTGAATATATCGTTGGGAGTAATTTACACAACTCCTATCGATGTAATCAATACTCGTCTAAGGCATAACTTACGAATGGTCGCTTCTAACAAGCCTTATTCTTCGCAATAGTAGACGTTATTACCCTATAATAACCTTTGTTATTGTGAGCGTTGAGTTGAGGTGTCACATTTTATTTGTGTTTGAATTTGATATAAATTTGAAATATATGTTTTAAATGGATTTTTGAAAGTTTTTATATATATATCATTTATATCGAGCTAATTTATTCATTCTCATCGATTCATATCTATCAGCTTTGCTCATCAAATTCGTGCAAATCCTGCTTTACTTTGGAATTCGTGGTTGGATTCGTAACTCATCTCATTCTCTTTCATCTCTAACCTCGAAAGGATAGCAATCACTCACGATTAAGTTTCTTATATTTATTAAATTTGATTTCAATTGAAACGACAATTGAAATATGCTGTTGTTAGTTATTTAAATTGTTATATATAGTTGTTCACCTGTGGGATATGACATCATATCCTGTTGATATATTATATCGCTATTGATGATATATGCATGTTATCATTACTATCATATCTGTTATCACTCTGCAAGTTCCCTGTTAGTATAGAATTCACCATGGGTTGAAATGATACACACCCAGATGGAGTTTAGAATCGGAGAAAATCGTTATGAGTTGAAATGATGGACCCAAGCGGTTTTCATTTGAAAAAAATTTGCAATTGCTGGTCGAAGTGATATCGATCCTTATATATTACGGATTGAAATGATAAATATCTGTATCACTTGATCATAGGATAGGAAATTATATACAGCCACCATTGGTCCAAATATAAATATTTTGAAAATAAATTCTATGGTTTTGGAAAGAAATATACGGTTTTAATAAATGTTGATTTTTAAATTATTATATATAAATGGTAATGATATATATATATATTTAATAATAATATTTAATTTAATTAAGATTGGTCTAATACATATAACATGTTTAAGTATTTAAAATTATATTTCAAAATTGATTTTGGTAATAAATTGAATAAGTTAAGGTTGGGAAGATAATTTGAATTTAGTTGAAATTGTATTCAATAAAGAATTTTATTTAATCAAACCGACTTGAAACTCATTGAAATGGAGATTTACGATATGATTTATAACTTGGTCTTGATTTAAGTAAGCTACTGAGTATTTCTCGTTTAAATAAATTTACGGAAATATTTAGTAAAAATGTAATTTAAGGCTGGTTAAATGATATTGACTTCATTAAGTGGATATTCCCTGACTAAATAATAATGAAGTTAAATCAAGATCTATATGAAACTATTAAATTTAACTTTGAAATGTTGAATACTAAAGCTTTGAAATATATTGGAATTAAAATGGTTTATTTTGTGATTCAGATCTGTATTTGAAATCAATATAATTTGAATTTGTTATTTTGAAACTGAATTGAATTCAAATGGAAAAATTTAGATTAAATTAAATTGGAATTTGGAACTCAAGTTGATTTGAATCAATTTTTTCTGAAATTGAGGAAATATATCCATAATTGAAATGGAAATGATCCTTCGGGTTTGAAGTATAAAATATTTTGAAAGGACCACGGTGTTGTGATGACGATTGGTTGTTGATAGCTTATATTTCTACATTGTAGATAGTTCCATGGATCCTTAGAGGATGGCTATCCCAAACATCATTTAAGTTACTTTTATTTCATTTGATATTTCACTTGGGTTGGATTTATTAATATAAGAATGTTAATCCTGACTAGAGTGTTTTGTGTTTTGCTTTACACTCGGGTCAGACTGAGTAATTCAGCATTTGAGACTCATCTTTGGAGTTTGGAGCTTCGCTTGGAAATCCAACTATCGATTCAGCTTTCAGTTTTTCCAGTTGATTTATTCAGAGATGTCATCTGTTGGTATTTCAGCATATTGAGATATTCTACTGTATTTTTCTGACTCTGATGTTTATGTAGTAGCTTCATGAACTACTATTTATCTATTCCGCTGCATTTATTTATATTACTCTGTATCATTGATTCTGTGACTTATTTATTTACTGTATATGCTGAGTTTTTCCAAATTTAAACTAACAATCTGATATTTTGAGCAATTCAAGTCCGACATATGCGGATGCGAATGGTTGAAAATAACAGGTCGTTACAATATTCACGGTTGTGATCTGGTGTGAGGAAATCAACGGCCAAGACAATATGTAGGTTAAAAAAATAAAAATTAAATTGTAAATTATATTATTTAAATTCGTGCAAACTTATATATACCATAACTTCTTCATACGATACCCGTTTTTAATGAAACAAGTTCCGTTGGGTTTGTATTTATGAACACTACATGATAAAGATGGTTTGGAGTTGATTGTAGCTAGTGAAAATTTTGAGTAAAATTAAACGCTAGTTTAATTTTATTCGGAATAAAACATTGCAACTGTTATTGGAACCAAAGTGAGTACAACTCACTCTTTCTGACTCGCTTATATTTTTATATAAGTGAGGATAAATTTATTTTATGATTATTGATGATTGTTTGGATGATATATGATATATTACATATACATTGATTGGTATTTAGATATATTACTGCCTTCTGTTAGAGTAGATGAGACCATATACATTCCCGTGTATGAGTGGATGACCCTTTGTACGCGCCTCTTCCTCGAAGCGAACATTGTACATATTTTCTAATATGTATATTTTGTTGCAGATGATAGGTTGGAGGGATCCAACTAGAGTCCTCACCAATGCTGATTTTATTTACAGATATTGTGACATATGCTGTTATCTTATGATATATGATGTTTTGATGCCTTGATTGATGTATTTGGTGCTGTTGCAGCATTAGGCCAATTTTTGGAATTTTAAAAAGGATTTCAAAGTGATTTTGAAAATATATGTTTTGAATTGTTAAGGAAATGAATTTATTTTCTATAAGTAAAAGTTATAATTTTTATGTTATAAAAATTATGATTTTTGGGAAATATATAAAAAAGTGATTTTTGGAATATGGACTTAACTATTTTGTAAAATGGTTCAAATTGAGAATTTCGATTTGATAAAAATGATTTATGTATAAGATTTATAAAATTGATTTTTATAAATAAAAAGAAATTGGATTATAAATGGGCTTTGTAAATGTTTAAAATGAAGTTATAATTGAATTTTATAAGTAAATAAGATTTATGAATTTATAAAGTTATAAAAAGAATAAATTTGCAAATAAGAGATTTATAAGTAAATTAACTTATAATTTGGATTTTGGCATGTAAATGAGATATAAATAGAATTGGTTAATAAAGGAATTTTATAAATGAAAGTTTTATAAAATAGAAATGTGAATTTATAAACATTGTTTTATAAATCCGAAATCAACTTATTTTGATAAGCTAAACATGAAAGCTTATTAAAGGGATTTTATTCACGATTTTGGACAGTGAATAATCCTTTAAATTAAATATGTAGAAGTAGTTAATTTAGCAAGAGAATTATATTCACGATTTTGAACAGTGAATAATCTTTTAAATAAAATGAATGTTTTGGGAAGTGATCTTTTAAATAGATTTAAATGATTTGAAGACATTTAAAATGTGTTAAGTATCGAATACATAGATTTCAACATTCATTATTGTAAATATTTCCAAGAAGTAATGAAAGTATGGACTATAACACTATTGTTATAGTAAATGATTTTCAAAAGGAGATGTTTTGTATAGTATATTGATTTTATAAATCTATCTAATTATCGAATCCCCATACTACTGATATTGGGTTGTCGTAGCGATGTTTTACGCAATATTCATTTTGATCCAAATAAGTATATTTAAGATAGTATTTTTCTTAAAGAATAAAATATATACTTAATCATGATTTAAGTATATGTAATAGTTTCCAAGTGTTGAAAATAAATTGATTTGTGAATTATTTATTATAAAATAAGTATATGGAAATATTTTCCAATATGGAATATTGAAATGGTCCGAGAATATATATTTTTAAAAGATAATTTGAAGTGACTATTTGGAAAGTGATTTAATTAATAAAAGATTAATTAAAAGGGCCTAGTGATTTTTTATGGTGCTAGATATTTATTTGTTTCCTTTGATAGTTAAATAACCGACTATCAAATTTGGCCATTTTAGTGCCTTGACTTGATGTGGGAACTACTTAGTCATACCCTTAGTACGTAGCCATCTGCGTAGGTTTGATTATCGTTGTGTTAAGGATGTTGATTCGTGTAGTGTAGAGTATTACTCCAATATATCGAGCTTCTTTCTTGGCCGAAAGATAGAAAGTTGAAAGTTGAAGATGTGATTAGTCTATGAGATTTATTTTCTATATAAGGTTGAGAAACACTTTTGCTTTGTTGCTGCGAAGAGACCGAGATCAGATTTATCTGAAAACCACTTCGGATCAACATTTACGTGAAAATTGTGCAGGTTGTGATGACATTGATATTTAGGATTTTCATAGTGGAGGACTGCTTGTTGATTGTTTAGGGTTAAAATCTCAATATACATCAAGTAGCAGTAGTATCTTCGTTATGAAATATCCAATGTAAGGACTATTCGCTACTAATGTTAGGGATTTTTCCATAGAATGTGGTAGCAAAGTACCTTCGGTTTGTCCTGTTCCTGGACAACTTGTATGGACATTTTTCTAACATTGCATTTCTAAAGATTATGTACATTGGTTTTTACAAACGTACATCAGTGGTGGCGGAGAAGGCAAATTCTCTTAGCTTAACACCCTCCTTGAGACATACGAGCTCAAGGGTTGTATTTTTGTAAAAGACAATTAAAGTCAATGGAAATGGCCGTGTGGCATTCAAAGTGATGTGATATGTGATATGTGAAAGGTAATCGTTACCTCAGGCCTCATCAATCGGAAATGACCGAAACATGATTAGATGACGTTCGGGATGCAAATTGTTATGGTCTGAATGCTATGAGGGCCCTCGAAAAGGTCGGTAATGACCGGGAGATGGTATATTCTGTACTATCTAGTTACAGAGGTAGGTCGGTCTTGTGTTGGTAGAGCATCTTTTGTGATGGTCCTCCGTGCATTCTTCTAGAGACTTACTGCCAGAAGGTAGTCCCTTCGCCTGGTCATTTGTATAGGAATCCAAACTCCACTATGTGCCTGCCATTTTGATTGTATTACCTATTTTGGTTTATATGCTGGAATTTAATCAATGTAACAATTTTGGCTATGATTAATATTATTTGTATACTAGACATTAGTATAATATAACATGATTTGATATGAAATGTTTTACTTTTGTACGGTTAGAACATGTCCTTTTTATGTTTGGGCGTGTCTTACGAGATATTTTGTTTTGAAAAGGAAAAGTTTGGTAATTTAATAAATTCAGTTGAGTGTGCTTCTCATGCTGGTTTACCAGACTGATCCGTGCATTCTTCCCTTTCAATGGTCGGGTCAGACCGAGTATATTTACAGGTTCAGATTAAGTGCTTTTAGAGCTTCAGCGGGAGAACTGGAGATCTTCATTTTTGTATACACGAATATGGTTATTATCTGCTTTGCACATTGTTGTTGTTTATATTATCAGCAATTGTAAGGATAGGTTATTATAACTGTCCAGGCTGATGATTAGTGATTGATTATTAAACTCTGATTGATGTACATATATATAGTTTCTGTTTTGTAAAGATCATTGATATGATATTATATATTTTCCGTTACGATGTGAGATTCTGTATTGTTCTTTTTTGTTTTCTCTTCTCTCTTTCTTCTCTTCTCTTCTCTTCATCTCTCTTCTTTTCTTTCTAATGACTTTCCTTCAATATGTGCTTTTTGGGTCAGACATGTGTGGTTTATTGTCGATTCAAAGGGTACGGATTTGCGGGTCGTCACAATTATCGTATTGAATCATAGGCTTTAATGTTGTACTTCCTATAACTATAAATATTCTTAGAGTTTTGAACATTAACCAAACTTTACATATCTAAGTGATATAGTAAGGATGAAAAGAAAATGTACAAAATATCATTTCATAGGACGTAGCTAAAATGATTAAAAATAAGATTTTATCAAGATGATCAGTAAGCAACTAAACTCTTGTCCACTATCATGCTTCAGCAAAGTCAGCACATGATTTGATATTTAAATTATTCAGATATTATGAAGGTTTGATGTAACGACCCGTATTTTTACGTGTCGATTAATCGTAAATTAAGGTTGCTAGGCCGTTAGAGTTGTGAGTCGTCATTAGCCTAAGTCGTGTGGACCTTGGGTCGTATAACCGAGTTAAGGTGGTGACCGAGTTAACAAGTTATAGGACCTGGCCGAGTTAAGGCAGTATGTGACTCAGTAGGTTTAGACTTAGTGAGGTTTGGCCGACTCAGGGGGATAGCCGACTTAGGATGTGGGACGAGATAGTGGGTTAAGGGATGAGTCGTGTACGGGTTACGACTCATAGGAGACCGGCTCAAGAGTTAGTGGCTTATAGGGGTGACTCCGGGTCAAAGGGTGGTCGACTTAAGGGGTAGACGACTTAGAGTGTGATCGAGTCATGGGTTGGACCGACCTATGTGGTATGGCCGAGTCATAGGAGTAGCTGACTCATGGCGTGACCGACTCAAGGGGTTACCGAGTTATAGGATGTTACGACCTAAGAAGTGACCGACCTAGTTGGAATTAGCTTCATAAGATAGTGACCGACTCATGGGTTAGCGACTTAGGGAGTTGAGTCGGTAGGAGTTAGGTCGGCATCGTTAAGTCGTTAGGTCCTTAGTACGACTTAAGGAGATAGGGTAAGTCGTAGGGTTCGATGAGTCGGCATACGGCTTAAGACTTAGGGAAATACGGCAAGGTCTTAGGTCGTGAGTCGTGCTAGCGTTGAGTCGAAGGTTGCGCGCATGCGTTGAGTTGGCTTGGTGGATGAGTCGGTAGGTCGTATGGTTTGAGTGATGAGTCGGGGGCGACTCAAGGATGGGTCGGTAACGACTTATGGGTGACGACTCAGGGGAAATTCAGCCTATAAATAGAGGGCCTTGGCTCACTTTTTGGCACCGGTTTTTGAAGCGACGAAGTGCTGCCATTTTGGGAACTCGACTACAACATTTCTTCATCTCCTTTTCTCCATTCCAATCTAGTTCTAACATCCATCCAAGATCGAGGATCGAGATCAAAGATCTAAGAGACAAAGTTGAAGATCTTCATCCAACGAAGCTAGATTTCATCGTTTGAAGCGAGATATTGCCGGATCAAGCCTTGATCTTCGCTGTCCAGATCTGAAGTGTTTAGTTTTTGAGGTGTTTAGGTGATTTGGTGAGTGGTAGTTATCTCTCACGCGGACCCAAAGGAGTATATTGGATTGGTGGTTTGTTGGAGTGTTGTAGATAGTGATTTTGTGCATTTTCCTTAGATCCAAGTGTAGATTCATTGTTTGTGAAGATGTTTACTTATGCATGTTCATTTATCAAGTATTAGAGACAAAACCCATGTTTTATATTTGATAGATCTATGCTAAAAACCTATGATTCATGCATGTTAGACTTATGCTCATTTATTTACGAAATTGCCATTATAGTTGATATTGCTCATTAGATCTTGTTTAAATGATTGATTGTTTGATTGTACGATTGATTTGATTGTTTCCAAGTTAGCTAGTAGTTGATTTGGAACAAGATGATTGAAGATGATTCGAAAGCTAAGTGGAAAGGCTCTTGAATGGTGAAAGCTGCTTATGGCATATGAAGCGGATGTTGAAGCTCATATGTATGGATTGGATGATGTTGAGATGGGACCTTGCCTTGATGCGAGGAGGCAAACCATGATGTTGAGTTAGGACGGGTTATGATGACATTCCAAGCACGGGCTACGACGACGTGCAAAGTTATATTGATAACTCGGTAATGCGATCCGGGTAGGTGATAATGGTTAGCTTGAGAGGCGCTTGAGCTAGTATGGAAATAGTCGTCGAGGAGGATGACTAGGAGGCTAAGATCTTATCGTTGTTGAAAGTTCTAGCATGCTCAAAGCAAGAGTACATTGGAACGGGCTGCGACGACGTTCCAAGCACGGGCTGCGACGACGTGCTAGTACTCTGGGTAGTTGCGAAAATTCCTAGGCACGGGCTGCGACGACGTGCGGAGTTATGTCTAGAACCGGGGTTACCATTAGCCCTTGACAGGTGGTCATTCAATTAACGGTGAAATCATGGCAATGATAACAGTGATAGCCAGAGTCATGGATGTTTGGTTGTATTATCATTCGGTCTCAAGAGCGGTATTTTCTGGGTGCTTATCTGATCTTGGTTTAGGCCTTGGGGGTTTGTATTTGGAAAACATCGCCCTTGACTCGAGTGATTATTGCTTTACCTTAATTATCTGTTATGTTATGCTTGCTTCTCCTTAGTGTGTGTCTGGGGGCTATCACTGTAGAAAGAGGTGGAGTGGGATGGTTTGGTTCCTATTCCTTTTATCCCTTTTGCTCTTTTGGTATGTTTGGTAGTTAATTTACTGCTCACTAAGACTTTGTCTGACTCAAGGTTTTATGTCTCCTCTTATTACCTTGGGCTGTTCATCCATGTTGGGATGGGCAGGCTAGGTAGCAGGTGTTGTGCTTAGAGTTCTCAGCTGATGATGACGAAGACGAGCAGGAGGCTTTGCATATTAGTTTTCTTACTATGTGTACTGGGTGTTCCGCTGTTGTATCTGATTGAGTGTTGTAGTGAGGCTTTGATGTATGAATGATTCATATGTTTGTATAAAACTGCTATGTTGCTTATATGATGATGTTATGTTCTATAGAGCTTCACTATATTATATGTCTCTATTGTATTTTATCCATGCGCTGTGAGTTGTACGCTAGAGATTCTGCGATGCTTATTTTACCCTGATTACTGTCCATGGCTACCTGGCACGTCTTTCAGCGCACTATTCCCTTCTTGTGGTGCGGGAGTCATGGGCGGTCGTCACATTTGGTATCAGAGCTTTGGTTAATCGATTTTAGCCAACGCTCGCTGACGTAACTACGTATGAGAGGCGTAATTGTATTTTGATGGATGATTACTATATGTAATATAGTAACTTAGAAGGATTTGAACTCCTTATGCAGTTGTTTCTTAAGGTGTTCTAATCATTCTTATTACAGATATTAAGGATGAGTCGAAGAGGGAGACCAGCCGCAAGGGAAGGCCGTGCTACTGAAGGAGCTGTTGATTATGGAACTATGTTCGAAGCGATGATGACTTCGATCATGAGGAAGGATAGGCAGATGGTGCAAGCTTATGCTTTGGGAGCTCTGCCGTCATCTTCAAAAGCTCCTACTGCTGAAGAGAAGGGAAAGAGTGTGGTGGTTCAAGGTACTCTTTCTATTTGTGGTGTTCCAGTTAGAGTGTTGTTTGATACTGGAGCGTCGCATTCTTTTGTTTGTAATGACTTGGTAGACCGGTTAGGTTTGAGACCAGATATAGTTGATAGACCATTGGTTGTGACTAATCCAGTTGGGGGTTCGTCATGTTTGTGTATGATATGCCGTGGTCTAGTTGTGTCGAGTCATGATTGCTCGTTTGTTTGTGATTGCTTTGTTCTGAACTTTGCGGGGTTCGGAATTATTTTGGGTATGGACTGGCTTAGGAAATATGCGGCAAGGATTGATTGTGAGAGGCTTGAGGTGACAGTCGGGAATGTGGAAAGGCGAAAGGTTGTGATACGATGTAAGCATGAGGAAGACGTCTTCATGAGCTTCATGTATTCGCTGGTTGTTCCACGGGATGGACTGTCATCGGTGCCTATTGTGAATGGATTTGAGGACGTCTTTGACGAAGTCAAAGGATTACCGCCGCATAGGGAGATCGAGTTTCGTATCGATCTAGTTGAGGGAGCCAGACCTGTTGTGATGCCTCTTAGGCGGATGGCGCCTAGAGAGCAGTTAGAGTTGAAGGTGCAGGTTGATGACCTTTTGCAGAAAGGATTTATTCGGCGTAGTGTGTCCGAATGGGGTGCACCAGTTGTGTTCGCAACCAAAGCGGATGGATCGTTGAGGTTGTGTGTTGATTACCGTGAGCTGAACAAGGTGACTAAGAAGAACAAGTATCCATTGCCGAGAATAGATGACTTGTTTGATCAGCTTCACGAGGCCAAGGTGTTCTCTCAGATGGATTTGGCAACGGGATTTCACCAGTTGAGAGTGGCTAAGGATAGTGTGCCGAAGACTGCTTTTAGGACACCATCCGGTTTTTATGAGTGGCTGGTAATGCCGTTTGGACTGACTAACGCACCAGCATATTTTGTGGATCTTATGAATAGAGTGTTCAGAGATCAGTTGAATAAGTTCGTGCTTGTGTTCGTGGATGATATTCTGATTTATTCCAGAACTGAGGAGGAACACAGGACACACTTGGGGATTGTTTTGGAAATCTTGCGGAAACATCAGCTGAAGGCTAAGTTTTCGAAGTGTCACTTCTGGAAGAGTGAAGTGAGGTTCTTAGGCCATGTTATCTCTGGAAGTGGAATAGCAGTTGATCCCGCAAAGGTGGCAGCAATCCAGGATTGGGTTAGACCTAAGAATTCATCTGATGTGAGAAGTTTTCTTGGATTAGCAGGATATTATCGTCGTTTTATCAAAGACTTTTCCAAGATAGCTGCACCGTTGACAGGATTGACGAAAAAGAACCAAGTGTTCAGATGGGATGATAAGTGTGAGCAAGCTTTCGTAATCCTGAAAGAGCGACTGACGAGTGCTCCTGTTTTGACTATTCCTAGTGGGAATGATGAGATGGTGGTTTACACCGATGCATGTGGCACTGGACTTGGAGCAGTGCTAATGCAGAAGGATAAAGTTGTTGCGTATGCTAGTCGACAACTGAAGCCGCATGAAAGGAATTATCCGACTCATGATTTAGAGTTAGCAGCGATTGTGTTTGCTTTGAAGATATGGAGACATTACCTATTGGGAGTTCGATTTGAGTTGTTTACGGATCATAAGTCGTTGAAGTATCTGTTCTCCCAAAAGGATTTGAATCTTCGACAGCAAAGATGGCTAGAGTTCCTAGCATCATATGATTTTGGTATAGCCTATACTCCAGGAAAAGGAAACGCAGTGGCAGATGCGTTAAGCCGAAGACATGCAGGATTGGGAGCCATGTTTTCGGAGTGGAAGAGTCTTGAGTATTTGGCTGGATTTGATTTCAGGCCTAGATGTGAATTGGAACCTGAAATGTTGGCAAACTTATCAATAAGACCTACTCCTGTGGAAAGGATTGGCGAGAGCCAAAAGAGAGATGATAAGCTTGTCAAGATTATCTGTGATTTGGAATCCGGAATGGACCCAGAGAAGGATAAAGGATTCGAGGTCGATCGAGAGGGTTGGCTTCGAAAGCAAGGACGACTAGTTGTTCCCGATGTAGATGGATTGAGAGATGAAGTTCTGAGGGAAAGTCATCACTCGAAGTTAACAATTCATCCAGGTGGAAATAAGATGTATCGGGATATGAAGAGAACCTATTACTGGGAAGGTATGAAGAAGGATGTTGGAAGTTTTATTTCCAAGTGTATAAACTGCCAGTTGGTGAAAGCTGAGCAGAAGAAGCCTAGTGGATTGCTTCAGCCATTAGAAGTTCCTACATGGAAGTGGGAGCAAGTGTCAATGGATTTTATCGATGGTCTACCTAGGACAAGAGCAGGAAATGAAGGGATTTGGGTCATAGTAGATCGTTTGACCAAGAGTGCAAGGTTCATTCCTGTTCGATCAACTAGGACTGCATCGAAGTTGGCTGAGTTGTATGTTAAGTGGATAGTTCGATTCCATGGTATTCCGAAGAGTATAGTGAGCGATCGAGACCCTTTGTTCACTAGTGGATTTTGGAAGAGCTTCCAGGAAGTTTTGGGAACCAAGTTATGTTTGAGTACAGCTTATCACCCTCAAACAGATGGTCAGACTGAGAGAGTCAACCGAGTTTTGGAAGATCTCTTGAAAGCATGTGTCTTGGACTTCGGAGGATCATGGGAAGATCATCTTCATTTGGTGGAGTTTGCATATAATAACAGTTATCAGTCGAGTATTGGAATGGCACCATATGAGGCATTATATGGAAGACCGTGTAACTCTCCGACATGTTGGTTGGAAACTGGAGAAAAGCTGATACTTGGGCCAGAGATGATTCGACAGACTTCAGATTGTATAGAGATCATTCGGGAACGAATGAAAGCAGCCCAAGATCGTCAGAAAAGTTATGCCGATAATCGTCGTAAGGATTTGGAGTTCGACGTAGGCGATATGGTTTTTGTGAGGATTTCTCCATTAAAGAATATTATTAGATTTGGGAAGAAAGGGAAGTTGACTCCAAGATTTGTTGGACCATTCCCGATTATCGAGCGAATTGGAAAGCTCGCTTATAGATTGGAGTTACCGGAAAAGATGGCTGGTGTGCACAATGTTTTTCATGTATCTTATCTACGGAAGTATGTGCACGACCCAACTACGGTGGTTTCTGCTGATAGCTGTGAAGGTTTAGAGGTTGATCCAGTGGTTAGAAGACCTCGTAAGCCGCTTCGTGTTGTTGAGACCGACACGAAACAGCTTAGGAGGAAGACGATTACGTTGCTCAAGGTACAATGGAGTGATGATGTTAACGACTGTACGTGGGAGGAGGAAGAGAGGATGAAGGCAGCTCATCCCGGACTCTTTGAGGTATGGCCCTAAAGTGTCGTGACATCTCATGAATTTGTAGCTTGTTCTAAGTTTTAGAATTCTGCATGATAGGCTAGAATTGGATGCATGGTTTGTTGATTTCTATGGATGGTAGGCATGCAGAATAATTTTGTTCGCTCTTGTTTGTTTGGAATTTCGGGGGCGAAATTCCTAAGGGGGAGAGAATGTAACGACCCGTATTTTTACGTGTCGATTAATCGTAAATTAAGGTTGCTAGGCCGTTAGAGTTGTGAGTCGTCATTAGCCTAAGTCGTGTGGACCTTGGGTCGTATAACCGAGTTAAGGTGGTGACCGAGTTAACAAGTTATAGGACCTGGCCGAGTTAAGGCAGTATGTGACTCAGTAGGTTGAGACTTAGTGAGGTTTGGCCGACTCAGGGGGATAGCCGACTTAGGATGTGGGACGAGATAGTGGGTTAAGGGATGAGTCGTGTACGGGTTACGACTCATAGGAGACCGGCTCAAGAGTTAGTGGCTTATAGGGGTGACTCCGGGTCAAAGGGTGGTCGACTTAAGGGGTAGACGACTTAGAGTGTGATCGAGTCATGGGTTGGACCGACCTATGTGGTATGGCCGAGTCATAGGAGTAGCTGACTCATGGCGTGACCGACTCAAGGGGTTACCGAGTTATAGGATGTTACGACCTAAGAAGTGACCGACCTAGTTGGAATTAGCTTCATAAGATAGTGACCGACTCATGGGTTAGCGACTTAGGGAGTTGAGTCGGTAGGAGTTAGGTCGGCATCGTTAAGTCGTTAGGTCCTTAGTACGACTTAAGGAGATAGGGTAAGTCGTAGGGTTCGATGAGTCGGCATACGGCTTAAGACTTAGGGAAATACGGCAAGGTCTTAGGTCGTGAGTCGTGCTAGCGTTGAGTCGAAGGTTGCGCGCATGCGTTGAGTTGGCTTGGTGGATGAGTCGGTAGGTCGTATGGTTTGAGTGATGAGTCGGGGGCGACTCAAGGATGGGTCGGTAACGACTTATGGGTGACGACTCAGGGGAAATTCAGCCTATAAATAGAGGGCCTTGGCTCACTTTTTGGCACCGGTTTTTGAAGCGACGAAGTGCTGCCATTTTGGGAACTCGACTACAACATTTCTTCATCTCCTTTTCTCCATTCCAATCTAGTTCTAACATCCATCCAAGATCGAGGATCGAGATCAAAGATCTAAGAGACAAAGTTGAAGATCTTCATCCAACGAAGCTAGATTTCATCGTTTGAAGCGAGATATTGCCGGATCAAGCCTTGATCTTCGCTGTCCAGATCTGAAGTGTTTAGTTTTTGAGGTGTTTAGGTGATTTGGTGAGTGGTAGTTATCTCTCACGTGGACCCAAAGGAGTATATTGGATTGGTGGTTTGTTGGAGTGTTGTAGATAGTGATTTTGTGCATTTTCCTTAGATCCAAGTGTAGATTCATTGTTTGTGAAGATGTTTACTTATGCATGTTCATTTATCAAGTATTAGAGACAAAACCCATGTTTTATATTTGATAGATCTATGCTAAAAACCTATGATTCATGCATGTTAGACTTATGCTCATTTATATACGAAATTGCCATTATAGTTGATATTGCTCATTAGATCTTGTTTAAATGATTGATTGTTTGATTGTATGATTGATTTGATTGTTTCCAAGTTAGCTAGTAGTTGATTTGGAACAAGATGATTGAAGATGATTCGAAAGCTAAGTGGAAAGGCTCTTGAATGGTGAAAGCTGCTTATGGCATATGAAGCGGATGTTGAAGCTCATATGTATGGATTGGATGATGTTGAGATGGGACCTTGCCTTGATGCGAGGAGGCAAACCATGATGTTGAGTTGGGACGGGTTATGATGACGTTCCAAGCACGGGCTACGACGACGTGCAAAGTTATATTGATAACTCGGTAATGCGATCCGGGTAGGTGATAATGGTTAGCTTGAGAGGCGCTTGAGCTAGTATGGAAATAGTCGTCGAGGAGGATGACTAGGAGGCTAAGATCTTATCGTTGTTGAAAGTTCTAGCATGCTCAAAGCAAGAGTACATTGGAACGGGCTGCGACGACGTTCCAAGCACGGGCTGCGACGACGTGCTAGTACTCTGGGTAGTTGCGAAAATTCCTAGGCACGGGCTGCGACGACGTGCGGAGTTATGTCTAGAACCGGGGTTACCATTAGCCCTTGACAGGTGGTCATTCAATTAACGGTGAAATCATGGCAATGATAACAGTGATAGCCAGAGTCATGGATGTTTGGTTGTATTATCATTCGGTCTCAAGAGCGGTATTTTCTGGGTGCTTATCTGATCTTGGTTTAGGCCTTGGGGGTTTGTATTTGGAAAACATCGCCCTTGACTCGAGTGATTATTGCTTTACCTTAATTATCTGTTATGTTATGCTTGCTTCTCCTTAGTGTGTGTCTGGGGGCTATCACTGTAGAAAGAGGTGGAGTGGGATGGTTTGGTTCCTATTCCTTTTATCCCTTTTGCTCTTTTGGTATGTTTGGTAGTTAATTTACTGCTCACTAAGACTTTGTCTGACTCAAGGTTTTATGTCTCCTCTTATTACCTTGGGCTGTTCATCCATGTTGGGATGGGCAGGCTAGGTAGCAGGTGCTGTGCTTAGAGTTCTCAGCTGATGATGACGAAGACGAGCAGGAGGCTTTGCATATTAGTTTTCTTACTATGTGTACTGGGTGTTCCGCTGTTGTATCTGATTGAGTGTTGTAGTGAGGCTTTGATGTATGAATGATTCATATGTTTGTATAAAACTGCTATGTTGCTTATATGATGATGTTATGTTCTATAGAGCTTCACTATATTATATGTCTCTATTGTATTTTATCCATGCGCTGTGAGTTGTACGCTAGAGATTCTGCGATGCTTATTTTACCCTGATTACTGTCCATGGCTACCTGGCACGTCTTTCAGCGCACTATTCCCTTCTTGTGGTGCGGGAGTCATGGGCGGTCGTCACATTTGAATTCGTCAGGGAAGCACACAACATCTGTTGTTAGCATTTGTTCAATTTCAACAAAATAAAGTAATTTGTAATTATTATAAATTAAAATAGTGAAAATTAATATAAATGTTACATTAACTTTTATTGTTTTTATTTTATTCATTTAAAGCCTTGAAATTAATTAAATAATATGTAAATGATATACTATTAATAATGGTTGTTAATTAAGCCCAAATATGATGTGCAAAGGGGGCCGACCATTAAAAAATAAAATGCAAGCTTTATTTTATTGAAAATGATTTTCTGATAAAAATTTTATCAAGGAGAAAAAAGAGGGTAAAAAGCGGAAATATATTTGATTTTTACTGCCATTTAGAGAATATAAATACCATATTATTCTTTCATTCTTTTGATATAGAAAAATAAACATTAGCTCTAACCTTGATGAGATATCGTTAAGGCTCCAAATTAGACTTGAAAAATCTAACCAGGAGACGAAAAAGGATATACAAATCAAAGATGCACAGTGTAAAGGGTAATCAATCGCATAATCTAGGTATTTTTTTAATTTTAAAAGATTTAATATCATATCCTTAAACCTATATATATTATTTTAAACATAAATCCTATTCTTTTATGGTTTAACAAAATGTTTTAACACAAACACACACACATATATAAATGCATACATTTATATATATATAAATTTTAAGCTTAAATTTTTCTCGATGAAAGTTAAGTTTAAAATTTATGTAAAACATTTTATTTTCTACAACGTATATACGTTGTACATACATTTCTTATATTATTATTGATATTTTAAACATGGTACACACACGAATATATATATATATATATGTGTGTGTGTATATTACTATACATAATAATTTAATACACACACACATATATATATTTTACTATGCATATGAAGTTAATGCATATACATAATTAATTAATAGTTTCGGCTTTAAAACTCTTTTTTTTCAAAAAAATTAACACACACACACAGATATATATATATATATATATATATATATATATATATATGGGGAGATATGGATATTATAATGATTTGATTTAGAAATTTTTAACAACCACACACACACATTATTTTGACCAAGGTTTGTAATATAGATATTTTGATTTATTATTGACCAAGTGAATATTTAGGATCTAAATTTTTGTATCAAAAATAAATGTTAGCTAATTTTATATGGTCGAGCCCCTATTTGGTAATAATTATATATATTAAACTTGACATTTGGATTACATTTACATACATAAATACATACATACATACAAACATATATGAGAGTGTATGCTAACATATGTGAAAAATACAAATATACAAGTGTTCATATATTTATAATATATAGTCCATACAAATATATAATATACAAACATATTAATATTGTAACGACCTAGAATTTCTGTCATTTGAAATTCGTATATTTAATTAATTTTGATGATTCACGAATGAATTTTATAAGGTGAGCGAATTAAAATTTGAATATGAGGATTTAATTGGATAATTTAAATCGATAATTTAATATTTGAAACTACAGAAATAATTGGAAATTGGGATTAAAGTGATTTAAATTGATTTGTAAATTTGTATTTAATCATATTAGAGTTAGAATAATGTTATAGAACTTTTAAAATTGAATTAAAAGTCAATTTGCAGAAATTGAATATTTTAATATTTAATTGACGAGTAAAAATAGTCATTTTTCAAACAGTCTCGAATTTTGACGAAACTAGTTTCATCGGATCCGTAATGTTATATTATTGTATGGTTTCAAATTTCGTATCAATCGGATTTACGGTTTGTCCAGGGCAAGCTAAAACGCGTAGAAATCGATTTGAGTGAATTTTAAATTTAAATAATTCGGTTCGAAAACTTATCTTCCGAATATGATCGAATTGGCTCCCGATATATATTCCATTGCGTTCGAAATGGGGGTAAAACATCGGCACGCTTCGTTTGGAGTTCGGAAAAAATTCGGGTGAATAGTGTCGCGTAATTTTTCTATAAAAGGACGTCACAATTTCATTTTGCATCAAACCCCTGGCTAGGGTTACAGCCGCCACCTTCCGAAAACAATGGCCAAAAATTGCCATTGTTCTTCCCTCAATTCTTTCCAATCCAAACTCTAATCCAAGAAACTATCAACTGCAAAAGTTGAAGAGCATAGGAAGAGCTTTTAATTCATACGGTGATGATCACCCTTAGAGCGTTGTGATGCTCGAATTTCCTCCTTAAAGTTCTACCGTTCGCGCACGATTGCCCACGCAGGGAAGCAGCTGAGCTTCAAGCTATTCGAGCCGAGAGTAGGGCGCGTCATGAGCTTCGAAACCATGGCTTTCTATCGTTGTGAAGATGCTTGAGTTGGCCTCGTTAATTAGGGTTTACGGCAGCTAATGGGTTTACTTATTACGTGAAAACCCAGGGAACAGCTTTGGGGAGAAGACAAAGACGTGCGGCCTGGATCTTGCCTCTGGAAATCAACGGCCCTGATTAGAGTGAGGGTTAAAAATAAAATTAAATTATATATAAATGTGTACAAACTTTAAAATGTTGTAACTCTTTCATACGAGGTCCGTTTTGGACGAAACGAATTGCGTTGGGTTCGTATTCGCGAACACTACGCGATGGAGCTATATTGGAATCGATTGGAGCTAGTGAAATTTTTGTGTAAAATTAAACGCGCGTTTAATTTTATTCGAAATAAAACACTGCAACTGTTATTGGAAGCAAGGTGAGAACTTCTCACTCAATCGAATTTGTTCGATTTAAAATTTAAATAGTTTGATTTAAAATTACTTGATTGTTTGCTTGGATGATAAATTATTATCTATTATTTTGAAATAGGCCCTATACGCCGCATATTAAGCAGAGGTTATTTATTAAACACATATACCGCGATATTCCACCTTGAAGTGCAATTAGTATTATATATGTACTTGGAGTTGATTTTCCCGCATTATATAGCGGATAAGGCCCTATTGCGCCGCATAATAGCGGATAATATTTTATATAAACCCATCTACCGCGATATTCCATTTTGAAACGGGATTGGTATTGTGCTAACATCTGTGGATGCAGGGAAACAGGTTGGAGGGATCCAACTGGATTCCTCAACAGTATTGATTTATTTATATATATATTTGACATATATTCTGTTATCATATTGATATATGATGTTTGGATGCCGTGATTGTTATATTTAGTGTTGTTGCAGCATTGGACCTATTTTTGGAGTTTTAAAAATGTTAAAGTAATGATTTCGAATTTAAAAGGGTTTTCAAGTGTTTTTTGAAAGTATACATTTTATTGAATTTTTGTATTGATTCATTTTAAATAAATAAACGTTTTAATTTTTATGTTATAAAAATTATGATTTTTGTGAAATATAACCGAAATGTGATTTTTGAAATAAGTAGTTGATTAATTTGTAAATGGTTTAAATTGAGATTTTTGATATTATTATAAACGGTTTACATAATAGATTTATAAAATTGATATTTATAAATTTAAAATATTGGAATTATAAAACGAATTTTTATACGTGTCAAAATGAAGTATAAATGGATTTCATAAGTGAATGAAAATTTTAGATTTATAAATTGTGAAGTTATAAAATGAATAGATTTTGTAAAATAAAAGATTTATAAGTAATTAACTTATAAATTGGATTTTGGCATTTAAATGAGATATAAGTAGAATTTGTTATTTAAGGGGTTTTATAAGTTGAAGTTTATAAAATATATATAAATGTGAATTTATAAACATTGTTTTATAAACCCGAAATCGACTTATTTTGATAAGTTAATTATTATGGCTTATTAAAGGAGATACATCCATGATTTTGGATAGTGGATAATCCTTTAAAATAAAATGTGTAGGAATGTTGAATTGGTTAACGAAGAATATTCACGATTTTGGACGGTGAATGATATGTTAAAGAAATGTTTTAGGAAGTGATCTTTTAAGTAGAATTAAAACGATTTGAAGTTGTTTTAAAATGTGTTAAGGATCAAAAACATAGATTTCAAAATTCAATGTTGAAATAGACGTTTTCGAGAAACAAGGATAAGATGGACTATAACACTGTTGTTATAGTAAATGATTTTCGAAAGGAAATGTTTTATATAGTATTGGGATTTATATATCTATCTAAATTTTGAATCCCCATACTAGTGATTTTGGGTTGTTGTAACGATGTTTTACGTAAAATTTGTTTTGACCCAAATAAATGTGTTTAAAGAGAACGTTTTCCTTAAAGAATAAAATATATACTTAATCGTGTTTTAAGTATATTGAATATTTTCTAAGTATTGAAAATAAATAGATTTGTGAATTACTTATTATTAAATAAGTATGGAAATGTTTTGCAATATGAAATGAAATGTTTAGAGATTTTATCTTTTAAAGATAAATTGAAAGTGAATATTTGAAGTCGATTTGAAAATCGTATATCAATGGATATTTGAAAATTTTAATTCCTATGGAATTTATAAAGGAAAGGGAAAAATTGTTTTAAAAATAAAAATTGATTTATTATTGAAGTGTGATAAATTATATATCTTGTAAAGATATTTTTGGAAATAAATAATTTGGGAAACTTATTTGGAATCTGGTGATGTTGTGCATATCTATTGATAGTTAAATAACCGACTATCAATATTTACCTTTAGAGGGGTATTTGTTGTGATTTGCTTGAATTTGAATGCTGCACTTATTTCAATAATAAGCGCTCGTTATTCGGTTTAGGCAGGAGAGGACCTTTGAGTCATAAATCCCATTCCGAATAGCGATATGTCGTAATGGATAGCATTTGAAGACCGGTGTTGAAGACCGGATATTTTCGAAAACGGAAGGATTACCGTCGAATGACTCTGCATCTGCTGATCTCCGATATAGAGATTTTATCACCCTTTGTGATGGGAAGTCCGATCGTGATTAGTGAATATCCGGATTTCTAGGTCTTCTTTGGAAGTGCCTTCGGTTCCGTTCGATCCCGTAACAGACTTGTATGGATGTGTGTCGACGTTACACTTTGAGATGTAAAGCTGGTTTCTATCAAATATATTTCTGTTGGTGGCGGAGAATTTATTCTCTTAGCTTAACACCCTTCTCTGAGACGTACGAGCTCAGAGGTTATGTAGTTGATGGTTACTAGTGATACATTCCTAATTTTGTAAAATGGCGTGCGAAGTGATGCTGATCATTTGTTGATCAAAGCATAGCTTTTGTATAAAGCGTAGCTTTGTGGACGAGACTTCGTCGGACCTCATACCCCGGTGACGGTCAAAACAGGAAAGATGCGGCAAGGTTATTAGGGGATAGCGCCCCCTTAGTGTATGTCATTTCCTTCTGGATAGAGGTGGTATCATGGTATTGAGCCCAGATACTTAACCTATGTTGTTGCTGCAAACTTATTATTTTGGGGTTGTTGATGAATCCCGAGATTTAGGTCGGTTATGACCGGGGGATGGCATATTCGTGTTAGTTGTTACCCAGCTAGGGGTAACCCGGTCTTGTGTTGGCAAAGATCCGGTTAGGTTCTCGGGGCATCTTTCCAGAGGCGTACCCATGTGGCAATGGGAAGTTCCTTAGCCTGACCGTTTGTTGGAAAATCCAAAGAAACAATACGAACCTTGTACGATTTTAGTTGAATAACCTGCCATGAAATGTGACAGTAACCTGCTATTGAACATGGTAGCTATAATAGGCATAAGTGCGGAATGCCTATGCTGGCTAGGATTTATATTATACTTTCGAAAAAAATTTCCTACACTTTGCACTTATATTAATAATATCAAAGAAATTTACGTATCAAACATGTTTGACTATCATAAGGAGAAATCTCCTCCGATTCTGCATTTGCATTGTGTGTGTGCGGGAGGCCTTATGGTAGTTTCATTTTCCAAAAGCATTGTGGATCTATTTTAAAATATTTCTTGTTTGTTTTTAAAGATAAACTATTTTCAGTTCTCACACCAGTCCCATGACTGACCTGGAGTTTATTGTTCCCTTCCTAAACTCTGGGTGCCCACCAATTTTAACACGGGCAGTCGAGTCAGGTTATCAGGTCATTCTGGAATTTAGGAGTTGCTGTGGAGATTAGGAGCAAGCTGCATGGCATGGCGTATCAACTAGTATATAGTATTTCTTTTCCGCTGTTTTTTGTTGCAAACTCCGATAATGTAATGTAATGCGATATAATGTAATAACTGATACAGTTCTTTTGATTTAAAGATCATTCATTTATCTATTATATGTTGTTCCGCTGCGATTGAGAGATTCTATTATTGTTTCTGTTTTCTTCTTCTTTCTTTCTTCTTCTATCTTCTACCTCTTTTTCTTTAACCCTAACAATTAGGTTTTCCGCCCTTCGATTGCTCGGCAGTTGATACAGTAGATGTATTGATGTCGATTTTCGAAAGTCGAAATTTTCTAATCGTTACAGTTGGTATCAGAGCATTTGGTTAAGCGACAACCTTGGCTCTGATGGGTGTTACTCAATAGAAATAGAGTCAGTAGTACTCTAGAATGAGTGTGAGGGTAATAATAGTTATGAGCGCGTATTTGTTAGTGAATGTGAAATTGTTTTATATTGTGTTCGCTTGTCCGTTGAGCTGTTTGTGAATTCTGGTCGGTATGTGGGACGCCATATTATCGATAGGGATTTCTAAACACTTAAACGAGGCAAGTCGACATAGTATCATTTTAAATTGGGTAAATGAAATAATTTTACCTCGATTATATTTTACATATAAAGGAATAATTTTCCAAGAAATATTAAAGTGTATATAGAATTGATTTTTGGTTATTGAAATGTAAGTATATATATAAGTTAATTAAAAGAATAATTGTATAAGCAAATGAATTATAAAGTATGGAATTATAATTAATATGATTTACAATTATGAAATAATCTTATATATACAATAAGTGAAATTTTATAAGAAAAGACTTATAAATGACATTTATGAGTAAAAGAATTTTTTTTGAAAGAATATTTAGCACTGAATTCACTACTGTTACTGAAAATAATAAGGGTGATGACTATAGCATCATCAGTATCATTTTCAAGTTTCTGTGTGATTGATTTGCTACCAATAATAAATTGAAACTGAAGTTTTGTTTTGTTAAACGAACTTGAATTTAAAAAAATTGGGTAAATGAAATAATTTTACCTCGATTATATTTTACATATAAAGGAATAATTTTCCAAGAAATATTAAAGTGTATATAGAATTGATTTTTGGTTATTGAAATGTAAGTATATATATATATAAGTTAATTAAAAGAATAATTGTATAAGCAAATGAATTATAAAGTATGGAATTATAATTAATATGATTTACAATTATGAAATAATCTTATATATACAATAAGTGAAATTTTATAAGAAAAGACTTATAAATGTGATTTCTGAGTAAAAGAATTTTTTTTTGAAAGAATATTTAGCACTGAATTCACTACTGTTACTGGAAAATAATAAGGGTGATGACTACAGCATCATCAGTATCATTTTCAAGTTTCTGTGTGATTGATCTGCTACCAATAATAAATTGAAACTGAAGTTTTGTTTTGTTAAACGAACTTGAATTTTAAAAAATCCATGCTGTAATTGTTGAATATAAGTAATCAAGTTTTGAACTTATAATATGAAATAATAAATTTAGCTTTGGTAAAGTTAAAGGATTTGGATTAGCATAGTGAATATATGATGTGAAAATTTAACTAAAGGAAGTTAAATAAATTGAATTGAATTAGACAGGTGATTATTTAATATGAATTTGAAAATTTAAGTTAAGTTAAACAAATGATGTTTGAAATGGAATATAACTTAAGTAATGTTGAATGAAGTTGATTTTAGTATCGAAGTAAACTAATAAAGTGATGTGATGAATATGAACTTGAGTTATATAAATGAAATTCAACTTTATATGGTAAAATGAATTAGCAATTGAATTGAACTAATGAATTGAATATTAATCAATCTAATGTAAATGAATTGATATAGAATAATGAATGTAAGTGTTAATTCATTTAAAAGCTAATGAAATCGAGGATTGAATAATTCAATTAAAGTCAACTAAAAGTGATGAACCAAATTGAATGTAAACGAATTAAATAAATTTGGTTATGTCGGTTATACGTTGGTTGTTAGTAGATTGTATAGAAAATTCATATGAAATTCAATAAATGAAAATGAAAGCTATAAATTATTGAATATGATTTAATTTGGAGGTGAACCAACTTGAATATGAATTAGTGAATGTAAACTAATTGAAAATGAATAAATGAATATTAGAAAAAACATCCAATATTAATGAATCAAATGTGATTTAAATTGGAAAATCAATTCACTGAATATTAATGAGAAGTGAAAGCGTATTGATTTGGTTATGGATGTTAGTTGAATGCTAGTTGGTTGATGGTTGGATTTGTTGCTTTTGTTGCATTTGCTATATTGGCATATGTAGTTGTTGTACTGGTATATGTTGTATATTGATATTACTTCCATATATGCATGTTTCTTATTGTTATTGAGTGTTTAGTAGGTGCGGATTGCGCTTTCTTTGCATTTAGAGCTCGCTTTCGTGCTATATTAGCCGTATATGCTCGCAAATAATATATAAGGTACATATCTCAGATTACATAACGTACTTTTACACTTTTTTTCCCTGTGGGATGCCTCATTACTTTGATGAGATGTATATTTGTGATATATATATATTGCTATTTTTTTCGGATCGAACCGCGCAAAGGAGGTTATGGAGAAATTTTCTGAAAAATTAAGGCGTTAGAATATTTTTGAGATAATTGGAAAATTTTGAAAAGATAACTAAGTATGATTTGAAAACTTAGTAAAGTTATTGTAAGAAGTTTAACTATGGATTTTGGAAAAGTTAAAATGTTTAAATAAATTTGAAATTTAATTTGAACAAATGGTTTTGAAAAGTTAATGGATTCTGTAACTTTTTCTTACTTAGTAATTTCGAGGACGAAATTCTTTTAAGGGGGGAAGTTTGTAAGGACCTAGAATTTTTGTCATTTGAAATTCGTATGTTTAATTAATTTTGATGATTCACGAATGAATTTTATAAGCTGAGTGAATTAAATTTTGAATATGAGGATTTAATTGGATAATTTAAATCGATAATTTAATATTTGAAATTACAGAAATAATTGGAAATTGGGATTAAAGTGATTTAAATTGATTTGTAAAGTTGTATTTAATCATATTGGAGTTAGAATGATGTTATAGAAATTTTAAAATTGAATTAAAAGTTAATTTGCAGAAATTGAATATTTTATATCTAATTGACGAGTAAAAATAGTCATTTTTCAAACAGTCTCGAATTTCGACGAAACCAGTTTCATCGGATCCGTAATGTTATATTATTGTATGGTTTCAAATTTCGTGTCAATCGGATTTACGGTTTGTCCGGGGCAAGCTAAAACGTGTAGAAATCGATTTGAGTGAATTTTAAATTTAAATAATTAGGTTCGAAAAGTTACCTTCCAAATATGATCGAATTGGCTCTCGATATATATTCCATTGCGTTCGGAATGGGGATAAAACATTATAAACGCCAAGCGGCACACTTCGTTTGGAGTTTGGAAAAAATTCGGGTGAACAGTGTCGAGTAATTTTTCTATAAAAGGACGTCACAGTTTCATTTTGCAACAAACCCCTGGCTAGGGTTACAGCCGCCACCTTCAGAAAACAATGGCCGAAAATTGCCATTGTTCTTACCTCAATTCTTTCCAATCCACACTCTAATCCAAGAAACTATCAACTGCAAAGTTGAAGAGCATCGGAAGAGCTTTTAATCCATACGGTGATGGTCACCCTTAGAGCGTTGTGACGCCCGAATTTCCGCCTTGAAGTCCTGCCGTTTGCACATGATTCCCCAAGCAGGGAGGCAGCCGAGCTTCAAGCTATTCGAGCAGAGGGTAGGACGCGTCATGAGCTTCGAAACCATGGCCTTCGATCATTGCGAAGATGCTTGAGTTGGCCTCGTTAATTAGGTTTTACGGCGGCTAATGGGTTTACTTATTACGTGAAAAACCTGGGAACGGCTTTGGGGAGAAACCAAAGACGTGCGGCCTGGATCTTGCCTCTGGAAATCAACGTCCCTGATTAGAGTGAGGGTTAAAAATAAAATAAAATTATATATAAATGTGTACAAACTTTAAAATGTTGTAACTCTTTCATACGAGGTCCGTTTTGGACGAAACGAATTGCGTTGGGTTTGTATTCGCGGATGCTACGTGATGGAGCTCGATTGGAATCGATTGGAGCTAGTGAAATTTTTGGGTAAAATTAAACGCGCGTTTAATTTTATTTGAAATAAAACACTGCAACTGTTATTGGAAGCAAGGTGAGAACTTCTCACTCAATCGAATTTGTTTCGATTTAAATTTTAAATAGTTTGATTTAAAATTACTTGATTATATGCTTGGATGATAAATTATTATTTATTGTTTTGAAATAGACCTTATACGCCGCATATTAAGCGGAGGTTATTTATTAAACACATATACCGCGATATTCCACGTTGAAGTGGAATTGGTATTATATATGTACTTGGAGTTGAAATTCCCGCATTATATAGTGGATGAGACCCTATTGCGCCGCATAATAGCGGATAATGTTTTATATAAACCCATGTACCGCGATATTCCGTTTTGAAATAGGATTGGTATTGTGATAAAATCTATAGATGCAGGAAAACAGGTTGGAGGGATCCAACTGGATTCCTCAACAATATTGATTTATTTACAGATATTAGAGATATATTCTGTTATCATATTGATATATGATGTTTGGATGCCGTGATTGTTATATTTAGTGCTGTTGCAGCATTGGACCTATTTTTGGAGTTTTAAAAATGTTAAAGTAACAATTTCGAATTTAAATGGGTTTTCAATTGATTTTTGAAAGTATACATTTTATTGAATTTTGGTATTGATTCATTTTAAATAAATAAACGTTTTAATTTTTATGTTACAAAAATTGTGATTTTTGTGAAATATAACTGAAATGTGATTTTTGAAATAGGTAGTTGTAAAATAGTTTAAATTGAGATTTTTGAAATTATTATAAACGGTTTATATAAAAGATTTATAAAATTGATATTTATAAATTAAAAATATTGGAATTATAAATCGAATTTTTATAAGTGTTAAAATGAAGTATAAATGGATTTCATAAGTGAATGAAAATTTTAGATTTATAAATTGTGAAGTTATAAAATGAATAGATTTTGTAAAAAAAAAAAGATTTATAAGTAATTAACTTATAAATTGGATTTTGGCATTTAAATGAGATATAAATAGAATTTGTTAATTAAGGGGTTTTATAAGTTGAAGTTTTGTAAAATATATATAAATGTGAATTTATAAACATTGTTTTATAAATCCGAAATCGACTTATTTTGATAAGTTAATTGTTATGGCTTATTAAAGGAGATATATCCACTATTTTGGACAGTGGATAATCCTTTAAAATAAAATGTGTAGGAATGTTGAATTGTTTAACGAAGTATATTTACGATTTTGGACGGTGAATGATATGTTAAAGAAATGTTTTAGGAAGTGATCTTTTAAATAGAATTAAAATGATTTGAAGTTGTTTTAAAATGTGTTAAGGATCGAAACCATAGATTTCAACATTCATTGTTGAAATAGACGTTTTCGAGAAACAAGGAAATGATGAACTATAGCACTGTTGTTATAGTAAATGATTTTCGAAAGGAAATGTTTTATATAGTATTGGGATTTATATATCTATCTAAATTTAGAATCCCTATACTAGTGATTTTGGGTTGTTGTAACGATGTTTTACGTAACATTCATTTTGACCCAAGTAAATGTGTTTAAAGAGAATGTTTTCCTTAAAGAATAAAATATATACTTAATCGTGTTTTAAGTATATTGAATATTTTCTAAGTATTGAAAATAAATAGATTTGTGAATTACTTATTATTAAATAAGTATCGAAATGTTTTCCAATATGAAGTGAAATGTTTAGAGATTTTATCTTTTAAGGATAAATTGAAAGTGAATATTTGAAGTCGATTTGAAAATCGTATATCAATGGATATTTGAAAATTTAAAGTATATGGAATTTATAAAGGAAAGGGAAAAAACTGTTTTAAAAATAAACATTGATTTATTGTTGAAGTGTGAAAAATTATATGTCTTGTAATGATATTTTTAGAAAATAAATAATTTGGGAAAATTATTTGGAATCTGGTGATGTTGTGCATATCTATTGATAGTTAAATAACCGACTATCAATATTTACCTTTAGATGGGTATTTGTTGTGATTTGCTTAAATTTGAATGCTACGCTTATTTTAAAAATAAGCGCTCATTGTTCGGTTTAGCCGGGAGAGGACCTTTGAGTCATAAATCCCATTCCTAATAGCGATATGTTGTAATGGATAGCATTTGAAGACCGGTATTGAAGACCAGATTTTTTTCGAAAAAGGAAGGATTACCGTAGAATGACTCTGCATCGGCTGATCTCCGATATAGAGATTTTTTTCACCCTTTGTGATGGGAAGTCCGGTCGTGACTAGTAAATATCCAAATTTCAAGGGCTTCTTTTGAAGTGTCATTCAATCCCGGAATGGACTTGTATGGATGTGTGTCCGACGTTACACTTTGAGATGTAAAGCTGGTTTCTATCAAATATATTTCTGTTGGTGGCGGAGAATTTATTCTCTTAGCTTAACACCCTTCTCTGAGACGTACGAGCTCAGAGGTTATGTAGTTGATGGTTACTAGTGATATATTCCCAATTTGGTAACGTGGCATGCGAAGTGATGTTGATCATTTGTTGATCAAAGCATAGCTTTTGTATGAAGCGTAGCTTTGTGGATGAGACTTCGTCGGACCTCACACCCCGGTAATGGTCAAAACAGGAAAGATGCGGCAAGGTTATTAGGGGATAGCGCCGCCTTAGTGTATGTCATTTCCTTCTGGATAGAGGTGGTATCATGGTATGGAGCCCAGATACTTAACCTATGTTGTTGCTGCAAACTTATTATTTTATGGTTGTTGGTTAATCCCGGGATTTAGGTCGGTTACAACCGAGGGATGGCATATTCGTGTCAGTTGTAACCCAGCTAGGGGTAACCCGACCTTGTGTTGGCAGAGATCCGGTTAGGTTCTCGGGCGTCTTTCCAGAGGCGTACCCATAGGGCAATGGGAGGTTCCTCGGCCTGACCATTTTTTGAAAAATCCAAAGAAACAATACGAACCTTGCACGGTTTTAGTTGTACAACCTGCCATGGAATGTGGCGGTAACCTGCTATTGAACATGGTAGCTATAGTAGGCATAAGTGCGGAATGTCTATGCCGGCTAAGATTTATATTATACTTTCGAAATGTTTTTCCTACACTTTGCACTTATAGTAATAGTATCAAAGAAATTTGCGTATCAAACATGTTTGACTATCATAAGGAGAAATCTCCTCCGATTCTGCGTTTGCATTATGTGTGTGTGTGCGGGAGGCCTTATGCTAGTTTCATTTTCCAAAAACATTGCGGATCTATCTTAAAATATTTCTTTGTTTGTTTTTAAAGATTAACTGTTTTAAGTTCTCACACCAGTCCCATGATTGACCTGGAGTTTATTGTTCCCTTCCTAAATTCTGGGTGCCCACTAATTTTAACACAGGCAGTCTAGAGTCAGGCTATCAGGTCATTCTGGAATTCAGGAGTTGCTGTGGAGATCAGGAGCAAGCTGGATGGCATGGCGTATCAACTAGTATATAGTATTTTTTTTCCGCTGTTTTTTGTAAACTCTGATAATGTAATGTAATGTGATATAATGTAATAACTGATAAAGTTCTTTTGATTTAAAGATTATTCATTTATCTATCATATGTTGTTCCGCTGCGATTGAGAGATTCTGTTATTGCTTCTGTTTTCTTCTTCTTTCTTTCTTCTTCTATCTTCTACCTCTTCTTCTTTAACCCTAATAATTAGGTTTTCCGGCCTTCGATTGCTCGGCAGTTGATACAGTGCATGTATTGATGTCGATTTTCGAAAGTCGAAATTTTCTAATCGTTACAAATATATCATTTTGCAACCTTAATATATATCTAAAAGACATTTAGTTATTTTTATTTGGGTTTAAAATATATTTAAAATCACATTATTTACATATGTTATAAATATATGAGCACTTATATATTTATATTTTTCAAACATGTTGGCGCACACACTCCGATGCCCACAATTAGATCCTATAATAACATATTTTTATACATTCTCTTTATTAGTCATTGAACATATTATATTCAAGAGAATATTATAAATTAAACAATATTTATTTAATTAAATTAATTATTTCAATAAAATTGTAAATTTACAAATCCAATTTTGTTTGAATTCATAATTAGATTTAAAATTAAATCCAATAATATTAAATATAAATAAAGTTAAATATGATTTACTGTAAATGAAAAATTATTCATTATGACACGTTAAAATATCTAGTGCATAATAAATAAAAATATTTCTTTTGTGAAATTCGTTACTTTAAAACACACTGGCTGATGCGATTGCTTCAATGATGGTTTCAAATCTTGATTATGTTGTCATGAGTAATTTACCAACGCATAAGGCAATCCCATGAAAAGTCCAATTAAAAGTGTGTCAAGGAATGAATGTTTAAGGTGAAAGTTACTTTAACTAAGGGACGATCTTACGAATGGAAATACCTCTCTCGCTCCTTGCCTTTACTTAGATTATCAAATTAGCCTTATTTCCAGGGTATGCCTTTAATGGAAGGCCTAAAACCTTTTTTCCTTAGGTTGATTCAAATAAGCATATTCCAATAATACATAACTTGAATTTAGATTTGTAACGACCCATAAATTTTTATTAATTTTATTTGTTTTATGAATATATTTAATTGAAATTTTTGTGAAATTTTAAATAATAAACTTTCATCCGAAAATATGAAAGTTTATTTCGTGTGTAATTTTATTTCAATTTTATCAGTTAGAAATTGATGAAAATAAAATGTTTTCGAAACTTGAATATTTTTACATAGAAAAATTCTAAATCATCTTCTGAGCAAGACGTCAATTTTCGTTTTTCCAAATTCGGCTTCTTCAGCTCCATCGATCTTATTTTTCTGCGTTTTTGCTGCATTTTCCGCTAGTAGAAAATTCGAATTTTTATAATTCAATCGTACTGCAAATATCAACATACCGTTTTGATCATCTCGTTGTACTGATCTCTATGGTATACATATTTCTGTGATTTGAAGTCCGATACGCAGCGGAAATTGTGAAACGGTCAACCTTATCGATACCATTTGAGTCTATTCGTACTCTGTGGCTATTCAAATTTTGCACTGGTTAATAATCAATGGTCATCAGTATTAATTTTCCTTGAATTCTATCGTTTTGATTTTTCTATTCCCAACGTTAAATTTATTTTCTTTGTGCAAACCGCCCGTTGCCTATCCACCATCTCTTTCTCCTTATACTTATTATTTTTCTTCTCACAATAACACTTCATCAATCTGCTTATCGCCCAACAGCCATCCATCAGCTACTTGCAATAAATATTTCTTGAATTCGTGCATGCTTTTCTCTGATTCCAATAGTTATTACTTTCTGGTCTTCGAAATAATAATCTTACTTATTTTCATTTTCCATTCAAACCTGCTCATCTACCTTGTGTACCGTGTCTTTTCTACTTCCCTTGTCTTTTCTTTCCCATGGCATGCTCGTTACTTTTGCCTTGTAGCCCGAAGCTCATCCATATTAAGTTTATCTTTCTCTAATGGCCAAGAAGAGGAAAACTGAAAGAAAAAAACGTGAGCAAAGCCTTCTTCTTCTAGCCTGACATCTTGGAGCGGCAGGCACCACCTTTCACCTCCACCGGCCTTAGTTTCCGCCATTACTCTGAGCGTCTCTTTTCACCCCTCCCCTCCTCCAGTGGCCGGCTCGCCATCACCTTCTCCGGCCTTGGCTGCTACTCGCCTGAGCCACCTCAGCGACAGCCGAGTCCCTAAACCCCCTCACTAGCCATGGCCGAAGGCCATACCTCCTTCGCTCCACCCCACCTTTCTCCCTCCACGCGCCGAAGGTTCGCCTGCTAACCACGACCTCCAACCATCCTGGCAACCTTGCTAGCCTCCTTTGGCTCCTCCCCATGCCTCTGGCCGCTGAGAAAATGCCGCTACCCTCCTTCCTTACCTCCACCCTTCGTCTTCTTTTGCATAAGGTCCTTATATTTATATTATAGTATATAGTGTATTATTGAAAGGTATGATACATATAGCACGGTTTCATATGTGTACATATTTACCATATATTTTACAGTAAATTAGTTTCATGAATCTAGAGAAAGATTAAAACATTATATACATGAATTTTTTTATGGACGTACACATATGATGTGTTTTAAGTAACATATATATAATTTATATTATTTTAGTTATAGATTTTACATGGTTAGTTTTAAAGAATAAAGTTATACTGCTTATATACAAGCTTTGCATGCTGTTGTTAGTGTATATGATATTGTTGATTTTATTTAAACAATATGTCAACAATATGTAAGTTTATATAAAAACATAATTTTTGGATGGTTTATATATTAGTTATATGTTTTCGGCTGCATTTTTATTTAGTTCGCATAGTTCAACATATATATGTATTGGGTCAGCTTAGTGGTTGTTTGCATATATATATATATATATATATATATATAATTGTTTGTTATATATAGAGACTTTAGGTTTTATAATATGTTTGTGCATCTAAAGGTTCACATCAGCTTTACTAGTCAGTAGCATCTGTTGAGTTACATGTATATTATATATTTGAATATTGTTTTAATTCCTATTTATATGAAAGTATACGATTATATGATCTGCATATATCTTAGTGTATGTAAGTATATATGTACGCCTATTTCTCAATTCTAGCATTGATTTATATAGATTTATTTAAAATGTCTATGTTCTCTGCTTTAAAATTTTGCAGAGACCTATATAGGCTATATTTATAGAGTTGTTGTAGCTACACTTTCCAGGCTGTGATATCTTTTAGTTTTACTTATTAATAATTATATATGTTAATTTATATATATGAGAGAATTTAAACAATGATTTTCTTTTGAAATATGTGTATATACATATATATTTCATGTGTTTAAATTTGGAATATGACTTTATATGTATATATATATATATATATGTTCACTGATACCATTTACTTTCATCGATCCTGTTCTGATTTGATTTCGGCAAATCCTATTTAACAGCTTTGCTCGTTGATTCGTGCGAATCTAGTTTATTTCGGAAGTCGTGCTTGCAATTCATAACTCAACTTCGTTGTCTATTCTCGCTCTCTAGCCTCGAAAGGTGAGCAATTACTCACGATTAATATTATTTTATTTATTAAATTTGATTTCAATTGAAACGACAATTGAAATATGCTGCTGTTGGTTCTTTACACTATTATGTATGCTATTACCTGTATCAGTTCACCTGTGACATCTGACACCATTATCTATTATTTATACAATGATAATCCAGTTTGGTTGATAAATGATTAGTTGTTTGATGTTGATATTGGACGTTAAATTGTTAATATATGAAGTGATAAATAATTTACAATTGAAGTTGACATAGGAGTTAACAATTTAAAATTGATATATGTGTTGAATTTGATTATATAAAATTTGTATAATATGACCCCTTTAAATGTTTAATTACTTGACATGTAGAAATATGGTTGATTACACCTTAAACCATTTAAATTTATGTTGTATAAATTGATATAGTATGAATCGAGTAATAAATGTCAAGTGTGAACCGCATAAAATAATAGTGTAATAGTCTTTAATCTACTTGATATGATAGTGTAGATTCTAGAAATAATTATATTAATTTGCACAAACAACGATGTGAATTAATACGATTATCTCGGGATTATTTGAATTAATTATCGCATTATTATTGATTGTTGTTATTGATTGTTTATTTGCTTTGACACCATCCCAGTTATCACACTACAAGTTCCCTTTGCTATGCTTTGATTTTTGAATTGAAATGGAATCGGGTTGAAATGATAAATACCCAAATAAACTTTGACTTAGGATAATGAATTAAATAAAAATCCGATTGGTCAATAAATTTGATTTTAAAATAAAATTAAAGATTTTATTTGAATAAATAATAAGATTTGAAATGAAGTTGGAATTTGAATTAAATGAAAGGAAAATGTTAATATTTAAAAATCTAAAACAAAATATTAACATAGTAGTTGTTGAAAGAACGTTGTTTTAAAATTAATTATTCAACAATAAAATTTAGAATTATTCATTGAGTTAAGTTTGAAATTATTTAATAATTAAGTTTTGAAATTATTTAATAATTAAGTTTTGAAATTATTTAATAATTAAATAAGATTGAATTATTTGATAATTAAATAAAAATTGAATTCTTTGATAAGAGAAATTGAACTTCTGAATAAGTGAATTTGAACTTCGTTAATAATGAAATTGAGTTTCCTTATTAATTATGCTTTGGGAAAATTATTTAACGTAAGTAAATAAATAAGTGAAATTGAATTTCTTTAACAAGGAATAAATGTGATTTATTGAAATTAATGTAAGACTTGAAATTTAAGAATTTAATTTGACGAATTTAATTAAATTCAATTTGTAAGCTTTGATATAATGAAGTTGAACTTAAGTAATTGATTTAATGGATCGCAAATTAAATAGAAATTGTTTGAATGATAAATTAACTTATCGAATGTTGAATGAAATCGATCAATGAATTTAAATTAATTTGAATGTTAAATTAAATTTATTTAAATAATTACGGAATGAAACTTATATATGAATTTAAATCAATATTTAAGTTATTTTAAATAAAAAGTGAAATTGAATTATAGAGTTTTGAAATGGTAAATTTGGAGTTTATGAAACGTAAATTATGGAAATTGATATAGAAAGAGAAATGAATTGTTGGCTTTTAAAATTCTAAATGATATTGAATTTGTTTGGTTTTGAAATATATTAAACGACCAATCGGTGTAATAATTACGAAAGTTATTAAAGAGGCCGGAATTGGTTAGGGACATACTCACTGTCTAAATCGAAAACCACTTTAATAACTGTACGCAGAGTGTGATCCAAATGAAGTGGTTGGAATAATGCACGTGATGATTGAAGAAAGAGAACGATAATGGATAGCCTTGATACTTGTGTCAAATTGGAAATGGCTAAAACAGGAGCCGTGCCGGGCCAATTGGGTTTAGCTACCTCGAGCGAACAAACTTCTTCGTAAGCTACTCATTACTTGTTATTGGTTGGTGCGCACCCTTGAATTGGGAGTGTTGTTTCACGGTGTTGCGATCGTTGCGGCGATGCGTTCTCGCCAATCCGGATCAGGCAAACGGTAGTTTCACTACCTTGGGTATTGCCTCATGTGCCTTGTCATACTTGTATCCCTATATGCGACCACTACGATTTGTTTTGTGTTATACCTATGGAGTACTTCCTGATATCCCACTAGTTTACGGGGAGTTTACAGTGCTGTATAGACTATGACGCTTATATAAAATGTGTTAAGGGGGATAATGGTAACGCTTAACACTAATTTGATACTTTATATTACTGATAGGCATTATCTATTTAGCGTATATTACTGCATAGTAGATAGTTTAACAGATCCTTAGGGTATGGTTATTCCAAACATCCTTTGAGTTACTTGTATTTCAGTTGTTATTTCACTTGAATTGGATTTATTGATATAAGAATGCCAATCCTGACTCGAGTGTTTTGAGTTTTGCTTTACACTTTGGTCAGACTGAGTGGTTCTGCTTTTGAGACTCACCTTTGGAGTTGGAGCTTCGGCTGGAGATCCAGCTATCTATCCAGCTTTCAGTTATTCAGTTGATTCCAATGATGTATTCTGATTCTTGTATTTGACTATTGTATTCGAGACTTCTGTTGTACTTTATTTAACTCTGTTATATATATATATATATATATATATATATATATATATAGTAGCTTCATGAACTACTATCTTTTGCTTCCACTGCATATTATTACTCTGTGTATGTGATTCTGTGATTATTTATTTACTGTATATGCTGAGTTTTGCCAAATTTAAAATTAACAATTCGGTATTTTGAATTATTCAAGTCCGACATGTGCGGATGCAAATGGTCTAAAATAGCGGGTCGTTACAGTTGGTATCAGAGCTTTGGCTCTAGGAAAAACTTAGCATATATAGTAAATTTAGTTATTGAATCACTTTCGTTCGAGCTTGAATTTCTTCTTTTGACTCTATCTCCTTTGAATTTTGGAACGTTCCCTTTGGTTCCGAAATCCATAAATTCGATCTTGTCTCTTTCAAATTCGTATTCTTTTGATTCTGGAGTATCCCATAACTCCACTTCGAATGATCTTTATAATGAACCGGCGGTCTCGCCAATCTCCAAATGATTTATAAAGGGTGAAACTCCTTTACAATTGGCATAGATTCACCGAAGATTTCTATGTCCTCGGTTTAGATGCTAATATCGTTTATTATGCCGTATTCTATCTCTTGAGATCGAATGTTGATTTACCTCGGAATTCTGCATCGATCTTATTCTTGAAGTCTCGGTTGACCTGGTTAAGGTTTCCCGCGATTTAATAAACTTATCCATCTTCCTATTTTGTTATTTAATCATCTTGTCTCTGTTTCGAATCTATCTTCGACTCAAAATTTTCTTTGATTTGAGTCCATCAAAATTTGAATCTCTATCCTTGCTTTGAAATCCATTCTTATATCGTTGAGCGAGGATGTGTATTTGTAAATTAAAATTAAAATGTTATATATATATTGTGTTGTTTGAGTTGTTGATGTTGATTTGGGTTTTCGATCGATTCGTATGATCAACGCTATCGATAGGATTTCCAAAGCACTTTAACAGAGCAAACTGACACAATATTGTTTTCAAATTTGGTAGATGAAATAAATTGTGTATGATTATATATATATATATATATATATATAAGAAAATTTTCTAATAATTGTTAAATGAATTGGTTAACTAAATGATGTTATTTGATTTTCATTTATTGTTTTGTAAACCATTGATTTACCAACATACAAATAAACGGAATTATAAAACTTGGTTTGCAAATTAATTTGGAAATTTAAATGAATGTAAATCAGTAATTTGAGAATTTGATTTTCGGTAATTTCAAACTTTGATTTTAAAGTTTTAAAGCGTATAGTATTTAAAATATTTTCAAATAGAAACCATTTCAAAGAATTTTAATTGGTTAAATCTGTGCTCTTCTATTTTGTCGCTGGAAAATAATTTCTGTGATGACGGCCGCATCATCGACATTCATTTTCGAGTTTCGAAGTGGAGAGACCATTCTATAGCTTTGCTATACTTTTGTCTGAAAATTTAATCAATTTTAATTTCTAAAGTATGACTTGATCTATAATATACTATATACAAGTATATGACTATATATATATATATATATATATATATATATATTTGATTTAATTTATATAGATATATGTATCTCTAAATTGTTGAAGTGAAATCGAAAACTTAATTCTTAAATTTATGTTAAATGATGTTTCAATTATAAAATGAAGGCAAAGATTTTGAATAAATATTTAACTTGAAATAACTGAACTGTAAAATTTTATTTGTGTAATACTCAATTGCATTCTATATATAACTTCCTTAAAGTTCTAAAAGTTAACTATGTAATTGAATATTATACAATATAAAATGATATCAATGGAATCCATAAATAGTTTGAGTGGTTATAATAATTGACAATCTATTTAATATATGATATAAAATATATTAAGTGGAATAAATATAATAAAAATTTTGGAATCAAGAAAATTAAATCTGTTGAATAAAATATAATTTTAACAAATGACTATTCAAATTTATGATTTTAAAAATTGTTAATTGAAGATAACTGAATAATAAGGTAATGAATAAATCATTATGAATTTAGGTATAGTTAGTGGAATTAACGTAAGAAAATCAAATGGATTAAATCAAATGTTGAATATTAATTAATTTAAATTGAAATTTATATGTTTAAATTAATTGTTTTATGTTGTTTTTCAAATCCATTATCTTTCTAGTTGTTTCTATCCTCCTACCTCCTTCCTTTTCGAGGACGAAAAGTTTTGAGTGGGGGAGAATGTAACGACCCGTAAATTTTTATTAATTTTATTTGTTTTATGAATATATTTAATTGAAATTTTTGTGAAATTTAAATAATAAAATTTTGAAATAAAAATTTAATATTTGAAATGCATCTAGTTAAAGATTGCAACTGGTAAATTTTCATCTGAAAATATGAAAGCTTATTTCATGTGTAATTTTATTTCAGTTTAATCAGTTAGGAATTGATGAAAATAAAATATTTTCGAAACCTGAATATTTTTACCTAGAAAAATTCTAAATCATCTTCTGAGCAAGAGGCCATTTTTCGTTTTTCCAAATTCGGCCTTCTTTAGCTCCGTCGGTCTTATTTTTCTGTGTTTTTGCTGCATTTTCCGCTAGTAGAAAATTCGAATTTTTATAATTCAATCGTACCGCTAATATCAGCATACCATTTTGATCGTCTCGTTGTGCTGATCTCTATGGTATATATATTTATGTGCTTTGAAGTCCGATACGCAGCGGAAATCGTGAAACGGTCAACCTTATCGGTACCGTTTGAGTCTATTTGTATTCTGTGGCTATTCAAATTTTGCACTGGTTAATAATCAATGGTCATCGGTATTAATTTTCCTTGAATTCTATCATTTTGATTTTTCTATTCCCAACGTTAAATTTATTTGCTTTGTGAAAACCACCCGTTGCCTATCCACCTTCTCTCTCTCCTTATACTTATTATTTTTCTTCTCGCAATAACACTTCATCAATCTGCTTATCGCCTAACAGCCAGCCATCGGCACTTGCAATAAATATTTCTTGAATTCGTGCATGCTTTTCTCTGATTCCAATAGTTATTTCTTTCTGGTCTTCGAAATAATAACCTTACTTATTTTCATTTTTCATTCAATCCTACTCATCTACCTTGTGTACCACATCTTTTCTACTTCCCTTGTCTTTTCTATCCCGGGGCATGCTCGTTACTTTTGCATTGTAGCCCGAAGCTCATCCATATTAAGTTTATCTTTCTCTAATGGCCAAGAAGAGGAAAACTGAAAGAAAAAGAAACGTGAGCAAAGCCTTCTTCTTTTAGCCTGGCATCTTGGAGCAGCAGCCACCACCTTCACCTCCACCGGCCTTAGTTTTCGCCAATACCCTGAGTGTCTCTTTTCACCCCTCCCCTCCTCCAGTGGCCGGCCCGCCATCACCTTCTTCGGCCTTGGCCGCTACTTGCCTGAGCCACCTCAGCGACAGCCGAGTCATCCCCTAAATCCCCTCAATAGCTATGGCCGAAGGCCATACCTCCTCCGTTCCGCCCCAACTTTCTCCCTCCGCGCGCCGAAGTTTTGCCTGCTAACCACGACCTCCGATCATCCTGGCAACCTCGCAATCCTCCTTCGGCTCCTCCCAGACCTCTGGCCGTCGAGCAACTGCCACTACCCTCCTTCCCTACCTCCACCCTTCGTCTTCTTTTGCATAAGGTCCTTATATATATTATAGTATATATTGTATTATGGAAAGGTATGATACATATAGCACGGTTTCATATGTGTATATATTTACCATATATTTTACAATAAATTGGTTTCATGAATCGGGAGAAAGATTAAAACATTATATACATGAATTTTTTTTATGGACGTACACATATGATGTGTTTTAAGTAACATATATATAATTTATATTATTTTAGTCATAGATTTTACATGGGTTAGTTTTAAGGTAATAAAGTTATACTGTTTATATTTAAGCTTTGCATGTTGTTGTTAGTATATATGATATTGTTGATTTTATTTAAACAATATGTAAGTTTATATAATAAACATAATTTTTGGATGGTTTATATATTAGTTATATGTATTCGGTTGCATTTTTATTTAGTTCGCATAGTTCAACATATATATGTATTAGGTCGGCTTAGTGGTTGTTTGCATATATATATATATATATATATATATACATATATATATATATATATAATTCTTTGTTATATATAGAGACTTTAGATTTTATAATATGTTTGTGCATTTAAGGTTCACATCAGCTTTACTAGTCAATAGCCTCTGTTGAGTTACATGTATATTATATATTTAGATATTGTTTTAATTCCTATTTATATGAAAGTATACGATTATATGATATGCATATATCTTAGTGTATGTAAGTACATATGCACGCCTATTTCTTGATTCTAGCATTGATTTAAAGAGATGTATTTAAAATGTCTATGTTCTCTGCTCTAAAGTTTTACAGAGACCTATATAGGCTATATATATAGAGTTGTTGTAGCTACATTTTCCAGGCCGTGATATCTTTTAGTTTACTTATAAATAATATGTTAATTTATATATATGAGAGAATTTAAACAATGATTTTCTTTTGAAATATATATATATATATATTATGTGTTTAAATTTGGAATATGACTTTATATGTATAGATATATATATATATATATATATATATATATATATATATGTTCACCGATACCATTTACTTTCATCGATCCTGTTCTGATTTGATTTCGGCAATTCCTATTTAGCAGCTTTGCTCGTCGATTCGTGCCAATCTAGTTTATTTCGGAAGTCGTGCTTGCAATTCATAAATCAACTTCGTTGCCTATTCTCGCTCTCATGCCCCGAAAGGTGAGCAATCACTCACAATTAATATTCTTTTATTTATTAAATTTAATTTTAATTGAAACGACAATTGAAATATGCTGCTGTTGGTTCTTTGCACTGTTATATATGCTATTACCTGTATCAGTTCACCTATGACATCTGACACCATTATCTGTTATTTATACGATGATAATCCAGTTTGGTTGATAAATGATTGGTTGTTTGATGTTGATATTGGACGTTAAATTGTTAATGTATGAAATGATAAATAATTTACAATTGAAGTTGACATAGGAGTTAACAATTTAAAATTGATATATGTGTTGAATTTGATTAGATAAAATTTGTATAATATGACCCCTTTAAATGTTTAATTACTTGACATGTAGAAATATGATTGATTACACCTTGAACCATTTAAATTTATGTTGTATAAATTGATATAATATGAAATCGAATAATAAATGTCAAGTGTATAGTGTAATAATCTTTAATCTACATGAAATGATAGGGTAGATTTTAGAAATAATTGATTAATTTGCACAAACAACGATGTGAATTAATACGATTATTTCGAGATTATTTGAATTAATTATTGGATTGTTATTGATTGTTGTTATTGATTTTTTGTTTGCTTTGACACAATCCCAATTATCACACTGCAAGTTCCCTTTGCTATGCTTTGATTTTTGAATTAAAATGGAATTGGGTTGAAATGATAAATACCCAAATAAATTTTGTCCTAGAATAGAGAATTAAATAAAAACCCGATTGGTAAGTAAATTTGATTTAAAAATAAAAATAAAGATTTTATTTGAATAAATAATAAGATTTGAAATGAAGTTGGAGTTTGAATTTAATGAAAGGAAAATGTTAGTATTTAAAAATTTGAAACAAAATATTAAGATAGTAGTTGTTAAAGAACGTTGTTTTAAAATTAATTATTTGGCAATAAAATTTGGAATTATTCATTGAATTAAGTTTCAAATTATTTAATAATTAAGTTTTGAAATTATTTAATAATTAAGTTTTGAAATTATTTAATAATTAAATAAGATTGAATTATTTGATAATTAAATAAAAATTGAATACTTTGATAAGAGAAATTGAACTTCTGAATAAGTGAATTTGAATTTCGTTAATAAATGAAATTGAGTTTCTTTATTAATTAAGTTTTGGAAAATTATTTAAAGTAAGTAAATAAATAAGTGAAATTGAATTTCTTTAACAAGGAATAAATGTGATTTACTGAAATTAATGTAAGACTTGAAATTTAAGAATTTGATTTGACGAATTGAATTAAATTCAATTTGTAAGCTTTGATAATGGAGTTGAACTTAAGTAATTGATTTAATGGATTGGAAACTAAATAGAAATTGTTTGAATGATAAATTAACTTATCGAATATTGAATGAGATCGATCAATGAATTTAAATTAATTTGAATGTTAAATTAAATTTATTTAAATAATTGCAGAATGAAACTTATATATGAATTTAAATCAATATTTAATTTGTTTTAAATAAAAATTGAAATTGAATTATAGAGTTTTGAAATGGTAAATTTGGAAGTTATGAAACGTAAATTATGGAAATTGATATAGAAAGAGAAATGAATTGTTGGTTTTTAAAATTCTAATTGATATTGAATTTGATTTGGTTTTGAAATATATTAAACAACCAATCGGTGTAATAATTACAAAAGTTATTAAAGAGACCGGAATCGGTTAGGGACATACTCACTGTCTAAATCGAAAACCATTTTAATAACTATACGCGGAGTGTTATCAAGAATGAAGTGGTTGGACTGACGTACGTGATGATTGAAGAAAGAGAACGATAATGGATAGCCTTGACACTTGTGTCAAATTGGAAATGACTAAAATAGGAGCTGTGCCGGGCCAAATGGGGTTAGCTGACTCGAGCGAACACACTTCTTCGTAAACTACTCATTACTTGTTATTGATTGGTGCGCACCCTTGAATCGGGAGTGCTGTTTCGCGGTGTTGCGGTCGTTGCGGCGATGCGTTCTCACCAGTCCGGATCAGGCAAACGGTAGTTTCACTACCTTGGGTATTTCCTCATGTGCCTTGTCATACTTCTATCCCTATACGCGACCACTACGATTTGTTTTGTGTTATTCCTATGGAGTACTCCCTGATATCCCACTAGTTTACGGTGGAGTTTACAGTGTTGTATAGACTATGACGCTTATATAAAATGTGTTAAGGGGGATAATGGTAATGCCTTAACACTAATTTGATACTTTATATTACTGATAGGTATTATCTATTTATCATATATTACTACATAGTAGATAGTTTAACGGATCCTTAGGGGATGGTTATTCCAAACATCCTTTGAGTTACTTGTATTTCAGTTGTATTTCACTTGAATTGGATTTATTGATATAAGAATGGTAATCCTAACTCGAGTGTTTTGTGTTTTGCTTTACGCTCATGTCAGACTGAGTGGTTCGGCTTTTGAGACGCGCCATTGGAGTTGGAGCTTTGCCTGGAGATCCAGCTATCTGTCCAGCTTTCAGATATTCAGTTGATTCCTGTGTGTTTTTTGATTCTTGTATTTGACTATTGTATTCGAGACTTCTATTGTAATTTATTTAACTCTATTATATATATAGTAGCTTCATGAATTACTATCTTTTGCTTCCGCTGCATGTTATTACTCTGTTTCTGTGATTCTGTGATTATTTATTTACTGTATATGCTGAGTTTTGCCAAATCTAAAATTAACAATTCAGTATTTTGAATTATTCAAGTCCGGCATGTGCGGATGCGAATGGTCCAAAATAGCGAGTCGTTACAAAAATTGGTTTGAATTAAAATTAAAATTTATAAACGTTATGAAATAATTTAAAATTATTTTAAGTTTAAGTACATAAAAGTTAGAAATATATAAATTTTATTTTTTAATTTATAAAAGTTACAAATGAATAAATATAAAATTATTTTGAATCCAAAATTATTAAGGTTTTAAATAAATAAAATACAGAATAATTTTAAGTTATAATATGACTGTAAATGTTATATTTCATGAAAGTTACAAATAAATTGTAATAATAATCAATGTGTTAACTAATAACATATATGAAATATATAAGTTATAATATTATATTATTGGTGGTATGATTAAATATGAAAATCTTATATAATGTATATAAAATAAAGTTAATATGATTTTAGGGTTAAAATTAAAATAAACACATTATATACATAATTGTGTATGTATAAGGAATATATACATATGTATACACCTGCATATGCATATAAAATAAAGTCATTGAGTATTATGAATGCATATCATTTTTCAAAATCAATTATACGACCATCATTATTATTTTATAGTGAATATAAAAAAAATTCTATAGTTTACAATATGAATATAGTATTATGTAGACTTATGGTTGTTGACCACCATAAGTCATAAACATTTTATAGTGATGCTTATATTTTCTCGAGATTGGTAAGGACGTTTTGTTACTTTGTTTACAATCGTTAAGGGTTAAAAATTTATCCTTAAAGCAATCACAAATTGATAGGTTATGAATATCTAATGTACTTTAAGGTTTATTGTGCACCTCAAGGTCATAAAGTTATCATCAAAGTGTGGATTGTTAAGAGTTATATACAAGATATAAGGAATTTCATGTTAGTTTCCATTTACGTGGACTGTAATTTATCAAGCACTCTCTAGTTTGTTTTAGTATGAAAATGCATCCTATAACTCATTAGATGAATTTATGAAATTCCCATGTCACTTTTAGGGTTTATAAGAGATGTAGAACCTAGAAGAAGGCTTATTAGAAAAATATAATAAACCATTCTAATAAGTATAAAAACATATATAATATTAAAATAATCTACTTTAGTAAATTTCATCGCTAATTTAACCAATAAAACCATTCATTAAATAAATCATACTCAATGAACTGTTGAATAAGGATATAAAGATATGCGACCTCCAATAAACATTTTCCATATTGTCCATTCAAGCCCCATCCAAGAGCCAAATGATATAGGTGTAACGACTCGTAAATTTTAACGGTTTAAATAACGTAATTAACTGAAATTTTTCTTGAAATTAAATAATTAAATTTAGTAGTGAAAATTTGGTATTTGGTATGCGTCTATTTAAACGTAGCATATGTCAGATTTTCATTAGAAAATATGGAAGTTTATTTTGTTGTGTAATTTTATTTTCAATTTAAATTCAGTTAACATTGTTGAAAATAAAATGTTTTTGAAATGTTTTTGTTTATTAATAAAAATGTAAATCATTCTCTGAGTGAGACGTCATAATTCGTTTCGTCAAATTTGGATTTCTCTAGCTCCGTTTATCTTATTTTCTGCAATTTAGCAGCATTTTGCAGCGAATATCAACTTTCGATAGGATGATAGTATCACTGATATCTGTATACCATTTTTTTCGCCTTGTTGTGCTGATCTCAGCAGTATATTCAATTGTCAATTTTGAAGTTCGGTTCATGGCAAAATCCACGAAACAATTAACCCTGTCGAACCCATATTTGAATCTTTCTGTTTCTCTGTCCATTCAGTAGTCCATAGGATGGAACAAATGGACATTAATTTTTGCCAGAATTTAACCATGGACTGTTTCCATCCCCTATATCCCCTTTTTGTGCTATCTTCCTTTATTTCCATCATTTCGAAAATATAAAACTTATAAAGTTATACATTTTACATTCATTGATTTTTGAACCATTCATTACCTTTCCTTTTAGACTAACCTGCTCCTTCTTGCCAAATTGATCCATCTCCTCCCATCTCCCTTTCCCTTCTTATTTCTATTCTGACATTCATCTTATCAATTTTTTTAAAGTTTCTTATATTTTTGTCTTGCTCGGCCTGCGCATCTTTCCACTTACCTATTCGTGCTTCCCCACATCAACCACCAAACCCACCGAGATAGCCTACGCCCATCAGGTTGTCGGCCATAGCCACAGTCCGACTTTGATCCGTGTCCAGCCCCTCCATTCTTCCCCATAAACCGCTAGCTTCTCTGCCTTGTCACCTTATCACTGCCATTCCTCCTAATCTTTTCCCCATCACCACGACAGTGTCAACTTTCCAACCTCCCTTCCCTCTTTCTCTCCCCCTCCGCCTTTTTAGACCCACACCGCTGACCCATATGCTTCACATGCACAGTCGAAGCCATCTACCATTTTCTTTCCTCCAACACCCTAGCATCCCCCTCCAGCCGAGCTCAGGCCATGGCAACAGTCCCGCTCCAGTTGTATTGCCTTAGGATAACGCTCCAGCTTGAAAAAAAAGGTGAAAGAAAGTGTGTACATATATATAGTTCGTATATATATATACTGCCGAGGAAACCCTCCTAGTCGAACTCCCCTACATGCTCTTTCCATCGGCCACAATAGCCTCGCCCACCACCTCTCCCCACTTTGCCACCGAACATCACCGTGCTTCGCCAGTTTGCAGCTTCCATTTGGTATAGCATAGATATTCTACGTGCTATTGTTGATATATACATATATTTTGATAAAGGTTGTTAAATATTTTAAGAAGTATTTTTAAGCTATTGTTCCTTTAGTTTTGTATTTTCAGTTTTCATGTATATGATTGTTCGATTTTGGCTATATATATTGGTTTAAGTATTGATATTTAAAATATAATGTTTAAATATATATGATTGGTTGGGTTTTGATGTATATGTCTATAATAGCTTTATATATATAAGATCTGCTGTATATATGTAAGTTATATCTAGTTATATATATATACACTTATATACAGTGTAATCTTGTTTTGCCATGAGAAAAAGTAGTACACACACATGCTTGCTTCTCTTTCTATAATATGTTTTAGTTTTTTCATTACATACCATATTATTATTTTTAAATTTGATTTCATAATAACTTTTGTATGTATATGTTTATAAGATATATATATATATATATAAGACGAGTCAGTTGCATTTACATGTTGGCTTATTTTTGGAGGTACGCGTGTAACAGCCCGAAATTTTCGACCCTGAAATTCGACATTAATACGTTCACTGTATAGAATGCCAAACAATCGAGTGCCGAAAACACCGGACTATTAGGGTAAAGAAGAAAAAGAGGTAGAAGAAGAATAGAAAAACCAAAAGCATAGAATCACACAATCGAAATGGATCAAAATATAATATACAACTAACGATATTTACACAGAGAAAGCTGTAAATGTCAATTTACGTACAATATATCAGAGTACACTCATTCACAAATAAACTGGAGAGTTATAATAACTTCTTCCCAAATTCAGTCTAGACAATCCTTACTTCGCAGTGGAATATAATCAATACGTCCCTGTCATCCACCTCGTCTCCTGAGCTCCAAAAGGTCCTAATCTGAAATTCTGTAATACTCAGTCTGACCCGAGCATTACAAGAAAGTAACACCCGAATTAGGCTGGAAACCAGAGTGAGTAAACCAACTTAACTGGAAATACCTAAGCTATAAACTTCATTTGAAACAAAGGTAACTCATACAAAGCTACAAGTTTTTATTTTGTTATAGCCAAACACTTGCTATACGAATCGTTTGATATCCAAACTCTATCTAAGTATCATTACTTACTTTAAATTATCAGATTTACTCGATTTTAACCAATTCTAGCCTATTCGACTCTATAATCAAATATGTAGTGATTTAGTGATTATTAAATCGAAGTAGTTCCGGATAACGCTGATATCCGATCCCGGACTCTTTGAATCCCAATAATAAATTAATGGGTAAATTGTTAAAAATAGAACAACTTATATTTTCGGGTAAAAATATTCAAATATGGGCATTTACTACACATCTCAATTTTTCAAATAAAAATGTATCATCACTTTAATCTTATTGTTTTAATTTTTATGATCATTTGTTGGCACAGAAAAGGATAATTTGAAAATAAATATCTAATATAATTATGCCAATATATAGATTGTTAACCAAAATTAACGATCCATGACAACTGAACAATTTCTCATTAGAATTTCATACTTTATTTGAATGAACCCATTTATGTTTTGACTCAGATTAATTACAAAGAAAATATAAATTAATTTATTTTTAGTTAGTTAAAATTGAACACCCTATATGATATGTAACATAGTTAATTCATATAATATTTTAAAGTCAAATAATATATAATTGATTACCCATTCAATTTTTTTTAAATACTATTGAACCTAAAACCAAAGATTTGGATTAACAAAAGATTTCATACAAATGTAAAAGAGAAAAATTTATTCTACATGAAATCACATTTATTTTCATCCTTTTTCTTTATTTCCTTTATTTCTCTTCTTACCTGCCTTTATTTTCCCTGGTCCATTTCTCCAGCCCACTTCCTTCTTCTTCTATCTTCTAGTTCTTCCTTTACCTCATCCCTCTTGTTCACCTGGAGGAATGAAAATGTGCAAACACGTGTATACCTGCACACGCACTCCGACACACTAACTCTGCCGCCGACCGGACTCGCGCATCACCCATGACTATCCAAAAGGCTACCCCTCACCTGAAACGCGGTCCAGTCTCTCATTCAAAATGCACCATTCATCTCAAACTAACGATGTCCAGCCATTATAAACCGCCTCCGAAATGCCACTCTCATTCCTCGATCACCACCAGACTTCGGCCAAATGTTTGTCAACATCATCCCCAGCTTATCTCCCAACCGCGCACGCTTAAATCCCCCTATGTTCGTCACCATTTGGACAGAACCGACACCAACCCAATCCTGACACTAAACCCTAAATACCTTCGACCGGCTATCACATCACTCAGGAAAACATGGTACCATTTTTCCTATGCACGCCAAACCCATGACCTCCTTTGACCAAAACTCTAAAGCCAAAAACTCTCGCGATCACCCGAAAATGCCCCGCGACCCATTTCCGATCATCCCTCTTTTCCTCAGCAATTACCCAACTAAAAAATCACAATAAGGCTACTAAAAATCATATTTTTCCCAAGTCTAGTCTAGTTACATAGGAGAAATTAGGAATTAAAAAATCAATTTTCTATAAATATCCTACCTTCCTCTGTAAATCTTCTTTTCCAGGGACATTGCTTGATATTTTGTTCACACAATTATTTTTAAAAATAAGAATATTCAAATACCAACGTCTTTTGTAACAACCTGATATTTTCAGCCATTCGCATCCACACATGCCGAACGTGAACTGCTCAAAATACCGCATTTTAAATAAATTTGGAGCAAATGAAAACAATCACAGACATAGAAATATCAGAATAACTCACAGCGGAAATTAAAATACCATAGTAGTTCACGAAGCTACTATAAAAAAATCTTAAAACAATTCATAATATCAGTCTGAAAAACATATACAATAGAAATCTCAAATACATAAAAGTTTATAAATACCGAAGCTGAAACAGAGCAACTGAAACTGAAAGGGAATAGATAACTAGACAAGTAGAATCTCCAGCGATTCCTAGCTCTAGAAAAGAAATCCAAAGCTAAGCTGTAAATACTGAAGCTGACCCGAGCGTAAAGTAAAACACAAAACACTCGAGTCGGGACATACATACTTATATAATGTAAACCAACTCAAGTGAACTGTAGCAGTAATGCACAATAACTCAAAGGATGCTTAGGATCGCCCATCCTCTAAGGATTAGTTATACCATAAATTAAATACCTACCGTGGTTAAAATTTAAAAATGGTATTTTATACATCTAAACCAAATATCATTTCAAAATACAATATCATTTCAAATTCATTTATAATATTAAAATATCATATCCTTCCAAAACCACATTCATTTTTATTTAATTTAAATACCATTTCAAATCAAATTTCAAAATGTTTATATATCAAAGCAAATATTCCAATTAAACAAATTAAATATTCCAATTAAACCAATTTAATATTCCAATTAAACCAATTTAATATTCCAATTAAACCAATTAAATATCCAATTAAATGATTTAAAAGTGAAGTTATTATATTTAATAATCAAATATACAATTCTCAAAATTTTACCATTTTCAGAATTCATTTAATTACTTCAATTTATTAAAACAGTGAAATTTCAACTTTCGCAGCATTTAGAAAATGATATGATAAATTTACATTTGAAAACAAATCATTTTAACAAAGATTGCATTTACAGATATGCTATAATAGGTTTTAGTTTAGTTTCTACAACTATAGCACTTACAAAGTGCTATAATAGCCCTTTAGTCCAATTTAGTCTTTTAGTTCATTTATATTAATTATAGCATTTACAAAATGCTGTAGTATCTTTTACTTTAGAAATGATAGCATTTCAAAATGCTGTTAATTGAATTCTAAGTTTTCAATAAGATTTCATAAACAATTAAATTTTTATTTTAAACAAATTTTAACTTATAAAAATCATATTTCACACTTTTAAAAATGATCATTTAAATACCCTTTTAAGTCATGATTTTATAAAGTGAAATTTCACAATTTAATATCAAATTTTAATAATTCACTTATTAAAATCAATATACCATTTCATAACATTTTCATTTACTTATTCTTTAAATTTACCATTTTATAAGTTAAATTAAAATTCCATTTTTATTTTCAAAACTTAACCTTAATTTTTAAAATACATTTCCCATTTTACACGTTAAGTTATAATTCAAATTTAATTTTCTCATTCATTTATTTAACTATTTTTAATTCATTAGAAAAATAAATAACACTTTATAAAATCATTTTAAATTCAAATTTAAATCTATTTATTATACTTTCTTACTTAATTTAAACTCCATTTAAAAATGAAATCATAAATTCCAAAAGTAACTTATATTTCAAATTTCTACTTTACCACTAATTTATTTCACTTATAAATTTGTAGAAAATCGATAATACTTTTAAAAATCATTTTTAATTTAAATTTAAATCAAAATATCATAATATTTACATTTCTAAAATACTTTCAAAATTTTAGAAATATATATATATACACCACGTGTCTGTATAAAATTTTCTAGCCTAAGTCAAATAATACGGATAATATATCATTTCAATTCGTAATTTAGAAAGGAAAAATCTGTGTTCTATCATTTCAAACCCGCATTCCCAAGTAAAATAAAGTAAATAAAAATCGTTCAAGCCTATCATTTCGGCCCATAACGATTTTTTCCTATTCTAAAGTCCGTTCGGGTATGTATCATTTCAACCCATAGTGATTCTATTCTACAGGGAACTTGCAGTGTGATAAACTGATATAAATAAACAGAATAGCATTATATAACAGTAACAGATGATATGACAGGTGAATAAATAGGGTATGCATCATATGATCATAACATAGGCAATTATAACATGATAATATAATTCTACAGATTCAAATGCTGTCAGTTTACTAGTTATATAAGTATAAAATGTCTGGTGAGAAATACTCACTTCTAGAAGCTGGAGATAGCACAACAAGACACACAAACAAATACCCGGAAAGCACGAAGGCACGTCTATGGATTCAAGATATTGGAGAGCTAAAATAGTTGTCTTGTACATATCAAACAAAACAATATAAAGCACATGAATTTCAACAAAAATATGACATTAACAAGCTAGAAATTAAGGAACAACAAATAATTAAATGGCTTGCACTTGCTTTCACCATCACTATTGTCGACTATAGGGTGATTAGGCACGACCATGGGATGTATTTGGTCAAGTATGGTTCATATATGCTCGGCCTAACTAAGGTAATGAAGGTATGGGAGTGGCTATGCATGAAAATACAAACACAAGGCAACAAAGTGGATTTTTGCACAAACACAAGCTTTAGCCATGGGTTTATTTGGCACGGCCAGACCTGGTGGAGTTTACGGGATGGTGTGGCAGTGACTTTGGGTCAAGTAAGGGCTGGTGGAAGGTGGTGCAAAGGTGGCTGAGAGGGTGAGCATGGGTGGCGACGCATATGGAGGTCGACTTGAATTGTTTAAAGTGATGTTTGCATTTTTCTGTGGTGCTACACATTAGGGATGGCCACGGTCAGGTAGGTCAGAGGAGATGGAGGTGTTTTGCAGCTGGACAAGGTAGTGTTGAAGGTGGTGGTGATGGAGGAGGCTAGAGGCCGAACAATTAGATGAAGCATGGCAAAGAAAATAATAAAACAAAGAAGAAAAATGTAAGAAGAAAGTGGATAAACCATTACCAAACATTGCTTCAGATGATGATGGCCGAAAGTTTGGGTTGAGAAATTTTTTTCTTTACATGAAAAATGAAAGATGGTGCAATTGAAGCAAGGATATGGTCGGCTCAATTGAAGGCAAGTAGCATTTGGAATTGAAATGGCAAATGCATACCAAAGGTCATGGGTAAGTGAAAGGTTTCAAAACTCTTCATATTTCTTTTATTCTTTTTCCATTTTTAAACAAATGATAATTGAAAGTAAATAAAATAAAAACAGAACAAAATAATATATGAAAAGAAATAATTAAATAAATTTTAGATAAATATAAATTAATTGAGAAAATAGCGTAAAAATAGAAACCAGGGTTTAAAAATTGAAAATAAAATATAATAAGCTTTGGAAAATTATAACATCACTTTAAAAATGTTTTAAAATAAAAATATATACCTAACATGTCATATAACACATATTTGAACATGATTTGACAAATAAAAATATTATTTATATAAATTAAAATAGATAATTTTATTAAATAAATCAATTTACATACAATATTGTAAAAAGCATAACTTTCACTATATAAATCGAATTTCAACGAAATGAAAAGTAGTATTCTTGAAATTTAATTTATTTTCATAATGAAAGATAAAATTCAAGAACTAAAATATTTAAATTTTAAATTTAAAAGTCAAATTTTGACCAGATCGACCAAAAATCCAGTTTTCTGAAAAATATTCTATTTATTCAGGTTTGAAATTATAATTCACACAAAATCAAAATATACTTTTAAAATAACAAAATTTATCCATTTTAAGAAATATAATAAAGTTTTTAAATAAGACATTCCAATTAAAGTAATCAAAACAAACAATTAAAATCAATTACAAAATACAAGGTTGCTACACTCTCCCCCACTCAAATCTTTTAGTCCTCGAAAAGAAAGAACAAGGAAAATAAGGAAAGCAAGATAGACAAAGAAAATAGTACCCGAAAAAAACATTCCGAGTTCGAAGCACGAATGCTCTCCTCCCTCTTTCAGGTATAATCTTAATCATCAGCTTCATCGTACTTTGATCAGACTAGCAGACTTCCTTTTTGGCTGCTTCATACCTCTGCTGACAATACGAAGTGGCTTACTCTCAATAGCCTGATTAAGCTCAATATCTAAACTATCAATAGCAAAAGGATGAACAAAAGAGATGAATCATGAAGATACCAGCGAAGATGAGAGACATGGAATACATCATGCACTCCAGAAAGTTTCTCGGGCAAATCCAAACGATAAGGCAAAGAACCAACTCTTTCCATACTACAGAAGGGACCCTCGAAGAAGAAGAAGGTATGAATAGCCAAAAGAAAAAAAATAGGTTGGAAGATAAGGATGAACCATATTTTTTAAACCATATAAATTTCAATTTAAAAATTTATATTTATAACATTTTAAACATTTTATAATATGATGAATAGTCATTTGATTCAAATTTGTTAGTTCGAAGTAAGCAATATTTAAAACATTTTTAAATTATTTAGAAAAATAAAATAAATGATCCAAATATCCTTTACATAATACTTTATCAAAATACTTTCATAACTCGATGCCTTAACAAGTTTACTTTTGTTCCTGCAGACTTTGGCCATGCGTTGATCAGGCATAAAGCTAGAATTCTCCAGGTACTTAGTGGACTTGTTTCAACACCCAATGAAAATACTCGAAATACCTTTTAAAAAAAGATATGGAAAGTACAATCCAAACAAAATAGCCAAACCAAAACATGTCGATCATGGATCATGGATAGACAATGGTTACGCCTGGAAACCCCAGGAAACATCCGTACTCGTAGGCCGACTACCGTAGCCCTGCGATTACGCCATGAAGACTGGTAGTACCGCAGAAACACAATAGTTATGCCTAGATCCCCTAGGAAACATCCGTACCCTTAGGCTCTCGTAGCCCTTGCGGATTACGCTATCAAGCAACCCAGTAGATCGCAGATACACAATGGTTACGCCTGTATCCCCCGAGAAAAATGCATACCCGTAGGCTCTCGCAGCCCCTGCGAATTACGCTATGCAGTCGCGCTCAAAAGAAAAACCATAGCGATCGCCATGGAAGTCGATGGACACTTGAGTATCATATCCGAAAAAACCAAATCAGAGAGAACAATATCGATAGAATGAATCCACAATGTGGCCACAAAGCGGATATCAAGCAAAAGGCACTTTCCATATCTTTACTTCGAAAAATATGTATCATATAGTACCTTCTTCAAATCACTTTCAAATATCATACTTATATAAAGTCCACCATATATAATATTTCATTTTCAAATCAAATACTTTCCAAAATCAATAGAATATCAAATCACACTTATATAGACTTCGATTATATAAGATTTCACATTCCAAATTGAGTACCTTACCAAATCAATAGTTTTCAAATGTTGAAATATAAATGAAATTATATCATAAATGTTTGAATTTTTAAACTTGAATCTTCAAACTTTGAAATTGAAATGGTTAAACTAGAACTGATTTAAACTGGTTTGAATTTAAGATGATTTGAATTGATTGTAAAATTGGTGGAAACTATTTTTATTATATAAAATATTTTTTGTGTATAAAAAGTATTTTAATACATAAATTATGTTATAATTTATAACTATTTTAATATATATACTATTTTCAATATCTAAACTGTGTAAGTTGAAAGTGTTATGATCTCAAAAGTGCTATGATTGCAAAAGTGTTATGATCTCCAAAGTGTTATGTTTTCGAAAGTGTTATAATTTTGAAAGTGTTACAATTTTAGGAATGAAAATTACTTAAATGAAAAGGATATCGAACTGATATGGTTTTGAAATAAATATGATATTTTGATATGAAATATGAACTATTTGAAATGAAATGACCATGGTGTGAAGTAGCGTTTGGTTGTTAAAGAGACCGGAATCAGATATTGTCGTACTCTCTGCCAGTACCAAAAACCACTTAAACAACTATGTACATAGTGGAGATTCCAGAACGAAGTAGGAAGGTTGGTAATAATTCTTTATGGTATTTACATAGTCATGACTCCTATGGGTCAGCTTGATGTGGCAAAAACAGGAGCTATACCGGGCCAAGTGGGGTCGTTCCCCCGACCGGGCGCATTCCTTCGATACCATTCTATTGCTTTTGTGATTTGATTGGATGCACCATTGATTTGGGAGTGTGTCATGAGGTGGGCGGTAGTAGCTGCTATGCATTACCACCAGTCCGGGAGTGCAAATGGTATATCTACCCAGGCATTGCCTCGCGTGGCTTGTCACGTGCCTTATCGCGCCCTCTACGTATTTTTTTTGTGTCGTACCTATGGAGTGCTCCCTAATAGCCCACTTGCGAGTGGAGTTTATAGTATCTGTATAGACCGTGGTATTATATAAAATGTGAAGGGGCATACGTGTAACGCCTCAATGCTATTTTGGATAGTTTACTTAACTATAGACACACTATAATAGCGTATATTCATACATAGTAGATAGTTCCACGAATCCTTAGAGGCTGGAAATCCCAAAAATCCTTTAAGTTACTTATATTTTAGTTGAAATTTCACTTGATTTGAAATTATTAATATAAGAATGTTAATGCTGACTCGAGTGTTTTATATTTTGCTTTACGCTCGGGTCAGACTGAGTGTCACAACATTTGAGATTCATCTTTGGAGATTGGAGCTTTGTTTGAAGATCTATATCTATCTAGCTTTCAGATATGCAGTTGTTTTGTTCAAACTTATCATCTATTTGTATCTGAGACTACATTGTATTTGACATATTCTGTTGTATTTTATTTCAAACTCTGCTGTTTATGTAGTATCTTCATGAACAACTATTTATCTTTTCCGCTGCTTATTGTTGTAATAATCTGTGTCTGTGATTCTGTGATTTATTTATTTACTGTATATGCTAAGTTTTGACAAATATAAATTAACAATCTGTTATTTTGAGCAATTCAAGTCCGACATGTGCGGATGCGAATGGTTCGAAAACCCAGCTCATTACAATAGGCATTTAAAAATTTGCACTTAAGTTTAAACTAGCTTGTTACTGTGCATAGTGTACAAGGAGCATGAGACATAAATTAATACAAGAGAATGGATATTTTATACATATTCGATCCATACAGAAGTTGTATGGTGAACAGTCGCATTCCTTAAGACACAAAATTTCAATAAAATTATTGGCTTCAAAATGTACAAGTAAACCGTAATGCAAAATCATGTGCTTAATACACTTGAATATAATGATGATCTTGTTGTGTTGGGAACAATTCTATACTAAGGGCTATAAAAAGACCTAAATCTTATATCACTGGAATGTCACTTTGATTTTTCATATTTAAGTGCAATTTATTCGATTCTTTTGACATTTTAAGGGTAAGAGAATGCATTTTTGAAAATAAATCTAGCGCAATCTTGTAGTGAAGGTTTAAAGGCCCGTAAATCTGTACTCTTTTGAGCCGACAAAATTCCACAATATTTCAGTCAAAGAGGAACAAACTTACGAGTCTTTAGGGTTAAAGAAGAAGAGGTAGAAGAAGAAGAAGAAGAAGAAAGAAGAAACATAAACAATAATAGAATCTCACATTTCGCAGCGGAACAAGTATTATAGATAAATGAATATCTTTAAACAGAATCACTATATTAGTTATTACATCACATCACATTACATTATCAGAGTGTACAACAATGAACAGCGGAAAAGAAATACTATATACTAGTTGATACGCCACGCCATCCAGCTTGCCTCCAAATCTCTACAGCAATTCCTGAATTCCAGGATGACCTGATAACCTGACTCTCGACTTCCCGTGTGGAAATTTGGTGGGCACCCAGAGTTTAGAAAGGGAACAATAAACTCCAGGTCAGTCGTGGGACTGGTGTGAGATCTTAAAAATAGATATTTTCACAAAGAAAATAAAAGAAACCCGCTATGCTTTTGGAAAATGAAACTACCATAAGGCCTCCCGCCACACACACAATGGAATCGCACACTTGTGGGAGATTTCTCCTTATAGCAATCAAAAATGCTTGATACGCAAAATCCTTTTTAATATTATCATTAATGCATAGTGTGGAAAACATTTCGAAAGTATAATATTAATCTTAGCCAGCACACTACATTTTGTTGTATGCCTACTATAGCTACCATGTTCAATAGCAGGTTACCGCCATATTCCATGGCAGGTTATATAGCTAAAACCGTAGGGCTCGTATTGTTTCTTTATATTTCCAACAAATGGTCAGACAAAGGAACTTTCTACACCGAAATGGGTACGCCTCTAGAAGGACGTCCCCGAGAACCTAACCGGATCTCTACTGACACAAGGCCGAGTTACCACATGCTTCTGGGTGCAATGAAGCTGTAACTTGATAACTCCACCCAAAAAAGTATGCCATCCTCGGTCGTTACCGACCTTTATCCGAGGATCCTCAACATAAAGCAACAACCACAAAGTATAATAATTTGCAGCATCAACATAGGCAAAATATCTGGGCTCCATACCATGATATCACCTCTTATCCAGAAGAAAATGGACATACCCTAGCGGCGCGACCCCTAAAAACCTTGCCGCAACATTCCTGTTTCGACCACTTTAGGGTTGTGAGGCTCGACGAAGTCTCGTCCATAAAGCTACGCTTTTCACAAAAGCCATGCTTCGATCAACAAATGATCAGCAGCACTTCGTATGCCACATTACCAGATTGGAAATGTATCACTAATAACAATCAACTACATAACCTCTGAGATCGTACGTCTCAGAGAAGGGTGTTAAGCTAAGAGAATAAATTCTCCGCCACCAACAGAAATGCATTTGATAGAAACCAGCTTTACATCTCAATCTGTAACATTAGACACACATCCATACAAGTTTGTTCCGGGTTCGAACAGAATCGAAGGCACTTCCGAAGAAGCCCTTGCAATCCGGGTGTTCACAATCCCAATCGGACTTCCCATCACTTAGGGAATCTCTATACCGTAGCTACTCAGTGCAGAGACAATCGATAGGTCATCCTATCATTCTCGCAAGTACCTGATCTTCACCACCGGTCTTCAAATGCAATCCCATTTTGTCGTATCATTATTCGAAATGGGTTATATGACACAAAGGTCCTCTCCCGGCTAATCCGAATAACGAGTGCTTATTGTTAAAAAACAAGTGTTCATTCAGATTTCAACAAATCACAACAATTTTCACTTTGATCTTTTAAATAAAAGATTCATCACAATCACAAAGGTTCGATGTGGTTTTCGGATATCCACTTGGAATCCGACCCCCGGTCGCATCAAAATTCAAACGCCATTTAGAGGCCAATATTGATAGTCGGTTATTTAACTATCAATCAACATTCACAACAACTACTAGATTTCAAATAATTTTCCAAATTATTTATTTTCAAAATATCTTCGCAAGATATATTTCCACACTTCAACCATTTGAAAACAAATTTCAAAACACTTTTCACTCGCGGAATAAAATTCCCGATATTATTATTTCCACTGAAAGTCAACCGAGTTAAAATACTTTAAAAATAATTTAGATTACTTATCCAAGCATATATACTTGGGAATATTTAAATAAAATTACTTTTAAACACTTTATTTTAAAATATTAGTTATAAAAACATTATACTAATATTACATATAAACTTTTAAGTCTAAACTAATTTTCAAATAAAATTAGCAGATAGAGCACAATTATTTAAATAAGCATTTTCTAAAAGAAATATCAATTAAATCTTTAAATAATCACTTCTATAGTTAATTCAATAAATCTTTGCCTTAAAGATTTTCAAAATAACCCAAGTAAATAAATTTTTCCAAACATTCTATCTTTAAAACCATCTTAGGACTTTTAATTTATCTTTTAAAAGCTACTTTCAAAACATACTCGGCTTTCGAGGGAAAATAAATTTTCATTTCAAAATGGCCCACATAGAAAAATTTAATAAACCCTTCTCGATTTATTTTAGATTTACATTCCAAATCCGTAAATCCCTTTTCACACTTTAAAAATAAACCAATATTTATTTTTAAAACGTTTCCTTTCTTTTATAAATTCCATTATGAATTCAAATTTCCAAATATCCATTGATATACGATTTCAGATCGTTTCCCAAATATTCACTTTCAACACCAAATAAAATTCAAATTGATTTCCAAATTTGTTTCAAATACCCAAATAAATTTCCAAATGGATTTCGCAAAGGTTTATTTTCAATCACAATAAAATCAATTTTCAAATGGATTTTCAAATTTATCATCTTCTAAAATAAACTCCTTTATTTTTTCCAAACTGTTTAAAATCCATATTTTAAATTAATCCTTCAACTATCAACAATATTACTAAAAACCCCTTTATTAAAAATCTTTTCCCATATTTTGGAATTTATTCAATAGGATTTCACTATAGATTTTCTATTTAAATTCAAAAATCCTATTTTATTTATTTCTGGTATCTTACGACACCAAAAATATATTCGGCTAAATTTTAGCCTACAATGATTCTAATTCTAATGTAATCACATAGAGATTATCAATACACAACATATGAAACAAATTCAATATTTGAGGAATCCAATTGATCCCTCCAACCTGTTTCCATGCATCGACAGACGTTAGCACAACAATTTAAATACCAATTCCACTTCGAGGTGGAATATCGCGGTATATGGGATTTATAAAATATCATCCGCTATATAATGCGGGAAATCAACTCCAAATATACATATATAATACCAATTCCATTTCAAGGTGGAATATCGCGGTATATGAGATTTATATTATAACCTCCGCTATTATGCGGCGCATAGGGTCTAACTAATATAACTGATAATAAATTATCATCCAAACACACAATCAACAATTTTAAATTTAACTATTTGAAATTAAACAAAACCCTTTATTTGAGTGAGAAGATCTCAACTTTGCTTTTATTTTGCAATTCCATTTCTATTCCGACTTGATTTCATGGTTTTTGACCTTGTATAAACAATTATATAATTTATTAATATTTGAACAAACCGAACAATCTATCAGCATTTTATAATTTTAATTCAACTAATAATTTAATTTTAAATTTGGGATTTAATTTAGTCAACTAATAAGTTATTTTAAGCTAATCTTCCCTTTAAATTATCCTTTAGTATCAAAAATAAATTTAATAAGATAATTAACCAAGTCAATAGCTTAAATAAATCGAATAATCAACTATCCCTTTTATTAATTTTAATTTAACTAGTCTTCGTTTAATAATCAATATAAACCAAAGGTCCAATTTTTTTTATAAATTATCCAAATCAAAACGTTTTAAAATCCCTTTTCAACCCTATATAATTTTAATTAATTTTATAATTAACTATTGATTTAGTTTTAAATAAATGATTTATATTTTAAACTATTAATTTACCTTTGAAACTCATATACATTTTCCTGTAAATAACGAAATAACAATTTTCATTACTGTAATTATTTTAATTTATTTAACACATTCATTTATTTAACTAAATTAAAATAAAATGATACCACTCACAATCTGGACATCACCTCCCTGCTGACGATTACCATCATATCGCATGCTCGAACAGGGACCAACCTGCCTTACCGTTCAATAACCATAAGCTTGTCGCCAACAACATCGGCCACGCGGATCGCCCCTGCTCGAACGTGGTTCGCTGCCTCGCCTCCGAGCCCTAAATCGGCACCGTGATCGATCGTGACATTTCCACCACCTGAGCGTATACGCGCAACACACGGTTCGCATGAGCGCCTCCTCCTAGCATCGATTCCATCATGCCTGAGTACGAGCCTCGCGATTTGATTCCCCTACCCTAACCATCAAGTTCGTGAAATGAATCGAAATCGTATTCGATTCGAATCTTCCTACTGCCATTACGATTTTCGAATGGAAATCGTTCGACCCTTACTCTTTTTTTCTTCTTTCGCTTAAAACAGAAGGAAGTAATGGACTCGAATTGGAAAGCTTCGGCTGTTACCTTTAAAAGGTAGGAGGGAGAAGAATTTTAAAGGAGAAGGGAAGAAGAATATCGGCATTTCTTAGATCTGGTTTTCGTGATTTAGTTGCGACCATTACTTGATTTTGACTTTCGATGTAAGCTTCTGAGGAAAGAAAAGAAGGGTACGTGATGAAGTAGAAAGTAGGACTGCTGAGACGAAAGAATTTCGGCTGTGATTTGATTTTGATCAGATAAAGTATTTAAATTGAATCGATAATTTTTCTTCTAGGCATTTTTATCTCATACGATCACATGACAACTCCGAATGCTATGGAAATTGAAATCCGATAATAATATGATATTACAGATCCAATGAAACTGGTTTCGTCGAATTCCGAGACCGTGCCTTGGAAGGCTATTTTTAAATATCGATTCAAACGATATAATTTTAAAACTAAACAAATCACTTTCAAATTCGATTCTGAAGCTTCCATTATCTTTAGTATTATCAATATAAATTTTCGAAGCCTTGAAAATATTTTTAACCAGTTTAAAAATCAAGATTCAATATTTTACCCAACTTAAATAAATTAAATTCAATGTTTTAATTGCCAAATTCATATTAAATTTTGAAATTCAAGTTAAACTAACTTCCATATATTTGAAATCAATTAAATATTCCGATTTCAAATGTTCAAAATTCTGGATCGTCATAGAAGGGTTTCTCTTTTAAAAGACCATTTAAAAGAGAAAGCAAAAGTTTAAGAGCGGTACTAACATAGACATAGTACGGATGAAGAGAGAGTGAATGGTCACCTCTACTCCATAAAGAGGTATCAGAAACAAATTTATATTAAATATTTTAGATGCTAAAAAAGAAGCAAGAAACATGATTTCTATTTCAAATTTTCTTTTCTTATAGATGATTATCCTTTATGTGATCTTTCTCAAAGTTTTAGAAAATTGACCTACAACTCTCAACTGTGAGTTTGTTACAATAGAATAAATTAGCCTATGGTAAGACATCAATAGAGCCTCATATGTTGCTATTATAATAGCAGATATAGTGGAAGCTTACCATATATCACTTGCTAATGGATACAACTAATTTTTATGTAATTGCTTTCATGTATACCAATTATTATTTATGAAATAATAATCATTTTCATGTTATGATCTAAAATGGATGCATCTTTATTTTATGAATATCATGAATCTCTATATAAAATAAATTTGTATTGGTAGTTCAATGACAATATCTATGGTGTATTAGCTGTAGAAAATACAGAAATATGTGAATGATTTGACAGTTACTTTTAGGATTCTAAACTATGCCATATCCTTGAGAAACTTTTCATTAATCATATGATTATGAATCATATGGCAATTGCGAATTATATCTCAAACGACTAAAGAATAATCACCTATTCAGTAGGAGCGAAAAAGGAGTTAACAAACTCTTGTGGTTGATATATAATGATTTATCTTGTCCATGGTCTAAAGGTACCAAATATGGGTCAACTTACTTTGTTAAATTTACTAACGAACTTCATAAGTGATATAAAAATAGTCAGTTGAGCTTAAATTCATGTTACCCTGGACAAAAGGTATATAGGTTGGAAACATACCAGATGAGAAGTTGCGGTAGATTCTACTATAAAGACTAAGAAATCTCCATGAATAGTGCAACAATAAAAGAGAACTCGTATCTAAGATATTCACCTCCTCTATTGAATCAAAATATTTTAACTATGTTACATGTTATATTTTCTAGTTCTATTTTAATTCTATGAATTTATCATAGACATCTGGCTTGTGTATTAAATCATACATGTTCGTATCTGTTATTTTAAGGAAGTTAAGTTTTGTTAACTTTAAAACTATCAAGTCAAATGATTATTTTATTTCAAATCTTAATTAAATGATTTAATTAAGTAAAGTTAATTATCATGATAAAATGATTTAAAATGATAATGGTAATTAAGGTATTTATAAGATAATGTTTTATCTTAAGATAATTAAGGTTCTAATATCTTGAGATTAGTTAAGTTAATTAAGGAAATTAAGTATAATTAATTAATTTGATTAATTAATTATAAAGGATCAATTAAGTAATTAATTAATTGATTTAATTAATAATTAAAGGTTATAAATAAATTAATTAAAGGTTAATTAATTGTAGTTAAAGATTATTAATTAAATATTATTAATTAATGATTAGAGATTAATTAATTCAGTAATTCAGTAATTAAGAATTAATTAATCAAGTAATTAAGATTGATTAATTTAGTAATTAGAGAATTGTTAATTAAGCAATTAGAGGTTACTTAATTAATAATTAAGAAGTACTTAATGTGTAATTATGTTTTATTAATTAATAATTAGGTTTTATTAATTAATACTCAAAGAATGATTAATCTATGATCCTAGGGCTTGTACACGGTGGTTATGGGGGTTTTTGGCCTCGAGTAGGGTCCTAGGGGGCGGGAATGTGGGTTTAAGGGGGTGTATAGGGGTATGGCTTTAGGTAGGGGCTCGGTCGTAGGGTCCTTGAGGCGTGTAGGCTGGGTACAGTGGATATTGGCTTAGTTAGTGGGAATATGGTGGTGTGTATGGTGGTGTAGGATCGGGTAGAGAGGTTTAGATTAAGGGTATAGCCAAATAGAGGTAAGTGGAGCACGGGTAAGGGTGATATTGAGGTAAAGGAAGAAAATGGAGAGAGAGAGAGAAGGATATTGTAGTTCGTAGAATGAAAATGAAGTAAAGAATGAAGGGGTTTGGGCTTGTACTTATAAGTGGAGAATTGAGTGGCAAAGACCTTACTACTCCCTTCATATTTAAATTTAAATATACACTTTTCTTTTACATGAAAGGAGAGGTTGGATGGTGTGATGTTAAGGATAGAAATGATTACGTATTATTGTTTAATTTAAATATACAAAAGGTGGGAAGAATTTCCATTGATTAGATATGCATTTATGGATTTTAGGAAATGTATATGCTTAATAATATGCGGTGTCACCATTTCAATGCTTACTAATACTTTAAAAATATGACTTTGCACCTTTTCTATGCATATATGTGCCATCTCATTATGATATATGATATATAAGTAATGATGTTGTTTAAAAAGATTTAAAACTACATTAAATTATGCAAATCATACCTTTAACTTTTTATATATTTATATATAAACTTTCCTTATATAAATATTTTGTCTTATATGCTAAATGTATAAGTGTTTAAAGTTTTTAAAGTTGTGTGTGTGTATATATATGTTAGAAAACATATCATGTTGCAACAATGTGGCAACAACTAGTTTTGGTTGAAAATTGTGTTTTTGCTGACAAATTTTATAGTCAAAATTTGAAGATTTTGTTAAATATATGTGACGCCCCACCTCTATACCCACGCTAGCCAAGAACACTACGGAGTAATTCTGTCAACTAGCACGGAGAATAAGGCTGTTGAGGAGCGACCATCCGTGTAATTGCTTTGCGCGAGCACCGATATGTCAGATAGTATAACATGCATTTTTATTTCAAGGGGAAAATCCGACATACCGATACAAACACAAAGCTACTACACAGTGGCTATAATAATCTTCGGAAATAAATATAGAAATAAACATAACATAAATCAGTCACAGACAATTCATATCACAAAGGCGGAAATAGATATGAATATTACACTAGGAAGTGTACATCAAAGTAGTGGTCTAAAAAGATCCACAATATCACAAAAGAATAGTTTCACGAACTACACAAAAGAATAAGTATACATTATGGAGTCTATATCTCAAATATATACCACAAAATAAACTACTAATCTAAGTAGTTAGCCAAAAGACAGAGTAATGATCCTGGATGAGAAGTCAAGCAGAAGCACCTGTAACATCTCGGTCTGACTCGAGTATTATTTAATAAGAAAATAATAAACGGATCAATCTAGCTATAAATATTGGATGAAACGATATAGAATAAGAGCTATGACTAAACACATAATAATCACAATGCCAAGCTGTGATATATAAGTAATTGAAAATCAACAAGAGATTAATCAATATCACAAAATCTACACAAGAATCAAAGAAATGTCATACTCCTTATTTCGTTCATCAAACCACAAATATTGACAATTGTATCAATGTCAATCACAAAAGTCAATGACACACAAATTCACCAATGCACAAATATTGATAAAACTTATCAATGGAAATCACGAAAATTGTTGAAGCACAAATTCTAGAGATCATCTCAAGAAATCCAGACAATGACACACAAATTCACCTATGCACTAATATTGATGAATCATATCAATAGAAATCACAAAAATAGGTGAAGAAGAAAGTTCCAGAATTCGACACACGAAATCCAGAAATCACACAAAATAGGGGGGAGGCCTATCACACGAACGGGAGCATGAAAACTCACCAACATATGTATCACACGAACGAGACGCTATCTCATGGTAGCTAGCCATTAATTTTTGACACACGAATGGCCCGAAGACCATGGGGCGCTACCCTACATATGTGAGTTGAAACTCACACAAACGGGGTTTAGTCTCCCTCGTAGACAAAGAGACATCGCACAATTGCTAGTCTAAACCATAAAATGATCATCATCGATCATCAAGAAGTGTCAATTACAATAAGCTAGTAAATATATGAGCTTAGCTTCATGTCCCATAACCACTAGCTTAACTTAAATATTTACGAACAAATTGTAGATCTCCACTAGAAAATTGTCGCAAAAGTTTCAATCGAACAAGTCCAAGAATTAACCGACGAAGTAAACGCAAGCGTTTCATGCCACTCGTTTTACTAAGCCGTTTAATTAGATTTCTCATACGAGTGAGGTAAAGGTTTGTATATACTAATAGATTGGAAATCGGTTTGAGAAAACGAGCTTTGTAATAAAATAGTGTTGAAATCGTTTTAATGAAAGGGTTTTGATATTTACTACTAGTATAGAAAACCTTTATATTCTTAAAGTGACAAATCACAAAGAAGATTGTAGGAACAATCAATCACTAAAATTCACATACGAAGATGTGAATAAAAACCCAACGAAACCGATAAAGAATCCATCAAAATGGATATTCAAAAATCCCTAAAAAGGAGTCATCAAAGTCATAACAAATGATAACAACACATAGGAAACAACACGAATCGATTAAAGTTGGAAATTCAAACAACTAGGTAAAATAGGCAAAAATGCACAAGGTCGGTCGGCCGGCTACAGAGCTCGGTCGACCGGACCCTGTTCTCAAAATTCCTCGGGAAGCAGATCGGTCGGCCGAACATTAAACAGAGAAGTGCTTATGCACTTGGCAGCAGGTCGGTCGGCCGGCTACAGAGCTCGGTCGACCGGACCTGTTGCCCGTCCCTTCCCAGTCCATCCAAATGAGGTCCAACCTCAACCAAATTGCATTCGCTCGAGCAACGGCGCTAAAGGTTTATGCCTATCGTCTACCCGGCCCTATATGCTCCTCGATGCATCACCAAAAACATGTTCAAACATCAAAGTTAGGATTTTTAACGAATTGAACTCAAAACACCAAAAATTGGAATATTCACCAAATCAATCCAAACCAAAAGCAAATGCACACGAAGAAGTGTTAGGAATTCATACCTGACATTCGAAGATAAATATAAGCATAGACGTGAGATAAAAATCTCACCTTTGAACCCAAACGATCGAAAAAGAAGCTTAGAAGCAAAGGAGAATCAACCTCTCTTCAACACAACCCAAATGAGCTTGAATCTATGCTCAAAACAAGAACATCCCCAAAATTAGGTTTAGGAATTTCTGAAATTGGTAAGAGAATAAGTTGGAGAAGAAGAAGAGAATGCTTACCAATGGGTTCTCTTGAATTTGGAGCTAGGAATTTGATTTGCAAAAGAAAACTAGGGTTTTGGAGTTTTAATTTCCAATCTCTCCCACCATTATTGCATTAGAACTGAAAAGAGAAGAGAATGAGGGTGAGTGGGGAAGAGTGGCTCAGATTTGAGCATAAGTTAAACATAGGGCTGAGCCCAAAACCAAACCCAAAGTGAAAAGTAGCAAAAATCAACTTTCTCCAAACATATCGAAGCTTATACTCAAAAAGGTCGCAAACGACATTTTAAACTGAATGGGAGTGGTCCCGAGTCCTAATTCGACCGTATGCAAAAAGTAGTTTTTCGGACTAAAATCCGACTAACGATAAAATATTTTAAATAAAATATTTAAATATAAAATCGATAAATATGCGGGTTGTTGCAGACTCCCCTCCTTAAAGAAATTGCGTCCACGCAATATTTAAGAAGAAGATATGTAGTAACAACCATAAAAGCATATTCAACACAAAAGAAATTTGAAATAAGAAGTTCACCTCAAAGAGCACGAGAAAGTAAGTCCGGATGTGTTCGCTCGATGTACTCTCTAGATTCCCAAGAACAATCCTTAGGATTTGAAGACCATTGAACTTTAACAAGCGGAACATCTTTATTTCGAAGTCGTTTGACTTCCGAAGCAATAATACGAACAGGATGCGGCTCAAAAGTTAAATTCGGTGAAACTTCAATCTCTTCCACAACACCGGGCTCAAGAATAGAATCGAAATCTCGAAGACATTTCCGAAGTTGAGAAACGTGAAACACGTCATGGATAGCAGAAAATTGAGCCGGTAACAAAAGGCGATAAGCCATGGAACCAATACGTTCAGTGATAAGAAATGGCCCAAGGTATCGAGGCGCTAATTTTCCCGATCGACTGAAACGTACAACACCTTTCATAGGTGAAACATGAATAAAAACAAGATCTCCAACAGAAAATTCTAATTTCCTTCTTCGGTTATCGGCATAGGATTTTTGTCTACTCTGGGCTTCTTTCATCCTATGACGAATAAGATCAATCTTCTCTGTGGAATCACGAATAAAATCTGGACCTAAAACCAGCTTCTCATCGGCCTCAAGCCAACAAGAAGGAGATCGGCATGGCCTACCATAGAGTGCCTCAAAAGGTGCCATACCAATACTAGATTGGAAGCTATTATTATAGAAAAATTCGACAAGAGAAATATGATCTTCCCAACTTCCACCAAAATCAAGAACACATGCACGAAGAAGATCTTCAAGAGTTTGATTCACACGCTCCGTTTGTCCATCGGACTGGGGGTGATAAGCGGTGCTAAAATTAAGCTTCGTTCCCAAAGCTTTTTGAAGACTCTTCCAAAATCCACTAGTAAACAATGGACCACAATCACTAACTATAGAAGTAGGAACTCCATGTAATTAACAATCTCTTTAACAAAGAGCTTGGCCAAAAGAGGAACGGTTCGGTTAGACCGAACGGGAATAAAATGGGCAGATTTAGTAAGCCTATCAACAATCACCCATAAGCTATCATGACCCGAACGAGAACGGGGAAGGCCATCTACAAAATCCATGGAAATTTGGTCCCACTTCCAAATTGGAATTTCTAAAGGTTGCAATAACCCACCGGGCCTTTGATGCTCGGCCTTAACGAGTTGGCAAGTCATGCAACGCTTAACGAAGTTAGCGATGTCAAGTTTCATTCCCTCCTAATAATAAAGTCGCTTCATATCTGCGTACATTTTACTACTACCGGGATGAATGGTGAATTTAGAACGATGAGAATCTTCTAAAATATCGTTACGAAGATCAATAATATTTGGTACGATAAGTCTACCAAATTTTCGAATGCCGCCACGAGAATCGATATCAAATTCTTTCAAACCTTCAACATCAATTTCATCCTTAATATTTTGGCCAAGAAGAGCTAGTTCGGGATCTAGCCTTTGAGCTTCATGAATGCGGTCTAAAAGAGAAGGACGAGCCTCAAGGCTACATAAAACAATAGATGAACATAAATCGGGAACACGGTCTCGAATTTCACAAGAGGATAAAATCTCGAGATCGTTCCATTCGGATATCATCATCGAAACAACCGCTTGTTGCTTTCGACTAAGTGCATCCGCAACACGATTTCCCTTTCCGGGAGTATAAAGGATATCAAGATCATATGGTGCAAGAAATTCGACCCAACGCTGTTGACGCAAATTAAGTTCCTTTTGAGAGAATAAATACTTCAAGGACTTATTATCGGTATAAAGAACAAATTTCTCTCCTAATAGATAATGACACCAAATACGAAGGGCGAAAACAATAGCCGCGAGCTCTAAATCATGAGTGGCATATCTAGTCTCAGCAGGCTTCAATTGCCTAGAAGCATAAGCAATAACACGTTCTCTTTGCATAAGAACGGCACCCAAACCAACGCGAATAGCATCGGTATAAACAACGAAATCTTGATTCTCCTCGGGAATAACGAGAATAGGAGCATCAGAAAGAAGTTCTTTTAATTTCTGAAAAGAAGCTTCACATTTTTCCGACCAATTGTATTTAACACCTTTCTTCATCAAGCTAATGAGAGGCATGACAATCTTAGAAAAGTCTTTGATAAAACGACGGTAATAGCCCTCCAATCCAAGAAAACTACGAATCTCTGTCACACTCTCCAGTCTCTTCCAATCTTGAATCGCTTCAATCTTTGAAGGATCCACGGAAATTTCGGATTCAGAAATAATATGACCGAGAAACTTCACACGAGATTGCCAAAAATGGCATTTAGAATATTTTGCTTTTAATTGATTACTCCTAAGAGTTTCCAACACAATCCGAAGAAGCTTTCATGTTCCTCCTCTGTTTTTGAATACACAAGAATATCATCAATAAAGATGAGAACAAATCGATCGAGGAAGTCTTTGAAAACTCTATTCATAAGGTCAACGAAATAAGCCGGAGCATTCGTTAAACCAAATGGCATAACAAGCCATTCATAAGATCCATAACGAGTACGGAACGATGTCAAAGGAATGTTATCCTCTGCAATACGAAGCTGATGAAATCCAGTAGCTAAGTCTAATTGCGAAAAGACTCAAGTACCACTAAGTTGATCAAATAGGTCATCAATCTGAGGTAAAGGATATTTATTTTTGATAGTAAGATCATTAAGCTTGCGGTAGTCAACGCAAAGCCTAAGTGTACCATCGGATTTCTTCACAAAAATAGCCGAAGCTCCCCAAGGCGAGGAACTAGAGCGAATAAATTGCTTCGTCTCCAATTCGGATAATTGTTTACGCATCTCCTCGTTTTCTTTATTGGACATACGATAAGGAGGGCGAGTGATAGGTTGAGCTCCAGGAATGAGATTAATTCTGAACTCAATTGCTCGCTTAGGTGGTAATCCTAAAACGGGCTCGAATATGTCGAAAAATTCACGATTGATGTGAATAAGAGAAATAATATCACCCTCATCATCATCATCGTCATCTCGAGGGTTTAAAGAATATAAAGATGCAACCAAAGCAGAATCCGAACCTTTAAGAATAACAGAAACCTGATTAACAGATTGAGGATGTCGAAGATGAATAGTCTGCTCAGGACATAGGATATGTGCTTCATAATGGTTAAGCCAATCCATTCCCAAAATCATTCCAAAGCCTAAATAACGCATGACATGCAAATCGGCTAGGAAAGGAAAATCACACAAAATAATCTCGACATCTTTACACAATAAACTGATTGTTGCGGATCCACCAACCGGATTCGCAATTCTCAAAGAAGTCATTAAACATAAAACATGCAAAGAAAAAGTATCAACAAGTTCTTTTGATATAAAAGAATGGGACGCACCCGTATCAAAAAGAACTCGAATAGGATGATCACGAAATAAAATAATTCCATCCAGAATAGAATGAGAAATACCTTGGCCACGAGATGTGTTGCCAGGGGCTTGAGCAACATTAAGCTTTCCCTCCTTCCTGCCCTGAAGCTTGGGGCATGAAGATATAACATGACCGGGACCTTTGCAGTAGCGACAAGAGATAGACTTGGGACACTTGTTCGTATAATGGTCCTTCGAACCACAATTATAGCACTCCCCATGACCAAAGGAAGAAGTCTTTGCCACGGAGGTCGTTTGCTTCCCTTTATTATTGGGATAAGGACCTTTGAATTTACTAGTCCTTTTCTTGTTGTTGTTGAAGTTTGGTTTGGAACCCACCACTTCAACATCATTCTCCCTATCCGCCTCCTCAAGACGAACAACGATATCAATGAGTTGGTCGAAAGAAACTTCTAATTTTAGAAGTAATGGCTTCTTGAGATTTTTGTTTAAGCCATAGACGAACCTCTGATTTTTCTTCAATGGGGTGTTGATGTATTCAACCCCATATTTGGAGAGAGATTCAAAAGACGCGACATAATCAGCCACGGAGGATTCACCTTGAACAAGGTCTATAAAACGGCGAGCCAAAGTCACCTTCTCAGCTTCTGATACGAATTTCAACTCGAAGCGTTCCCGGAATTGCTCCCAGGTGAGATCCGCTTCATTAATCTCAGAAATAAGAAGCTCGTACCAGTCCAATGCTCTTTCTCGGAGCATACTAGAGGCCACCTGAACTCAGTGAAGGTCAATAAGATTCATGCGAGAAAAGATTCGATCGCATGACCATAGCCAAGCCTGTACTTCAATAATAGTTTCGGAACCTTTGAATGGCTCCCCACCCAAATTAGTATAATCGCTACACAAGCGTGCAAATCCCGACTTTGGGTGAGTAGGTTCCGGGTTAGCTCCAGCTGCTTGAGCATTTGTCACTAAATCAAGAAGCTGTTGAGCAGTCATAAAAACTCCATCCTGGGGCGGAGTGCTAGATGGTACGGCTCTGGGACGGCCTGGTCTAGACAATTCTCTTCCTTAGAAAGAAAGAAGAAGAAGAAAAAGGTTATTCACCAAATTGAATATCAAGCAATCTTGATAGACAAGCAAGAAATCATAAAAGAAAATAAGATGAATCGGTTCGAAGACTCGAATTAAATCCTAAAACACGACTCCTAAGATGGACTTAGGACGATGATCCTTGTTATAATATTCCATATTGTTCCGAAGTTTGGCTCTGATACCAAGCTGTGACGCCCCACCTCTATACCCATGCTAGCCAAGAACACTACGGAGTAATGCTGTCAACTAGCACGGAGAATAAGGCTGTTAAGGAGCGACCATCCGTGTAATTGCTTTGCGTGAGCACCGATATGTCAGATAGTATAACATGCATTTTTATTTCAAGGGGAAAATCCGACATACCGATACAAACACAAAGCTACTACACAGTGGCTATAATAATCTTCGAAAATAAATATAGAAATAAACATAACATAAATCAGTCACAGACAATTCATATCACAAAGGCGGAAATAGATATGAATATTACACTAGGAAGTGTACATTAGAGTAGTGGTCTAAAAAGATCCACAATATCACAAAAGAATAGTTTCACGAACTAAACAAAAGAATAAGTATACATTATGGAGTCTATATCTCAAATGTATACAACAAAATAAACTACTAATCTAAGTAGTTAGCCAAAAGTCAGAGTAATGATCCTGGATGAGAAGTCAAGCAGAAGCACCTGTAACATCTCGGTCTGACCCGAGTATTATTTAATAAGAAAATAATAAACGGATCAATCTAGCTATAAATATTGGATGAAACGATATAGAATAAGAGCTATGACTAAACACATAATAATCACAATGCCAAGCTGTGATATATAAGTAATTGAAAATCAACAAGAGATTAATCAATATCACAAAATCTACACAAGAATCAAAGAAATGTCATACTCCTTATCTCGTTCATCAAACCACAAATATTGACAATTGTATCAATGTCAATCACAAAAGTCAATGACACACAAATTCACCAATGCACAAATATTGATAAAACTTATCAATGGAAATCACGAAAATTGTTGAAGCACAAATTCTAGAGATCATCTCAAGAAATCCAGACAATGACAGACAAATTCACCTATGCACAAATATTGATGAATCATATCAATAGAAATCACAAAAAAAGGCGAAGAAGAAAGTTCCAGAATTCGACACACGAAATCCAGAAATCACACAAAGTAGGGGGGGAGGCCTATCACACGAACGGGAGCATGAAAACTCACCAACATATGTATCACACGAACGAGACGCTATCTCATGGTAGCTAGCCATTAATTTTTGACACACGAACGACCCGAAGACCATGGGGCGCTACCCCACATATGTGAGTTGAAACTCACACAAACGGGGTTTAGTCTCCCTCGTAGACAAAGAGACATCGCACAATTGCTAGTCTAAACCATAAAATGATCATCTTTGATCATCAAGAAGTGTCAATTACAATAAGCTAGTAAATATACGAGCTTATCTTCATGTCCCATAACCACTAGCTTAACTTAAATATTTACGAACAAATTGTAGATCTCCGCTAGAAAATTGTCACAAAAGTTTCAATCGAACAAGTCCAAGAATTAACCAACGAAGTAAACGCAAGCGTTTCATACCACTCGTTTTACTAAGCCGTTTAATTAGATTTCTCATACGAGTGAGGTAAAGGTTTGTATATACTAATAGATTGGAAATCAGTTTGAGAAAACGAGCTTTGTAATAAAATAGTGTTGAAATCGTTTTAATGAAAGGGTTTTGATATTTACTACTAGTATAGAAAACCTTTATATTCTTAAAGTGACAAATCACAAAGAAGATTGTAGGAACAATCAATCACTAAAATTCACATATGAAGATGTGAATAAAAACCCAACGAAACCGATAAAGAATCCATCAAAATGGATATTCAAAAATCCCTAAAAAGGAGTCATCAAAGTCATAACAAATGATAACAACACATAGGAAACAACACGAATCGATTAAAGTTGGAAATTCAAACAACTAGGTAAAATAGGCAAAAATGCACCAGGTCGGTCGGCCGGCTACAGAGCTCGGTCGACTGGACCCTGTTCTCAAAATTCCTCGGGAAGCAGGTCGGTCGGCCGAACATTAAACAGAGAAGTGCTTATGCACTTGGCAGCAGGTCGGTCGGCCGGCTACAGAGCTCGGTCGACCGGACCTGTTGCCAGTCCCTTCCTAGTCCATCCAAATGAGGTCCAACCTCGACCAAATTGCATTCGCTCGAGCAACGGCGCTAAGGGTTTATGCCTATCGACTACCCGGCCCTATATGCTCCTCGATGCATGACCAAAAACATGTTCAAACATCAAAGTTAGGATTTTTAACGAATTGAACTCAAAACACCAAAAATTGGAATATTCACCAAATCAATCCAAACCGAAAGCAAATGCACACGAAGAAGTGTTAGGAATTCATACCTAACATTCGAAGATAAATATAAGCATAGACGTGAGATAAAAATCTCACCTTTGAACCCAAACGATCGAAAAAGAAGCTTAGAAGCAAAGGAGAATCAACCTCTCTTCAACACAACCCAAATGAGCTTGAATCTATGCTCAAAACAAGAACATTCCCAAAATTATGTTTAGGAATTTCTGAAATTGGTAAGAGAATAAGTTGGAGAAGAAGAAGAGAATGCTTACCAATGGGTTCTCTTGAATTTGGAGCTAGGAATTTGATTTGCAAAAGAAAACTATGGTTTTGGAGTTTTAATTTCCAATCTCTCCCACCATTATTGCCTTAGAACTGAAAAGAGAAGAGAATAAGGGTGAGTGGGGAAGAGTGGCTCAGATTTGAGCATAAGTTAAACATAGGGCTGAGCCCAAAACCAAACCCAAAGTGAAAAGTAGCAAAAATCAACTTTCTCCAAACATATCGAAGCTTATACTCAAAAAGGTCGCAAACGGCATTTTAAACTCAATGGGAGTGGTCCCGAGTCCTAATTCGACCGTATGCAAAAAGTAGCTTTTCGGACTAAAATCCGACTAACGATAAAATATTTTAAATAAAATATTTAAATATAAAATCGATAAATATGCGGGTTGCTACAATATATATTCAAGTAAAACAAAAATAAAAATGAACTTTTGACTTATTTTAAATAAATTAAAACATGTCTATTCATAATATAAAATCATATTTAAATAATATCAAAATCTCTATTTTTACGGTGTATTTAAAACTTACAATGTGACAAAAATTGGATTTTTTATAAGCCGATTATTAATATACTTTTAAATCTTTTAATATACTTTTATTATTTTTGTTAGATGATTTTACTAAGATTTATCTTTTTTAATAAATATTTAAACCTAGTTATTTAAGCCTTCATTTGTTTTTAACAAAACTTAACTTTTGCTGGTTTGTTCTAAAATCCAAATTTATACTTTTTTATCATTAAATATATGAATAAATAATTACTCCATTATTATTTATTACATACAACATATTTATTTAAGTTTTAAATTCTTTTAAATTCAAAATCTCTCATTTTTGAAGTAGCGAAATAACGGGTCGTTACATTCTCCCCTACTAAAAAGCATTTCGTCCTCGAAATGAAATCAAAGATACGGAACAAAAAAGGTCAACAATATATGCAAAGGAAATGCTACTAAATACTGATCATGAAATACAAACATCGATCCTAGTCCCAAACATGACTGCGTACTACATACTTGAGGTAAATATGTAGTCCAAGTCATTTATATACACTAGTCAATCGAAATATCATACTAAAGGACTAAATCACATATATGAGCGCATACTATGTGCTTAAGATAATAACAACTACTATAACACGAACCCAAAATATCTTAAAATATCCCTAAGTGTGTAACACTACTCATCGGATGAACCTTCTGATGGCACCTCAAGGTCGATCTCTACTGGCTGCTCTACTTCCTCCCCGTCCTCTACTGGCTACTCATCATCACTCAATGGATCTAACATCTAATCATCTGCCTCAGTGTCATCCGTTGCCTCTGCATCAATATCTGCACCTACGGGTAAGGCATCCTCATCATATGAAATAACTATCAAATCCTCATCCTCTGAGATATATATCGGATCGTCAAGTGATCCTGGTGCTAATCCCGAGGACTCCCTTACTTGCACATCATCCTTATCACTAGAAATCAGCGTATTCAAAACCTCTAAGTCTCCGTATTTGGACAAGGCTTCCTTAAGTCTCTTTTCGCTAGTCTTTCTACCTTGGTTATTTTCTATAATTTATAAGAGTACTTAAAATCAATTATCATTTCATATTATCCAAGGTTCTATCTTAACTTTATTTATCTCTTTTTATAAGTGCTTCTTACTTTATTATTATTGTTTTCCTTTTCATTCTTTTTAATAGGATTAAATATTAGTTTTCTAAAAGGAGTAAATTATAACGGAATTTGGTATTGACAAAGGAGCTAAATGATAGTCTATTTGATTTCCATACATACATTCATACTAAGCGACTTCTAAGAAGTACACATATAAAGTTCACAAAAGTCATAAGGCTCACTACTACAAAACATGTCATTTGCATCGCCTCATTTGAATCAGTTGAAGTAAAACTGATGCAAATAGAACTATTTGCATCAGTTCTGTCTTAATAACCGATGCAATTGGTATGTGGAAAGCAATAGTAATAAAAATCAAATTTGCATCAGTTGTTGCCAACAACCGATGCAAATACGTCGATGTAAATAGTTTTAGTCGCATTGGTTTTAAAGTCGAATGATGCAACTACGTTAATTTGCATCCTTTACCAACATATGTTTTAACAGTAGGCGAATACAACAAACAAAACGCGTATGCGAAACCAACCCGCAACCCATGCTCAAACCCTACACTACAAAATGAATGTAACTGAGAATAATACCAGTTTAATAAAACCCAAATCTCCAAACACACTAATTTCATAATTCACGGCGGCACTCAAAAATAGATTTACTCACAATTTCTCAACCGAATTTTCTCAGAAAACAAAATTCAATCGCAACCCAAATCGAATTTTGGGAGTTCTCGCCGCGTTCGATTCGAGTTGCCCATTAATTTGGTTTGGGTGCCAACGAGGGGTTGAGAAGGTGACTAGTAAGGGCAAGTCACGTGTTTGCCAAGGGGTTGAAGGTGACTGGTCAAGGCTAAAACTTCGATCAAGAGGCGATTAGAGGGTATGCGGTCACTGTCGTTATGGGTTTCAAGCTGCTGCTCTGGTCAGTGGTGCTCACGTTTAAGTGTGGATTTCTGTGACGACCGCCCATGACTCCCGCACCAAATGAAGGAAACAATGCGCTAAAAGGTGTGCCAGGCAGCCATGGACGATAGTCAGGGTAAAACAAAACAGAAGAATCTCTATCGCATAACTCACAGCGCATGGATAAAATACAATAGAGAAATATAATATAGTGAAGCTCCATAGAACAGAACATCATCATATAAGCATCACAGTAGTTTCATACAATCATCTACTCAAATCCATACATGAAAGCCTCACTACAAATCACTCAACCAAATACAGCAGCGGATACCCAGTACATATAGTAAGAAAACTAATATGCAAAGCCTCCTGCTCGTCTTCGTCATCTTCAGCGTAGAACTCCTAGCACAGCACCTGTCACCTGCTACCTAGTCTGCCCATCCCAAACATGGATGAACAGCCCAAGGTAATAAGAGGAGACATAAAACCTTGAGTCAGACAAAGTCTTAGTGAGCAGTAAATTAACAATCAAGCATACCAAAAGAGCATAAGGAAATAAAGGAATAGGAACCAAACCATCCCACTCCACCTCTTTCTACAGTGATAGCCCCCAGACACACACTAAGGAGAAGTAAGCATAACATAGCAGATAAGTAAGGTAAAGCAATAATCACTCGAGTCAAGGACGATGTTTTCCAAATACAAACCCCCAAGGCCTAAACCAAGATCAGATAAGCACCCAGAAAACACCGCTCTTGAAGCCGAATGATGATACAACCAAACATCCAAACATCCATGACTCTGGCTATCACTGTTAACCTTGCTTCGAAATCACCGTTAATTGAATGACCGACTCCTTCCTGAGCCATCTGTCAAGGGCTAATGGTAACCCCGGTTCTAGACAAAACCCCGCACACTGCCTTGTGCCTAGGACTTATCTTCTTGGCCCAGAGTACTCGACTAACTGCCTGTAGTCTTTTAGGCGTCCCTATGTACTCTTGCTTTAGGTTTGCTAGAACCTTCAATAACGATGAGATCCAAGCCTCCTTGTCATCCTTCTTGACGACTTCTATCAACTTAGCCCAAGCTTCCTCTTGAGCAATCCATTATCAACCAACTTGAACTACCCTTCAAGTTATCAACATGCTTGGAATGATCCCTGCCTGGATTAAGCCAAGACTCACATCATACTTCGCTTCATCGTACCAAAGCAAAGTCTCAACTCAACCATACTTTGCCTTTTCGCATCCTGACAAAGTCCCATCTCGATCTCATACTTCGCCTCTTCGCATCACGGCAAAGTCCCATCATCGAATCCATCCATATGAGCTTCCACATCCGCTTCATATACCATCGGCAGCTTTCACCATTCAAGAGCCTTTCCACTTAGCTTTTGAATCATCTTCAACCATCTTGTTCCAAATCAACTACAAGCTAACTTGGAGCAATCAAATCTAACATACATTCAAACATTCAAGCATTCAAACAAGATATATTAAGCAATATCAACTATAATGGCAATTTCGTAATTAAGTGAGCAAAAGTCCAACATATGTGAAATCATAGTTTTTAGCATAGATCTATCAAATCTAAAACATGGGTTTTGTCTCTAATACTTGTTAAATAGCTCCTATAGATAAACATTTTCAAATATGATGGATCTACATGCAGACTTAAGGAAAATGCGAGAAAACGCTAACTTTAACACATAAACATATCACCAATCCCATATACTCCTTTGGATCCGCGTGAGAGATAACTACCACTCACCAAATCACCAAAACAACCTAAAATCAATCAACTTCAGATCTGGACAGCAAAGATCAAGGCTTGATCCGGCAATATCTCGCTCCAATCGATGAATTCTAGCTCGAACGGATGAAGATCTTCAACTTTGGCACTTGGATCTTCGATCTCGATCTTCGATCTTGGATGGATGTTAGAATTAGATTGGAATGGAGAAAAGAAGATGAAGAAATGTTGTAGTCGAGTCTTCAAAATGGCAGCACTTCGTCGCTTCAAAAACCGGTGCCAAAAAGTGAGCCAAACCCCTCTATTTATAGGCTGAATTTCCCTTAGGTCGTCCGCCCCTTAGGTCGTCCCCGACCTAACTATGAGTCGTTGCCGACTCATCAGCCCCTACGACCTACGACCTAACCAACACAACATACAACCAAGGCCGACTTACGACTTAACCCAGACGCGACCTAAAACACAGGCCGACCTAACGACTCAACGCACTGCCGACCCAACTGTCACACGACTCAACACACTGCCGCATTTCCTAAGTCCTAGGTCGCCTGACGACTTAACTAGCATGCCGACCTACGACCTAAGACCCTGCCGACCTAAGTCCTAAACACATAGACCAAGGCCATACGGGACACGACTTAACAGCTTAGCCTTATGGCCGACCTAATATCTCCGACCTAACTTAGGTCGTTTACGACCTAAGTCTAAACAGTACTCACGCGACCTAACTACTCCCACGACCCAAAACTTACACGACCTAACAGCTTACACCTTCTAAGTTAAGTCGTTTACTACTATAGGTCGGACACCTCTAGGTCGATCTACACTAGATTGGTCGCCACTAGCATCATCCTATCTGCTAGGTCGTCCACGACCTAACTTCCTTAGGTCGCTCCAAAACCCTTCCGACCTAACAACCATACGACTCATCGCCTTAACTCGTATACGACTTATCCCCTTAAGTCGTTAACTCGGCAACCTCCCTAACTCGGAAGCCCTCTATTTCATGAGTCGGTCAACTTTCTTAGGTCGGTCACTCTCTTAGGTCGCTCCAGCGATCAAAACTACCTCACGACCTAAGCTAACACGGCAACATGCTAACCCGAGCACCCTCCTAAGTCGTAACTCGTACACGACCTAACTATGAGTCGGTCCCGACTCATCACTTAACACACGAGTTATCTCCCAATACGACTCAGGCTAGGAACACCACAAACAACACTAACGACCTGTAAATTCTACGATCCATCGACACGTAAAATACGGGTCGTTACATTCTCTCCCCCTTAGGAATTTCGCCCCCGAAATTCCAAGCAAACAATCAGAAATCAAAGATATTCTGCATGCCTACCATCCAAAGCAATCAACAAACCATGCAACCAATTCTAGCCTAGGATGCAGAATTCTATGACTTAGAACAAGCTACAAATTCATGAGATGTCACGACACTTTAGGGCCATACCTCGAAGAGTCCGGGATGAGCTGCCTTCATCCTCTCTTCCTCCTCCCATGTACAGTCGTTAACATCATCACTCCATTGTACCTTGAGCAACGTAATCGTCTTCCTCCTAAGCTGTTTCGTATCGGTTTCAACAATACGAAGCGGCTTACGAGGTCTCGAAACAACTGGATCAACCTCCAAGTCTTCACAGCTATCAGCAGAAACCACCGTAGTTGGGTCGTGCATATACTTCCGTAGATAAGATACATGAAAAACACTGTGCACACCCGCCATCTTTTCCGGTAACTCCAATCTATAAGCGAGCTTTCCAATACGCTCGATAATCGGGAATGGTCCAACAAATCTCGGAGTTAACTTTCCTTTCTTCCCGAATTTAATGACACTCTTCAGAGGAGAAATCTTCACAAAAACCATATCACCTACGTCGAATTCCAAATCCTTACGACGATTATCGGCATAACTTTTCTGACGATCTTGGGCTGCCTTCATTCGTTGCCGAATGATCTCTATACAATCTGAAGTCTGTCGAATCATCTCTGGCCCAAGTATCAGCTTTTCTCCAGTTTCCAACCAACATGTCGGAGAGTTACACGGTCTTCCATATAATGCCTCATATGGTGCCATACCGATACTCGACTGATAACTGTTATTATAAGCAAACTCCACCAAATGAAGGTGATCTTCCCATGATCCTCCGAAGTCCAAAGCACATGCTCTAAGAAGATCTTCCAAAACTCGGTTGACTCTCTCAGTCTGACCATCTGTTTGAGGGTGATAAGCTGTACTCAAACACAACTCAGTTCCCAAAACTTCCTGGAAGCTCTTCCAAAATCTACTGGTGAACAATGGATCTCGATCGCTCACTATACTCTTCGGAACACCATGGAATCGAACTATCCACTTCACATAAAGCTCAGCCAGCTTCGATGCAGTCCTAGTCGATCGAACAGGAATGAATCTTGCACTCTTAGTCAAACGATCTACTATGACCCAAATCCCTTCATTCCCTGCTCTTGTCCTAGGTAGACCATCGATAAAGTCCATCGACACTTGCTCCCACTTCCATGTAGGAACCTCCAATGGCTGAAGCAATCCACTGGGCTTCTTCTGCTCAGCTTTCACCAACTGGCAATTCATACACTTGGAAATGAAATTTCCAACATCCTTCTTCATACCTTCCCAGTAGTAGGTTCTCTTCATATCCCGATACATCTTATTTCCACCTGGATGAATTGTCAACTTCGAGTGGTGACTCTCCCTCAGAACTTCATCTCTCAATCCATCTACATCAGGAACAACTAGTCGCCCTTGTTTTCGAAGCCAACCCTCTCGATCGACTTCAAATCCTTTATCCTTCTCCGGGTCCAATCCAGATTCCAAATCACAGATAATCTTGACAAGCTTATCATCTCCCCTTTGCCTCTCACCAATCCTTTCCACAAGAGTAGGCCTTATCGATAAGTTTGCCAACATCTCAGGTTCCAATTCACATCTGGGCCTGAAATCAAACTCAGCCAAATACTCAAGACTCTTCCATTCCGAAAACATGGCTCCCAAACCTGCATGTCTTCGACTTAACGCATCAGCCACTGCGTTACCTTTCCCTGGAGTATAGGCTATACCAAAATCATATGATGCTAGGAACTCTAGCCACCGTTGCTGTCGAAGATTCAAATCCTTTTGGGAGAACAGATACTTTAACGACTTATGATCTGTAAACAACTCGAATCTAACTCCCAATAGGTAATGTCTCCATATCTTCAAAGCAAACACAATCGCCGCTAACTCCAAATCATGAGTCGGATAATTCCTTTCATGCGGCTTCAGTTGTCGACTAGCATATGCAACAACTCTATCCTTCTGCATTAGCACTGCTCCAAGTCCAGTACCACATGCATCGGTGTAAACCACCATCTCATCATTCCCACTTGGAATAGTCAAAACAGGAGCACTTGTCAGTCGCTCTTTCAGGATTACGAAAGCTTGCTCACACTTATCATCCCATCTGAACACCTGGTTCTTCTTTGTCAATCCTGTTAACGGTGCAGCTATCTTGGAAAAGTCTTTGATAAACCGACGATAATATCCTGCTAATCCAAGAAAACTTCTCACATCAGATGCATTCTTAGGTCTAACCCAATCCTGGATCGCTGCCACCTTAGCGGGGTCAACCGCTATTCCATTTCCAGAGATAACATGGCCTAAGAACCTCACTTCACTCTTCCAGAAGTGACACTTCGAAAACTTAGCCTTCAGCTGATGTTTCCACAAAATTCCCAAAACAATCCTCAAGTGCGTCTTGTGCTCTTCCTCGGTTCTGGAGTAAACCAAAATATCATCCACGAACACAAGCACGAACTTATTCAACTGATCTCTGAATACCCTATTCATAAGATCCACAAAATATGCTGGCGCGTTAGTCAATCCAAACGGCATTACCAGCCACTCATAAAACCCGGATGGTGTCCTGAAAGCAGTCTTCGGCACACTATCCTTCGCCACTCTCAACTGGTGAAATCCCGTTGCCAAATCCATCTGAGAAAACACCTTAGCCTCGTGAAGCTGATCAAACAAGTCATCTATTCTCGGCAATGGATACTTGTTCTTCCTAGTCACCTTATTCAGCTCACGATAATCAACACACAACCTCAACGATCCATCCGTTTTGGTTGCGAACACAACGGGCGCACCCCATTCGGACACACTTCTCCGAATGAATCCTTTCCGCAAAAGGTCATCAACTTGCACCTTCAGCTCTTGCTGCTCCCTCGGTGCCATCCGCCTAAGAGGCATCACAACAGGTCTGGCTCCCTCAACTAGATCGATACGAAACTCGATCTCCCTATGCGGCGGCAACCCTTTGACTTCCTCAAAGACATTCTCAAACTTGTTCACAATAGGCACCGATGACAGTCCATCCCGTGGAACAACTAGCGAATACATGAAGCTCATGAAGACGCCTTCTTCATGCTTACATCGTATCACAACCTTTCGCCCTTCCACATTCCCGACTGTCACCTCAAGCCTCTCACAATCAATCCTTGCCGCATACTTCCTAAGCCAGTCCATACCCAAAATAATTCCGAACCCCGCAAAGTTCAGAACAAAGCAATCACAAACAAACGAGCAATCATGACTCGACACAACTAGACCACGGCATAACATACACAAACATGACGAACCCCCTACCGGATTAGTCACAACCAATGGCCTATCAACAATATCCGGTTTCAAACCTAACCGGCCTACCAAATCATCACAAACAAAAGAATGCGACGCTCCAGTATCAAACAACACTCTAACTGGAACACCACAGATAGAAAGAGTACCTTGAACCACCACACTCTTCCCCTTTTCTTCAGCAGTCGGAGCTTTTGAAGACGACGGCACAACTCCCAAAGCATAGGCTTGCACAATCTGCCTATCTTTCCTCGGCTCTGGGCAATCCTTCTTGATATGTCCCAGCTTATCACAGTTGTAACACTTTCCCGGCACCTTGGGATTCTTACAATCTTTGTAAAGATGGCCCTTCTGTTGGCAGTTATAACAAGTCACTTCGCCTTTCGGCTTCTTCTGGCCATCCTTACCCTTCTGCTGCTGCTGCTTCCTCCTCTTATTGCCATTCTGGTGTGGTTTAGATCCTTCCCTGGTTACAGCAACAACAGAACTTTCCTTAGGAAACAAACTCTCATGCCTAAGGGCTTTCTCCACAAGCTTCTCAAATGGATCGTCCAAATGATCCACTAACTGCCTCCCAAGATAAGCATCCAGACCAGTCACAAACTTCTCATTCTTCTGATAGGGAGAATCAATGTACGATCTGGCATACTTGGACAAAGCTTCAAACTCAGAAATGTACTCAAGAACAGGCCTTCCCCCTTGCTTGAGCTCCACAAACCTCTTAAACAAGACAGATTTCTGAGCAGTAGAGATGAACTTAGCTTCAAATCTAACTTGGAATTGCTCCCAAGTAATCTCTTCTTCTGGGGTATCGATGGTGATAGAATTCCACCAATCAGCAGCTCTTCCCTGAAGCTGTCTCGATGCAAGCTTCCTCTTAGTTGCATCCTCAATCCCTAAGTCACCAAAGATTCTTTTGCAAGCATCAATCCATCTCTGCACCTCAATAGTCGACTCCGTCCCCAAGAAAACTTTCCCTCCAAGAGCAGTATAATCCTTGCAAAGCTTGGCAAAATCCACCGGTCTCAGAGCTTGGACTTGAACTCCCACATCCACAGATGATCCTGAAGCTGGTATTCTCCTCATGATTGAAGTCATCATGGCCTCAAACATAGGAGCATAATCAACAGCTTCCCTAGCATCACGGCTACCCCTCGCAGCTTGTCTCTCACTTCGACTCATCCTTAATATCTGTAAATAAGAATGATTAGAACACCTTAAGAAACAACTGCATAAGGAGTTCAAACCCTTCTAAACTACTATATTATATATAGTAATCATCCATCAAATTACAATTACGTCTCTCTTACGTAGTTACATCAGCGAGCGTTGGCTAAAATCGATTAACCAAAGCTCTGATACCAAATGTGACGACCGCCCATGACTCCCGCACCAAATGAAGGAAACAATGCGCTAAAAGGTGTGCCAGGCAGCCATGGACGATAGTCAGGGTAAAACAAAACAGAAGAATCTCTATCGCATAACTCACAGCGCATGGATAAAATACAATAGAGAAATATAATATAGTGAAGCTCCATAGAACAGAACATCATCATATAAGCATCACAGTAGTTTCATACAATCATCTACTCAAATCCATACATGAAAGCCTCACTACAAATCACTCAACCAAATACAGCAGCGGATACCCAGTACATATAGTAAGAAAACTAATATGCAAAGCCTCCTGCTCGTCTTCGTCATCTTCAGCGTAGAACTCCTAGCACAGCACCTGTCACCTGCTACCTAGTCTGCCCATCCCAAACATGGATGAACAGCCCAAGGTAATAAGAGGAGACATAAAACCTTGAGTCAGACAAAGTCTTAGTGAGCAGTAAATTAACAATCAAGCATACCAAAAGAGCATAAGGAAATAAAGGAATAGGAACCAAACCATCCCACTCCACCTCTTTCTACAGTGATAGCCCCCAGACACACACTAAGGAGAAGTAAGCATAACATAGCAGATAAGTAAGGTAAAGCAATAATCACTCGAGTCAAGGACGATGTTTTCCAAATACAAACCCCCAAGGCCTAAACCAAGATCAGATAAGCACCCAGAAAACACCGCTCTTGAAGCCGAATGATGATACAACCAAACATCCAAACATCCATGACTCTGGCTATCACTGTTAACCTTGCTTCGAAATCACCGTTAATTGAATGACCGACTCCTTCCTGAGCCATCTGTCAAGGGCTAATGGTAACCCCGGTTCTAGACAAAACCCCGCACACTGCCTTGTGCCTAGGACTTATCTTCTTGGCCCAGAGTACTCGACTAACTGCCTGTAGTCTTTTAGGCGTCCCTATGTACTCTTGCTTTAGGTTTGCTAGAACCTTCAATAACGATGAGATCCAAGCCTCCTTGTCATCCTTCTTGACGACTTCTATCAACTTAGCCCAAGCTTCCTCTTGAGCAATCCATTATCAACCAACTTGAACTACCCTTCAAGTTATCAACATGCTTGGAATGATCCCTGCCTGGATTAAGCCAAGACTCACATCATACTTCGCTTCATCGTACCAAAGCAAAGTCTCAACTCAACCATACTTTGCCTTTTCGCATCCTGACAAAGTCCCATCTCGATCTCATACTTCGCCTCTTCGCATCACGGCAAAGTCCCATCATCGAATCCATCCATATGAGCTTCCACATCCGCTTCATATACCATCGGCAGCTTTCACCATTCAAGAGCCTTTCCACTTAGCTTTTGAATCATCTTCAACCATCTTGTTCCAAATCAACTACAAGCTAACTTGGAGCAATCAAATCTAACATACATTCAAACATTCAAGCATTCAAACAAGATATATTAAGCAATATCAACTATAATGGCAATTTCGTAATTAAGTGAGCAAAAGTCCAACATATGTGAAATCATAGTTTTTAGCATAGATCTATCAAATCTAAAACATGGGTTTTGTCTCTAATACTTGTTAAATAGCTCCTATAGATAAACATTTTCAAATATGATGGATCTACATGCAGACTTAAGGAAAATGCGAGAAAACGCTAACTTTAACACATAAACATATCACCAATCCCATATACTCCTTTGGATCCGCGTGAGAGATAACTACCACTCACCAAATCACCAAAACAACCTAAAATCAATCAACTTCAGATCTGGACAGCAAAGATCAAGGCTTGATCCGGCAATATCTCGCTCCAATCGATGAATTCTAGCTCGAACGGATGAAGATCTTCAACTTTGGCACTTGGATCTTCGATCTCGATCTTCGATCTTGGATGGATGTTAGAATTAGATTGGAATGGAGAAAAGAAGATGAAGAAATGTTGTAGTCGAGTCTTCAAAATGGCAGCACTTCGTCGCTTCAAAAACCGGTGCCAAAAAGTGAGCCAAACCCCTCTATTTATAGGCTGAATTTCCCTTAGGTCGTCCGCCCCTTAGGTCGTCCCCGACCTAACTATGAGTCGTTGCCGACTCATCAGCCCCTACGACCTACGACCTAACCAACACAACATACAACCAAGGCCGACTTACGACTTAACCCAGACGCGACCTAAAACACAGGCCGACCTAACGACTCAACGCACTGCCGACCCAACTGTCACACGACTCAACACACTGCCGCATTTCCTAAGTCCTAGGTCGCCTGACGACTTAACTAGCATGCCGACCTACGACCTAAGACCCTGCCGACCTAAGTCCTAAACACATAGACCAAGGCCATACGGGACACGACTTAACAGCTTAGCCTTATGGCCGACCTAATATCTCCGACCTAACTTAGGTCGTTTACGACCTAAGTCTAAACAGTACTCACGCGACCTAACTACTCCCACGACCCAAAACTTACACGACCTAACAGCTTACACCTTCTAAGTTAAGTCGTTTACTACTATAGGTCGGACACCTCTAGGTCGATCTACACTAGATTGGTCGCCACTAGCATCATCCTATCTGCTAGGTCGTCCACGACCTAACTTCCTTAGGTCGCTCCAAAACCCTTCCGACCTAACAACCATACGACTCATCGCCTTAACTCGTATACGACTTATCCCCTTAAGTCGTTAACTCGGCAACCTCCCTAACTCGGAAGCCCTCTATTTCATGAGTCGGTCAACTTTCTTAGGTCGGTCACTCTCTTAGGTCGCTCCAGCGATCAAAACTACCTCACGACCTAAGCTAACACGGCAACATGCTAACCCGAGCACCCTCCTAAGTCGTAACTCGTACACGACCTAACTATGAGTCGGTCCCGACTCATCACTTAACACACGAGTTATCTCCCAATACGACTCAGGCTAGGAACACCACAAACAACACTAACGACCTGTAAATTCTACGATCCATCGACACGTAAAATACGGGTCGTTACAATTTCGGTTTATGAGATGCGGTTGATGTTGTGATTGCAGGTGAAGGGTATTTTCTCTTCTTCTGGAAGTGGCAGTTTGGAGGCAGTTTGTTGAGTAGACAGTGGTAGGCTCTAGGTTGGTTATTTCTGTAGCAAGGACGATGGTCTGATGGTGGTTTTGGTCGATGTCAAGTAGTCTGATGATGGTGGTTTGGTCTGATGGCGATATGAGTGGGGAGGTTGCGTAGGAGAGGCGATGATGGTGAAATGGAAGTTCTGCAATGGAGAATCTGATGTGCAGATAAACTTGCTGCCGTAAACAATAGACGGTGGATGGTGAGAGGAAGAATGAAAGCAGTGGGTAATGTTGAATTGTTAGGTGATGGTTATGATTATAAGTGTTGATTGTAGTGTATGAAGTAGTTGTGGGCGGTGAAAATTTGGGTTTGGGATATTTGCAGAGTTTTATTGCAATGCTGGGAGAGATGGAGTGGGGGTTTGAAGATGAAGTGATGGTGCGGTTTGGGGATGAGGTAATTATGTTGGGAAGAAGTGGTTTGCAGAGGAGCAGTTTGGATGTTGTCAGTAATGGATGAAGAGGATGCCGCGATGAGGCAATTCAAGATGGCAAGTTGCTGCAGTGTTGATAGGACTGATATATGCAGTAGATAGAAGGTGGTTGTAGCACTAGTGCAGACAGCTGTTGAATGAAATATGAAGTGGCGGAAGTAGTTGAATACTTGGTTTTGTGGTGGAGTTCAGATTGCAAGGTATGGTGGTGCTGCAGGTAAGCACTGGTAGAACTGTTTAATATTTAAATTTAAGGGGTTTACCTTGAACGAAGCCTTCTAACTCAAAAATTAGTAGCCAGTATAGAACCATTGGACTAATCACTGTGTAAATGTGTTTTTCCCTTCCTGCCATTGATTAGAATTTGCAATGCCACATTTCAATTTTGTTCATAATTTTTTGGAACAGGTTGGTGCAATCTGAATAAATGTAGATAATTTTTTGATAATGGCATCTCCAAATATTTTACTGGTAAGTTTCCCTCTCCTATTTGTAGAATCTGAAGTAATTGGTGCTTGTTTTTCACAATGCTGCTGGAAAAAAATTTTGACTTCATATTGTTGATTCTTGGTTTCAAATATTTTTTTGATATCAAACTGAATATGAATGGAAAATCATACACAAACTAATCATCTATGTTTGGTAACTGATACTATCAAGCAGGGTTAAACGGTTTCGACAGTCAAATATACTTGAGCCTTTAAAGAATTACTATTGTTGGTACTTTAATATACAGGTAAATATTATATATGTCAGTGTCACATCAAATTCAGTTTGGTTTTAAGTTAGTTGGTCTTCATTTCATTTTAAACAATAAGGTTTGTTATTTTGGTGCGAATCATTTATCACGTGCTTGCTAGTAATTGCGTAGAATAGAACGCAAGGTCTTATATATTAACCAAATTGTCAAAACATGTTTATTTCTTGTTTTTCCGGGTTCAAGTTGACATTGGAAACATGGAATGCAACATATGGTTTTGAGCTGAAGCCTAAAAATTTGGGTTTTCAAGATTCCATGAAGGTTTTAAGGTTGTCACTATACTATTTCTTAATGGTTATACTAATTAGAGATCTGAATTAAGACTATACCACTTAATGATTGTACTAAAGATCTGAATTATGCTACAAAAATGAATGTATGAACCATTACTTTGTATAGATTATTAACACTTTAATTGATATATGTTTATTTTGGTATTATGTTATTCAGTTTGTTTTTTCCATCAAATTTAATTTTGAATGATTGTAATATTGCATGCAATAATTGTTTGTTATAATCAATAATAAAGGGATTAGTTTGCATCGGTTTCCAACAACAACCTATGCAACAAGTTCCTTTGTCGCATCGGTTTTCATTACAACCGATGTAACATGTTCCTTCGTTGCAACCGTATTTTGCAACAGTTGTTAGTAACATCCGATGCAAAAAGGACTATTTTGCATCGGTTTTAGAACTGATGCAAAACTGTTAAGCCTGTTGCATCTGTTGCATGTGCATCGGTTGTAGAACTGATGCAACAGGAGGGTGAACAACCGATGCAAATGGCATGTTTTGTAGTAGTGGTTAAAATACTTAGATGGTGTTTACTAATACATGCTTAACTAACTTATGCTTCCACAATCCTTTTCCTTTTTCTGCAGCAGTAGGTGGACGAGTAAGGGTAACAAAAGGCCTAGGCTGTTCTGCCATCTTGAGCATTGGACAGTCCCTGGCGACATGTTCTACTACATGGCAGAAATAATAAACTTTTGGGGTAGTTTTCTTAGAAGTCATGGTTTTTACTCCTGATCTACACTCTTTTGCAAAGTGACCCCTTTATCTATATTTGAAAAAATAATATTTGTTCTTCTTACGCCTTTTCTTCTAGGCTGGTACTTCGGTAGTCGACCGCGGAACGGCATTTTCGAATTTCAGGGCATCGCTTGTCATCTCCCTAAATGACCCATGGATGAAGCTTACCATGCTATGCTGCAGTTTGTCACACTCCCTTAACCAATCCTTATCTTCCACGACCGTTTCTGATCCCAAAAACTTCCTTTGACTTAGGATCTCAAATTCCCGACATAGCGAAGCAAAGTTTGGTGAGTTTGGTCCTTCCTGAAAAGGATGTTAATTTTTTTCTATACATTATTATCAAATACCTCATAGTCAAATCATGAAACTTAATTCACATGGTATTTGTTCTTAGCCTTTTTAAATTTACCCATTCTAATATTTACCAAATCGTTATTACTAAGGCTAAATGTCTAGGGCATGTGATTAAAATTCTAGTTTTCAACTAATTGATTATATACGGAAAATCTTATAGTCAAATTTTGCAATTCTAATCACATGATATTCATACTTTATTAATCTATACTCCAAAAAATCATTTATTTCTAACTTAATATTTTCCAAAAATATTCCTTTTTTTATATTCAAAATATAAACCTAGCTAAACTTATTTCATTTACCAACTTCTTTGAAACAAAACCATTTTTATAAAACTAACAAATACACGTTCATATATATAATACTATCATAACTCATTCTAGGGTGTTACTAACCCTATCCCTAATGAGTTACTCATCCTAGGATATCTATCTTTGATGAGACTTTACCCAACCAAAGCCAAGGTTCTCGCTTAACCTTCAGCTCTGATACCAAATGTGATGACCCAAGATTTTGTACCCTTTGTGCCGACAACAAACCACACATGTCAGACCCAAATTGAATGGAATTGTGGATTATCAGGGGTAATAAAGAAAAATAGCTAGAACAGAATCTCACGTGAATGGAATAATATGTAATATTGAACAAATATCTTTACAGCGGAAAAAATTTAAAAATATATATCAAAGTCTAACCTAGATTTAGCTTGGATAGTTATAAACATCTGTCCTTACAATTATTGACAAACATCAACCAAAAAAAAACAAACAGCAGCGGATAATAAAATACATCCATACGTAGATGAATATCTCTAGCTCTTCTTTGGAAACTTCAACCATCTTCAACTAAACCTGATACTACTCGGATCTGACATGAGTATTGAAAATACCCGGATCAGGCTTGATAAAACATCGTGAGAAAAACTCAATAATAAATGACAGTGTCATATATCAACCTTTGAATAAAATCCATTGAAAGGAAAAAGTATCTCATAAGACTACGCCCACATATAAATAGGGACAGGTTTTTACCTTATGATAACTAAAACACTTTTATATCAAAACATTTGATATTATTTTTAATGACATCTCTTTGAAAACGTTTGCAAATAAACTTAATAATTTTAGCCGAAATGGTTATGCATATAGCATTTCGAGGCTATTCGTTACACCAATAAAAACAAAATCGTAGGTTCTTATTGCAGAATGGATTTTCATAAAATGACCAGGTGAAGGGACTACCTTACGATGGGTACATCTCTAGATGGATGTCCTAACGAACCATCACAAAGCTCCTCTACCAACACAAGACTGACCTACCTCTATAACTAGGTAGTACCGAATATGTCAACCCCATTAGTTACCGACTTTTAACTGAGCGCGCTCTAGCATACAAACCACATTAGTTACATCTCATATGTCATAGCGGGAAGAAATATATCTAGAAAGGGATGGTCATACATGAATTAGGAATGACCCACTTAGCCTTGCCGCATTTAACCCTATTTTGGTCATTTTCAGTTGATGAGGCTCGCTGCAACGATTACCTTTTCACATGGCACATCTTCTTTCACTTTGAATGCCACATTGCCATTCCATATTCATATGACTAATTTCTATAAACATATAACTTCCTGAGCTGGTATGAAGGGTGCTAAGCTAAGGGAATGTGTCTTCTCCGCAACCGAACTAATATACTTTTATAGAGATCGCTCATTGTGATTTGGAATGCAAGGGGAAACATTCTTCCATACAAGTTCGTTTCGGGACTGAACGAAACCGAAGTACTTTCCACGGCCATTACTAGGGGAGAAGTCCTTGTGTTTTTGAGGTTTTTCATAATGAAGAGACCACTACTACAGTATACTAAATTGAGAGTTTATTCCCAATTAACCAATAAGTAGTCCCTCGTTATTATTCGTCTCAATATCTCCATCTTTAAACATCTTCATTTTTCGAACACGTAAATTGGTTCGAAGTGGTTTTCGGAAAGGAATCACCCAAATCCGACCTCGGTTCCTTCAAAATCCAATTATAGATAAAAAGTGAATATGAGTATACGGGAATTATTAAGTCTCTTTTCAATTTAATTCTTTTTGGACGACCTCAAAATCTCTTCCTTTTGTCTTAGAGCAAGTAATTCATTCTTTTGCTTTGGATAATACCAATCTTCTTTTAATTTGGAAAAATTAATATAATTTTTTAGAGCATCCGGACTTTCCTTTCGATATGTTACACCCCTCATCTAAGAAGAGAAAATATAGGACATGTAAGTTCAGGACACTGGTTTCTCCATTCCTAACCTTAGTTAAACACCTTGTTTTATCTTCCCAGATCTCACAGGCGGGACAAATGTACTAGTCGTTTCTGCATACTCAGTTATCAACTTTATTTAAGAATTTATTATAAACATTCCAAATTGTCTTATAAATGCTTAATTTTCATTTTAAAAACATTCATAATTAAATAAAGGAAAAATCATTACGATTAAACTCATATTCAAAAGGTTATAGAATTCGCAGCATAAAAGTGTTGAAAGTGCTATATAAGCTTATTCGATTTAAAAAACTTTTTAATATTTAAAAATTCATATCTTCCACATCAAATATCTTCTAAACTATTTAAATGGATTTATCAAATTTATTCCATATTTTTTATAATTAAAAACGTTCATTTAAACAGATTTCACATTATGGTCACTTAACTGCACAAGCGCGGTTTTTCTAGAAAATATATTTGGACATATTTTAAAATATACTTAATGAAAATTTTATTTTGTTCCTTTTGTTCAGAAGATATGGATATAATAATTTGGAATTTTTTTATCTCAAAGAATTCCATGCGATATTCCACTCTACACACTCATTTGAACTTTTCGACGTGAAATCGCGAACTACCGTTACGCGACGCGCCTAATTTTAACTTATTTTTCAAGACTTGAAATAAGCTATTCAAATTATATTTTATTGCTTATAAAACCATTAAAAATCATTTTAAATTAATATTTTCACTTTTTAAAGTATTTAAAATGTATTTTCAATATTTCCATATTATAATATTATTTTATTCCTATTATTTTAGTATTGAATTTTAAAATCCAGTTTCAATTCAATTTCAATTCTAACTTCAAATTAAACTCAATTAAAACTTAGATTTTAATTCTAATTTAAATTTCAACCTTAATTCCAATTTTAATTTTCAAAATCGATTTCAATTTCAGTTTCACTATTAATCTCAATTTCAATTTTAATTTAACTTTCTATTTCAAATCCAGTTTCATTTCTAATTTCAAATTCTCTTTTATTTCCACTTTAATTTCAATTCCAATTAAAAAGAGGCTATTTTCCCAAAATATCTCATATCACCAAAATTTGGTCTTATTTAATAAAGGTGATTACTTGGGTGAAATAAACATAATTACTATTTATAATTACCACTACCACATCTAAATCAACTAATCACATCACATGATCACTACCATAAACACTTGCTACTATTCAAACGTAACACAAACATATTCAAACATCCATATAACATTTAAAAAGGGTGTATACTTGCAAATGTAATAAGATGCCTCTTATAACAAAAACAAAATACGTCTTTTAAAAGCAGCGAGAATTTTCTCACATTCATTTCCACTCCCTCAATCTTTTATGTAAGATATGCGCCTATTGAAATATTTTCGAGCTTCTCGAATTTTCCGTTTTTCTTTTCCTTCTCTTTTTTTCTTTCTTTTCCTTTTCCTTTTCTTCTTTTATTTTCTTCTTTCTTTTTTTTCTTCTTTCGTCTTTTTACAAGTGGGGTCATGGGCTTAAGTGGAGGGTACAAGCTAGGGGTTTTACACGGTGGGTACGGGGGAGTTTGGCTTGGGTGGGGTCCTAGGTGGAGGGTATGTGGGTTTGAGGGGGTGTATGGGTGTGTGGCTTCGGGTAGAAGCTCGGCCGTAGGGTCCTTGGGCTTGTAGGCTAGGTACTGTAACGACCTATGATTTTTGTCATCTCGAGTTTTGAATATTAATTTTTAATATTCAACAATACGGTATTTTTAGTCAAATAAAATCCCCGTATATAAGAATTGGCAATATTATACAGTTTCCAAACCTAGATAATATCTTGAATTTCCATATTTTATTTATCAAATAGGAATTGATTTAATTGGAAATTTCTTTTATATATATTTACATATTCAGAAAAATAGAATTTATATATATATATAATTTGGAAACAAATTTGTAGCAAATAAATGTAAGTGGATAAAAGGAATATATTATAAATAGAAATGGTTTTGGTTTATGAACAATATAGTGTATTATAAATAGAAGAGTCTAAAATTATATTTTCTTATATACCTATATACATATTAGTTAAGAAGAATGTGTACATATATAAATATAAATTCAAAAAGGAAATATATAGTACTTATAAAACAAATAATATTACATTATGAGAATATAACAAGGTAAGCAATCTATATATATATATATAGATGTACATATATGGACTAGATAAAAATAGTTCAATAAAAAGTAATACCTTTATATATAGGAAAATTGAAAGAAGAGATATACATATGGAAATACATGATATAGAATAATTTTTAAATCATTTGATAAGAAACCTTTTACAAAATCGTGTTTTAGTAAAAATGTTATTTTTATAAAGATAGTATAACAACATCTTCTTTTTGATTTGAATTATACATTTTAGACATAAAAAGAAATATGAAACTAAATGTTATATAAAATAGAAAGAGTTGTAAATGTCCTGGGGTTATATATATGTCAATAAATACACACACACACATAGGAATGAAGACTTGAAGTTATTCCAAACTACTTATTCTTGTTTTTTCAAAATACATGTATGAAGTTGCTATTTAAAACAAAAAGGATAATTCAGCAAAGTAAAAAGTAAATAAAAAAGGATAAATCATGTGAAAGTCAAAACAAAATTTACCAATCAATTATATAAGCATTTCCTGGAAAGGTATAAATATACAACAAATATAAACATATACATATACATATATATTTACATATACATAAATACATACATACATACATATACATATATATACATACATACATATACGTACATAAGCTTACCTAACTAAAAGAGGGAAAGACCAAAATAATGGTTTTAAGTCTTTTCAACTCAAAACATTTCAGGCACCAAAACCTCTCTTCAATCCTTCTAAACATGGTTCAAATCTTTTACAGTGCATTTGAAATCTTAAGTCCACAAAAATCATTCATGAACATCATTCATCTTGACCAAACATGTAAATATATGTAAACATATATGTGGGATAGTTCAAATGTTTTAACCAGTAAGCAAAAGCTTGTAAACAAAAAACATATTACCCTGTTCTTCAAAAGTTCAAAGAGAAAAACAAGATTTCAAGGCATTCTCTTTTACATTCAAGTACAAAGCAAGGATTTGAGTTTCAGGTTAAAGAATTAATATCAAGTAGGAAATTTAAAGAAATGTTTACGGTGAGAAATTTAAAATTTAAAGACCTGGAAGTATTTAACGTTGCTCTGTTCTTTTTAATAGTGAAGCTATATACATGTTCAATCTTTAAAAATTCCTATCTCCCAACCTATTTCGAATTTCCTAGAGGTGTAAATTAGTGAATTGTTTGTTTTCAAGTCAAGATTACACTAAAATTGGTTTGAGGCTCCATCATGCTATAGGTTGTGAGAAATTTCGTATTTTCAGTAAATGACCGGGTTTTCGCCAAGTTTCAACATTTTTTTATAACAGCGATTCATGTATAATTGGGATTGTTAGGTGAAGATAGGATTTTTAGTGAAGATTTCACGATTTTTAGCGGTCTAGGTTGCGAGAAATATTGGGTTGATCAAATCGCATTCAAAAATTTAATTCCAATGGTGGAATCGTCGAGGGAAGGCATGGAGGCGCGTAGCATCGTGAGTGAGGGATTCACCATGGCAATTTCTTGAATTTGGCTTTGATTTGGGTGGAAGTGGTGATTTTAGTGTTTAAGGAGGGGTTTAAAACATGGTCGAACGCGATCGAACCAGGGGACGAGGATGGAACCGGTTCTCGCGGAATTTGGCATATGAGGTTTCGAATGGTGGCGGCGGCAGGTGGTGCAGTGTTATAGGTTGGCAGCAGATCAGAGATCAGTAGGAATGGGTTTTTGTTGGGTTCGGTGTTACACTTGAATTCGATAGGGATGGTCGGAGGTGAAACTATGAGGTGAAGGTGATCAGGCTTGGGAAAAGACGTAGGACGACGGTCGTGGAATGGTCGATGGATGTTCGTGGCGATCGGGCACGTGCATGTGTAACAACCCGTTATTTTCAGCAATTCGCAGCCGCACATCTCGGACTTGAATTGCTCAAAATACCGCATTGTAAATAAATTTGGAGCAAATGTGTAACAACCCGCATATTTAACGATTATATATTTAAATGTTTTATTTAAATATAGTGTCGTTAGTCGGATTTAGGTCCGAAATGTTACTTTTTGCAAATGGCCGAATTAGAACTCAAAACCACTTCCATTGAGTTCAAAACGTCATTTGCGATCTTTTTGAGTATAAGCTTTGATGTGTTTGGAGTAAGTCGAATTTTGCTATTTGCTAAGTGGGCTTTTGGGTTTGGGTTTCACCCAAACTGTTCTTTAAACCAACTTAGCCCTTTCTCTCCTTCCATTCACCCTCATTTCATTCCTTTAACTTAAGAAAACTGAAAATGGTGGAAGGGAAGGGGAAATAGAAATTGCAAGCCCTAGTTTCAACTTGCAACTTGAATCTTGCTCCAAAAATCAAAGTGAAGCTATTGGTAAGCTCCTCTTCATCTTCTTTATCTCTTTCTCTCTTCAATCTTAGAAATTTCCTAAACCTAAACTTAGGAAAAATACTTGTTTGATCTCAGATTGAAGCTAGAAGAGTAGAAGTGGAGATTAGTTGGTCTTCTCCTTGCAAATTGAACTCCTTCTTCTTTGTTTTGTGATATAAGGTGAGTTTTGAACTCACATCTACTTCTTTTGATATCATTGATGTTGGGTATGGATTCCTAGCACTTGTTCATATGCTTTTGCTTTCGATTGGATTGTTTTGGTGAAATTGCCAAATTATGATTTTTGAAGCCAAATCTATGTAAAACCTTATATGGTTGGTGTTTATGTTGTTCGGAGTGTTTGGGGGGTGTTGTTAAGGTTGGGTAGTCGTTTGACGTAAGCCCATAATCAACACGCATCCGATCGCTTTCGATTTGTTTGGCCATAGTTGGCCAAGGTTCAGGAAATGCCTGGCCATCTGGTTTCAGACGTCTGAAATGCCCATTTCAGACGTCTGAATAAGAACACGCTGTGACGCCCCACCTCTATACCCACACTAACCAAGGACACTACAAGGTAATGCCGTCAACTAACACGGAGAATAAGACTGGTTGGGAGCGACCATCTATTGCCTTGCTCTAACTATTTATTGAAAACATCGACATAGACATAACAATAAGGTCGACTTACCCAATGAATACTCAAAACAAAACCATAGGTGGTTGGATCTATCAGAAAAGAATATAACAACTCAAATGTAATATACATCACAGAACAGTAGATCATCATATACACATATGCTGATACATAACAGAGTTTACAAAACAATACATGTCAAGTGGTATAGCAGACCACAATATACAGACGAGTCAAAAGATTACATATATCAGAGTTACAACAAGATAGCACTACACAAAAAGCTATAACAAAAAGGAACAAGCTGAATAATCCATTTGTTTTCCAAAATAGAATTCAGACGTCTGAATCTGGAAATCAATTTGTTTTCCAAAATAGAATTTAGACGTCGGAATCCTAACATCAAGGCGTCTGAAATGGGCAATATTTTGCCTATTTCCTTTCTGGTCGAAATTTAGCCAACTCAGATGTCTGGAATATAAATTCAGACGTCTGAATATTGTTCTTGGGAAGAAATTTATTCCCAGATTCAGATGTCTGAATTTATATTCCAGACGTCTGAGTTGGCTAAATTTCGACCAGAAAGGAAATAGGCAAAATATTGCCCATTTCAGACGTCTGGATGTTAGGATTCAGATGTCTGAATTCTGTTTTGGAAAACAAATTGATTTCCATATTCAGATGTCTGAATCCCTTCTTTCAGACGTCTGAATATGCTGTTTTTGGCCAATTTGCCTTGTTCGTTTAATTTTCCAAATTTGATCGATGCATATTGATTCCAATTAGTTGCTTATGCATATTTGACTTTGATAATTCCTTTTTGAATTCATTCATGGGTTTTTATAAATTATTTCTTCAAATTGTATTAAAAGTTCGCTTCTCCGATTTATAAATTCTATTTAAACCACACGTACAATTTCGCACTTCGAGCGAAGTGGAAGGGTGATTAAATGGTTGGGCAAAACACGGACCATGAATCTGTGCGTTTATCCTTCCGATTAATCCCCGACCTATTCAATTGATCGTTTTAACCTTCGGGTTTGGTTTATCGATGATATGAGGTAAACTTTGTACTGCTTTGAGTGTGAAAGTGGCTGACGGATAGTAAACCGTTTAGTGCGAACGAGTGGTTATGGGACATACGTTAACACTTTTCGGATTCCTTTTCGAGAGTTGTGACACATTCCGCCAGTTAGTGGTGTCCAGTACTGGGTCTCTGACCTTCACCACTACGGTTTGTTGCCTTCGGGTATGTGCCTTCGGGTTTATTACCCTATAGTATCGCTTTCTATGTTGGTCTTTATGAGCCGCATGGGTGATATTGGGTTGCCCTATTGTATCGCTTTCGGAGTTAGGTCTTTATGAGCCGCTCGAGTGATATTGGGTTTGGAGTCTTCGGGCTCATGGATCCTTGTTTATACAGTACTGAGCTCGAGCAAATTTTATGATGTTTCATTGATATGTATATTCCCTTGGTATCGCCCTTCGGTGTTGGTCTTTTTGAGCCGCATGATGAGTAGCGTTTACCTTGTGGAACTTGTATACCTTATTGGTATTTGTTATTTGCCTTTATGGCTTGTTTTGGGATATTCATATCCTTTGTTTAATATGTTGCCGATGATATGAGGCTTGTTTTGTTATTATATGATTCATCTTTTGTTAGATGATTGTGTTATCTCTTTTAGAGATATTTGTTATACATTGTAACCTTGCAGGTTTATTGTTGTTCAGTTTATCTAACCGATATGTTTAGCTAGACTGACCCGTGTATTTTATACTCGGGTCAGACCGAGATGTTTCAGGTTAGGTACTTTTGGACTTAGCCTATTTTGCTTCCGCAATGGACTATTCAGCTTGTTCCTTTTTGTTATAGCTTTTTGTGTAGTCCTATCTTGTTGTAACTCTGATATATGTATTCTTTTGACTCGTCTGTATATTGTGGTCTGCTATACCACTTGACATGTATTGTTTTGTAAACTCTATTATGTATAGTATATGTGTATATGATGATCTACTTACATTTGAGTTGTTATATTCTGTTCTGATAGATCCAACCACCTATGGTTTTCTTTTAAGTATTCATTGGGTATATCGACCTTATTGTTATGTCTGTGTCGATGTATTCAATAGATAGTTAGAGCAAGGCTATAGATGGTCGCTCCTAACCAGCCTTATTCTCTGTGTTAGTTGTCGGCATTACCTTGTAGTGTCCTTGGCTAGCATGGGTATAGAGGTGGGGCGTCACAGCGTGGTATCAAAGCTGAGTTCAGGACAAAATATGATAAACATAGAATAGAGCACATATTACGGTACATCAAAGTGTACAAGTGATACAAATCTTTGAATCATCGTGTCTCTTTATTCCATCAAGGTTAGATAGAATTTGGGAATACGTATAGGAATGTATTTTATTCCGTAGTATGCCGTAATGAAGTATCTACCTTGTGAATAATCTTGTCCTTATCTTAACTTTCAGCTTATGGCTGGAAGAGACGGAGGATGACGCTCGGATGCTGGGCAATCCAGTAGCTCGCATCCGGACGACGTTTATACGTCTGCCGATCAGTTTTTGGTGTGGTTTAGGAGCACACAACCTCCAGCTCCTACTCGAACATCTCCTCCATTCAAGTCCACCTTCGCACGATTGTGTAGTGATTTTTCTCATCTTGGAGGGAAGCCGTTTAAAAGCTCCGAGATTGTTCTTAAGGTCCAAGTTTGGATTCGCTTGTACGAGCATGTTCTCTCTCGCATGGATCCTTCTGACCATGATAGAGTTCTTGTAACTTCTAGTTTATTGCAAGAGCGTGCCCTTGATTGGTACGAGCTTCTTTTGGCCGAATTTGAGGAGTCTGCTCTTTCTTGGACTCAGTTTCAGGAGCGATTCGAACTAAAGTTCGTTCCTGAATCTGAGAAAGCTTTGTTGTCCCAGCACTTTCTTGAATTGAAGCAGGGGGATTCTTCCGTTTTTGAATATGTTGCATCTTTCGAGGCCTTATCTAAGTATGGTCTTGAATACATTAGTACCTCGTATAGGAAGAATCTAAAGTTGGTATCTGGTCTTAAGAAATGTCTTAAGAAGTCTTTAATGCTCCAACTTAAGCTTTCCTTTGAGGAGTTGGTTGATTCGGCACTTCATCTCGAAGCCTTCGAGAAGGAGTGTGATGGTGGGAATGATGTTGAGATTCGCAAGAATGCCAACAAGAGGTAGTTTCCATTTGATAAGCGGAAATTTTTCCCTTCCAAGAAGAAAAATCCTGTTGAATCTAATTCTGAGTCTCAGTCTGCTGGAACACGTTCCATTAGGAAGTGTTTCAATTGTGGTTCATCTAATCATATGATTCGAGCTTGTCCTAAGCCTCTCTTCTGCCGCTTCTGCAAGAAGGAAGGCCATCGTAGTTCCACTTGTCCTATTGCTCCGAGTAGTCTTCTGTCAGGAAAACTAAATATAGCGGATGCTTCTGGAGGTTCTTCGCAGGGAAAAGGTATATCTCCATTTGTTTTGGAAGGTTCTATTTTATTTCTTGACTATTGTATTCGAGTTCTCTTCGATACGGGGGCTTCACATTCTTTCGTATCGAAGAAGCTCTTTGTCTTTGAATGTTTCTTGTATGGTTACTTCTTTGAGAATTACGAATCCGAATTGGTGGATCTGCAATGCTCAAATTGCTTGTATTGCTGTCGAGGTTGTTTTATGTGGTTTTTCTTTCCGAGCCAATTTGCTTGTTATGGGTTATTTAGGCTTCGGAACTGATATTTTTAAAGGATTGACTTAATTATTATGAAGCCATATCCTATATCCCGAGTGGACTATTCATCCTCGACATTTTCAGTCTGTGAAACAAATTTCTATTTTCTTTGTGATTTCGATTCTAAATTGATGGCATCATTTTATTCTTCAAGCCCTTATGATGAGGAGAGTGTTGTTTCTCTCATTCATGTAGTTTGAGAATATTCTAGTATTTTTGGTCTTGTCTTAGGATTATCACCTAAGCATTCTTTTGAGTGGTATTAAGGTATTTTCAGCTCGACCTTGCCACCAGTTTTCATTTGGCTACGAGTTGCGGAGGTTAGCACTCCACTTACCACATTCCGCACTCGTTGTGATTCTTATGAATGATTTATTATGTCATTCAATTTGTCTATCCCATTTCATCCATTTTATGAATCGAGTATTTTGCGAATATCTCGATGATTCCCTTTCTGTATTTATTGATTTTTGGATGAAATTAGCAATTTAAAATTTTGCAAATCTTTTTCATAAGATATTTATAAGTAGGATTTTTGTTCTTGAAACGAATAAACAGTATTCATAAAGTTTTTAAGAGCCATTTTCATTATATAGAAGATGATTTTGTGATTGTATTGCCCATTGAGTGCTTTAAGAATTCTGGTCGATGCGCTTGATCAACGTTATCGATAGGAATCTCCTAAACGCTTTGATGAGACAATTTGACACAATAAATTGACTTATAAAAGGTAAATTTTTCTAGAAAAATGATTACATAAAGATAATTGTAATTTTGAAGGTTTTAGCTTTTCAAAAAAGAAAATTATTTAAAAGAACTCTTTTCTGATACTCTTCTTCTTGGGATTCCCGAAGGGAACCGAGACTTTATCTTTTGTTCCAAAGCTAATTGTATTGGTTTGGATGTCGTTCCCTTGCAAAAGAGAACGTGCTATCACTTATGTTTCTAAACCATTAAAGCTTACCGAGACTAGATATGCCACTTATGATCTAGTGCTCGCGGCTATTGATTTCACTTTTAGTGTGACGTCATGGTTTTTTGGGGAGAAATTTGTTATCCTCCTCGATCGTAAATTTTTAAAATATTTATTTTCTCACAAGGAACTTATTTTGTGTCAACAACGTTGGCTCAAGTTTCTTGCCTCTTATGATTTTATTATCCAGGGAACCCCTAGTAAGGGTAATCTTGTTGCTTATGCGCTTAGTCGCAAACATTCGGCTGTTGTTTCTATGAGTCATACCGAATGGGATATTCTTGAGACTCTATCTTTTAGTGAAATTCGTGATCGAGCTTCATCTTCTGATACTCCTATTCTATTATTTAGTTTGGGAGCTCGACTCATTTTATTGGATCGTATTGCCGATGCCCAACGGCGTGATCCTGATTTGTTGCATCTTATTCAGCTTTGTGAGTCTGGATCCTGTGATGAGGCGTTGCGGGATTTCAGCATTGATTCTCATGGGTGTCTTCGCAAGAAGAACCATCTTTTTGTGCCTTCTGATTTTGCGCTTAGGCATGACATTCTTGATGATTGTCACCGCTCTAAGTATACCATTCATCCTGGTAGTAGTAAGATGTATGCCGATATGCATCGTCTTAATTATTGGGAAGGCATGAAACGCGATGTGGCGAGTTATGTGAGTAATTGCATGACTTGTCAGCGTTTTAAGGCCGAACAACAGCGTCCTTCTGATCTTCTTCATCCCCTAGAGATTCCATTGTGGAAATGGGATCAGATTTCTATGGATTTCATTGACGGCCTACCTCGTTCGAGATCGGGCCATTCTAGCATTGGGTTATTGTTGATTGCCTCAATAAGTCTGCTCATTTTATTCCTATTAAGTCTAATAGGTCTGCTTCGCATTTGGCTAATTTGTATGTCAAGGAAATCGTGAGACTTCACGGTGTTCCTAGTTCTATTGTGAGTGACCGTGATTCTTTATTCACGAGTCATTTTAGCAGAGTCTTCAGCAAGCTTTGGAAACAAAGCTTAATTTTTGTACAGCTTATCATCCGCAGTCTGAGGATAGACTAAACGGGTGAATCATATCTTGGAAGATCTTCTCCGTATTTGTATTTTTGATTTTAGTAGTTGTTGGGAGGATCACCTACCTCTTGTAGAGTTATCCTACAACAATAGTTTTCAGTTTAGTATCGGTATGGCTCCTTTCGAAGCTTTTTACGGAAGGCCATGTCGATCACCTTCTTGTTGGTTGGAATCTAGAGAGAAGATTATTCTTGGCCCAGATTTGGTTCGTGATTCTTCCGAGAAGATTGATCTTATTCGATTGAGAATGAAAGAAGCACAGAGTCGCCAGAAAGCCTACGCTGACAACCGTAGGAAGCCTCTCGAGTTCTCGATTGGTGATATGTTTTTATTCGTGTTTCTCCTTTGAAGGGGGTTATGCGTTTCAGTACGACTGGGAAATTGGCTCCTCGCTTTATGTTACCATTTTCTATTACTGAACGTATTGGCCCTGTGGCTTATAGAGTTTCACTTCCTGCTCATTTATCTGGCATTCATGACGTGTTTCACGTCTCTCAACTTCGGAAGTGTCTTCGGGAGTCGGATTCTGTTATTGATTCTCCTGATTTACAAGAGCTTGAGGTCTCACCGGACTTATCTATTGTACAACAACCTATTCGCGTACTTGACACGGAGGTGCGACACCTTCGAAACAAGGACGTGCCGCTCGTTAAAGTTCAATGGTCCGCTAATCCCAATGACTGTACTTGGGAAACCAGGGAAATTATTGAGCGATCTTATCCGGGTTTTCTATCTTTGCTTAGAAACGGTGAGTATATCTTTTCATCTCGAGCTTATTTTCTTTTCTTTTGAATGTTGTATGTATGTAGTTGTTACAAATATTGTCTTTTGGAATTGCGGGGACGCAATTTTGTTAGGAGGGGAGATCTGTAACAACCCGCATATTTAACGATTATATATTTAAATGTTTTATTTAAATATAGTGTCGTTAATCGGATTTAGGTCAGAAATGTTACTTTTTGCAAATGGTCGAATTGGAACTCGAAACCACTTCCAATGAGTTCAAAACGTTATTTGCGATCTTTTTGAGTATAAGCTTTGATGTGTTTGGAGTAAGTCGAATTTTGCTATTTGCTAAGTGGGCTTTTGGGTTTGGGTTTCACCCAAACTGTTCTTTAAACCAACTCAGCCCTTTCTCTCCTTCCATTCACCCTCATTTCATTCCTTTAACTTAAGAAAACTGAAAATGGTGGAAGGGAAGGGGAAATAGAAATTGCAAGCCCTAGTTTCAACTTGCAACTTGAATCTTGCTCCAAAAATCAAAGTGAAGCTATTGGTAAGCTCCTCTTCATCTTCTCTATCTCTTTCTCTCTTCAATCTTAGAAATTTTCTAAACCTAAACTTAGGAAAAAACTTATCTTAGATTGAAGCTAGTAGAGTAGAAGTGGAGATTAGTTGGTCTTCTCCTTGCAAATTGAACTCCTTCTTTGTTTTGTGATATAAGGTGAGTTTTGAACTCTCATCTACTTCTTTTGATATCATTGATGTTGGGTATGGATTCCTAACACTTGTTCATATGCTTTTGCTTTCGATTGGATTGTTTTGGTGAAATTGCCAAATTATGATTTTTGAAGCCAAATCTATGTAAAACCTTATATGGTTGGTGTTTATGTTGTTCGGAGTGTTTGGGGGTGTTGTTAAGGTTGGGTAGTCGTTTGACGTAAGCCCATAATCAACACGCATCCGATCGCTTTCGATTTGTTTGGCCATAGTTGGCCTAGGTTCAGGAAATGCCTGGCCATCTAGTTTCAGACGTCTGAAATGCCCATTTCAGACGTCTGAATATTGTCCTTGGGAAGAAATTTATTCCCAGTTTCAGACGTCTGAATTTATATTCCAAACGTCTGAGTTGGCTAAATTTCGACCAGAAAGGAAGTAGGCAAAATATTGCCCATTTCAGACGTCTGGATGTTAGGATTCAGACGTCTGAATTCTATTTTGGAAAACAAATTGATTTCCAGATTCATACGTCTGAATCCCTTCTTTCAGACGTCTGAATATGTTGTTTTTGCCCATTTTCCTTGTTCGTTTAATTTTTCAAATTTGATCGATGCATATTGATTCCAATTAGTTGCTTATGCATATTTGACTTTGATAATTCCTTTTTGAATTCATTCATGGGTTTTTATAAATTATTTCTTCAAATTGTATTAAAAGTTCGCTTCTCCGATTTATAAATTCTATTTAAACCACACGTACAATTTCACACTTCGAGCGAAGTGGAAGGGTGATTAAATGGTTGGGCAAAACACGGACCATGAATCTGTGCGTTTATCCTTCCGATTAATCCTCGACCTATCCAATTGATCGTTTTAACCTTCGGGTTTAGTTTACTGATGATATGAGGTAAACTTTGTACTGCTTTGAGTGTGAAAGTGGCTGACGGATAGTAAACCGTTTAGTGCAAACGAGTGGTTATGGGACATATGTTAACACTTTTCGGATTCCTTTTCGAGAGTTGTGACACATTCCGCCAGTTAGTGGTGTCCAGTACTGGGTCTCTGACCTTCACCACTACGGTTTGTTGCCTTCGAGTATGTGCATTCGGGTTTGTGCCTTCGGGTTTGTTGCCCTATAGTATCGCTTTCTATGTTGGTCTTTATGAGCCGCATGGGTGATATTGGGTTGCCCTATTGTATCGCTTTCGGAGTTAGGTATTTATGAGCCGCTCGAGTGATATTGGGTTTGGAGTCTTCGGGCTCATCGATCCTTGTTTATACAGTACTGAGCTCGAGCAAATTTTATGATGTTTCATTGATATGTATATTCCCTTGGTATCGCCCTTCGGTGTTGGTCTTTTTGAGCCGCATGATGAGTAGCGTTTACCTTGTGGAACTTGTATACCTTATTGGTATTTGTTATTTGCCTTTATGGCTTGTTTTGGGATATTCATATCCTTTGTTTAATATGTTGCTGATGATATGAGGCTTGTTTTGTTATGATATGATTCATCTTTTGTTAGATGATTGTGTTATCTCTTTTAGAGATATTTGTTATACATTGTAACCTTGCAGGTTTATTGTCGTTCAGTTTATCTAACTGATATGTTTAGCTAGATTGACCCGTGTATTTTATACTCGGGTCAGACCGAGATGTTTCAGGTTAGGTGCTTTTGGACTTAGCCTATTTTGCTTCCGCAATGGATTATTCAGCTTGTTCCTTTTTGTTATAGCTTTTTGTGTAGTCCTATCTTGTTGTAACTCTGATATATGTAATCTTTTGACTCGTCTGTATATTGTGGTCTGCTATACCACTTGACATGTATTATTTTGTAAACTCTGTTATGTATCAGTATACGTGTATATGATGATCTACTGTTCTGTGATGTATATTACATTTGAGTTGTTATATTCTATTCTGATAGATCCAACCACCTATGGTTTTGTTTTAAGTATTCATTGGGTATATCGACCTTATTGTTATGTCTATGTCGATGTATTCAATAGATAGTTAGAGCAAGGCTATAGATGGTCGCTCCTAACCAGCCTTATTCTCCGTGTTAGTTGACGGCATTACCTTGTAGTGTCCTTGGCTAGCGTGGGTATAGAGGCGGGGCGTCACAAAATGAAATACAAATCATAGAATCACAGACACAGAACAAACAGAATACCTCGTAGCGGAACATAAAATACATAGTAGTTCATGAAGCTACTACGGCAGAGTCTCAAACCAAAAACATAATACAGCCTGAAAGCAACAAAATAGAAATCCCAAATACATAGAAGTTCACTAATACATGAGATAAACTAGAATAGCTGAAACAGAAAGTAGATATAAATGTAGATAAGCAGAAACTCCAGCAAAGACCAACTCCAAAAAGTGAATCCAAAGCTGTGAATACTCAGGCTGACCCGAGCGTAAAGTAAAACACAAAACACTCGAGTCAGGACAATATATACTTATATAATGTAAATCAACTCAAGTGAACTGTAGAGGAAATGCACCATAACTTAAAGGATGCTTGAGATCGGCCATCCTTTAAAGAACTGTTAAACCATAAATTAAATACATCCCGTGGATAAAATTTCAAAATAGTATTTATATTCGAAATCAAATATCATTTAAAAATTCAATATCATTCAAAATCCATTTCGAAATATCATATCTTCCAAACCACATTCATTTTTATTTTATTTATATACCATTTCAAAACACATTTCAAAATAGTTTATATTTCGAAACAAATTGCTTCATTTAAATCATTAAAATGAAGATATTATACTTAATAATTAAATTATTAAATTTCCAAAATTTTAATCTTTCAAAGTTCATTCATTCACCCACTTAAATTTATTAAAACAATGAAAATTCAACTTTCGTAGCATTTAGAAAATGCTACGGAAAGTCACACTTAAAACAGTTCAATTTAACAAAAGACAACATTTAAAATGCTGTAATAGGGTTCCATTAGTTTCAAATAAACTTAGTTAAATTCAACCATTATAAAATTCACAAAAATTGCTATAATAGCCTTTAATTAAATTGAGCCATTTGGTTCATTATTATCAACTACAGCATTTACAAATGTTGTATTATCCTTTACATTAGAATTAATAGCATTTTAGAAATGCAGTAAATTAACTTCAAATGTTCAACATAATTTCACAAAAAAATATATTTTTATTTAAACCATTTTTAACTTATAAAATCATATAATTTCACTTTTAAAACAATCATTCAAATACCTTATATTCATGATTTTATAAAGTTAAATCTCTATTCAAAAATCAAAATTTAATAGTAATTCACTTATTAAATTCCAACATTAAATTTTCAATTCATTAAATTAAATTTAGCTTAACACTTAAGTTTAAATTTTCAAATATAACTTAATTTCATTTTTATTTACTTAACTTAAAATTCACTTTAAGCCAAATTCACAAATTTCCAATTTTAGTTATGTTTCAAAATTTCAACTTAAATATTCATTCATTTCACATTTTAACTTAATTCAAAAATCATTAATATATTATAAAATTATTTTAAATTCATTTAATTCAAAATACCATAAATTGATCATATTTTCATATTTAATTTAAATTCCATTTATCACAAAATTATAATTTCCAAAAAACTTACATTTCAGATTTTCTAACTTTACCATTAATTTATTTCACTTATAAATTTTCAGAGAGTCAATGATGCTTTACAAAAATAATTTTTAATCAAATTTAAATCAAAATATTATAATATTTACATTTCTAAAATATTTTAAAATTTTAAGAAAAACATATTTTAACAACGGGTCTGTATTTCATTTTCTAGCCTAGGTAAAGTGATACGGGTAATATATCATTTCAACCCGTAATATACAAAGAAAACCCGGGTTTGATCATTTCAAACCCGCAATCCCAAGTAAATGAAAATAATTGAAAATCATTCAGGGCTATCATTTCAGCCCATAACGGTTTTCTCATATTCTAAAGTCCGTTTGGGTATGTATCATTTCAACCCATAGTGATTCTAATCTAAAAGGAATTACAGTGTGATAAATTGATAAAAATAATAGAACAACATAATATAACAGTAACATATGATATAACAGGTGTTTAAGCATGGGTGAACATCATAAAATCATAACATAGCAGGTGTAACATGATAATGTATTTTACAGATTCAAAAGGGGTCAATTTACAAATTATAAATGTACATATTGTCTAGTGAGAATAACTCACTGGTTTGTGCTGGAGAACAACGACGAATGCACGAATGAGATCCAAACAAGCACGATAAAATGATACAAATATGAGTGAAGGAACCAAAGTATCAAACACCTTGAATACAAGTCACACAAAACAATAATAATAACATAAGTTTCAAATGCAAATACGATAAACAATGATAGAATAGACTGCACAAATCAAAGCGGAATTGTTTTACACTTGTCTCCAACACACATTGGGTTCGGCCATGAGTGTATTACAGGTCTAAAGCAATGTTTTTGGTTCAGGTCTGGGTTGCTAAGGGTCGGCCTAACATGCTAGAAGGTGGTGGAAAGGTGGGTGGTGATGGAACTACACTAACAAAGCAATATATAAGGGTTTAAGGCCATAGTTTGGCTCGGCCAAGGGCATAAAGGTCACGGCTATTTCAGGTGGGGTCAGTAGGTGGTGTGCAGAGGTGTCTCAGGTCTGGAACAGGGCTGGTGGTGGTGGTGTTTGGTCGGCCATGGGTGGTGGAAGTGGTGGATGTGGATGATGTGTTCGGTCTAGGCAAGTTTTATGGAGTTTTGTGGGATTTTGGTGATGGATCAATCCCCAAGGAGGCATGGCTTGGGGTTTGGTCAGAGAAGAGGTGAAGATGGTGATGTTCTCAGGTGGTGGTGGAGGTAGCAGGGGCTGGAGAGGAGGTGACCGAACCTATGACATAAAAGAACAAGTGCAAATCAAATTCAAACAATAAGAAATCAACAAAAGAAGAAGAGAAACAGAATTCTTTTACCAAACTTTCTCCTCAAGCAAGGCCGAATTTTTTTTGTTTAAGAAGTGGGAAATGATTTTACGTGAATGGAAATGAAAATATGCAGTTGAAAAATGTGTATAATAAAAGCTAATTGATGAATAGTTATGTTGAATGAGAAAGGGTGGAAGATAAAGGGCCATTTGAAAACCAAAAGCCAAAACCCTTTCAAATTTCTTTTAATTTATTTATATAAGATTAAATTACTGAAAATAATAATTATTTCAGTTAAACATTCTAAAATTTAACAAAATATAAAAATATATAAAAATATTTATTAATTATATAAGGTTAAAATAAGAAAATAGCACAAAATTGCAAACTAGACTAGAAAATTTGAAAATGAACAGAATGAACTTTGGAAAATTTATATGGACTTGTAAAAATATTTGTAACAAAGATAATAACATAAAAATAAAAATGCATTCACAAAATAAATATATAAATTTTAATTAAATATAATTTAAATGAAGAAAATAGCAGAAAAATAGAAAATAGCTTTTAAAAATACGAAATAAATACAGTGAATTTTGGAAATTTTTTATTATCACTTTAAAAATATTAAAAGACAAAATATACATAAAATAACATATTAATACATATTAAAATAAAATATAACATAGAAAATATGATTTATATAATCTAAAATAGACAAAATTTAAAATAAAACAAATTATACTCAAAATTGAAATGTACATAACTTTCACAAATTAAATCCATTTTCAACGAAACAAAAAGCAGTATTCAAGTTATTAAATCTATTTTCATAATAAAAGATAAAACTTAAGAATTTAAATTTGAAATTTAAAAGTCAAGGTTTGACCAGTTTGAACAGAAATTCATCTTTCAGTAAAATATCCAATTTGTACCAGTTTGAAATTATAATTCACATAATAATCAACACCTACATTTAAAAATGAAATGTTTGAAATAAAATAAGTTTAAAATAATTTCAAAATAAAAAAAAGTCAAATATTAAAATATATGAAAAATCTAGTGTTGTTAAACTCTCCCCTACTCAAATCTTTTCGTCCTCGAAAAGGAAGGAAGCGGAGAAACAACAAGAAAGAACAATAGGTTGGAAGACATCCTGGAAGAAGGTAGGGAAAAAGTAGCTAGGAGGGAAAGCAGGTTGAAGACATGGATGAACCATTTTTTTTTATATTTGACATGTTAAACATTTAATATGATAATTAGCTATTTGATTCAAATTTGATAGTTCGAAGTAAACAATATTTAAGACATTTTAAATCATGATTAGAATATCCTTTATACAATCTTTACCAAAATACTTTTATAACTTGATGTCTTAAGAAGTTTACTTTCGTTCCCGCAGACTCTGGCTATGCATTGATCAGGCGCAAAGCTAGAATTCTCCAAGTACTTGGTAGACATGTTTCAACACCCAATGAAAATACTAAAAAAATAGGTATGTGAAGTTCCGCTCAAAATCCAATGTCAAATGATGATAATACGATAGCAGTGGCCCGCTGCTGATTCACTATTTACGAAATGGACACAACACTTTCTAGAAGATCCTTTGACCTTCCGGATTCCAGAAAAATATCGTAGCCAGTTCGTAAACAAGGGATCATCGACCCCTGCTGCAGTGGTACGCTGTTGATTCAATGATTTACGCAATGGATGCACTTCCTTCCCAGAAGATCCATAAACAACAGATCCCAGGATCGAAAGTGCCTCCATTGGGTAAACTAAAGAACCATCTACCCTGAAAAAAATCGAGGAAATCATGAGTTTAAGTCCGGACAACCATATCAGTTCGAATCCATTTCTGAATTCACCCAAGTCCATTAGGGTTTATCGGTCGAATCCATTCCTGGATTCCCCAAGTCCATCTGGGTCAAAGCATATCACTATACTTCTTCCGGAGGGTACTTCCCATACCTCTTACATCAAAATATAATATACCATATATAATAGCCCTTCAAAATCATAGCTTCAAATATCGCACCTATATAAATTCCATTATATATAAGATTTCATTTTCAAATCGAATACTTTCCAAAATCAATAGTATATCAAATCATACTTATATAAACTTCGATTATATAAGATTTTAATTTACAAATTGAGTACCTTTTCAATTCAACATTTTTAAATCAACTTCATACTTATACAAATCCATTTTATATAAGTTTGATAACTCACAAATCAAGTATTTAGTAAAACAAGGTTCACAATTTTAATATGTTTCAATAACATTTCAGTTTCAAAATCATATATGGTTTCGCCAAATCATTTCTTTTGAATTACATATACTTAGTTTCAAAGTTTCTTAAAACAATAGATTTAGAAAATAATCCAAATTTCCAAATCAACAAAAAATTAGGTCAAACAAATTCATTTCCATTTCAAACATATATTCACTTTCAAAAATCATAATACTTTCAAAGTTATAAATCTTTCGAAACCAAAATACTTGAAATCATTACACTTTGAAAATCATAACTTTTCTAAATCATACATTTGAAATCATAAAACATCCCTTTAATTCTTTACATTTCACAAATTTATTCAATTTAAACCCATGTCTACAAGTTCCAGCTTTAATTCAATTCAAACCATCAGTTTCAATTCAATTTAGTTTTCCAACAAAACCATTTCAAATATTATCAAATTTCAAATAAAGATTTGATCCGCAAAATAAACTATTCAATCTTTAATATATTTCAGAGCTTAAATGTACCGTATACCAAAACTAAATTTTATAATTTCATATATCTCAAATTTTACTTCATTATTACTTAGTTTTGACATATTCATTTCATAAATCCATCATTTTTAATTAAACTCAAATTACAAGTAAACCAAATATCATTTCATACAAATATAAACTTTAAATTTCAATTATCAAAATCAGTTATCATTCCTGATTCACATTCTTTATCAAATAAAGATTATACCATTCAAAGCCTCTTTATCAAATCATTATTTGAATTCAATTTCAAATATTTAAATTTAAATATCATTTTAAAAAAATCAAATATGTCATTCAATTATTATTTCAAATATCATTACAAAATACATTTCAAAATTCCATTCAAAAATTCATTTATCTCATTACATTTCATTCCATTTAACACATAACCAAGTAAACCTTATTTAAATTCAAATTCAATTTAAATTCTTTAATATTCAAATTTAAATATTAAATTATATTCAAAACTCCTTAAATTTCACAAATAATCAATTCCAAAATTAAATCATTTAACTTTTTAAAACATAACTCAACAGTGTTAAAATCTATAACATTACGAAACATTGTCATATAACAATGACAGCATTTAAAAGTGCTATCGTAACTTATAGTTTCCAAAATAGTTTAGTTCAAGAATAACGACATTTATAATATGCCATAACAGATATTTAGTTAATTCAAACAAAGTTAAATTCAAAAACAACAGCATTTTAAAGTGTTGTCATAAAACTATAGCATTTTAGAAATGCTATTAATAAAATTCCAGATTTTATATAACTTTTAAAAAACAATACAACTTCAATTTTAGGAAATTTTAAACTTATAAATCATATTTGTAGACTTCAAAATTTCACATTTAAATAATTTTTAACATATGATTTATCACAACAAAATTTTAAATCAAATATTCAATTTAAAACTCACTTTCATTTGTTAAGTCAAAATTCACTGTTTTTCTTAACTTATAATTTTAACAAAAACTCAACATTTCACTTCAAATATCTTTTCAAAACTATATTTCATACCAGTATAATTCAAAATAGTCTTATTTATTTCACTCCACAATAGTTTCAAACTTATATAAATCATATTACTTTATACATTAATCATACCAAACTAAATTTATACTTTATCAAATACCTTATATCATTCAAAATTTCTTAGCTTTGAAAAGTTAACCTTGATTTGGAAGTGCTCGAACCTTCAAAATAGTCAAAGAAATCATATTTTCAATCCAAGAGTTGGAAATCACCAACAAATAGTAAATCGATTCCAATAGGTAAGGTTATACCAAAACAAATCTGAATCTCGAGGATTGAACACCGGCTTATTTTAAATCATTTCAATTATATATATATACACACATATCTTTCGAATATCAAACCATACTTCAAAATCGGAAATCAAAATTTGGTTTCATAAAATCACTCGCATAGCAAAGCTACTAGAGTGGCCTCTTCCCCACTCAGAAACTCAAAAATCAATGTCGATGATGCATGTATTCATCACCGAAATTATTTTTCAGCGACATACGTGGGTTCTGGACTTTTATTTCTTGAAACTTCTTTGAACGCTCTTTGACATCATTGGAATTCATTCGAATACATTTGAAACATTTCTTATTTGGAAAAATATCTTTAAATCATATTATTATTATATATTTTCCTAAATCTTAAAAACCCATTTCAAAACACCGTAGTCCGATTGCTCGAAATTCAAATTCAAAACCCTTCATTTATAAATCATTTTTATATAAATCACATTTTCTTATAAATTTCCAAAATTTCAAATCCTTTCAAAGCTTCAAATTTTCATTTTCCAAAGGTAAAAATCCTTATTGAAAACATTTCTCTTTTATACACAAAATAGGGTCATCCTTGTCAAAGTAATAATTTCGATGTATGCACAAATTCAAAATACAATCAAACACAAATTTCCAAAGAATAATTCAAGGTTAGATTTCAAGCAATACGGAGATTCGAATTTAGAGGAACCATAATCAAATAGAATTCTGTTTCGAAGATAAGCTCGAACGAAGATAAGATAATTTTATTACCAAATAGAAGATGATAAGCCTATATAAATCGCGGGCGACCTTAACCGATCAACCGTGACTTCAGTAATATAATCAATTCGGAAATCTAAGGCAAATCGACATTCAATCGCCAGAGATAGAATTCGGGTAGAGCAGGAGATAGATAGCATCCAAAACCGAGGATACAGGAATCTCCGGTGAATCAATGCCAATTATAAACGATTTTCACCCCTTTACAAATCATTCAAAGATTTGCGGAATCACCGATCTTTATAGAGGTCATTCCAAAGTGGAGTTATGAAATGCTCCAAAATAAAAATGGATAGAACGGGAAGACAAGACTGGATTTCAGAACAAGTGGGAGCGTTCCAAAGTTCAAGGAATCCTAATCGATAAGAATCCTAACCAAGAGATTTTTAACAAGATGGATACTGAAGGGATGAAGTTTTGAAAATCTTGGTTTCAAAATAAGAAAATTTTCATACCAAAATAATCTTTGAAATTCCTTTAAAAATCATTTGGAAATTATTTTATACTTCAAAAATACGTTCTCTCACAAGAAAGGATTCTGAGATTGATTTCACTCATTCTAGGGTATTTCTACCCTATCTCTAATGAGTTTTTGCTCCACGGGCTATGGTTTGCCTAAAACCAAAGCTCTGACACCAAGTGTAACAACCTGGTATTTTCAGCCATTCGCAGCCACACATGTCAGACTTGAACTGCTCAAAATACCGCATTGTAAATAAATTTGGAGCAAATGAAATACAAATCACAGAATCACAGACACAGAACAAATAGAATACCTCGCAGCGGAATATAAAATACATAGTGGTTCATGAAGCTACTACGACAGAGTCTCAAACCAAAAACATAATACAGTCTGAAAGTAACAAAATAGAAATCCCAAATACATAGAAGTTCACTAATACATGAGATAAACTAGAATAGCTGAAACAGAAAGTAGATATAAATGTAGATAAGCAGAAACTCTAGCAAAGACAAGCTCCAGAAAGAGAATCCGAAGATGTGAATACTCAGGCTGACCCGAGCGTAATGTAAAACACAAAACACTCGAGTCAGGACAATATATACTTATATAATGTAAATCAACTCAAGTGAACTGTAGTAGAAATGCACCATAACTTAAAGGATGCTAGGGATCGCCCATCCTTTAAAGATCAGTTAAACACTAAATTAAATACATCCCGTGGTTAAAATTTCAAAATAGTATTTATACTTCGAAATCAAATATCATTTAAAAATTCAATATCATTCAAAATCCATTTTAAAATATCAAAATATCATATCTTCCAAACCACATTCGTTTTTATTTAATTTAAATACCATTTCCAAATAGTTTATATTTCGAAACAAATTGCTTCATTTAAATCATTAAAATGAAGATATTATATTTAATAATTAAAATATTAAATTTCCAAAATTTTAATCTTTCAACGTTTTCACTTAAATTTATTAAAACAACGAAAATTCAACTTTCACAGAATTTAGAAAATGCTACAGAAAGTCACACTTAAAACAGTTCAATTTAACAAAAGACAACATTTAAAATGCTGTAATAGGGTTCCATTAGTTTCAAATAAACTTAGTTAAATTCAACCATTATAACATTCACAAAAAATGCTATAATAGCCTTTAATTAAATTGAGCCATTTGGTTCATTATTATCAACTACAGCATTTACAAATGCTGTATTATCCTTTACATTAGAATTAATAGCATTTTAGAAATGCAGTAAATTAACTTCAAACATTCAGTATAATTTCACAAACAATTATATTTTTATTTAAACCATTTTTAACTTATAAAATCATATAATTTCACTTTTAAAACAATCATTCAAATACCCTTATATTCATGATTTTATAAAGTTAAATCTCTATTCAAAAATCAAAATTTAATAGTAATTCACTTATTAAATTCCAACATTAAATTTTAAATTCATTAAATTAAATTTAGCTTAACACTTAATTTTAAATTTTCAAATATAACTTAATTTCATTTTTATTTACTTAACTTAAAAATCACTTTTAAGCCAAATTCACAAATTTCCAATTTTAGTTATATTTCAAAATTTCAACTTAAATATTCATTCATTTCACATTTTAACTTAATTCAAAAATCATTAGTATATTATAAAATGATTTTAAATTCATTTAATTCAAAATATCATAAATTTATCATATTTTCGTATTTAATTTAAATTCCATTTATCACAAAATTATAATTTCCAAAAAACTTACATTTCAGATTTTCTAACTTTACCATTAATTTATTTCACTTATAAATTCTCAGAGAGTCAATAATGCTTTACAAAAATCATTTTTAATCAAATTTAAATCAAAATATTATAATATTTACATTTCTAAAATGTTTTAAAATTTTAAGAAAAATATATTTTAACAACGGGTCTGTATTTCATTTTCTAGCCTAGGTAAAGTGATACAGATAATATATCATTTCAACCCGTAATTTACAAAGAAAACCCGGGTTTGATCATTTCAAACCCGCAATCTCAAGTAAATGAAAATAATTGAAAATCATTCAGGCCTATCATTTCAACCCATAATGATTTTCTCCTATTCTAAAGTCCGTTCGGGTATGTATCATTTCAACCCATAGTGATTCTAATATAAAAGGAACTTGTAGTGTGATAAACTGATAAAAATAAAAGAACGGCATAATATAACAGTAACATATGATATAACAGGTGTTTAAGCATGGGTGACCATCATAAAATCATAACATAGCAGGTATAACATGATAATGTATTTTACAGATTCAAAAGGGGTCAATTTACTAGTTATAAATGTACATATTGTCTGGTGAGAATAACTCACTGGTTTGTGCTGGAGACACAACGACGAATGCACGAATGAGATCCAAACAAGCACGATAAAACGATACAAATATGAGTGGAGGAGCCAAGGTATCAAAGCCCTTGAATACAAGTCACACAAAACAATAATAATAACATAAGTTTCAAATGCAAATACGATAAACAATGATAGAATAGACTGCACAAATCAAAGCGGAATTGTTTTACACTTGTCTCCAACACACATTGGGTTCGACCATGAGTGTATTACAGGTCTTAAGCAATGTTTTTGGTTCAAGTCTGAGTTGCTAAGGGTCAGCCTAACATGCTAGAAGGTGGTACAAAAGTGGGTGGTGGTGGAACTACACTAACAAAGCAATATACAAGGGTTTAAGGCCATAGTTTGGCTCGGCCAAGGGCATAAAGGTCACGGCTATTTCAGGTGGAGTTAGTAGGTGGTGTGCAGATGTAACGTTTCAAATTTTTCCCGCTCGAAAATCGACATCCATACTTCAAATCGTATTCGAACGCCATAGATTCGACCGTTCAAATCCGATTCGCCGGAGCTTATAACAACATTAAGCAAACAACACAGCGGAATAAAAGAATAATACATTGATATACAGCTTTGATACAATATCTGATTCAACAGATGGTCCAATAGATATCAATATACATCAGAGGTATGATACAATAAAATAGCAGCGGAAAAGAAAAATAGATAACATCTAGCAGCGGAACAATATAACTCTAAAATAGTCTTCAAAAGAGAACTCCGAGAACTGCAACTCCATCTCCAAGAACCAATTCAGCAATAGCTTGAACTCCTAATAATGATGCACCAAGCTCAGCAAGACTGGTGCAATCCAAAGACTGAACTAACTCTAGATAATCCACTATATCTAACTATCTGAAAAACCCAACTCTAGAACTGCTCGTGTAGAAATTAATGAGCACCCAGAGTTTAGGAAAGAAACAATAAACTCCGGATCAGTCGTGGGACAGGTGTGAGCAAAAAAAATAGTTTGTCTTTAAAAACATTCAACAAAAGATTTTCAAAGTCAATTCGAAATGCTTTTTAAAAATGAGACTACCATAAGGCCTCCCGCACACACACACAATGCAAACGCAGAATCGGAGGAGATTTCTCCTTATGATAGTCAAAGATGCTTGATACGCATTAAAAAGAAACATTTGATATTATTACTAGTGCATAGTGTAGTAAAAAATCATTTCGAAAGTTTAGATATAAATCTTAGCCAACATAGACATTTCGAACTATGCCTACTATAGCTACCATCCAAACAGTGGGGCGCCACCATAAGTAGATGGCAGGTAATACAACTAATACCGTGCAAGGCTCGTATTTGAAGAATGGATTTTCCAACAAATGGTCAGGCCAAGGAACTTCCCATTGCCACATGGAAATGCCTCTGGAAGGACGCCCCGAGAACCAAACCGTTCTCTGCTAAACAAAGCTGGGAATCCCTTTTCCCAAGGGATATTACAAACCCTCAGATATACCACCCCCGGTCCTTTGGGACCTTTAAACGAGAGCTCTCTAATCAACATCACACCATAATAATAAGTGTTTCAACATGAGTAAGTATCTGGGCTCCATACCATGATACTACCCTTTTCCAGAAGGAATGGTCATACCCTAGGGAAGCGATCCCTGAAAACCTTGCCGCACAATTCCTGTTTCGACCATTACCGGTTTGTGAGGCTAGACGAAGTCTCGTCCACAAAAACATACTTTATACAAAAGCCATGCTTTGGGTCAACAAATGATCATAGAAATGATCACCAAGATAGACGATCAAACAAATGATCCTATCACAAATAATCAACACAATGATCATTTCACAGCAACACTCAGCATGTCACATTACCAAATTGGGAATATATCGCTGATAACCTTCAACTACATAACCTCTGAGCTCGTACGCCTCAGAGAAGGGTGTTAAGCTAAGAGAATAAATTCTCCGCCACCAACAGAAATATATTTGAAAGAAATCAGCTTTATATCTCAAATTGTAATGTCAGACTTTACAATCCATACAAGTCTGTTCCGGGCTCGAACAGAACCGAAGGCACTTACAAAGAAGTCCTTGCAATCCGGATATTCACTAATCACGTTCGGACTTCCCATCACATATGGAGTCTCTATACCGGCGCGACTCGGTGCAGAAACAATCGATAGGTCATCCTATCGCTTTCGCAAATACCCGGTCTTTATCACCGGTCTTCAAATGCTATCCATAACGTCAAATCACATATTCAGAATGGGTTATACGACACAAAGGTCCTTTCCCGGCTAAACCGAATAGTGAGCGAAAACATTTAAAACATATGGATATGGGATTTCAATTAAGTCACAACTTAATAATTCAAAACTTTCTTTCAAATGGTTTAAATAAATTACCATTTTCAATCTTTAAACAAAAAGATTCATTTTCACAACCTTTAACGGTTTAAACAATTTTCACATTTTAATCTTTTAAACAAAAGATTCATTCACAGATTTTCCAAATCAATTTTCATTTCAATTTGATTTACTCGTTAAATCTTTAAATCAAAGATTTAACTTATAGCCTTCAAAACAATTTCATTTCAATTTGATTAACTCGTTAAATCTTTAAATCAAAGATTTAACTTATAGCCTTCAAAAACAATTTCATTTCAATTTGATTTAAACAAATCATCAATTTAAATCTGTTAAAAATAAACAGATTTAATTCATAGCTTTCAAAAAGTATTCATTCATAACATAGGAAAATCATTTTTCTATTCAATCTTGAAATTCCCCTAATTAACTGGAATCTCAGTTCTTATCTAAAAGTGTTTATCATTTGAAAACAATAGTTTTCATTTTGGAAATCTGACTCATTTATACGAGTTGAAATCCTTGGGTTAAATTCAAATTCCCAAAAATAATACTTTAAAAATGATTTAACTCATAATGACTAGTATAATATCATTAATCCCTAGTTTCAAATTACAGAATTCAATTTGAATATTGAATTCAAATTTAAATCAAAATATTTAAATTTCAAAACTCAATCAAGTTATCCAAACTATATTTCATCTTTGAAATTCCATTTCAAAAGCTTTTCACTTTAATCTCAATCCATTTTCAAAATATTTGAATTCAAATATTCAACTTTAAAAATCATTTCAAAAACTGTGACTTAACCGATTTCCTCGTGAAATCCATATTGGTGTGTGTATAAGTGTGGTCTAGGGTTTAACACAATAGTGCAACATCATTCAATCATCATAGATCAAAACACCGAAATATAGTTGATAAGCGATATAACTATAAAGCTTATCGTCCATTCACAGACTTACTGATAATATATAGATTTATCATAAATAAATGAATAAAATATACATAGCACAATCACAGAACAAAGTGTCACAGATCAGATAGGACAATCAATTCAAAGCATCATATATAATACGATCATCCATAAGTAAGGTCAAGCATTTAATAATCATTTATAAGCAGGATCAATTAATCGTTTAATCCTAATCAATTCAATTTATTTCCAATTAAATCAATTACTTATGAATTAATTATCCAATCTTGATTTATTAATTACAAATCATTTAATATTAATTAATCAATTTATAAATTAATCCTTAATTATCCATCTTAATCAATTACCTATAATTAATTAGCCCTTAATTAATCACATTAATTGAATTAACTTTGAGTTAATTACATAATTAATTAACCTTTAATTAATCAAAATATCCAAAATTTATTACGATAAGTAATTAATCCTTAATTACTCTCATTAATTATAAATCAATTTCTTATTCCATTTCAAATTATTTAATTGATAAATTATTACGTAATCAATTATTAAGCCTTAATTACTTAATTAATTATTCATCATTAATTACTAATTACTTAGTTAATCGTTTATCAATTCATAATTAAAATTTTAAATTAATTAACTTATTAATCATTCATTAATTAACTAAAGTCTAATCTATGGTTCTCAATTTCATATTAATTTCTTAACTCAAAATTTACAAACATAAATTAATTTATTCATATTTAAAATGGTTTAAGATGATTAACTTAAAAATTTAACAAGGGTAAGCACTTAAGTGCTAAACCCGAGAAAATCTCAATTGCACTCGAGTATACACTCGAGTTACCACTCCATCTTCCACGAATCTCCCTCTTGCTTCCTCTCCCTGCTTATTCTTTCTTTCTTCTCTTTTTTTTTAGTTAAGAAAAAAAATAAAAATAAACTGCAGTTATAATCACCCACGCGTACGCCATTGAGAAACCCCGAAGTAATTTCCTTTTCGACTCGAGCAGACCCCTTCTTTTCTCGAGTAATCACTCGAGATGAACCAAAACCCCAACCTGCAGACCCCAACGCCATACCCACTGACACCGACAACCCCCTGTGCATATGCACATCACCGGAGTCGCCTACCACCACCAACGAACCTTCCAACATATCAGACATCATCACTGCGACCATCTTCGATTGCCAAACCATCACCATCGGCCTCGAATCAAAATCACGCAAAAATGGAAACCTGGAACACAAGAACAGACCTTACATCCAAAACCTGGAAAACGCCTCGCCTTCCACGCTCCGACCACCGTTCACCACCAAACTCCAGCCATGACTTTGTCCACCCACCAACTTCCAACACCCAAGACCCCATTACACTCGATCGATCCTACAAGCAGAAATGTTCGATTCTTCAAGACCCATTACAAACTAGGGTTTAAAAAAAATAACCACCACCGCAACTTCCACCGTAAACTTCACCACCATTAATGATTTTTCCCAGCTTTGCCGTAAACTCCTTCACCTCCACGCAAAACCCCGATCTTCCTCAACGACGAGATCACCAGAGTTTGACCGTATAAGGAAATTCAAACAAACCAGAACTGCTCTTGCAATCTAACTCTAAAAATTATAATTTATGCTTTAAAAATCATATTTTAGTATAAGAGTTTTGTTTGTAACCCTGAATTCAAGAATTAAGAAGTTCGAAATTTTACTTATTTGAAGTTGGGTTCAGATATCTCGCTTTCCAGAGAAAATACCAAATTGTTTTATCTTAAATAAAATTTTAAACTGAAGCTTGTAATAAAACAACCAAGTTTTATTTAAATCCTATATCCAAATTATGCTTAAATTAAGAGAAAAGGATTTTTGAAGCAAAAATGAACTTCAAAATTCAAATACAGAGGTGTATTTCAAGCTATAAACATACAGGCATCATTTCACACAATCATTCAACAATATATGAACACATTTCCATATCTAGTTCAGGCATAAATCAATCAATAATATATAAATATACTTAAGCATTTTTAATTGAAGTTACTCACATGTTAAAGAAGATGAACAGAGCTCATCATTCATGTTGAAACAGGCTTGAGATTTTATTTGCTGAAGCTTCCCTCTTTGATTCTCTGATTGGTATTGCTGTTTTGTTTTGTTCAAGTTGTTTCTCATTTCAGTTTTACTCAGCTTTTGTAAGTGAACGAACTGAAATGAATTTTGTTTGAAGTATGGAAAGAAGCTACTAGTTGATATCACTTTGTACAGGTGATAGAATAGTGTTTGTACAATACTAGGCATGCTTGCATTACAACTCTTTACCATACTTGTATATAATAAGGTCTGACACCTTTGTTGCTTCATTTCTTTTTTATACTTTATTTGTTTTGCTTTTCATTTGCTCGACTGAGAATCTTCTTTTGTACTTTGCTTCAGTTAAATATATGTTTATTATCTTGGTTTTACTATCTTACTTTGCCTAACTATCCTATAGGCAGCATACTTTATTTTGTCTACTGAAATGAAGCTATTACCTTGGCTGATGATATGTCCTTGTGTGCTAACATTTATTCCTCTGCCTATTTATTGCTGATCTCTTTTATATTTGTTAGCAAGCTTAGTTATATATCTTATATTTGTATGCTTTGTTCCTTATTTTATTTGTTTGAATACTTATTGATTATATTGTCTTTATTTATTTATTTTTTTTCTACACATTTATTTCCATAGTTTATATTTTATTTCTTTTGTTTCATAATTTTACATTGTGTCTTGTTATTTGTTTTATTAATGTGCATTGATTTTATAACATAATGTTAATTGTTTGTTATTTTTATAATTTATCTTATAATTATATTTGTTTGAAATATTTGTTTAACATCAACACAACTTCATTCTACTGTTTTATAATTTTTCAAATATTTGATTATTAAAATTTTACTAACAGTTTGTATAAATTACTAAATATTTTAACAATTTTTACCCAAAATAGAAATTTATTAAAATTGAAATTCGGGATCTTTACAGCAGAGGTGTCTCAGGTCTGGAACAGGGCTAGTTGTGGTGGTGTTTGATCGGCCATGTGTGGTGGAAGTGGTGGATGTGGATGATGTGTTCGGTCTAGGCAAGTTTTATGGAGTTTTGTTGGATTTTGGTGATGGATCAATCCATAAGGAGGCATGGCTTGGGGTTTGGTCAGAGAAGAGGTGAAGATGGAGATGTTCTCAGGTGGTGGTGGAGGTGGCAGGGGCTGGAGAGGAGGTGACCGAACCTATAACATAAAAGAACAAGTGCAAATCAAATTCAAACAATAAGAAATCAACAAAAGAAGAAGAGAAAAAGAATTCTTTTACCAAACTTTCTCCTCAAGCAAGGCCGAATTTTTTTTGTTTCAGAAGTGGGAAATGAGTTTACGTGAATGAAAATGAAAATATGCGGCTGAAAAATGTGTATAATAAAAGCTAATTGATGAATAGTTTTGTTGAATGTGAAAGGGTGGAAGATAAAGGGCCATTTGAAAACCAAAAGTCAAAACCCTTTTAAATTTCTTTTAATTTATTTATATAAGATTAAATTACTGAAAATAATAATTATTTCAGTTAAACTTTCGAAAATTTAACAAAATATAAAAATATATAAAAATATTTATTAATTATAAAAGGTTAAAATAAGAAAATAGCACAAAATTGCAAACTAGACTAGAAAATCTGAAAATGAACAGAATGAACTTTGGAAAATTTATATGGACTTGTAAAAGTATTTATAACAAAGATAATAATATAAAAATAAAAATGAATTCACAAAATAAATATATAAATTTTAATTAAATATAATTTAAATGAAGAAAATAGCAGAAAAATAGAAAACAACCTTTAAAAATAGAAAATAAATATAGTAAATTTTGGAAAATTTTTATTATCACTTTAAAAATATTAAAAGAGAAAATATACATAAAATAACATATTATCACATATTAAAATAAAATATAACATAGAAAATATGATTTATACAATTTAAAATAGACAAAAATTCAAAATAAAACAAATTAAACTCAAAATTGAAATGCACATAACTTTCACAAATTAAATCCGTTTTCAATGAAACGAGAAGCAATATTCAATTTATTAAATCTATTTTCATAATAAAAGATAAAATTTTAGAATTTAAATATTTAAATTTGAAATTTAAAAGTCAATGTTTGACTAGTTTGAACAGAAATTCATCTTTCAGTAAAATATCCAATTTATACCGGTTTGAAATTATAATTCACATAATAATCAATGCCTGCATTTAAAAATGAAATGTTTGAAATAAAATAAGTTTAAAATAATTTCAAAATAAAACAAAGTCAAATATTAAAATATATGAAAAATCTAGGGTTGCTACAGCATATGTGCACTGAGTGATTCATGTTCGACCACAGATGGAAGATTTTTCGAGCTACCGTGGCTCGCGTGGTTGTATTGGTTTGATTTGTATCGATGGCCAAGGGCCATTGGCTCGAGGAGGAGTTTTGTCTGATGTTAGTATCAGTTTTGGTTCGAAATTGTTGTGTTGGTGGTTGAACTTGAAAATGGAGGAAAGGAATAGGAAAAATGGGAGAAGGAGGAAAGAAAAGGAAAAGGGGAAAGGTCCATAAGCATTGGGCTTCGTTCCATTTTATTTAAAAAAAGTTAATTATATATATATATATATATATATATAAATTGGAAATTTTAAAATGTGTTAACGATTGCATACGGATTCCGATTATTGCGAAATATTTTGCAACGGGTTCGTACCGACCAACACTATGTTGTCGTAAAGTTTGTTGTCAAGTTTGAAAAAGTGAAATTTTATGGTATATTAAAAACTGCATTCTTGCACCCCTGCTACACAGAGTCGGCTTCCCCTTTAATATGGCAAATCAGATTACCTCGTCCCTTTTTTGACACTGCGACCTTATACTACCATGGTGTTTGTACGCAAAACAACTCGAGTATGGACAATGTAGAGTCGGATGGTAGCTCCCAATGGTAGCTAACCACATAGCTCTACTACATACCCAGTTTTTTCCATTTTTCAGTTTTTGAGGCTCGTGATTTCACATCTTTACCTTATTCCTCCTAGCAGACCAACATGAATTGCAAACACTACATTCTAAGTAGAGATACAATGTCAGCATTCGTCCATGCAAGTTGTTTTAGGATCGAACAAACATTCCACATTACTATCCTCTATTTTGGAATCACCCTCAGGAAGAATAGTATAACTCTTCAGCATACTTCAATATGATTTAACATCGTTTGTTATTAGTTTGGAGTGGTTTGGATAAATCCAAGGACAGGTGTCTCCAAAACTAAGTGATAATTTCTAGCTAACTCAATTTCGGTTCTTTTGGAAGTATGCACTAAGCAATCAAGTCCTCACCAAGGAACTTGAATATACTCGACATGCCTCCTAAGTCAAAACAGGTCCATATTTAATAGTCAGTTATTTAACTATCAAATATACAAACAACAACCAATCCCATTTGAGATTTATTTATTCATAGCAACCAGTAAGCCTTAAAACAAATCTTTATTTAATGAATCTCTTTTTAACATTTGTCTATAACATTCATAAACTTATCTCTCTGATATAAGTATATTCACAAAACATTGGCGAATAACTTCTTACTTCCATATCATGTCAAAAAGGATTGAACAAATGTTGTTTAAATTGGAGTTAAGGACTCCCTAAACACTATTCCTTCGGTATTAAGTGTGGAAACGATGTTTCATACCACTATTTTTAAAGGGTCGGTTTAGAGAAACCCAGATCTAAAATTCTTTTTAATCAAATCTATTTCATTCACAAAATCACCTTATTTGAAATCCAAATCCATTTCAAAATACTTTCTAAATTTCCAAATTCATTTATAAACCCTTTTATAAATATGCAAAATCATTTATATAAACTTCTTTTATAAATATCCAAACTTTTTATATAAATTTCTTATAAATATCCAAACCTGTTTATAAACTCCTTTATGAATATCCAAATCATTTTCCAAAACTTCTTTTATAAATAACCCAAAATCATTTATAAAACTTCTTTATAAACCTTTCTTGTTTAAACAACTTCTTAAATAACCTTAAAGTAAATTAGCTTCCTTTAATAAGCAAATTCATTTTATAAATATCCCATATTTATGAAATCATCTTTGCTTAAAAACTCAAATCGATTTACCCGAAACACCCTATAAATTTCCAAATTCATTTATAAAAATTGTTTTATAACATGGAAAACCATCCCCATTAGTTAAAAACATCTTTAGTAAAAACCATTTATCGAGTTTTTATTTAAATATCTTATTCATACGCACTAACTTTGAAACCATTAAAAAATGAAAATGAAATATTTACCCTTAAAAAAATCAAATGGAGGTTTAATGGCCATAAAGGTGCTTTTAGATTGGTTGCACTTATCCAGTTTAACATAGCACCACATAACAATAGGTATATAAGAGATCAACACATAACAATCAATCAATGTAAGTAAAAGTCCAAGATAATTATAATAGCAGAATGGTCTTTTGTTCTGCTGATAGATGTCATTTTGTTTCTCTAATCGTATGACGTTACTTAAGGGTAAGTGACACAGAAATCCGTTGATTTAAAATAATTTAAAAAGTAAACAGTTTAAAACAAAATTGTTTACTTAAACTCAAAGCAATTTTAAAGTAAATTAAAACCCTTCTAAATGAGTATCAAATCCTTGTTAAATAGTAATTAAATTTCTAATTAAAGGTAATTAAATCTTACCAAAATATAGTTAACTTTAATCAAAGATTGATTAAATAAAACCCCTTTTGAAATAATAATTAATTAATAATCATCCTAAATAAATAACTAAATAAAAATTAATTGATAATTGAATAATAATTAAATAATACTTAACTTTAGTTAAGTAACCAATCATGATTAAATTAATTGATTAACATTTAAGTACAAATATACCATTATTAACATATGATCAAGTACTAATTACCCTAATTAATTAATTAATTAATCATTAAATAAATAAATAATTTTTCTCTACTTACTAAATTAAAGTTAGAAAATATTTTCTAAAAAATTTCTAAGTGAAAACAGGTTTAGATTAGAAATATAGTTAGATTTTCTGAACTGCGCATATTGCAACTACCGCTATACGGACTCGTAATTTTCAAAACTTGAAATTTTGATTTTCTAACTTTTAAAACTACAAATTTTGAACTCTCATCTCCTTTAAAACACGACAATAAACTTTTAGAACCAAAATCAAAGATTTAAACTTGAAAACAATTCGCTTTGAAACAAAAATCAAACTTTCGACAAAAAGCGGATTTCTACGTCGCTTTTGGTTAAGGAATCGCTATCTTTGTGTCATGAATGCACATAAAACAAATACAGCAAACCAACACAATATCACATTGTAACATTATATCACAATCATAAGCAAGAATATTACTTTAAAAAAACTAACCAACTTTTCCAATATTCAAGGTATAATCTTTATCGCCTACTCAAACTTCGGCATAAGCAACCAGCACCAAATCAACATATATGCATGCATACACAACATATAACTTTACCACAAACTTAAGAAACAATTTAACTCATAAATTTTACAACTTTAAAATGTTATTAACTTGAGTTTTAAAAACATGGACTTTACTTACCAAACTTTCACTAAATCAAATTAAACTTGCTTTCGACCTAGCTCACTTGATCCTAGATCAACAAAGTAAAGATGTAGACCCTTGTAAATCTAAATGGGCTTGGCCAAGTGAACAATAGGCACAGCCATAGGGGAGTTTGGGCTTGACCATATGGGTTTTGAGGTGATGTGTGGTTGCTTTGTGAAGAGAGGAGTTTAGGATGGAGTGATTTAAGCTATATTTTGAAATGTTTTTACACTACATTTTCTAAATTTTCTCTTAGGAATTTTAATTTGGTAGCCACTGAAGTGGACACCAACAAGAAGCAAGGAAGAGAAAATATGAAGTAGGATTTGTAAAATGAAAATCATGACAGGGAGGTGGTATATATAGTCTTAGGAATTTAATAAAATATATAAAGTGACCGTAAATAAAATAATACACACATGCATGCACCCATACCTCCCCTCTCCCTCTTGTCTACACATCCTACCCCCTACCCCCTCCATACTTTCATGTACTAACCTAGGTGCTTTAGGTGATGGTTAGGTACTAACTTAGGTTATATTATATATATATATATATATCTGTGTGTGTGTGTGTTTGTACTGGCTGCTTATATATCATTTATCATCCGTTGTGTTGAAGAAAATCGATCGTATTTGTGTAGATTTCTTGTAGAAAGGCAAAATGCACTAAATTTCTTGGGATACTTTATGCAAACCTAAAATAGAGGGTGACATAGGGATTCAGAAATTTGCTGATTTAAACACAGCAGCTAAAATTAAACTGCTTTGGAAGTTATCAACTTTAGATTGTTTATGGTCAAAATTGATGTGCATAAGGTATTGCAAAACAAATTTCTGGGTCACTCATTTTAATAATAATTTTTTGGGTACGATGAAAACTATACTGTGGCAGCATAGTTTGGCAGCCGCCACCATAGTGACTCGACAAATTGTCAATGCAGAGCACGCTGATTTATGATATGACCCATGGATTAATCATAAATCGTTGGTGGACTTAATGGGCTAGAGCATAGTGTCTATGAGAAGCACTGCACGCAGCAAGCTTAGGTGTATTGTTACCGATGGCCAACTAGACCAGACACTAGGGAGGTCACTAATCATATAATGCAAGTTGACTTATCTACCACGTGACCAACAGACTACTGGAGTATAGCTAATCAAAATAAATTTAAATTTTCAAGTGTTTGGAATGAGATCCGATTACATATAGACAAGGATGACACGTAAAAACTCATATGGTATAACAAAATTGCATGGAGATTTTGTTATACCACATACATAGCTTATATACATAACCTGCCGACTACTAGCAGATTAATCGCATGGGGGATGAACGTTGACCCCGTTTGTAATTTTTGCAACAAGCATATAGAGACATGTGAACATTTATTTATCAACTGTGAATACAGTACTTATCTTTGGAGGGAACTTCTAACTAAGCTCGACCTCGATCACGATGTGGAGAATTCTTTAAGGCGTCAACTGTCCACTTTACAATAGTGTTTCAGATCCAAATCAGCAGCACAACAATTGGCCTACAATGCGGCGACTACCACCGCTCACCATATTTGACTAGAGAGGGTAAAATGACAATTTGAGTGTAGGAGTTGTTCGAAGGAGCAAAGGAGTAGATTAATTGGAATGGATGTCAGATTGCAACTGCGGAGACGTTCGAACTATCGCCATGTCTCACCGGAAGATAGAAGTAGATTTTTGAGGTAGGGGATTGATCTTCATGACGTTGGATGATTACGGTTGCTTTGATTAGAGTTTAACCTGTTTTAATGAATTATTGGGCCCAGTCGGGTAGAGCTAGCGATGCGGTGGATAATCTCCATATTGGTCGGCTATTTTATGTTTTTTGTTTGTTTTTGTATTTATATTTTTGATTTACTTTATTTCCTGTAATAGAGGTGTTGAATAGAGGATGTCGTGCTCTTTTTCTTTACCACAATGGCAAAGTTTTTTAAGGAGGCGGGTCCTGCTATTGTATGGTTCTCATCGTTATTAATAATTGAACCTTTTCTTCAAATAAAGGAATATATATGTATATATATGTATGTATGTATGTATATGCATATAAATATGCACAACTAGTCATATCGTGCATATTTATGTATATATTATTAAGTATTCATGTATGTACCCATGTATACTCATATATATTATTTTCAATTTGATCAAACCTTATTTTATATGCGTGTGCATGTCAAACAAAATGTGCACAACATTTTCCAATAACTTTTCGGTGCCGGGAAGTCGAAAATTCGAAAAACATTCTTCGATCATATTTTCTATTTTTATTTGAGCTATTTATATTGGTAAACAAAATTTGAAAACTATTTTATCATCATTATTAAATAATTAAAGTAGGTTTATTTGCTAATATAAATCCATTTATTGACTATATACAATATATTTAAATAGCCTATTTCAAAGTGGAAAAATCCTAAGCCATTACAAATCTATTTTACATCATTTTTTATTATCTAAAAGAGTTATATTTTAATTATAAGACCAATTACCTAAATATTTAAAATTTATTAAATATTCACAAATCAACGTGGTGAAATTTCTGGGTCGTTACATTCTTCCACCTTATAGGAATTTCATCCCCAAAATTGTACCACAATCCTAATTCCCAAAAACATCTAAACTATTCATCAGTCCATATGATTGATCATTCCTATATAAAATCTAATTTGATCATTCATTCGAACACATTTCTTCACTTTCGAACTAGTATCGCTCATCCGACTTCCTATTGTGGACTTTGATCAGGCGTCTTAGTTAAAAACCTCTATTCTCCTTTCATATCCATTAGTTATGATAGACGACCTTTTTGTTCCTCGTAAGAACCCTCACCAACGCTTTCCATCAAAACTCGAGTGATAAATTCTTATTTAGAATGGTGTAAAACACCTCCAGTCATATACTCGAATTTAGGATCGAGAACTATGTGAAAAGGAGAAATTATCTTCATACAACCTATGTGTTGGTCTATGGATTCTTACTGTCTAAATACTTTCTACCCTCCAATTACGCTTTATAAGAATCAATTTTTAAATTTATTAACTTATATAATATTCTTCTACATCCTAAGAGTATATACAAGCATTTGATTTTTAATTCTATTTACTTCTAACTATTAGATGCAGGCCAAAACTAATTTGGGCCTTGAAACTAAGTCAATCAAATCAACCTTTTTACCTTAATTGGTCTGGCAAGTAGCTAAATAGATCAGGATGCAGGTATCAAAACTCCATTCTAGATTCTACTTTTTCTTAGACCCTACTAAGGAAAAAATATCTATTAGCTAGCTAATAACATCAAATTATTCTACACATCTTGGACGCTGAAATCAAAAGATCTGTATTAAATAAACAAAGTTTATTAATCCCCTTTTTAAATTTAACCTAATTAAAACATCATTTATTAATCAACCTTCAAAATACCTTGTTATTTTGAAAACTCTTCCTTTTAAGGGATCAAAGAAATTAATGCCTGAGTTTTATTTCAAAAACCTTTTCAAACATACATATAGCCCGAGTAAATCAAAAATGATGTTAAGTAATTAGATTTTACCAAATAGTATCATATAACCCTTTACTAAGATGGGTAATACTCAAGAGAAGTGTTTACCATCCCAAAACACCTCTTACCCATTTTTAGTCAAATTTGAGACACTTGAACTAGTTAATAAAAATATTTCTTCTTTTTCCATATATCTTCTTGAAACAATACCATTTATAATTAAATCATCCACTTTCTTTAGATACATTCGAATACAAAATTGTCTCGATTATACAATGACAAAGAGAATAATTTACTAAGTGCACCATCATATCTACCTAACCAAACATTCAATTTCCACTTAGAAGATTACTCCGATCATCATAAAACATAACTCCTTCTCAAATTTTCCAAAGTAAATTTTACTCTTAAACTTTATTTTAAAATATCTATATCTTAAAACATCTTTAAGAAAGAGTACAACTATTTTCCAAAATCATTTGAAACTTCATCAAAGCCACTATGATTTAACATTCTAAAAACCCTTTTCATTTTTAAAACACATTTAATAGTTCTGATTTGTAAAATTATCTCTCTTAATTCATCTTATAAAACTATCAGCATATTTTCTTTTAATAATCACCTTTATTAAATTTAAAATTTTAACCTTACATATCGTCAAACACCATATAGTCAACATAATAGGTGTTCAATTCAATGTTCCTACAAATTCTATCTACTCAACCCATGACGGGAAAAGGAAATCTACTATTAAATCTGACAGTAGTTAATGCTCAAAATTGGACAAGCATTATTAGTTAAACCAAAAATACTAATAATTTAACTATTATTAACTCCTAACCCACTCTCCTTGTCGATAACTACATAGATTTTGAAAATCATCCCGTTTTTTATATAGAAATATATTCCCTGGTAAAATTATTACATTTACCATATTCAGAACAATATTATATCAATTTAACATGTTTAAGTATTTAGGAAATCCTAACGATAACATTGATTAGGCACATCGACCAGAATTCTTAAGCCACTCAATAGGTCAAACAACACAATTTAAAATGTTTTTTGTTCGCCGACAAATACCCACTCATACATATATTACACTCAAACTCATTCTTGAGCACCACTAACCCTACCTATAATGAGTTTACCCTACCAAAGCATAGGTGTTCGCTCAACCTAAGCTCTGATACCAAATCTAACGATCAATCTTTCTTACTACCGAAGATGACACTTAATACATCCTTAGTGTTTGTGTACCAATCATTTAGTCACCCGAAAGATAGACAATTAGGGGTGAAGGAAAGAAAGATAGAACAGAAGAAACTAAACAACACAGAATCTTACTACGTAATGGAACAATTTATATTACCCAACATAATATATTACAAAATCATTTCAAATTGTTATATCAGAGTCATACTAACAAAAATTCTATCTTAGAACAATTATAACAGCCTATCCATACCAATAGATACCAATACATATAATACAATGGAAGACAAAGTAATAACTAGCTATCGATGAAGCCACCTACTCCAAGCTCCTCCAAAAAGAATCTATGGAAAAACCTTACTTGGCTACCCATTAAAATTTGAGCACCCAAGAGTTTAAGAAAAAAATGAAAAATAAACTCTGGGATCAAACATGGGTCTGGTGTGAGTAAAGCACAAGTCTTTAACTTGATAAAAACCTTTAAATCAAGGCATCTCATAAGACCATGCTGGGCATAAATACGGATGGGATTTTACCTTACGATAACAAAAACATTTGTGCATAAATTCCTAAGATATTATAATAATGTCTATAGTTTCTAAATAAAATATGAATGTAGCAGAAGTGCTTGCATCGCACATTTCCACACACTTGGTTACATCTAAATCCATAAAGGCACGTATTGGAAAATGGATTCCATCCTATGGCAAGGTAAGAGACTACCTTCCGACAGTACACCCCTAGAAAATGCATCGGAGTCTGACAAGAACATCTTATATCCCTGCTACATAGAACCGACTATTCCTTCAACGTGGCGAACCAGATTAATTCATCCCTTTTTGACACTGAGGCTATATACTACCACGGTGTTTGTGCACAAAACAATTCGAATATGGACAATCTCGAATGGGATTGTGGCTCCTAATGGTAGCTGACCACATACCTCTGCTGCATACCCCTTTTTTGCCATTTTTTGGTTTGTGAGGCTTGTGAGGTCACGTATTTACCCTCTTTCTCCTAGCAGACCATCTTGGAATAATAACACTGCCCTCCAAGCAGAGATACAATGCCAACATTCATCCATGCAAGTTGTTTCGGGATCGAACGAACATTCCACATTACTGTCCTCTATTTTGGAATCACCCTTAGAAAGTATAGTATAATTCCACGGCATACTTCAATATGATTTAACATCATTCTTTATTAGTTTGGAGTGGTTCGGACTAATTCGAGGACTGTTGTCTCCAAAACTAAGTGATAATTTCCAACTAACTCAATTTTGGTCATTTTGGAAGTATGCACTAAGCAATCAAGTTCTTACCGGGGAACTCGAATATACCCGAGTACCACCTAAGTCAAAACAGGTTCAGATAGTCGGTTATTTAATTATCAAATAAATAAACAACAACCAATCCCATTTGAGATTTAGTGATCCATAGAGACCACTAAGCCTTAAAACAAATCTTTATTTAATAAATCTCTTTTCAAAATGTTTATCTAGAACATTCTTATACTAATCTCTCTGACATAAGAATTTTCATAAAATATTAGGGAAAATTTTCTTAATTCCAAATCATGTTAAAAAGGATTAAACAAATGTTGTTTAAATTGGAGGTAAAGACAACCTTAAACACTATTCCCTCGGTGTTAAGTGTGGAACAAATGTTTTGATGTTCCATACAACTATTTTTAAAGGGCCAGTTTAGAGAAATCCATATCTCAATTCTTTTTTTATTTCTTTCAGTAAATCCTTTTTAATCAAATCTATTTTATTCATGAAATCACTTACTTTAAATCCAAATCCATTTCAAAATACTATCTAAATTTCCATATTCATTCATAAAGCCTTTTTATAAATATTCAAAATCATTTATATAAATTGCTTTTATAAATATCTAAACTTTTTATATAAATTTCTTATAAATATCCAAACCTTTTTTAAAATCACTTTATGAATATCCAAATCATTTTATAAAACTTATTTTGTAAATAACCCAAAATCATTTATAAAACTTCTTTATATATCTTTTATGTTTAAACAACTTCTTAAATAACCTTAAATTGAATTAACTTCCTTTATTAAGAAAATCCATTTTATAAATCTCCCTTATATATGAAATCTTCTTTGCTTAAAATTCAAATCCATTTATCCAAAACACCCTATAAATTTCCAAATTCATTAAAACCTTTTTTTATAGCATGGAAAACCATTCCCTTAGTTAAAAACATCTTTGGTAAAACCATTTATCGAATTATTCTTTAAATACCTTGTTCAAATGCTATAACTTTGAAACCATTTCAAAAAGATAGTGAAATACTTACCTTTACAAAATCAAATGGATGCTTAATGACCACAATGGTGCTTTCAATTTGGTTTTATTTATCCAGTTTAATATGGCACCACGTAGCAACGGGTATATAAGGGATCAACACATAACAATTAATCAACTAAGTAAATTTCCAAGTTAATTGCAATAGCAAAATGGTGTTTTGTTCAGCTGATAGATGTCATTTTGGTTTTCTAATCATATGGGGTTACTTAAGTGTAAGTGACACATGAATCCCTTGATTTAAAACAATTTGAAAAGAAAATAATTTAAAACAAACCGATTACTTAAACTCAAAGCGATTTTGAAATAAATTAAAACCCATGTAAATGAGAATCAAATCTTTATTAAATAGTAATTAAACTTCTAATTAAACGTAATTAAACTTCATCAAAGCATAGTTAACTTTGATCAAAGATTGATTAAATAAAACCCCTTTTGAAATAATAATTAGTTAATAATTTTCTTAAATAAATAATTAAATAAAAATTAACGTATCCTTAATTAATATTTAAATAATAATTAACTTAATTAAATAACAAATCATGGTTAACTTAATTGATTGACATTTAAGTGTAAATACCATTATTAACAAACGACTAAGTACTAATTATCTTTAATAATGAATTAAATAATTAAACAATTAAATAATTATTTTATAATTACTAAATTAAAGTTAGAAACCATTTTCTAATAGATTTCTAAGTGAAAACTAGTTTAGATTAGAAAAAAGTTAGATTTTCTGAGCCGCACGTATAGCGACATCGCTATACAGATCCATAATTTTGAAGCCTTGAAATTTTTATTTTCTAACTTTTAAAACTTTGTTTTTTGAACATTTGTCTTCTTTAAAGATAAAAATAAACTTTTGAAACCAAAATCAAAGATTTAAACTTGAAAACATTTCACTTTGAAAAAAAAAAATCAAAACTTCCGACGAAAAGCGGATTTTTACGTCGCTTTTGGTTAGCGAATCGCTATCTTCATGTCATGAGCCTACATACAACAAATACATATTCCAACATAATATCACATCCAACATAATCATAAGCAAGAATATTACTTCATAAATACTAACCAACTTTTTCAATATTCAAGGTATAATCTTTATCGCCTACTCACACTTCGGCATAAGCAACCAGCACTAAATCAACATACATGCATGCATACATAACATATAACATTACTATATACATAAGCAATATTTTAACTAATAAACTTTAAATCTTTAAAAAGTTGGTAATTTGAGTCTTATAAACAAGGACTTTGCTCACCAAACTTTCACTAAATCAAACTAAACTTGATCTCAACCTAGCTCACTTGATCCTAGCTCAACATAGTGAAGATGTGGAACCTTGGAAGTCTAAATAAGCTTGTCCTAGTGAACAATAGGCATGGCCATAGGGGATTTGGTCTCGACCATGCTGTTTTTGAGGTGATGCGTGGTTGCTTTGTGAAAAGAGGAGTTTATGAATTGAAATGGAGTGATTTAAGCTATGTTTTGAAATGTATTTACGCTACTTTCTCTATTTTTTCTCCGAGGAATTTTAATTTGGTATCCATTGAAGTGGACATAAACAAGTAGAAAGGAAGTGAAGAAATGAAGTAGGATTTGTAAAATGAAACTTTGAAAGGGAGATGGTATATATAGGCTTAGGAATTTAATAAAATATATAAAGTGACCTTAAATGAAATAATACATATTTGATCGATTTCACCCTAGAGGGGTGTGAATAGGGTGATAATAATAAAAATTAACGAGGAAATAAATAAAATAATTGCAGCATAGTTAATAGCAGAGTAATAAAAGCAGAAATAGAACAACACAGATTTACCCAGCTTCGAAAAAACCCTACCTACATGCTGCCCCTAAGGTTTCTACTAGAAACTAAGTAGTCAGACATTTACACGCGTAAATTTACGACACCCGCTAATTTCTAATCTAACTCTACACTCAAAACCCTGCCATAACTCAACCACTGAGTTACGAATTCATGAACTATACCACCATAGTTTGTAACCTAGTTACACAACTAGAGTTTGACACGATTAAAAAGAAAGTTACAAATAAAATAAAAACTAGACAAAATCCTATTTATACAAAATAAATAAAGGTCGGCCCAATTTGTAAATAAAAGAAGAGACTTCCTTTTCTCTTTAATTCGTTAGCTCTGGCTGCCTTGTTCTCTTTATTACTCTAGGCTGGAAGCTAAGGCTTGCGTTAATTGGGGTTTGCTCAAAATCAAAGTCGCCGAATAATATATGATCGATTGTAGTGATGAATTCTCTTTGATTTTCCTTGAGAAACATTCCCTTCGCTAACTATTGCTTATGGTTACTTCTCTATTGAGTTCGTATACTAGTATGCGATTTTCCTTTTCGATTATGATTATGCTTGGCTGGATTTTGCTCTCGAACTCTGTGTTTTGCCAGTAATAATTTTTGGTTTAATTTATAGGGGTGAAAATCCTATAATTCATTTGTGTACTTCTGGTTTGAATCCTTCACGTGATTTTCTCGGCCATTAAATTTTGAACGAACAATGGTGATGATATAGACTTGTTTAATTCGTATTTATCCTTCCATTATTTTGAATTTTACTCTGATGCTTTGGGTTTTCTTTGAGTTGGTTTCGTTCTTTTCACCTATGACTTCGGCCATTTGAAATTGTGATAAACTAGACTTTGACCAAATCGTAGCTTATCCATATGACTTTAGTTGAATTTTTATCTCAGTTGCTTGGTTCATGGCTTCTGACATTTTTTGAACTGCAACTATTAATTACCATTTTTGAACACTGACTTGTTGCATTGTAAAACATGAAATAACTTCACTGTCATATTATTTCTCATTGCATATCACTGTGCACTCTTGGTTCATGTTGAACTTATTGTCGTGACTATGTTTTATGCATTGACATTTTATTTTGTGTTTCTTTTTTCCTTCGGTGTTGCAGTCCAGTTCCATTTGAATTGATCTGGTCTTCATGTTGTATGCATGTAGTCGTGAGCATGTCTATTGTGGTCATGGACACATTCTCTGCTACTATGCTTTGCCCCTTCTGGTGTTTTAATGATGATGTTGTCTAGATGAAGTCTTATTGCATTGATTCTTTGGGATGCATGCTCCACTGTACATGTTATGTTTGGACTTGTTTTCCGTTCATTTGTACATTTCTAGTTTCACTTGAATTTTCATATTGCTTTGACTCGAATTCTCTATTGCTTCAAGTTACATTGAGATTTGGTTTCTTAGATTGTTCATGGCTTCATTGTCGAGTCTGTTCTCCTGTCTTTGTTTCTCCTGATATGTATACATATATGCATACATATGTATATATGTGTGTGATTTGATATTGACTCTGGTTGTATTCCATGTCCAGTTCATGTGGTCTGAAGCTTTTTGAACATTTTGTTTCACTGACTTGTGTTCAAGCTTGAAAGCTGGTTGTATGTTGGTTGTCCAGTGATTGTGTCTAGCATACGTTGTTTGCTTCGGTTGTCCATGCTTATGTATTTGTGTTTTGGTTGATGCTGTGTTGTTTGTCATAATACTTGCTGTAATGCTTCGAGTTAAGTTTGCATTGTTTTCAGTTAACTACTGCTTGCCTTTGAACTATTGTGTTCATTCATGTATGAGTCTGTACTTGGTTCAAGCATGTTTGAAGCCAAGCTTTGTACATATGTTGATGGAGTCTTTGTGTATATATCTTATTGTACTGGTTTGTGTTTTCTTGTTAGTCGAGACTTATATGCACTTGAGTTGAATCTAGACTTTGGCTTGGGTTTGGCCTTGTGCTCACATGTCCATGCAATTTTATCAAGTGTACATCGGTGTGCACGATCTTGTGGCATGTACAGTGATACACTGTGCATGTCATAAGTTGTTCGTGTATGATGGATTCAAATGAAAATGATGACGAACAATCCAAATAACTAAGGCAGATAACATTTTCAAAACACACTTTATTGTACACTACAGAAATATTTCTTTTTCAACTTTGCCGCGTTAGTGTTTGTTTTGTAGATAATTCAGATATGAGATGCAAGCTGGATAAGAGTTGAAGATCAAATATGAATGTTCAGTGAATTATGTAGAGAGGTGTAAAATGTAAAAAAATTATATGAAAAATGTGTTGTAGTATGAAATTGTATTGTAATTGAAAATTGTAGTGAGAGCTCAAATTTGTAGCATTTGAATTTGTACTAAATATTTGTCTGAATAAAATATTTGTTTGAATTTGAATTCTGTGTTATTTATTTTATCCAACAAATATTTATTTAATTATGTGAAAATAAAATAGGACAATAAAAATACATTTAAATGAATATATATAGATATATTTTTATTATCATCAAACAAAAATCATTTACTCGCATATTCACAATCTCCCCCTTTTGATGATAACAAACATATATTATGATTTTGACTCTATTAAATGTATTTGTTTTTGACGAATTCCATTAGCTACCCCTACTTGATTGCTCCCTTTCTACAACAAAGCTCCTCCTTCATTTATGCATGAAAATAAATAAAAATATCAAATGAACCTTGATGAGAATTTTCAAATAAAAAATATATTTTAGCTTTATTTGCCAAAATCTTAACTTTTCTCTCCCCCTTTTGTTATCAGCAAAAGAGTAATAGTGTTAGAAAGATAAAGTAATAGACATCAATACAATATTAATACCCAATCGAGCATAAATATTAAATTTCAAAAAAAATCAAAAAAGAATCATAAATACTCTATTAGGCGCATATTCCACTTTAGAGTGATAGTGGTGATGTAGGCATACAAAACCATATAGTTGTGTCCATTTATGGTATATTTATATAAGGAAGTTGAATGCTTACTAACCGTGCATACCGTTAGGACTTTAAATGGGATTAGTAGTATTCCCAATTATCTTTAAAAAACGAATTTCAAGCGTCTTCTAACCACGCATAATCATGGGGACTTTTTAATGGGATTAGAATCAACTCGTTTATTTAACAATCAATTTTGATATGTGTTCCATACATGTATAACCGTGAGGACTTTTTGATGAGCATGAAAGCACATAATCAAATATTCCAAGTAATTCACCCATGCATAACAGTGAGGACTTTTAAATGGGAGTGAATACTTTAGATGTTTTTACTACTAATTTAAAAAAAAGACTACTTTCATATTTAATATACCACATTTTGACACACTATATTGGATTTTGATGAGTGAATGGAATTATAAATATGTTAGAATTAGAAACTTATTACAAATTTTGTTTAAATTTTTAAAGAAATTTACTAAATATAATGTCTCAAGTCATAATATATGATTAATATCAACACTCATCACTTTTTCAGTCACTATTTATCTTTTCGATAATGAGTAGGGAGTCAGATTAATCAACATAAGCATTAAAAAATATATAAAATCAAATTTCTAAAATGCCTAAACTGAGACGAAGTTGACAAAAACTATTTTCTAGAAGAGGTTGTAAAAATTTCTGCCAATTGAGAATCAGTTGGAATGAAATTTATGCAGATATTTTCTTTGCAGATGTGATCTCGAATGAAAGGATGTCTAACATCTACATGCTTGATGCGAGAATGATGTACATGATTATTTGTGAGATCAATTGTAATTTTGCTACCACACATAAGTGGAACTCGTTTTAAATTTGGACCATAGTCTTACAAAGTTTGTATCATCCATAAAATTTGAGCAGAGCAATCGCTTAGAGCAATATATTCTGCCTCAGTGGTGGATAATGCAATACAATTCTAATTTCGACTTGACCATGCAACTAACGAATGTTGTAACGACCCGATATTTTCAACCATTCGCATCCGCATATGTCGGACTTGAATTGCTCAAAATACCGCGTTGTAAATAAAATTTTGCAAATCTCAGAATATACAGTAAATACATAGTCACATATCACAGACGCAGAGTAAATAATAATGCAGCGGAAATAAAAAGAGATAGTAGTTCTTGAAGCTACTATATAAAAATAAGATACCTCAAAGTTAAACAAGATACAACAGAAGAGTAACAAGATAGATCAGGTATAAATCAGAATACATCACTGAAATCACTGGATACAAAAAGCAAAATAGATGGCTAGATCTTCAAGGAAAGCTCCAGCTCCAAAGGTGAATCTTGAATGCTAACTCACTCAATCTGACTCGAGCGTAAAGCAAAACACAAAACACTCGAGTCAGGACATAAATATTTATGAACTGTAAATCAACTCAAGTGAACAGTAACAAAAATGCATCAGTAACTTAAAGGATGCTTGGGATCGCCCATCCTTTAAGGATCCGTTAAACTATTTACTATGTAGTAATATTGCGCTATTATAATAATGTCTACAGTAAAATAAACATACTTTTAAATAGCGTTCTGGGCTACCCATATCACCCTTCACACATAATAGTCCCAGTAGTCCATCCAATATCATGCCATCTCCACTCCGGGTGACTGTCAGAGGATACCACACGGGCTACGGGAGAAAAACAAACTCGTAGTAAAGGCTCGGTATGGTAGGTGACACGGCACACAAGGCAATGCCAGGGTAGATATACCAATTACGCACACGGGCTGGTGGTAATGCAGCAGCCACATACGCCCACCTCGGAACACACTCCCAATCAAAATCGAAGGATGGCCATCTAATCAATCACCAGTAAGAGTATAGTATCGAAGGAATGTGTCCGATCGGAGGAATGACCTCACTTGGCCCGAGATCGCTCCTGTTTTAGCCACCTTATGCCAACTCACGGGAGTTGGGTCCACGTAATATACCTCAAGAACGTCGCCACCATCCTACTTCATTCTAGAATTTCCACCGCGTACACGGTTGTTAAAGTGGTTTTCGGAGTTGGCAGAGAGTATGACAACTTCCGATCCCGGTCTCTTTAACAACCAAACGTTATTATAACGCCGTGGTCATTTCAAAATAGGTTATACTTCAAAATGATCAAATCATTTCGTTTCAAACTATATTTTTTCCAAAATAGTTTATACTTCGAAACCAAAACATTTTTATTTCAAACTATTTATTCAATCAAAATATTTATACTTCGAAACCAAAATCATTTTTATTTCAAAACTATATTCAAATCAAAATAGTTTATACTTTATCATTTCCATCTCAAAACTATATTCACTTCCAAAAATCATAATACTTTCAAAGTTATAACTCTTTCGAAACCAAAATACTTGAAATCATTACACTTTGAAAATCATTACACTTTGAAAATCATAACATTCTGAAATCATACATTTGAAATCATGAAACATTCATTTAATTCTTTACATTTTACAAATTTATTTCCAATTTAATTCAAAATTTCAAATTTCCAATTTAATTCAAATCAAACCATCAATTTCAATTCAATTCAGTTTTCTAACAAAACATTTCAAATCTTATAAATTTCAAATATAGATTTGATCTACAAAATAAGCTATCCAATTTTAATATGTTTCCAAACTTTAATATCCCACATTTCAAAACTAAACTTTATAATTCCATATATTCATATCTCAAATCTAATTTCATTATTATGTAGTTTTGAAATATTCATTTCATAAATCCAATATTATTAAAATAAACTTAAATTACAATTAAACCAAATATCTTTTCATACAAATATAAACTTCAAATATTCCTTTATCAAATAAATAAAAATCAAATATCATTCAACATTCACATTCTTTATTAAAATAAAGATCAAATCATTTCCAAACCATTTCAGAATCATTAAAATATTACATCCTTTCAAAACTTCATAATCAAATAATTATTTGAATTCAAATCCAAATATTCAAAGTTAAATATCATTTAAAAATCAAATATGTCATTCATTTATTATTTCAAACATCATTACCAAAAAGACATTCAAAAATTCCATTCAAAAATTCATTTATTATATTACATTTCATTCCGTTTAACACATAACCAAGTAAACTTTATTTAAATTCAAATTCAATTTAAATTCCTCAAAAATTCGAATTTAAATATTCAAAACTTCTAAAATTTCACAGATAATCCATTTCAAAAGTTAAATTATTTAACACTTTAAAATATAGCTCAAACAGTGTTAAAATCTATAACATTTCAAAACATTGTCAAATTATAGCAACGACATCATTTATAAAGTGCTACCGTAGCTTATAGCTTCCAAAAAGGGTTTAGTTCAAGAATAACGGCATTTATAAAATGTCGTAATAGATATTTAGTTATTTCAAACATTGTTAGATTCAAAACAATAGCATTTAAAATTGTTGTCAAAAGACTACAACATTTTGAAAATGCTATAAAATTCCAGATTTCATTTTAGCTTTTCAAAAATAATAATAAACTCCAAATTTTTATTATAACTTAAAAATCATATTTCTAGACTTCAAAATTTCACATTTAAAATCATTTTAACATATGATTTAACACAATAAAATTTTAAGATCAAATATTCAATTTTGCAAACTCCATTCATTTATTAAGTCAAAATTCACTGTTTATTAATTTATAAATTTAATAAACTTAAAATTTTACTTCAAATATCATTTCAAAACTTTAAATTTAATTTCCATTATTTATTTACATCTTAAAATAAAATTTAAAGTCAAACGTCACATTTACTCCAAATTTACATACTTAAATTCACTTAAATTCACAATTTCAAGATTTAATATTTAACTTTCTTAAAACCATAATATATATATATATATATATATATATATATATATATATATATATATTTTAAATCAAAATTTCATACTTTTGAAAATACATATTTAAAAAAATCATTTAAAAAATATACCACGGGGTCTGTATATAATTTTCTAACCTAGGTCAAGTGATACGGATATATGTCATTTCAATCCGTAATTTACAAAGAAAACCGGGTTTTATCATTTCAAACCCGCAATCCCAAGTCAAATAAAATACAATAAAAATCGCTCAGGCCTATCATTTCAGCCCATAACGATTTTTTCCTATTCTAAAGTCCGTTCGGGTATGTATCATTTCAACCCATAGTGATTCTATTCTAACAGGGAACTTGCAGTGTGATCATATGCATAAACAATATAAACAATGTCAATGTCACAATATAATGTCATATATCATATTTCAGGTGATAATTAACAGTTTTAACATGGTAATAACATGGCATAGGATATCATATGGTCATCATTAACTTGCATAACATTTTATATTACTAAACACTTGTCATCAATTCACTATTTCATAAGTATAAATGTCAAAGTGAGAAAGACTCACCTTTTACGAAGCTAGAGACAAACAACACACACAAGAGCGATTCCAAAGGCACGACAAGCACGATTTGATTTGAATTGATGGCGACCCTTGTAAACAACACAAAATATAACATACATAAGCACAAATATAGATATCGACATACAAATATAATCAAAAACTTTAGTTTGCAGAACAGTTGCAAAACAAGAGAGATGACCAAACCTTAGAAGCAAAAGACTTGCACACGACAACATAAGCTTGTCACATGATCAAATGGGCTTGATCTCACCACACTAGGCTCAGCCTAGGTGTCAAAATGGCTCGGCCATGGCCTAGAGACAAGGCTTAGGGAAAGAAAGTGGAAGGTAAAGGCAAAACAAGTGGAAAGTAAAGGAGGCAAGGGGTTTGGGTCAAGGAATGGAAGGTTTTGGTGTAATTAGGCTCGGCCTATGGTCCTATGGGCTCGGCCTGGTGCATCTTCAGGTCAGGTCAGAGATGATAATGATGGCTATAGGTCATGGCAGCAAGTTGTGGTGGTGTTAGAGGTGGTGGCCAAGGCTAAACATGAAGGAAATGGGAATACAAGGCTCGGCTAGGCAATATTTGGAGTTTTAAGCAAAGTTTTGTGGAGATGGCTTCAATTGGATGGCATGGCTTGTCATGGTCAGAGGAGGAGGATATGTTTGCTGCTGTAGATGGTGGAGGAGATGGTGGAGCTGATGGTGGAGGTGATAGGCCAAGAATCATATGTGAAGTCAAGGCAAATTTAAGCAGAAAACAAGGCAAATTTCAGGAAGAAAGGTAGAAAAGAATAAGGAGAAGCCATTAACTTGGAATTTTTTTTTCTCAAATGAGAAATAGCCATGAGTTGAAGAGGATAAGAAGTATTTTCACATGAAAGGCAATGCGAAATGTACGGCTATCAAGGAGAAAATGAAAAGCCAAGGAAATGAAGAGACTAGCTATTGAAAAGTCACAAGAAATGAAGAGCCTTGTCTCTTTGAATTTCTAATTTCTTTTTAAAATTTAAGTACATGTAAAATATGTATAAATACAGATAAAACACAAAAATATAGTAAATAAAAATAAATAAATAAATAAATATTAATTAAATATAATTAAATTAAGAAAATAACAAAGAAAATGTAATTTAGGCTTGAAAATTTGAAAATAAATGAAATGAACTTTGGGAAAATTGTATGTACATGAAAAATATTTACAAATAAAGATAAAAACATAAAAATAAAATGCATACATAAAAATGAATAAATAAATTTTAATTAAATATAATTTAAATGAAGAAAATAGCAGAAAAATGGAAACTAACCTTTAAAAATAGAAAATAAATTCAATGAGCTTTGGAAAAATTCAAACATCACTTTAAAAATATTTAAAAGGTAAAAATATATGTAACATAAAATATAATAGAATTTAGAATAAGATATGAAAAATAAAAAAATTATTTATATAATTTAAAATAAACAATATTGTTAAATAAAACAATTTACACCCAATTTTGTAAAAAGCATAACTTTCACAATATTATTCGGATTTCAACGAAACGAAAAGCATTGTTCTTGAAATTTTATTTACTTTCATAATAAAAGATAAAATTCAAAATTTCAAACTTTTAAAATTTAAATTTAAAGGTAAAAGTTTGACCAGATTGACCAAAATTCACATTTTCTGGAAATATTCAATTTATGGATGTTTGAAATTCTAATCCACATCAAAATCAACATTTATATTTCGATTAACAAAATATATTCATTTTAATAAATAAAATAAAGTTTTTAAATTAGGAATTTAAATTAAAATAACTAAAATATACAATTACAATAATCAGAAAATACAAGGTTGTTACACTCTCCCCCACTCAAAACTTTTCGTTCCCGAAAAGGAATGAGGTACGGGAAAGCATAGAAAAAGATAGAATGAAATAGTATTAAGATGACAAGAAGATTAAAATTATACCTGATAACTGTTGCTATAGGTAAGTTTAACAATGTGGAGATGATCTTTCCAAGATCTTCCAGAATCAAGAACACAAGCATGAAAAAAAATCTTTTAGAATCTGATTCACCCTTCCCATTAAAACGACGGTCTGTGGATGGCAAGCAGTGCTTAGATTTAAAGATGAGTACCAAAGATTATTAAAGATTATAGAAAGATTTCTAAACAGACTGGTATATGCAATAGCCTCCCATTCTGTAGCATGATAAGGGAAATTAGGACAACCAAAAGATAGTTTGAAAAACAAAATAAAATAATAAATTTGAAACCATAAAATTTCAACTTAAACTGAAAATTAATTTTACATAAGTCAAATAAATCTTAAGCATCTCTAATTTCATTATCTTATCATCCAATTATCTTAAATTAACAAATCCCTAAAATCATGTATTTGAAAAATCTTTTATTATACTCAAAATGTACCAAATAAAATTTAATTCTTCTTCACTACTAATTAAAATTAAATTGATTCCTCTCAATATATTTTATCACCTATGTTGAATATATTTACACTCATTGTAACTGCCTTAAATTTATTCTTAGTTCCTTTATCATCATTTTATATTGTAAATTATTCCATTACAATTTTTCTTTATTTACCTCTGTTAATCCTTTTATAACTAAAATTTAAGTATATAACATTTATAATAACCACTCAAAATTTATTTATAAAATCCTTTTTTTTATATTGTATATTATCCAATTACATATTCAACTTCTGAAAATTGAGGTAAGTTATATTGGAATGAAATTGTGTAATATACAAATAAAACTTTCTAATTCAATTATTTCAAGCTTGAATATTTATCCAAATCTTGAAGTCATAATTAGAAATTATCTTTGAAGATAAAATTTAGGAATTAAATTTTCGATAAATTCCAAACTATTTAGAGATAAATAAATGCTCATATACTATATGTATGTCCACTCAGATTTAAATCATATATCGGCATATGTTATAAATCCATTCTTATTTTAGAAATTAAAATCAATTAAATTTTTCCAAAACAAAATGTAGCAAGACTACAGAATGGTCTCTTCACTTCGAAACTCGAAAATGAATGTCGATGATGCTGCAGTCATCACCGAAATTATTTTCCAACGACAAAGAGAAGAACACTAAATTTAAATTTAAAATTCTTTGGAAACAAATTTCTATTCGAAAATACTTTAAATAATATATCCTTTAAAACTTTAAACACAAAGTTTGAAATCCATCGAAAATTAAATCTCAAATTCTTGTTTTACATTCATTTTAAATTTCCAAATAAATTTATAACCATGTTTTATAGTTCAATTAGATATATGAAACAATAGAAAATGATATATAAAATCAAATATTATTTCTTAACAACCAATTCAAATAAAATCCAGATAAATATTTATAATATAGTTACAAAATTTATTTCATTACTAAAATTTAAAATATATTGTGTCAGTTTGCTCTGTTCAAGTGTTTTGGAAATCTTATCGATAGCGTTGATCAGACGAATCGATTAGAAACCCAAATCAACATCAACAACTAAAACAACACAATATATAAACATTTTAAATATTAATTTACAAATGCACTTCAAGAATAATTTGAAGATAAGTTGGAAACAAAGATGAGATGATTAAATAATAGAATAGGGAGATGGATGAGCTTATATAAATTACGGGCAACCTTAACCGGGTCAACCGTGACATAAAGAATAAGACCGATGTGGATTTCTTGGGTAAATCAAAATTTGATCTCAAGATGTAGAGTTCGAAATTATAAGAGATACTAGCATCTAAACCGAGGATATAGAATCTCTGGTGAATCGATGCTGTTGTAAAGGAGTTTTCCCCCTTTACAAATAAATTTGAAGTTGGCAAGACCGCCTACTCATTATGAAGATCTTTTGAAGTGGAGTTATGGGATACTATAGAAACAAAAGAAGATAAATAGTGAGGGACACGAATGGATTTTGGAAACACAGGGAACGTTTCAAAATTTAAAGGAATCGAGTCAAAAAGGAAGAGATTTAAACTCGAATGAAAGTGATTCTGTTAATACATTTACCCTATATACTGAGTTTTGCCTAGAGCTACCAAAGCTCTGATACCAACTGTAACGACCTGATATTTTCAACCATTCACATCCGCATATGTCGGACTTGAATTGCTCAAAATACCGCGTTGTAAATAAAATTTGGCAAATCTCATAATATACAGTAAATACATAGTCACAGATCACAGACACATAGTAAATAATAATGCAGCGGAAATAAAAGAGATAGTAGTTCATGAAGCTACTATATAAAAATAAGATACCTCAGAGTTAAACAAGATACAACAGAAGAGTAACAAGATACATCAGGTATAAATCAGAATACATCACTGAAATCACTGGATACAAAAAGCAAAATAGATGGCTAGATCTTCAAGGAAAGCTCCAGCTCAAAAGGTGAATCTTGAATGCTAACTCACTCAATCTGACTCGAGCGTAAAGCAAAACACAAAACACTCGAGTCAGGACATAAATACTTATGAACTGTAAATCAACTCAAGTGAACAGTAACAAAAATGCATCAGTAACTTAAAGGATGCTTGGGATCGCCCATCCTTTAAGGATCCGTTAAACTATTTACTATGTAGTAATATTGCGCTATTATAATAATGTCTACAGTAAAATAAACATACTTTTAAATAGCGTTCTGGGCTACCCATATCACCCTTCACACATAATAGTCCCAGTAGTCCATCCAATATCATGCCATCTCCACTCCGGGTGACTGTCAGAGGATACCACACGGGCTACGGGAGAAAAACAAACTCGTAGTAAAGGCTCGGTATGGTAGGTGACACGGCACACAAGGCAATGCCAGGGTAGATATACCAATTACGCACACGGGCTGGTGGTAATGCAGCAGCCACATACGCCCACCTCGGAACACACTCCCAATCAAAATCGAAGGATGGCCATCTAATCAATCACCAGTAAGAGTATAGTATCGAAGGAATGTGTCCGATCGGAGGAATGACCTCACTTGGCCCGAGATCGCTCCTGTTTTAGCCACCTTATGCCAACTCACGGGAGTTGGGTCCACGTAATATACCTCAAGAACGTCGCCACCATCCTACTTCATTCTAGAATTTCCACCGCGTACACGGTTGTTAAAGTGGTTTTCGGAGTTGGCAGAGAGTATGACAACTTCCGATCCCGGTCTCTTTAACAACCAAATGTTATTATAACGCCGTGGTCATTTCAAAATAGGTTATACTTCAAAAAGATCAAATCATTTCGTTTCAAACTATATTTCTTTCAAAATAGTTTATACTTCGAAACCAAAGCCATTTTTATTTCAAACTATTTATTCAATCAAAATATTTATACTTCGAAACCAAAATCATTTTTATTTCAAAACTATATTCAAATCAAAATAGTTTATACTTTATCATTTCCATCTCAAAACTATATTCACTTCCAAAAATCATAATACTTTCAAAGTAATAACTCTTTCGAAACCAAAATACTTGAAATCATTACACTTTGAAAATCATAACATTCTGAAATCATACAGTTGAAATCATGAAACATTCATTTAATTCTTTACATTTTACAAATTTATTTCCAATTTAATTCAAAATTTCAAATTTCCAATTTAATTCAAATCAAACCATCAATTTGAATTCAATTCAGTTTTCTAACAAAACATTTCAAATCTTATAAATTTCAAATATAGATTTGATCTACAAAATAAGCTATCCAATTTTAATATGTTTCCAAACTTTAATATCCCACATTTCAAAACTAAACTTTATAATTCCATATATTCATATCTCAAATCTAATTTCATTATTATGTAGTTTTGAAATATTCATTTCATAAATCCAATATTATTAAAATAAACTTAAATTACAATTAAACCAAATATCTTTTCATACAAATATAAACTTCAAATATTCCTTTATCAAATAAAGAAAAATCAAATATCATTCAACATTCACATTCTTTATTAAAATAAAGATCAAATCATTTCCAAACCATTTCAGAATCATTAAAATATTACATCCTTTCAAAACTTCATAATCAAATAATTATTTGAATTCAAATCCAAATATTCAAAGTTAAATATCATTTAAAAATCAAATATGTCAGTCATTTATTATTTCAAACATCATTACCAAAAATACATTCCAAAATTCCATTCAAAAATTCATTTATTATATTACATTTCATTCCGTTTAACACATAACCAAGTAAACTTTATTTAAATTCAAATTCAATTTAAATTCCTTAAAAATTCAAATTTAAATATTCAAAACTTCTAAAATTTCACAGATAATCCATTTCAAAAGTTAAATTATTTAACACTTTAAAATATAGCCTAAACAGTGTTAAAATCTATAACATTTCAAAACATTATCAAAATATAGCAACGACAGCATTTATAAAGTGCTATCGTAGCTTATAGCTTCCAAAAAGGGTTTAGTTCAAGAATAACGGCATTTATAAAATGTCGTAATAGATATTTAGTTATTTCAAACATTGTTAGATTCAAAACAATAACATTTAAAATTGGTGTCAAAAGACTACAACATTTTGAAAATGCTATAAAATTCCAGATTTCATTTTAGCTTTTCAAAAATAATAATAAACTCCAAATTTTTATTATAACTTAAAAATCATATTTCTAGACTTCAAAATTTCACATTTTAAAAATCATTTTGACATATGATTTAACACAATAAAATTTTAAGATCAAATATTCAATTTTGCAAACTCCATTCATTTATTAAGTCAAAATTCACTGTTTATTAATTTATAAATTTAATAAACTTAAAATTTTACTTCAAATATCATTTCAAAACTTTAAATTTAATTTCCATTATTTATTTACATCTTAAAATAAAATTTAAAGTCAAACGTCACATTTACTCCAAATTTACATACTTGAATTCACTTAAATTCACAATTTCAAGATTTAATATTTAACTTTCTTAAAACCATTATATATATATATTTTAAATCAAAATTTCATACTTTTGAAAATACATATTTAAAAAAATCATTTAAACAATATACCACGGGGTCTGTATATAATTTTCTAACCTAGGTCAAGTGATACGGATATATATCATTTCAATCCGTAATTTACAAAGAAAACCGGGTTTTATCATTTCAAACCCGCAATCCCAAGTCAAATAAAATACAAAAAAAATCGCTCAGGCCTATCATTTCATCCCATAACGATTTGTCCCTATTCTAAAGTCTGTTCACGTATGTATCATTTCAACCCATAGTGATTCTATTCTAACAGGGAACTTGCAGTGTGATCATATGCATAAACAATATAAACAATGTCAATGTCACAATATAATGTCATATATCATATTTCAGGTGATAATTAACAGTTCTAACATGGTAATAACATGGCATAGCATATTATATGGTCATCATTAACTTGCATAACATTTTATATTACTAAACACTTGTCATCAATTCACTATTTCATAAGTATAAATGTCAGAGTGAGAAAGACTCACCTTTTACGAAGCTAGAGACAAACAACACACACAAGAGCGATTCCAAAGGCACGACAAGCACGATTTGATTTGAATTGATGGAGACCCTTGTAAAAAACACAAAATATAACATACATAAGCACAAATATAGATATCGACATACAAATATAATCAACAACTTTAGTTTGCAGAACAGTTGCAAAACAAGAGAGATGACCAAACCTTAGAAGCAAAAGACTTGCACACGACAACATAAGCTTGTCACATGATCAAATGGGCTTGATCTCACCACACTAGGCTCAGCCTAGGTGTCAACATGGCTCGGCCATGGCCTAGAGACAAGGCTTAGGGCAAGAAAGTGGAAGGTAAAGGCAAAACAAGTGGAAAGTAAAGGAGGCAAGGGGTTTGGGTCAAGGAATGGAAGGTTTTGGTGTAATTAGGCTCGGCCTATGGTCCTATGGGCTTGGCCTGGTGCATCTTCAGGTCAGGTCAGAGATGATAATGATGGGTATAGGTCATGGCAGCAAGTTGTGGTGGTGTTAGAGGTGGTGGCCAAGGCTAAACATGAAGGAAATGGGAATACAAGGCTCGGCTAGGCAATATTTGGAGTTTTAAGCAAAGTTTTGTGGAGATGGCTTCAATTGGATGGCATGGCTTATCATGGTCAGAGGAGGAGGAGATGTTTACTGCTGTAGATGGTGGAGGAGATGGTGGAGCTGATGGTGGAGGTGATAGGCCAAGAATCATATGTGAAGTCAAGGCAAATTTAAGCAGAAAACAAGGCAAATTCCAGGAAGAAAGGTAGAAAAGAATAAAAAGAAGCCATTAACTTGGATTTTTTTTTCTCAAATGAGAAATAGCCGTGAGTTGAAGAGTATAAGAAGTATTTTCACGTGAAAGGCAATGGGAAATGTACGGCTATCAAGGAGAAAATGAAAAGCCAAGGAAATGAAGAGACTAGCTATTGAAAAGTCACAAGAAATGAAGAACCTTGTCTCTTTGAATTTCTAATTTCTTTTTAAAATTTAAATACATGTAAAATATGTATAAATACAGATAAAACACGAAAATATAGTAAATAAAAATAAATAAATAAATAAATATTAATTAAATATAATTAAATTAAGAAAATAACAAAGAAAATGTAAATTAGGCTTGAAAATTTGAAAATAAATGAAATGAACTTTAGGAAAATTGTATGTACATGAAAAATATTTACAAATAAAGATAAAAACATAAAAATAAAATGCATACATAAAAATAAATAAATAAATTTTAATTAAATATAATTTAAATGAAGAAAATAGCAGAAAAATGGAAACTAACCTTTAAAAATAGAAAATAAATTCAATGAGCTTTGGAAAAATTCAAACACCACTTTAAAAATATTTAAAAGGTAAAAATATATGTAACATAACATATAATAGAATTTAGAATAAGATATGACAAATAAAAAAATTATTTATATAATTTAAAATAAACAATATTGTTAAATAAAACAATTTACACCCAATTTTGTAAAAAGCATAACTTTCACAATATTATTCGGATTTCAACGAAACGAAAAGCATTGTTCTTGAAATTTTATTTACTTTCATAATAAAAGATAAAATTAAAATTTTCAAACTTTTAAAATTTAAATTTAAAGGTAAAAGTTTGACCAGATTGACCAAAATTCACATTTTCTGGAAATATTCAATTTATGCATGTTTGAAATTCTAATCCACATCAAAATCAACATTTATATTTCAATTAACAAAATATATTCATTTTAATAAATAAAATAAATTTTTTAAATTAGGAATTTAAATTAAAATAATTAAAATATATAATTACAATAATCAGAAAATACAGGGTTGTTACAAATGTCCTAACATAAGACATGTTCCCCTAGTACTTTTTCCATTAACTAGACTTCAAACATAGTCTACATCTGAATATCCTTTCAACTCAAAATTATAATTAGTTGGATACCATAGACCAAAGCGTGGGGTGTGCAACAGATATCTTATAATCCTTTTGATAACTTTTAAATGAGATTCTTTTGGATTTGATTGAAATCGTGCATATAAACGAACAGAGAACATAATGTCAGGTCTAGAAGCAGTAAGATAAAGAAGTGATCCAATCATGCCTCGATATTTCTTTTGATCAACTACCTAACTTTATTCATCCTTGCCAAGGTTAATTGCTGTGCTCATGGGATTTTTTGCAGGTTTAGCATCTTTCAATCCAAATTTGTTAACAAGCTCTTTGATATACTTTGTTGGGAGATGTGTGTACCTTTTTCCCTTTGTTTGATTTGAAATCCTAAAAATAATTTCAATTCTCCCACCAAGCTCATTTCAAACTTTTCATGCATGACTTTTCCAAATTTCTCATACAGAAGGTTGATAGTGGCACCATAAATAATATCATCAACATATATTTGAACAATTAGAAGGTCATCATTTTCATGCGATAGAAATAACGTGGTGTCTACACAGCCCCTTTTGAACCCATTTTCAAGGAGATAAGTGATAAGACATTCATACCAAGCTTTAGGGGGAGGTTTTTATCCATATAGTGCTTTCTTAAGTTTATATACATGGTTAGGGTATTCATGATTTTCGAAACCTTCTGGTTGTTCAACAAATGCATCTTCTTTCAAAATTCCATTAAGAAAAGCACTTTTAACATCCATTTGTCTTAGTTTAAATCATTTATAGCAAGCAAAAGCTAACAATATCCTAATGGATTCAAGTCTCACTACTGGTGCAAAAGTTTCATCAAAATCAATTCTTTCAATTTGATTATAACTTTCAGCAACTAACCTAACTTTATCCTAATCTCATTTCCTAATTCATCAGATTTATTTTTAGAAATCCATTTTGTTCCTACGACACGATAATCATTAGGTCTAGGTGCTAGAGTCCAAACATCATTTCGTTCAAATTGATTTAGCTCTTCTTGCATAGCCATTAACCAATTTTCATCATTAAGAGCTGTACCTATGTCTTTGGGTTCAATTTCAGAAATAAATCCATTATATAGACACAAATCACACAAATTTCTAAAGGAGGAACTTAGTTTGAATACCTGTGGAAGGATTTCCTATTACCAATTCTGGAGGATGATCTGCTTTGAATTTCAATCTCTTGTGTAACCCCTTGTAAATTTTCGATAATTAAAATTGTTAATTTAATAAGATTTTTGAAATTTATTAATTAAGAAAATAAAAATTAGCGAATTATTAATAAAAATAATAACTAGAATGGAATTCAAATTAATTGAAAAAGTGGAAATATTATAATTTGTTATAAATGAAATATAAGAAAAACAAATGAAACTATTGAATTAATGTATGAAATAGTATAATAGATGGAAATTGTTTGTGAAGAATAAACAAACAAGTATTATAAAGGGATAATGGTGACAAATGGTTGTTGTTATCAGTTAATTTACTAATTAAAAATAAGGGTAATTAAATGTTACTTTAATGATAATTTATACAATAGTGGAAAGTGTGAATGGAAATTAAATAGAAACGTAAATTTATTTATAAGGTAGTAATTGATGTAATAAAAGTATGAAACCAAGTAAATAAATTAATTGAGAATATAAATCGTAATTAATGTACATATTAGGCAAATATAAAAAATGAAAATATTCAAGTATGTAATGCAAGGGTATCATAAATAGTAATGGAATAAAATTAGTGTTATATGTGGAATAATAACCTGGGTTGATAGGTAACAAACTTATAAATGCAATTAAAAGCAAATATGTGATAATTAATATAGGTTGTTTATTTATTTAATGTGTTAAATAAACTTTGGTAATCAATTACAATAAATCTTAATTTAACGTTTTGTTAATGTGAATTAAAGTAATAATCGGAAGTAATGTCAATTCAATTTATAATATGACAATTGGTTGAATATAAGAATGGAAATAAAGATTTATCAATTTATTGGGATTCGAATATAATAATTGAATTTAATTGCAATAAAATGAAATTAAATATTTAAATATTACGTAAATATAATTTTAGTTGAAATTTGGAGATATTTATGTAATAAAGTATGAATCCAATGTTAGTTTAATCTATTTGATACTAATAGATTGAATAATAGTATGAAAAGTCAATTAAATGGAATTATTGAAAATTTAATTTATAATTTCTGAATATAATGTAACTAAAATTTTAACGCTGAAATTGACGATTGAATCAACAATAAAGTGACATCTGAATTTTTTTAAAATTACTATAGCATCATCAATTATAGAATTGAAATTGAAAGTTTGATTTAATTAATTAATTTTTAATTTATTTAATTAACTAGAAAATAGCCATTTTGGCCACTGAATCGGATTTCGACGAAACTAGTTTCATCGGATCCGTAATAGTGAATTATTGTAGGGTTTCAAGTTTCGTAACGATCGGACTTGTCGTTTGATCGTATGGACTCGAAACTCCCAGAAATCAATGAAATTGAAATAAATTGAAATCAATTTGAAATAACTTGATTTGAGCATACTTCTTCATATGATGGAATTTGGACTTGAAACCTAATCCATCGCGTTTAAATATTAAGAAACATCTATTTTGATATATGGGTTGACCCAATTTCATTCCGGAGTCAGAGCGGGCTTTTCAGGCCATTTTAACGTTCAACGCGTATATCCAATCGATCCGATCCATTCTAATTTCAGATTGCCTATATATACCATTTTATAAACCCTAATTCATTTGTTATTCCTCATTTCTGTACGTTTAATCTATTAGCTCCTCTTTCTAATGGCTGCAAACCTTAATTCTCAAATACAATTCCAAATCATATTCAAAGCCAAAAATTCAAACTCTACAAAATATATCGGATTATACATGGATTTGAAGCTCTCGATGAGCATAAGTCAAATATATGATTTGTTTTTCAATTTGAGTTTCGATTTGGCCGAAAATCAATGAAACATTCACAGCCGTTCAACGCGCGTCGATGAACGTTGTCCGATCGTCGAATCATTTCTGGATTTTGTAGAGTGGACGATGGGGAGTTCATCCGTATGCTTCGTTTCGTGAATTGACGGCTGGATCTGTCGCAAAAAATGGCTAGGATTTCGTGTATATTTGTGGCGACTGTCGTGCTGTGGTTCGCTTTTGTCATGGGAGGTCTTGGGGTCAGGGCGGCTTTAGGTGCAGGTGAGGTCAATGGTTGATGGCGCGGCGATCGTGGATCAACGGCGCGAGGCAGCGACGCACGTTCACGATGCATTGGGTTCGGTTCTGGGTACGGCGTGCATTGCGCGTTCCTGCAGATTGAGTGCGTGAGTGGAAGACGATGAAGTGATGTGGCATGTGAGAAATATATTTTGTTTTTATTTTATTTTATTTAAATTAAATTTTCAATCGTTCTAACTAGCGTAACTTTCACATATGAGGTCAGTTTTACGTGCGGTTTTCTCCGCTAGGTTCGTATTGGAATTCTGGGCATTTTGACGTTGGTTTAGATGGATTCTGAAGCTATTCAAATTTTGGATTTAAATTGGATTTAAATTCAATGTAAATTCAAAAGGTGAGTGTTTTAACCCACTCGCAACTTCTAAAATTTCTTATGTTTGTTAAATTGATTTATGATGTGATTAAAAATTTATTTATAGCTGTTTGGTATATTTTATCGTCATTCCAGTTAAATTGAATTTGTTGAATTAAATTGTTATTTAATTTATTATGGAATATAAAATGCCAGTAATTACCTGTTATTTATTATCTGTCCTATATTGATGTTATTGTTTGAATTGGATGATGATTGTGATAAATGGTTGATGGTTGATATTAGATGAATGGATATTGTATTTTATATTGTTATAAACTGCAAATTGTTATGCACCTTATTTCATTCGGGATTGCGGTTTGAAATGATATATAACCGTATTTTCTTATTTCAAATTACGGATTGAAATGATAAATATCTGTATCACTTAACCATTGGATAGAAAATTTTATACAGACACCATCGGTCTATATATATAAATATTTTGAAAATGATTTCTATGGTTTTGGATAGAATTATACGTTTTAATAAATATTAATTCTTTTTTATATTATAAAAAAATAGTTTATATATAGTTAAATTCATGTATTTAAGCTATGTATAAATTTATTTAATAACAATAAGTTTAATAATGGAGTTTGATTTTATTAAAATAAAATATAGTTGAGTATTTAAATCATACTTTAATATAGAGGTTATAATGATTTAAATGAATTAAGATTGGAAGGTAAATTGGAAATTTATTTGAAATTGAGCTTATTTAAGAATTAAACTCCATAAGTTAATGTAAAATTTATTAAACTTGAAATTTTAAAAAGGAAAGATATCTATAACTGGATTTTTATTCAAGATGAATTAAATGAATCTTTCTAGTACCAATAAATTGAAGGAAATACTTAGTTATTGGTAATTTGAGTTTTATTTAAATGATTATGGATTTATTATGCAAATATTTCAAAACTAAATAATAGGACATTGAATTGTTGAATAGTAATTTCCAACCTTAGTTTTGAAAATGTTTAATACTCAAAGTTTGAAATATATTGAAATTGAAGTGGTTTATTGAGACTAAAACTGAGTTGAAAATTTATGAATTTATATTTAATTTAAATTGAATAAAATTGTAAAGTCGACGAAATTATTTTACTTTATAAAGTAATCTTAAATTCAAACTATTTTATTTTATATACTGTTTGTATATCCAAACAATTTAAACTTTCGAAGTTATGGTTTTGAAGCTATAAAATTCGAAGTATTATGTTTTGAAAGGTTATATTTCAAGCGTTTAGTTTCAAAATATTATAATTTTAAAAGCGCTATGATTTTAGAAAGAGATATATTTGAAATAAAAATGATATTATATTGATTTGGGTTTTCATTAAAATGATACCATATTTATTTGGTTTTTGAAAGGGAAAGGATATCGTATTTATATGGTTTTGAAATGGATAGTACATTTGGTTTTGAAATATAATTATTTTGAAATGACTGCGGTGTTATAATAACGTTTGGTTGTTAAAGAGACTGGGATCAGAAGTTGTCATACTCTCTGCCAACTCCAAAAACCACTTTAACAACCATGTACGCAGTGGAGATTCCAAAATAACATAGGACGGTAGCGATGTTCTATTAAGGTATATACGTGGACCCGACTCCCGTGAGTTGGTGTAACAACCCAGAATTTTATAACAAGTAATTTTCGTCAAATGACGATTTAATTAGTTGTTAATTGCTATATGAGGGTTTCGAATCCGTTTTAAATTCTTTTGAAATTTGTTAAAAGGATTTGTGACAATTAATTATCGTCAAATGACGATTAGATTTGGTTTGTTAATTACAGTTGAAGTTGTTAAATCAAGTAAAAATTCTTGTGGAAATTGGTTAAGTGTTGTTCGGTTTTTTTTAAATTTGAATCTCAGCCCACTTAATTTTTGATGCCGTGATAAATAAAATACCCGTCCCCCTTTTTTTCCCATTTTTATTGTTCGAGAAACCATAAAACTAATCACACGAAGAAAATAAATGGCGGCTCAGCTCTTCATTCTTCTTTCTTCAAATTTGGCTTGTGAAATTATGTGAAGTCGCCGACCTTTGGTTGCTCGTTCGAAAGCATTTTCGATCGACTATCCCTGGGTGTTGCTTCGGCCGCTTCTTCCTTGTCGAGTTCGTCTTCACTTCAATCATGGTGAGTAATTTTTAATTACTCACATCTAATTCGAATTCATAAATAGGTGATTTTGTGTTTCGGCATTGAATTTTTGGTACCTGACTTCGGTCGTGATTTCTTGGCTTGTTTTGAGTTTTGCTGATGTTGATTCTGTTCTTTGTTTGGGTGTTTAAGATGATTACTTGACTTCATCATTTTCCTCTTTAGATTGCTTGATAATATATTGATGGTTGTGACATTTGCGACTTAGTCAAATACGTATATTTTTGACTTGATTTCCATGGCTTTGATTTCGCTAGTGACTTTTGTTTGTATGTTCACCCCAGTAGCATACTTGACCTGTTCGATTTCTACTTGCTGCTCCGTGACTTCAACCAGTCGAAGCTATTTTGATTTCGGCCCTGTCTTGATTATGGGATAATGTTAGATCACTTGTTGTTGTAGGGTTGCAGTCTTTAACTCGTAGCATTTGCTGTTGTACAATTTGAAGTCGGTAGTTTCCCAATTATATGCTATTGTCTCAGGTTTCACTGCATTCATATATGTATTTGTTCACTCATGTAATCTATCGAATTTTGGTTTCCCTTGTTGTTCACTGGTCTTCGAGACAGTCTCTGTAATGTTGACTTTGCTTACATTGTTTAAGTTAATCTGCACACCATGTCTTTTTCACATTGCATTTCTTTGAACATTGCAATGTCCCTGTTTTCATGGGTTTATATTGTAACTGTTAGCTTTGAAACAATTTGCATTTGTGTCAGCTGTGATTATTGGGCTTTCACTTGATTCATTGCTTCAAGTCACTTGTGCATGCTCTCTAGTACCTCTGAACCTTTACTCGAGGTTGATTTCTTTTTATGCCTGGTTCATGCTGTACATATATACTGTTGAAATTCATATGCACTTGAGTCTGCATTGTGTCTGCAGTGTTGCATGCTCATGTCATATGTGCTCTAATCTTGTTCGACTTTTGCCATATTATCCACTGCCTCTAGTAGCACTTTGATATTGTGTAGCTTTTGAATTTTCCCTTACCTGTTGCACTTGCATACACATTGTACATATTGTCACTGTCTTAATACTGTGCAGTTTTGAGCTATTCATACATTACTGGTAGTTAAACTTGGGGTCTGCACATATGTACTTGAGTCTTATCATTATTGTACTTGGTCGTGTTCATTGCTTCATTAAGGCCTGTTGGTCTGATCAGTTCTCGGCCATGTTGATTTCATGTAATATCATGTCACTGAGCTTTGTCTGGAGTTCATTATCCTGTTGCATACATTTACTTTTCTCCATTTTCGCATACTGCTACATGTTGCTTTGGGATTGAACCTGTCTTTGGCCTTGTTGTATTACTTATTTTGAAACTTGATGGTTGCTGGGTTGCTGTTGTGGTCTGTGCATTTTTATGTTGTGAGCCTCCGAGTCAGTTTGCATTTTTATTTGGTTAGTCTCCAGTTCCACGTTGACACCTCTTGAGTCTTCCATCTTTGTATATGCCTCTTGAGATTATTCCTTGCATACTTGTTGACTAATATAGACCGCGGTAATAATTGTCGTTGTTTGATGAACTTTATCCTTGTTGTTTTTATGCGCTGTGCATATATATGTGGGATTATACATATGTTGTATCTGTGTAGCTGTTGAGTTAGTGCCATTGATTTTTGAATCTTCATTGATTTTGGTTCGTTGATCTTATGGGTACATCATCACTGTAGTGGCAAGGCAGTGCACGCAAGCGTGAACTGCAGCCACACAGTATGGCTTTTATGATATTCTATTTTGTTTTGATATATTGATCTTTTGCATATTCCATATGCTGTAGTAGCGAGGCAGTACACGCGTGCGTGTACTGCAGCCCTACTCGGGTTGTCATTTTAATTGATATTTCAATATGTTTTGGATTTTTTCAATTGATTTGGTTTGATTTGATTGTTTTGTTGTTGTCTAATTATCTATTTGATAATTAGATTCTGAGTTTCTAATTATTTATTTAAATAGTTAGATTTTGTTGTTAATTGCCAATTAGGCAATCCTGATGTTTTCTAAATTATCTTCATTGATATTCTTTTCACTTATCTTTGTTGATGATTTGAATCTGCTGATTTGTTGACTAACATTGTTACGTGTTATATTTATCGTTATCCGATTTCTTTATTTAAGAATCGAATATGTAAATTTATTGGGACTGTCGTCCATTTGATTATTTAGTTATTATTGCTTCTGCGCATTAATAACTGAGTTTGAATTAGACTGACCCGTGTATTATTTTCTTTTGAATGTAATACTCGGGTCAGACCGAGTATTTACAGGTTGTTGATATCTTACTTTGGGTTGCTGCTTGAGCTATGAAGTCACTTCATATCTTTTGGAGTAGTCCTCATCATTTATAGTAGTCGGTTTATTTGTATAGGAAGATATGTATTCATGTATATTATATACGATAATGTACTTGTATATGTTACTTCCAGAGTCGACAGTTGTAGTTGTATCATATGTACTGTATCACATGTATTGTAACTGACATCAGTTATTATATATATGAGACTTTGGTTTTATCTGTGTTCCGCATTTATATTATCTGTGTTATTATTATATCTATTGTCCTAAACTATTATGAACCATCGTAGTTCGTTTTATACTGGAATTGGGTATGTCGATGGGAATAAATAAATAAGAGATGAAAAGTAAAAATATATACCACTCCTATCGAAATAACCAATACTAGTGTAAGGTCTAACTACGGATGGCCGCTCCTATCCAGCCTTATTCTTCGTGATAACAGAAAGTATTTCCTTAATACTCTTTGTTATTGTGAGCATAGAGGTGGGGCGTCACAGTTGGTATCAGAGCTTGGGGTTTATGGACATAATATGAAACATAACTTAGATGGAACACGTGTTACAACTATTAGTCGATGTTTTATTTGTGCTTTGAGTCAAAACTAAAGTTTTGAAAATATGTTGAAATTTTTAAATATATTTGTTTAAAAATAAAAATTGAAATTGTGTTTTAATGATTGGTTGATTCGTGTATTGTTTATCAGAGTGCGCAGCGAAAACAGTGAGACTGTCTTCGCTAAACACAACTGATAATCCTTTTGATTTAAAAATCAAAATATGAAATTGAAGTAAATTTCAATTGTTGTTTACATAGCTGTGTTTAATTTGTTTTCTTTGAAAATTTTGAATCCGATTTGAGAATTCGAAGCGATTGCAGTTATGTGAATTTAATGAGATTTCTGTTGTTTTGAATTATCTTCATTGAAGATATATTGGAATGGTTTCTTTGTTCATTTTGCGGTATACGTGCAAATTTATGTTGCACGTTACTGCATTAATTTTACGTTGAACCGATGCTTGGTTATGAAACGTATTTTGTTGCCATTATTTTTATAACGGGATTTTTACAATAATGCAAAAATTTTGAACCACGGTGTTTTGTTGACATTTTAATGAATGGAAATTCACTGATTGTAACATCCCGTATTTTTAAGCCCTTGAATTTGAAAATTTAATTCGTTTTAAATGTTAATGTGGATTCTTAATTGATTTTGAAATGAATGGATTCAGGTTCAATCAATGAAATATACTATAATTTTTAATTATAGTAATTCCGGTTGAATTTGAATAATGGGAAAATAATAATTTAAATATTCGGAATTGAAATAAAAGAGAATCTGGATGTAAATAGTGATAAAAATGGTTTTAAAAATTTATTTTTGAGTTATTTGAGTGTAAATAGCGTGGTGGGAATTTTAGAAGAATTTCAAAGTTGATAAATTAATATTTGGGATTTTATATTAAATTAAAAATGAATTTAATATTAGTAAAATGCAATTTAATCAGATTTTGGTCCAGAATGAGCCAGAATGATTTTATTGTGTTTATAAATTTTATATGATTTATTGTTAAGTTATTAAAATTTTAAAAGTGAAATTTTAAGCGTTTTCGTCAATTATGAAAATCGCTCGATTTAATTGACGAGTTAAAATAGCCTTCCGGGGCACAGTCTTGGAATTCGACGAAACTAGTTCCATTGGATCCGTAATAGTTAGTTATTATCGGGTTTCAATTTTCGTAGCAATCGAAATTGTCGTTTGACCGTGGCAGCTCGAAACGCATCGAAATCGTTTTAATCGGTTTAAATTAAAATTGATCGTTTAATCTCGTAACTCGCGCATACGATCAAACTAGCTTAATCCTGTTCCATTGTGTCTGGAACGCGGAAAAACCTTAGGAACGCCTATCGGAATGCGTAGTTTGGAGTTCGTTTGCATATAAGGTTAAATTGAGAATTTATTTTAATAAAATAATATTAAATTATATATATATTATAATAACTAAACCCTCGTTTATTCGTTTACAGCCACCGCTTATAGTTTTCTATGGCCGAAACCCTCCTAAATTCGTCACCAATTATCGATCAATCCACTAATTAATTTCAAAAATCTTCAACTGCAAAATGGAAGAACTCAAGGAGATCTACGAATCTAATGGTTGAGATGTGGTTTAGCAAAGTAGATCGTTCGAATTTTGTCGTCGTTTGGGGTCGGTTCGATCGCGATCGCTGGGTCAACTGTGAGGCCGAGCTTGGCCGCATCTTGGCCGAATGTAGAGGGAGCAGTGGTCTTCGATGCAATGGTGGCCGATCGTAGAATAATCGAGGGATGGAGGTGCGGCTTCAAGCCCTAGTTGCGTTGATTGGGTTCGGCGATACCCTGATTGTCGCGTTCGTGAAAAGGAAGAAAGGTTAGGGAGCGGCTCTGATCTTCTATTGTTTTTGGAACGGTCGAGATTTTGTGAGGTTTAATTTAAAAAATAAATTTGTTTATAAATTTAAAATCAAAAGTTTAAAATGCTGTAACGTATTCATACGTTATCGAAATTTGACGAAACAGGAAGCGTTGGAATCAAAAGAAACGCGTACTATGAGATGCTGCAGATCTGGAATCAGTCCGGGCGAGTAGAAATTTGGGTTAAATCGGACATCGTTCGGTTTAATTTAAATTTCGAACGCTCGTCGAAACCCAAGTGAGTTAATCTCACTCACAACTGGAATGTTAGCTGATTTAAGTAGTTAATATTTAATAATTGTGTGATTGGTTGAAATGTTTATTTATATCAGCCTGGATCGATTTATATTTATAGTGTTGTGCTAATATTTGTGGATGCAGAGAAAACAGGTTGGAGGGATCTAACTGGATTCCTCACAATGTAGTAATTATTTTTATAATTGATGATGATGCCTGTTCTATATTGTGATTGATAAATTTTGGATTAAATTGTATTGTGAAATTGTGGGATAAACTATATGCCCAGAATGTTAAATTATAAAGAAATTTGGAGTTTTAATTATAAAGGAATTAAATCGGGTTTCAAAAGAAATTAAGAAATTAATAAATAAGGAATTTAAAAGAATGTAAAAATTAGAATCTGTTTGGATGGAAATTGAAAATTGGTAAATTTGGGATTTTAAATATCGTGGAAAATTTATCAATCGATAAATGTGAAGTATAGATTTCTGAAAGTGAATTCTATGGAAATTATAAATTTGTTTTAAAATAACGATGGGATTATTTGGCAAATGATTTTGAAATACATTTTCACCATCGGGATTTTATTTAGGAAATTCATAAGTATTATTTCCTTTAATAAATTCTCACATGTTTTATTTAATGGTTTTGTAAACCTGAATTTTGGAATTGAATTTCCAGAAATGGAAATGTGGTTAAGCTTCGTAAGAAGTTATTTCAACGAGAAAAGTAAATTTATATTATTAACCATAAAACTAAATTGAATAAATCGACAGAATTTATAAGAAGGATTTTCTGAGATGTTTAAGTGGAAATGAGTTCCTTGGGAAAACCAAGTTCGAGTTTTAAATAGATTTTATTAAAAGGAAGTCTAAAATTCAAACTTGTTTAAAGGAGTGTTTTGGAAATTATTGTTTTAAGGTAATTATTAATAAATTAGCGATAGTAAATATTTATAAATACCTTAGTAATTATTTTTACAAATGGATTTGTTTAAAAGGCTAGTTTTAACCTAAGTTATTTGGAATTAGTATAAACCTTTTACAACTCTATTTTTAAATTTAGTTTAACTAAAACCTTATTTTTAAATCAAGTTATATCTTATAAAATAGTTTTACTTTAAATATTTCGAAATTATATTTTGAGTAAATAACTAGAAGTAAATTTGCATATTTTAAAGTATCTTTCAGTATAAATATTTTAACTGTTTTAAATCTAAATGTTTTGAACTTGGTTATTTCCAATGGGAATTTAATGGTAAAGGATTTACCTTGTAAAGGAAGAACTTTGGGAACTGTTTCAAATGAGCTTTGAAAATTGGAAGTATATCTTGTAAAGATATTGGGCAAATAAATAACGTGGGAATTATTTATTGTGTGATGGATGCTTATGGATGTTTATGAATATAAATTGATAGTTAAATAACCGACTATCAATATTGGACAAATGCGTTGATCGTTTCGAAGAGACCGGGATCGAGATTTATTTCTCGAAAACCACTTCGATCCGGTTTGTACGCTTCGTGCGAAAAATATGTTCGGAGTCGAAGATGGAGCAGCGAAGTGCAAGGGCTAGTCGCTACTAATCCTGAGGATATTTCCAAAATGGATGTAGTAGGAGTAGTGCCTTCGGTTCCGTTCAAACCCGGGACGGACTTGTATGGACGAATGATTGCGAAACATCGTCAGGTGGGCGATGGGCATTCTAAGTGAAAACGTTCTCAAGGTAACGCTTAACCTCAAGCCTCATCAACCGGGAATGGATAAAACAGGGGAGGTGCAGCAAGGTTAGGTGTGTCATGCCCAAGCAGGACAAGATTTTCCCCTGTCTAGATGTCCCTTTATATTCGGCTTTGTGGGTGGTTGGTCGCGCCAACCACGGGGTTATCTTGTTCGGGACTGTTCAGTAAGGAATGGTTCCGGCCTTGTGTTGCAGGGGAGAGGGCGTACTCCTCGGTACTATGAACTAGGCCAGGTACTGTGACGGGCGGTACCCCAGTAGCCCAGCCATTGATGGAAATCCATTCTCCCTACGAGCCTTGTGCGAGTTTTGTTTGTATTACCCACTTTGTGGCTAGTAGCTGGAATTTAATAGATGTAACAATTTCGGCTATTTTATAAGTATTTGTAAATAGACCCTATTATAATATCAGAGGATTTCTATAAAAAGTGATTTAGCTATCGTAAGGTAAAAACCCGACATGTTTATTTGTGGCGTGGTCTTACGAGATGCTTTTGTTTTTCAAAGGATTTTTGAAAGTTTAATAATCAAGTTGGATGCATATTTAGTATCAGCTGGTATTCCAGACTGACTCGAGTGTTATTTCATTATAATTCTCGGGTCAGACCGAGTATTATATGTACATGACTTGATGCCATGGAGCAGGAGAGGAGCTGGAGTCCGAGGCGTATAATCTATACCTATATATATGTATATTCCGCTGCTGTGAATTGTATGGTATATCTGATTGGTAATAGTTGATGTATGAGATACTCTGATGATATGATGTATAAAAAAAATTATAGAATTCATTTTGGGTAAAGTTCTATATTTATTATTATAGTTTATTCCGCTGCGACTGTGAGATTTTGATATTGTTTAGTTTTGTTCTTCTTCTTCTATCTCTTCTTCTTTAACCCTAATGGTTCGTAATTCTGTGCCACTTGAGTTAATAGAGGTAGAATAGTGTTGATTCAAGGGGTACGGATTTGCGGGCTGTCACACTTAGTATCAGAGCTTAGGTTGGCGACAACCTAGGCTTTGGTGGGGAAATTTCTCATTAACAGAGTCAATAGTACTCTACAATGAGTTGAGCGTATTTATAGATATGAGGGCGTACTTGTTAGTGAGTATAAAATTGTTTTCATACTGTGTTGATTTATCGATTGAGTGTTTATGAATTCTGGTCGGTGCGGGAAGTACAACCGTATCGATTGGGGTTTCTAAACTCTTAAGCAAGATAAACCGACATAGTAACGTTTTAAAAGTGGGTAAATGAAATAATTTTGCCCAAATTATATTTTGATATAAAGGATATAATTTTCCGAAATTATATATATATTTGGATGTTTGGTTGCTAATATTAAATAAGAAAATAAGAATCTAAAATTTAATCTAAAATTCAAAATGGTTATAATCAAATAGATTCTATAGGTATAAATTATATAAGAGGAAGAATAACTAAATTAGAATTAAACCATAATTTAAATCCCGGAAGTCTTGGAAAGAATTTTAAATGTAATGGAAATAAAGGTTTGGAGATTTAAATTCCTGGACAAGTTTGGAATATTTGCTAAAGGGTTTGAAGGCAATAATGAAATGTTGATTTGGGAAGTATTTTTGAATGGAAACCGTTTTGGAATGAATTTGGTAAGTAAGAAAGCACTAAACTCACTTCAGTCGCTGGAAAATAAACCTGATGATGCTGGCCACATCATTAGAATTCATTTTCGAGTTTCTAAAGTGATGGATTGCTTCCCTAGTACTTGATTATGGTATTGTTTGGATTTGTTGGGTATACAAGTGGTTTTATAAATTTCAAAGGGAAATTTGTTTTAATAAAACCAAGTGTTTTGGAATTGGGAGATTTGATTTGATACCAGGGGTGTATGAGTTATTTATTATTTCAAATGGTTTTGAAATAAAACCGGGTAATAGAATTCTGGAAAATTCTATTTAAATAATGTGTAGAATAAAATGAATCAACTATTGAGCTTATTAAGTGAAGTTGATATTAATAAGAAGGAAGAAATGAAAATTTTAATCTTGGAATTAAAATTTAACTTGAGTAATTGGAAGTGAATAAAATATATTGAAGTGAATAGAAAATTTGAATTTAACTTGGGATAAGTTAAATAAATTGAGCTTAGAATTAAATTGGTTTGGGTTAAATTAAAATGTAAGTTGGCTTTGAAATTGTGGGCCATTGAGAAATAAATTGTACCCATGAGCTATTAAGTATTATGCTTGTAATTTGAGGTTGTGGATTTGAAGTTTGCAAAGAATAAAATTGGAAGAAAATTTGTATCCTTAAGTATTCAGTGATACACATATATATAAAATTTGCAATTGTGATTATATGATGTAGATGGATTAAAAAGAGCAATATGAGCTTTAAAATAAATAAGTTGGTGAACTTATGAATAGAAATGGGATTGTAATTCATAACGGGAATAGTTAAATGGCATGGTGAATTCAAACCTAGTCTCAAATAAAATGTAAATTGAAATAAGGTAAAGTGAGATATAAAATAAGAGAATGAACTTAAGTTAGTAAATATGTTTTGAACTTGTATATGGAGATTAAAATTGAGAATTTGAATTGAATATAAGGTGGAATGTAAATTGATTAGAATTTCATAATGAAATTCATATTCTTAAGTTAGTAAGTGTTATAATTTGAATTTGTGATTATAAAATGGAAATGGACTTAAATAAGCAATCTAAACTCTTGAATAGAAGTGAAATTGTAATTCATTAATGGAAAGAGTTGAATGGTGTGGCAAATTCAAAATTTGACCATAAATGAAATGTAAAGTGTAAGGAAGCAAAATGAGAATATAAAGGTGGATATTCTTAAGTTAGCAAATAAATTTTGAATTTATGTATGAAAAAAAAATTTTGATATAAGAAGATAATGGAAATATTGTAAGATTTAAACAACATAAGAAAATTGGAAACAATAATGATGGATGAGCTTTATTAAGTAATCTTGAATGAAATTTGTTAGATAATGAAATTGAATTGCAAGTGAAATGATATTAATTAATTATTGTGATAAATTAAGGATGTATGAGTTGTAAATAATCCTGGATGGAATAATATTAATATAAACATAAGTAAAATGATGAATTTGGAGTGAGAATAAGAATGTGATTTAAAAATTGAAATGGATGATTCAGAATGGAATACAATTAATGTAAATTTAAACTAGAATTAATTTTAATGGTTATGAGTTTAAGTGGTGATTAGTTTTGGCTTAAATGACATGAATATTTGCATGTATTCAGAATTGAGTTGTTTAAACAACAAATGAATTGGTTTTGAATAAATTGGAATGGATTGAAATGTTATCAAGTAATTTTTGCATCAGAATGAAAATGAAATTATAAAAGAAATGAAAATGCTTCAAAATTGAAAATAAAATTTGTTTGTAAATCAATTTGGAATTGGGGAAATAGATTGATGTTAGTGAAGCATATATTAATCATATTGAAATAGAAATGATTTGGTTGTAATTAATATAAATGGTATATAATGAACTTGAATGTAAATCATTCAAGTGAAATAAATGAAGTTAGTTTGGATGAAATTAGAATGGGTTAAAAATCTTGGTAAATGGATTTGAGTATAAATGTAAGTGAATCATAATAGAAATGCAAATGTAGCAAATTGAAGTAAAACTTGCTTGGTGAATCAATTCGAAAATTGGGTAAAGTATGAATTGGAATGGCAAAACTTGTTTGTAAATCTTTTGGGTGAAATAAAATGGAATTTCGTATTAGAAAAGGAACTTGTGCATGTTGTAAAATATGGTTTACTTATGGAATCATGCAAATTGTTGATTGGATTATGAAATGGTTATGTTTGGCTTACATTCATATTGGAAATGTTGTTAAAAGGTTCATATCCTTGAAAACTAATAAGTTTGTTGAGTATAGTACAGGTGCGGGAGGCGTTCGAGAGAGTTGGAGCACGTATATGCATTATATATTAGCTACTTGCTTTTAAAATTTGCTAAAAAGGTACGCCTACGCAAATATAATTGGGAAAATGGTATATATATTGTGATATATTTTGGTTTCCGACCGTGTGGGTCGATGTATATATATTTATCTGTATCGCGATATCGCGAAAGCTCCTCCGTGCAGGGGAGACTCTGCCAAAATTTTCCGAAAATTTTGGGAGTTAGAATTTTTTTTTGTGAATTTTGAAAATTTGTAATTAACTTGGAAAGTTACAAGTTAAAATTAAAGCTTTAGAATAAGTAAAGCAAATGAGTTTGGGGATTTAACTAAAGGATTTTGGGAAGAATATATAAGCTTTTAACTAAGCTAATTGGGCAAGTAAATGGGTTGGAGAGTATTTTCTACCTTAGCAAATTTTGAGGACGAAATTTTTATAAGAGGGGAGGAATGTAACATCCCGTATTTTTAAGCCCTTGAATTTGAAAATTTAATTCGTAAATGTTAATGTGGATTCTTAATTGATTTTGAAATGAATGGATTCGGGTTCAATCAATGAAATAGACTATAATTTTTAATTATAGTAATTCCGGTTGAATTTGAATAATGGGAAAATAATAATTTAAATATTCGGAATTGAAAAAAAGAGAATCTGGATGTAAATAGTGATAAAAATGGTTTTAAAAATTTATTTTTGAGTTATTTGAGTGTAAATAGCGTGGTGGGAATTTTAGAAGAATTTCAAAGTTGATAAATTAATATTTAGGATTTTATATTAAATTAAAAATGAATTTAATATTAGTAAAATGCAATTTAATCAGATTTTGGTCCGGAATGAGCCAGAATGATTTTATTGTGTTTATAAATTTTATATGATTTATTGTTAAGTTATTAAAATTTTAAAAGTGAAATTTTAAGCGTTTTGGTCAATTATGAAAATCGCTCGATTTAATAGACGAGTTAAAATAGCCTTCCGGGACACAGTCTCGGAATTCGACGAAACCAGTTCCATTGGATTCGTAATAGTTAGTTATTATCGGATTTCAATTTTCGTAGCAATCGGAGTTGTCGTTTGACCGTGGCAGCTCGAAACGCATCGAAATCGTTTTAATCGGTTTAAATTAAAATTGATCGTTTAATCTCGTAACTCACGCATACGATCAAATTAGCTTACGAAACCTATTCCATTGTGTCCGGAATGCGGAAAAACCTTAGGAACGCCTGTCGGAACGCGTAGTTTGGAGTTCGTTTGCATATAAGGTTAAATTGAGAATTTATTTTAATAAAATAATACTAAATTATATATATATATATATATATATATATATATATTATAATAACTAAACCCTCGTTTATTCGTTTACAGCCGCCGCTTATAGTTTTCTATGGCCGAAACTCTCCTAAATTCGTCACCAATTATCGATCAATCCACTAATTAATTTCAAAAATCTTCAACTGCAAAATGGAAGAACTCAAGGAGATCTACGAATCTAATGGTTGAGATGTGGTTTAGCGAAGTAGATCGTTCGAATTTTTCGTCGTTTGGGGTAAGTTCGATCGCGATTGCTGGGTCAACTGTGAGGCCGAGCTTGGCCGCATCTTGGCCGAGTGTAGAGGGAGCAGTGGTCTTCGATGCAGTGGTGGCCGATCGTAGAATAATCGAGGGATGGAGGTGCGGCTTCAAGCCCTAGTTGCGTTGATTGGGTTCGGCGATACCCTGATTGTCGCGTTCGTGAAGAGGAAGAAAGGTAGTAGGGAGCGGCTCTGATCTTCTATTGTTTTTGGAACGGTCGAGATTTTTTGAGGTTTAATTTAAGAAATAAATTTGTTTATAAATTTAAAATCAAAAGTTTAAAATGATGTAACGTATTCATACGTTATCGAAATTTGACGAAACAGGAAGCGTAGGAATCACAGAGACGCGTACTACGAGATGGTGTAGATCCGGAATCAGTCCGGGCAAGTAGAAATTTGTGTTAAATCGGACATCGTTCGGTTTAATTTAAATTTCGAACGCTCGCCGAAACCAAGTGAGTTAATCTCACTCACATCTGGAATGTTAGCTGATTTAAGTAATTAATATTTAATAATTGTGTGATTGGTTGAAATGTTTATTTATATCAGCCTGGATCGATTTATATTTATAGTGTTGTGCTAATATTTGTGGATGCAGGGAAAACAAGTTGGAGGGATCCAACTGGATTCCTCACAATGTAGTAATTATTTTTATAATTGATGATGATGCCTGTTCTATATTGTGATTGATAAATTTTGGATTAAATTGTATTGTGAAATTGTGGGATAAACTATAAGCCCAGAATGTTAAATTATAAAGAAATTTGGAGTTTTAATTATAAAGGAATTAAATCGGGTTTCAAAAGAAATTAAGAAATTAATAAATAAGGAATTTAAAAGAATGTAAAAATTAGAATCTGTTTGGATGGAAATTGAAAATTGGTAAATTTGGGATTTTAAATACCTTGGAAAATTTATCAATCGATAAATGTGAAGTATAGATTTCTGAAAGTGAATTCTATGGAAATTATAAATTTGTTTTAAAATAACGATGGGATTATTTGGCAAATGATTTTGAAATACATTTTCACCATCGGGATTTTATTTAGGAAATTCATAAGTATTATTTCCTTTAATAAATTCTCACATGTTTTATTTAAAGGGTTTGTAAACCTGAATTTTGGAATTGAATTTCCGGAAATGGAAATGTGGTTAAGCTTCGTAAGAAGTTATTTCAACGAGAAAAGTAAATTTATATTATTAACCATAAAACTAAATTGAATAAATTGACAGAATTTATAAGAAGGATTTTCTGAGATGTTTAAGTGGAAATGAGTTCCTTGGGAAAACCAAGTTCGAGTTTTAAACAGATTTTATTAAAAGGAAGTCTAAAATTCAAACTTGTTTAAAGGAGTGTTTTGGAAATTATTGTTTTAAGGTAATTATTAATAAATTAGCGATAGTAAATATTTATAAATACCTTAGTAATTATTTTTACAAATGGATTTGTTTAAAAGGCTAGTTTTAACCTAAGTTATTTGGAATTAGTATAAACCTTTTACAACTCTATTTTTAAATTTAGTTTAACTAAAACCTTATTTTTAAATCAAGTTATATCTTATAAAATAGTTTTACTTTAAATATTTCGAAATTATATTTTGAGTAAATAACTAAAAGTAAATTTGCATATTTTAAAGTATCTTTCAGTATAAATATTTTAACTGTTTTAAATCTAAATGTTTTGAACTTGGTTATTTCCAATGGGAATTTAATGGTAAAGGATTTACCTTGTAAAGGAAGAACTTTGGGAACTGTTTCAAATGAGCTTTGAAAATTGGAAGTATATCTTGTAAAGATATTGGGCAAATAAATAACGTGGGAATTATTTGTTGTGTGATGGATGCTTATGGATGTTTATGAATATAAATTGATAGTTAAATCACCGACTATCAATATTGGACAAATGCGTTGATCGTTTCGAAGAGACCAGGATCGAGATTTATTTCTCGAAAACCACTTCGATCCGCTTTGTACGCTTCGTGCGAAAAACGTGTTCGGAGTCGAAGATGGAGCAGTGAAGTGCAAGGGCTAGTCGCTACTAATCCTAAGGATATTTCCAAAATGGATGTAGTAGGAGTAGTGCCTTCGGTTCCGTTCGAACCCGGGACGGACTTGTATGGACGAATTCTTGCGAAACATCGTCAGGTGGGCGATGGGCATTCTAAGTGAAAACGTTCTCAAGGTAACGCTTAACCTCAAGCCTCATCAACCGGGAATGGCTAAAACAGGGGAGGTGCAGCAAGGTTAGGTGGGTCATGCCCAAGCAGGAAAAGATTTTCCCCTGTCTAGATGTCCCTTTATATTCGGCTTAGTGGGTGGTTGGTCGCGCCAACCACGGGGTTATCTTGTTCGGGACTGTTCAGTAAGGAATGGTTCCGGCCTTGTGTTGCAGGGGAGCGAGCGTACTCCTCGGTACTCTGATATAGGCCAGGTACTGTGACAGGCGGTACCCCAGTAGCCCAGCCATTGATAGAAATCCATTCTCCCTACGAGCCTTGTACGAGTTTTGTTTGTATTACCCACTTTGTGGCTAGTAGCTGGAATTTAATAGATGTAACAATTTCGGCTATTTTATAAGTATTTGTAAATAGACCCTATTATAATATCAGAGGATTTCTATAAAAAGTGATTTAGCTATCGTAAGGTAAAAACCCGACATGTTTATTTGTGGCGTGGTCTTACGAGATGCTTTTGTTTTTCAAAGGATTTTTGAAACTTTAATAATCAAGTTGGATGCATATTTAGTATCAGCTGGTATTCCAGACTGACTCGGGTGTTATTTCATTATAATGCTCGGGTCAGACTGAGTATTATATGTACATGACTTGATGCCATGGAGCAGGAGAGGAGCTGGAGTCCGAGGCGTATTATCTATACCTATATATATGTATATTCCGCTGTTGTGAATTGTATGGTATATCTGATTGGTAATAGTTGATGTATGAGATACTCTGATGATATGATGTATAAAAAAATTATAGAATTCATTTTGGGTAAAGTTCTATATTTATTATTATAGTTTATTCCGCTGCGACTGTGAGAATCTGATATTGTTTAGTTTTCTTCTTCTTCTATCTCTTCTTCTTTAACCCTAATGGTTCGTAATTATGTGCCACTTGAGTTACTAGAGGTGGAATAGTGTTGATTCAAGGGGTACGGATTTGCGGGCTTTCACACTGATATTGTATTTTGATGCAAATTATTTTGATGAGATTTTGACGTTTAAAAATTACTGTCGCATTGACTTCAGTAACCGTCAAATTTTAAAGTGGATTTTCAAGTGGTTACTCGCAATGCTGATTTTGTTGTCCGTTTTTACGGTATTTTGAGAAGTACAATTTTATTATCGAAATTGTCACTAATGTTGCTGTTTTTTTATCACGGATTTGCAAATCGTTTTAAAAATAAAATTGTTTTCCAAAATTTTTATAGTTTGCGCTTTCAAAAGAATGAGAAAGCGATTTAAACGATTCAGCAAAATCGAGGACTATGAACCCTTTTTTTTACTGATTCGCTTAATTCCGGATTTGTTCGTTTGAGAATGTAAATTATTACTTTTATAAAATAAATGTAATTGTTTTAGAAGTTTTGCAGTTTGCGTTTTCAAAAGAATCAGAAAGCGATTTAAATGTTTCAGTAAAATCGAGGACTATGACCCCTTTCTTTTACTGATTCGCTTAATTCCGGACTTGTCCATTTGAGAATGTGAAATGTTATTTTTGGAATACACAATTTTGCACTTTCAAGGAAACGATGAAGAGATTTAAACGATTTAGTAAAACACGTGGTATGGGACATGTGCGTTTGCTATTTTGGTTAATTCCGGACTCGTTAATTGAAATATTTGATGATTTTCGTGTGCTTTCGAGCCACTATGTTGGACCTTCAGGTCAATACCAGTACCAGACCTTTAGGTCATTTGTTGGACCTCCGGGTCATTTGTTGGGCGCCAAAATTATGTTGGGTACTTGGTAGGCTTCGGCCATCTGTTGATGCACGTGCGGCGTAGCTAAAACTCGCCATTTGTTGGGATCGATCCACCTTTTATGTTGATTTTCTAGTTATCTTAATTGATTCTAGATATTTGTTGTTTCCAATTATCTGCAGATAATTGGATATTTGTTGATCTGAGTTCTGATTATCGTTTTTGATAATCATATATTTGTTGTTTCTGATTATCGCTTGTGATAATTGGATATTTGTTGATATGAGTTCTGATTATCGTTTTTGATAATCGGATATTTTTTGATTTTGATTATCGTTTTAGATAATCGAATATTTGTTGTTTCTGATTATCGTTTTGATAATTGGATATTTGTTGATTTGAGATTTGATTATCGTTTTGATAATCGAATATTTGTTGATTTGAGATTTGATTATCGTTTTTGATAATTGAATATCTGTTGATTTGAGAATTGATTATCGTTTTTGATAATCAGATATTTTTTGATTTTGATTATCGTTTTTGATAATCGGATATTTGTTGATTTTGATTATCGCTTTTGATAATCGAATATTTGTTGATTTGAGATTTGATTATCATTTTTGATAATCGAATAATTGTTGATTTGAGATTTGATTATTGTTTTTGATAATCGAATATTTGTTTATTTGAGACTTGATTATCGTTTTTGATAATCGAATAATTGTTGATTTGAGATTTGATTATCGTTTTTGATAATCGAATATTTGTTGATTTGAGATTTGATTATCGTTTGAGATAATTAAATATTTATTGATTCGAGATTGATTATCGTTTTGATAATTAGACCTTTGTTTTTTTCTGATTACCGTTTTGGTAACTAGATATTTGCGGTTTTGCAATTTGTGATTTGTTTTTGCTAATTATCTTTGTTGATAATTAGATTTTGTTGTTTTCAAATTATCGTACCGATAATTAGATATTGCTGCTTTGTGACTTCTGTATTCTAATTATCTAATTGATAATTGAATATTGCTGATAACTGCATTTATTCAGTTTTGTTGTTTTCTGATTATCTACTTGATAGTTAGATTTTGTTAAGAATTTGTGAATTTCTTTTATGAAATTAAAAGATTTCTTTGACGTTTGAATTCTCTGCCTTTATTTTCTAGCTTATCTAGTTTATGTTAAAAAAATTATTGTTAGTGACGACCTTAATTATGAAAATTGCGGGGACGCAATTTTTATAAGGAGGGGAGTCTGTAACAACCCAGAATTTTATAACAAGTAATTTTCGTCAAATGACGATTTAATTAGTTGTTAATTGTTATATGAGGGTTTCGAATCCGGTTTAAATTCTTTTGAAATTTGTTAAAAGGATTTGTGACAATTAATTAACGTCAAATGACGATTAGATTTGGTTTGTTAATTACAGTTGAAGTTTTTAAATCAAGTAAAAATTCTTGTGGAAATTGTTTAAGTGTTGTTGGGTTTTTTTAAATTTGAATCTCAGCTCACTTAATTTTTGATGCCGTGATAAATAAAATACCCGTCCCCCTTTTTTTCCCCATTTTCATTGTTCGAGAAACCCTAAAACTAATCACACGAAGAAAATAAATGGCGGCTCGGCTCTTCGTTCTTCTTTCTTCAAATTTGGCTTGTGAAATTATGTGAAGTCGCCGACCTTTGGTTGCTCGTTCAAAAGCATTTTCGATCGACTATCCCTGGGTGTTGCTTCGGCCGCTTCTTCCTTGTCGAGTTCGTCTTCGCTTCAATCATGGTGAGTAATTTTTAATTACTCACATCTATTTCGAATTCATAAATAGGTGATTTTGTGTTTCGGCCTTGAATTTTTGGTATCTGACTTCGGTCGTGATTTCTTGGCTTGTTTTGAGTTTTGCTGATGTTGATTCTGTTCTTTGTTTGGGTGTTTAAGATGATTACTTGACTTCGTCCTTTTCCTCTCTCGGTTGCTTGATAATATATTGATGGTTGGGACATTTGCGACTTAGTCAAATACGTATATTTTTGACTTGATTTCCATGGCTTTGATTTTGCTAGTGACTTTTGTTTGTATGTTCACCCCAGTAGCATACTTGATCTGTTCGATTTCTACTTCCTGCTCCATGACTTCAACCAGTCGAAGCTATTTTGATTTCGGCCCTGTCTTGATTATGGGATAATGTTAGATCACTTGTTGTTGTTGTAGGGTTGCAGTCTTTAACTCGTAGCATTTTCTGTTGTACAATTTGAAGTCGGTAGTTTCCGAATTATATGCTGTTGTCTCAGGTTTCACTGCATTCATATATGTATTTGTTCACTCATGTAATCTGTCGAATTTTGGTTTCCCTTTTTGTTCACTGGTCTTCGAGACAGTCTCTGTAATGTTAACTTTGTTTACATTGTTTAAGTTAATCTGCACTCCATGTCTTTTTCACATTGCATTTCTTTGAACATTGCAATGTCCTTGTTTTCATGGGTTTATATTGTAACTGTTAGCTTTGAAACAGTTTGCATTTGTGTTAGCTGTGGTTATTGGGCTTGAACTTGATTCATTGCTTCAAGTCACTCGTGCATGCTCTCTAGTACCTCTGAACCTTTACTCAAGTTTGATTTCTTTTTATGCCTGGTTCATGCTGTACATATATACTGTTGAACTTCATATGCACTTGAGTCTGCATTGTGTCTGTAGTGTTGCATGCTCATGTCATATGTGCTCTAATCTTGTTCGACTTTTGCCATATTATCCACTGCCTCTAGTAGCACTTTGATATTGTGTAGCTTTTGAATTATCCCTTACCTGTTGCACTTGCATACACATTGTACATATTGTCACTGTCTTAATACTGTGCAGTTTTGAGCTATTCATACATTACTGGTAGTTAAACTTGTGGTCTGAACATATGTACTTGAGTCTTATCATTATTGTACTTGGTCGTGTTCACTGCTTCATTAAGGCCGGTTGGTCTGATCAGTTCTCGGCCATGTTGATTTCATGTAATATCATGTCATTGAGCTTTGTCTGGAGTTCATTATCTTGTTGCATACATGTGCTTTTCTCCATTTTCGCATACTGCTACATGTTGCTTTGGGATTGAACTTGTCTTTGGCCTTGTTGTATTACTTATTTTGAAACTTGATGGTTGCTGGGTTGCTGTTGTGGTCTGTGCATTTTGATGTTGTGAGCCTCCGAGTCAGTTTGCATTTTTATTTGGTTAGTCTCCAGTTCCATGTTGACACCTCTTGAGTCTTGCATCTTTGTATATGCCTCTTGAGATTATTCCTTGCATACTTGTTGACTAATATAGACTGCGGTAATAATTGTCGTTGTTTGATGAACTCTATCCTTGTTGTTTTTATGCGCTGTGCATATATATGTGGGATTATACATATGTTGTATCTGTGTAGCTGTTGAGTTAGTGCCATTGATATTTGAATCTTCATTGATTTTGGTTCGTTGATCTTTTGGGTACATCATCACTGTAGTGGCAAGGTAGTGTATGCAAGCGTGAACTACAGCCACACGGTATGGCTTTTATGATATTCTATTTTGTTTTTATTTATTGATCTTTTGCATATTCCATATGCTGTAGTGGCGAGGCAGTACACGCGTGCGTGTACTGCAGCCCTACTCGAGTTGGCATTTTAATTGATATTTCAATATGTTTTGGAATTTTTTAGTTGATTTGGTTTGATTTGATTATTTTGTTGTTGTCTAATTATCTATTTGATAATTAGATTTCGAGTTTCTAATTATTTATTTAAATAATTAGATTTTGTTGTTAATTGCCAATTAGGCAATCCTGATGTTTTCTAAATTATCTTCATTGATATTCTTTTCACTTATCTTTGTTGATGATTTGAATCTGCTGATTTGTTGACTAACATTGTTACGTGTTATATTTATCGTTATCTGATTTCTTCATTTAAGAATCGGATAGGTAAATTTATTGGGACTGTCGTCCATTTGATTATTTAATTATTATTGCTTCTGCGTATTAATAACTGAGTTTGAATTAGACTGACCTGTGTATTATTTTCTTTTGAATGTAATACTCGGGTCAGATCGAGTATTTACAGGTTGTTGATATCTTACTTTGGGTTGCTGCTTGAGCAAGTCACTTCATATCTTTTGGAGTAGTCGTCGTCATTTATAGTAGTCGGTTTATTTGTATAGGAAGATATGTATTCATGTATATTATATACGATAATGTACTTGTATATGTAACTTCCAGAGTCGACAGTTGTGGTTGTATCATATGTACTGTATCACATGTATTGTAACTGACATCAGTTATTATATATATGAGACTTTTGTTTTATCTGTGTTCCGCATTTATATTATCTTTGTTGTTATTATATCTATTGTCCTAAACTATTATGAACCATCGTACTTCGTTTTATACTGGAATTGGGTATGTCGATGGGAGTAAATAAATAAGAGATGAAAAGTAAAAATATATACCACTCCTATTGAAATAACCAATACTAGTGTAAGCCCTAACTACGGATGGCCGCTCCTATCCAGCCTTATTCTTCGTGATAACAGACAGTATTTCCTTAATACTCTTTGTTATTGTGAGCATAGAGGTAGGGCGTCACGGTTGGCATAAGGTGGCTAAAACAGGAGCGATCTCGAGTCAAGGAGATAGCCCCTCTTATCGGACACATCCAATGGATATTATACTCTGACTTTTGGATTGATTCGGTGGCTACTTTTTATTTTTTGTTTTGGAGGTGTGAATCGAGGTGGGTGGTAGCTGCGCGCTACGTATTACCACCAGCCAGTGTGCGTAATTGGTATATCTACCCTGGCATTGCCTTGTGTGCCATGTCACCTACCTTAGCGAGCCTTGTACGAGTTTGGATTTCTCCCGTAGCCCATGGAGTATTTAGGGTAGTCTTCCGATTTGGAGATGCGCTGACACTGGATGGACTACTGGGACTATTACGTGGTAAGGGCTATATAGGTAACCCCTGAACGCTATTAAAAAGCAGTTTATTTAACTATAGACATTATTATAATAGCGAAATATTACTACATAGTAAATAGTTTAACGGATCTTAGGAGATGAGAATCCCGAGCATCTCTTGAGTTACTGCACTCAAGTTAGACACTGGATAGGAGATGTCAAATCCCGTAAACATCTCGACGCCATTACACTCATATTATTTACCTTTGATTGAACTTACATAAGATCTTTTAGTTCTGACTCGAGCGTTTTGTCTTTTCAATTCGCTCGGGTTAGCCTGAGCATTTCAGGATTTGAAAGACCGTATTCTAGAGGACGAAGGCGATGATTTATTATTATTTATTATAGTATGCCACTACATTCATACTGTTTCCGCTGCATTGTTATTGATTATTCTCTGGTATGTGTAACTCTGATATTGTATTGTATAAGTATAATCAAATGTTTTTGTAAAACAGCTTCATGAACTGTTTATTTGATTATTATATTTTATCGTTCTGCTGCAAGATTCTATTTTGTTTTTTTCTTTCTCTGCCTTTTCTTATTTACCTCATAACAATCCGCCCTTTTATATGGTTTAAGTCTGATGTGTGTGCTTTATCGTCGATTTAAAGCATACAAAAAGGCTGGACGTTACATCTGGTATCAGAGCTTTGCTTTAGTGAAACTTTAGCTTTGTGGGGTCTGACTCTTTATTAATAGGGTAGTAATACCATATGATGAGTCGCTGAGCGTATATATGAGAGAGCGTATTTGTTAGTGTTATAAAAGGTTTTAATATTGTGTTAATTTGTTCCATTTTGTATTTATAAATTCTGGTTGGTGCATAGGACGCTATGACATCAATAGGGATTTCTAAACACTTAATAGGACAGACTGCCACAATATTTGTTTTGAAATATAGGTGAATGAAATAATTTTGCCTATTATATTTTCTATATATATAAAATAATTTTTTTATATATGATATATATATTTGGTTGCAATATATTGGTTGTTAGGTAATGAAATTTATAAATAATAGTGGAAATGAGATTTAAAACAAAATAAATGAAAATTGGGAATTTAGGACTTAAGTTCCGAGATTTTAAAACTTCTTCCAATTAATTTTAGGAATATAATAATAATATTATTGGAAGTATGTTTTGATATAAATATTTCAATATAATTTGAAAGAATTGTTTTAAAGAAAGTTTTGGAAGAAATATGTTGTACTCCCCTCTCTGTCGCTGGAAAATAATTTTGGTGATGAGTGCACGCATCATCGACATTCATTTTTGAGTTATGAAGTGGGAAGGCCATTGTAGTAGTTTACTACAGATGTATTTTGATAAACAAATATAAATTTTAATTTTTTTTAAGTACAATTGGATATGTAAAGTGTAAGGGTATATATTTATCTATTATTTTAAAATGACTTGATATTAAACCAGTATTTAATTCTTAGGTTTCCGTTAATTAATAATTTCAACTAAGTGTAGCAAAATGGAATATAACTAATTAATAATTGGAACCTTTGACAAAATAAGAGACTTATATTATTATTGAACATTAAATTAATTAAAGGAAATAGAATAAACTTGTATAACTTTCAATTACATCCTTAAAAACATATATATAACTTACCGATTAAAAAAGTTGAGATGTTGATAAGAAAGTGTAATGGAAAATTTTACAAGTAAAGCTAAAAGTAATGAAAGTATTCAATACATTCTTTAATAGATAAAGCTTTATTTTTTGTAGCTGTTATAAACTTAAGTGTAATTGAAAATATTACTGATTTAATATAATAGAAAGGTAAGTATTATAAATAAATGATTATAAACCTTAGTAAATGAATTAATATACAAAGAAATTGAATTAAACATGAATATTATGAATAAATGAATATTACTAAATGCGATTATGAAATATTTAATAAATGATGGCATTAATAAATGAAATAAGATTTGTAGGTAATAAATGAAAATAAATGAAGTAAACATTGAACCAATGAATATAAGTAAAAATTTGTAAGAAGTGAATGTAAAATAAAAAGATAAATCATTATATGGATAAAAAGGAAATCAAACAACAAATGTATGAAATGGAATTAATAAGAATGAAATTGATCTATTGTTGAAATTGTTGTTTGTCTGGCCTATGAGTTGTTTGGATAAAGATACTTTAATTGCTTGGATGTATGAATAGCTATTGAGTTTATCTAAGGCTGTTGAGTATATGGTGTACTAATAGTTATTTGTCATTCGACAATTTAAAGTTTCTGAACTCAAATAAACCATTTGCTTTGTTTGATATGAATGGATAATTGATGTGTGTTGATTTTATGTGATGGTTGTTTGCTTGTTGCAAGTGATGGTTGTTATGTTGATTTGTTTGTTATGTGTAACAACCCGGATATTTTAACGGTCTTAATTAATTTAATTAACTGAATTCGTGTAAAATTTAAACAATAAGATTTTGAAATAAAAATTTAATATTTGAATACGTCCAATTAAACATAGTACCTCGTAAATTTTCATCAGATAATATAAAAGCTATTTTCTTGTGCAATTCTATTTCAATTTAAATCGGTTAAATTTGATGATAATAAAATGTTTTCCAAACCTGAATATTTTTCAATAGAAAAATTGTAAATCATCTTCTGAGCAAGACGTCATATTTCGTTTCTCCACATTTTGATTATTATTGCTCCATCGATCTTTTTTCAGCGAAATAGCAACATTTTCTGCACTGATATCGACTTTTGATCGGATGATCGTACCATTGAAAACTATATACCATTTTGATCATCTTGTTGTGCTGATCTCCGCAGTATATTCATTCGTGTGTTTTGAGGTCCGATACATGACGGAAACGATGAAACCGTGCGTCGTATCAGTACAGAAATTAGTGACTTTTGGTATTTTCTTTCTTTTCAAAATTTGAACCGCTGGTCACAACAATAAATTGCCTTAATTATCCCACCATTTCAAATTTCAACTCTGGTCAGTTTCTCTGCCTTCTCATTTCCTATCTCGTGATATTATAATAAATATAATGTCTGTGACTTTACCTTTCATTTATTATTTACTTGTTCCAAAATGTGCCTTTGCATTTTGTTTATTTATTTACATGTTTCCTGCATTTGTGTTTTCTAATCTCTTCTTCCCATTTCCTATTTCAGTTTCTTGCATATTTATTTCTGACCTCACTTCCTTTCTCCTTCCTCCTCTCTTCTCACTTTTTCTTCTGCAAATATACAGTAAGGTTAAAAAAAACTTTGTTTTCATTCTTCCTCCCTTTCTTTTTTCTTTTCTCCTCCTCCCTCTTTATACCTTTCTTTCTTCCATCATTTACTCGACCATTTTGCTGCACCTCCTCCTTCTTCCCATGGTCGACCACCAACATCTCAATGCACAGCATCAAATCCCACACATCTGTTCGCCCCTCTGGCCTCTCCACCGTCCTCCCCCTTGCAAGTGCCGTAGCCAATCTCCCCTCCGGCCACATCATCCTCCACTTCCCCTTAAAAGCCTCTGCTACCTGACTTCGGCTCCACCAGATCCACAGCCTTGTCCCGTCCCCTCCTCCGTGGGCAACACGGCCTGACCGACCTCTGAGCACGCAAGTAACCCACCTTCAACCTCAGCTAGCACTTACCGAAACCACATGCGAACACGGCTGCCTCGACCACCGAGCTTCACATCATGATGTAGCCATGTTTTTGCCACCTTCCTTCCGCCCCGTCAACCCGAGTTCCAGATCTCTAGCCTTATAGCGAGCACAGCCATCACCCTTCTCTTCTATATCCATGTAAAATAAATAGTGAGCTTGTTTAATCTGAGCCCCTGTATTCTTTTATTTTTAGTTTATTTTAATTCTTTTTCTTATCTCTTTGAAGCTTATATATACATATTTTATACAGTAATATATAGCGTATAGTGTCTTGAAGTTGTATCAGCCATATATTTTACATATGTACTCTATTTTGTTAACGTACTTATTCAATGTTATTAAGTATTGTTAAATTTTCGTTAATATTTATAAGCAGGCTGTGTCTTGTATTGCACAGATATGTATATTTTCTAACGGTCGTGCACATATATATTGTATCCGTGCTTTTCAGTTTATGTACAATTTTATTTTAAAGTTCTTTATATAACTTTATATATATATAGTTGGGCAATATGCCGATATTATGAAGGCTTTCTCATTGTTTATAAATGAAATTTTTTGTATAAGTTATATATATATATCAAGTGCAGTAAAAGTTATTTATATCTAAGTGTACAATTTACAAAATTTTTATAGTTTGTCACAAGTTGTGTCATACAATTTTATTTAAGTATAGTGTTAGAAATTTTGTTTTATTGTATATATGAGCTTATATATATATATATATATATATATATATATATATATATATATATATTAAACTGTCAAATTTTGATGTATCGATTCAAAATTTATTATTATATGTATACTAGTTATATAAGTTTAGTATGAAAGTGTTAGTATATATATATTTTATGCAAAGTTGTTTAAAGATTTATAGTTATTTTCTTACCTAAAATTTTAAGTTGTATATGATTTTATGTATATTATATATAGTCGTATATATATTCACTTAGGGCAATTATCATCATCGACCCAGTTCTAATTGTTTCATCTATTTGTATTATCAGATCTGTTCGCCAAATTCGTGCCAATCCCATTTGCTTTGAAATCAGTACTTGGAATCGTAACTCACCCTATCATCGAATCTCCTCTAACCTTAGAAGGTGAGCAGTCAAGATTTACGTTCTTATATATATATTAAATTTGATTTCAATAGAAACGATAATTAAAATATGCTGCTGTTAGTTATTTACACTGTTATATATGTTATTACCCGTATCTGTTCACCTATAACATCCGACACCATTATTCGTTATTTATAGTGATGATATATGCATGTTATATTATTATCATATCAGCTATCAATCTGCAAGTTCCCTATTAGTATAGAATTCACTATGGGTTGAAATGATACATACCCGAACAGACTTTAGAATAGGAGAAAATCGTTATGGGTTGAAATGATAGACCCAAGCAATTTTCATTGACATTGAATTTGGGTTTACGGGTTGAAACGATATATATACCTGTATATATTGAAATTGCGGATTGAAATGATAAATATCCGTATCACTTGACCATAAGATCGAAAATTATACACAGACAATATTGGTCTATATATAAATAATTTTAAATGATTACTATGGTTTGGAAGGAAATATATGTTTTTATATAAACATTGATTTTAGATATTATATAAATGTTATTTTAAATATAGTTAAATTCTTGAATGTAAGCTATACATAAATTTATTTTTAGTATAAAATGAGCTTAATTATAAGGTTTGATTTTATTAAAATATAATATGGTTAAGTAAGTATTTAAATTACATTTTAATATAGATTTTAAAATGTTTAATAAATTAAGGTTGAGAAGATAGATTTGAAACTGATTTGAAATTGTATTTAATTAAGAAATATATTTAATTAGAATCGATTTGAAACTTATGGAATTTGAGATGTGGAAAGATATAATTTTCATAACTTGATTTGGTTTAAGGTGATTTAATGAATATTTTAAGTTTAAATGAATTGAAGGAAATATTTAGTCATTTGAAATTTGAGGTTTTATTTAAATGATAATGAATTTAGTAAGTAAATATTTCAAAATAAATAATAGTAAAGTGAATTTGATATATATATATATACACACATATATATGGAATTATTAAATCTTGTTTTGAAATGTTTGAATATTTTAAGCTTTGAAAATATTGAAATTGAAACGGTTTATTTTGTGGTTAAAAAAATCTGTATTTGAAATCGATATAATTTGAAATGGTTTATTGAGAAACTGAAATAAATTAAAATTGATGATTTGAGATTTAATTAAATTTGAATTTTGGAATGTGAGTTGATTTGATTCGATTTGTGAAATTTGAGAAAGCTATTTTATTTTATAGAGTATTTTAAAATTATATTTAAAACTATTGATATATGTTACTTTATAAATTTATTTCATGTAAACTATATTAATATAAATTATTTTTAATATAAACCTTTTAAAATTATAACTATTTTCTATAAACTATTTTAAATTATAAACTATTTTATTAGATATACTATTATTTATATTTAAATAGTTAAGTGGGAAGTGATATGATTCTAAAGCATTATGATTTCTAAATTTCATTTTCCAAAATATTATGATTTCCAAAGTGTTTGATTTAGAAAGTGTTATAAAAGTACTAAAATTTTGTAAATGGATATATTTGAGATGGATATATTTAAAAATGGGAATGATATACTTGGTTTTGAAATGGAAATGATATCGTATTCAGTTGTGAAATGGCAATGATATTTTAGTTTGAAATATAAACTATTTTGAAAGTTTATTAAATGACCAATCGGTGTAATAATTACGTAGTTATTGAAGAGTCGGTATCAGTTAGGGACATACTCTGTTTCTAAACCGAAACCACTTTAATAATTATTATACGCGGAGTGCGATCCAGAATGAAGTGGTTGTCATGATGACGTTGCTGGATTTGAAGAAAGTGAACGATAATGCATAGCCTTAACACTTGGGTCAAATTTGAAATGACTACAACAGGAGCCGTGCCGGGCCAATGAGGTTAGCCACCTCTAAGTGAACACACTTCTTTGTATACTACTCATTACTTGTTTTTGATTGGTGCGGACCCTTGAATTTGGAGTGTTGTTTCGCAGTGTTGCGATCGTTGCGGTGATGCGTTCTCACCAGTCCAGATCACGCAAACGGTAGTTTTACTACCTTGGGTATTGCCTCATGTGCCTTGTCATACTCGTCTCCCTATACGTGACCACTATGGTTTGTTTTGTGTTATACCTATGGAGTACTCCATGATATCCCACCAGTATACGGTAGAGTTTACAGTGCCCTCTAGACTTTGACACTTACATAAATTATGTTAAGGGGAATAATGGTAATGCCTTAACACTATTTTGATACTTTATATTACTGATAGGCATTATCTACTTAGCTGCATATAAATAGTTAACGGATCCTTAGAGGATGGCTATCCCAAACATCTTTTGAGTTATTTGTATTTCCAGTTGTTAATTCACTTGAGTTTGATTTATTGACATAAGGATGTTAATCCTGACTCGAGTGTTTTGTGTTTTGCTTTACGCTCGGGTCAGACTGAGTATACCTGTATTCGGGTCTCACCTTCGGAGTTGGAGCTTCTCTTGGAGATCCGGCTATCTATCCAGCTTTCAGATATTCAGTTGTGTATTCTAATTCTTGTATTTGACTATTGTATTCGAGACTTTTGTTGTAACTTATTTAACTCCATTATATATATAGTAGCTTCATGAACCACTATTCATTTGTTTCCGCTGCATATTGTTATATTACTTTGTGTCTGTGATTATTTATTTACTGTATATGTCGAGTTTTGCCAGATATAAACTTACAATCCGGTATTTTGAGCAATTCAATTCCGGCACGTTTGGATATGAATGGTTGAAAATATCAGGTCACTACATTTGGTATCAGAGCTTTGGCTCTAGGCAAAACTTAGCATGTATGGTAAATTTAATTACGAAATCATTTTCGTTCAAGCTTGGAATCCTTCTTCTTCGATTCGGTTTCCTTTGAGTATTGGAACATTCCCAAGGTTCCAAAATCCATCCTTATCTCTCCCTATTTGTATGTTGGAGTATCCCAAAACTCAACTTCAAACAATCTTTATGATAACTCGGCGTTTCACCAATCTTCGAATGATTTGTAAAGGGGGCGAAACTCCTTTATAATAGGCATTGATTTACCGAAGTTTCTGTATCCTCGGTTTACGATGTTATCTATCTCCTGCAATACCAGAATTCTATCTCTTGCGACAGTATGTCGATTTGCCTCGGAATTATGCATCGATCCTATTCTTTAAGTCATGGTCGACCCGGTTAAGGTTGCCCGCGATTTATATAAACTTATCCATCTTCCTATTTTTTATTCAAATCATCTTATCTTTGTTTCGAACCTTCCTTCGACTCAAAATTCTCTTTGATTTGAGTCCATCAAACTTGAAACTCTAACTTTGCTTTGAAATCCATTCTTGTATCGTCGGGCGAGGAAGTGTATTTGTGAATTTATATTAAAATGTTATATATATATATATATATATTGTGTTGTTTGAGTTGATGTTGATTTGGGTTTTCGATTGATTTATCTGATCAACGCTGTCGATAGGATTTCCAAAACACTTAAGCAGGGCAAATTGATACAATATTGTTTTCAAATTTAGTAAATAAAATAAATTTTGGGTGATTATATTATATATAAGTAAATTTTTCTAAATTGTTGAATGAATGGATCAACAAATGGTAATATTTGATTTTATTTGTGGCTTTGTAAACCATTGACTATTCCAATATGATAAATAAATGAAATTATAAAACATGGTTTAAAATTTTAATTAGGAATTGAAATGGATTTAAATTAGAATTTGAAATTTTAATTTTCGGTGATTTCAAACTTTGGGTTTAAATTTTAAAATGCATATTATATAAATTAATTTCGAACAGAAATTATTTCCAAAGAATTTTAAATGATTAAATCAGTGCTCTCTTCTTTTGTCGCTGTAAAATAATTTCAGTGATGGCGGGCACATCATCGACAGAGTTTCGAAGTGGAAAGACCATTCTTTAGCTTTGCTACACTTTTGTTTTGGAAAATTAATTGATTTGAATTTCAAAAGTATGACTTGATTTAAAATATGTATATATTAGTATATGATTTTAGATCTGATTTGAATATATAGTATATATATTTATCTCTAAATTGTTCGAAGTTAATCGGAAATTTAAATTCTTGAATTTTAGGTTAAAAGGTGATTTCAATCTTGAAATGAAACCAAAATTTTTGAATGAATATTTAGATTTGAAATAATTTAGTAAGGAAATATTTTACTTGTATAATACTCAATTACATTCCAAATATATATAACTTACCTAAATTATTCAGAAGTTAACCTTGTAATTGAATAATATCTATGTAAACGATGTTAAAGGACTTTATAGAAAAATTTGAGGGGATATAATAAATATTATACACTTAAAATTTTAATTATAAAAGATGTTAATAGAGATAAATAGAATAATAAGTTGATTGAATAGTAAATGAGATAAATTAAATAAAATTTTGTTATGAAGAAATCTTCTGTATCAAATATTAATAAATTGAAATAAAATCAACTTAATAAATTATCTTGAATTTAAAATCAATTATTGAATATAGATTAATTTAAATTGAATTCTACATGGTAAAATTAATTGTTTTATTTTGTAATTCAAGTCTATTTTCTTCTGGTTGTTTCTATTCTCCTACCTTCTTTCTTTTCGGGGGCGAAAAGTTTTGAGTGGGGGAGAGTGTAACAGCTTGGGTATTTTAACGTTTTTAATTAATTTAATTAACTGAATTTGTGGAAAATTTAAACAATAAGATTTTGAAATAAAAATTTAATATTTGAAATACGTCTGATTAAACATAGCAACTGGTAAATTTTCATCAGATAATATAAAAGGTATTTTCTTGTGCAATTCTATTTCAATTTAAATCGGTTAAATTTAATGATAATAAAATGTTTTCCAAACCTAAATATTTTTCTTTAGAAAAATTGTAAATCATCTTCTGAGCAAGACGTCATATTTCGTTTCTCCAAATTTTGATTGTTGTTGCTCCGTCGATCCTATTTTCGGTAAAATAGCAGCATTTTCGCTACCGATATTGACTTTTGATCGGACGATCGTACCTCTGAAAACTGTATATCGTTTCGATCATCTCATTGTGCTGATCTCCGCAGTATATTCATTTGTGTGTTTTGAGGTCCGATACGTGATGGAAACGATGAAACATGCGTCGTATCAGTACCGAAATTAGTGACCTTTGGTATTTTCTTGCTTTTCAAAATTTGAACCACTGGTCACAACAATAAATTGCCTTAATTATCCCACCACTTCAAATGCAACTCTGGTCGGTTTCTCTGCCTTTTCATTTCCTATTCTCGTGATATTATAATAAATATACCATCTGTGACTTTTCCTTTCATTTATTATTTACCTGTTCCAAAACGTGCCTTTGCATTTTGTTTATTTATTTACATGTTTCCTACATTTGTGTTTTCTAATTTCTTTTTCCCATTTCCCATTTCAATCTCCTGCATATTTATTTCTGACCTCACTTCCCTTCTCCTTCCTCCTATCTTCTCACTTTTTCTTCTGCAAATATACAGTAAGGTAAAAAAACTTCGTTTTCATTCTTCCTCCTTTTCTTTTTTCTTTTCTCCTCCTTCCTCTTTATACCTTTCTTTCTTCCTTCATTTGCTCGACCATTTTGCTGCACTTCCTCCTTCTTCCCACGACCGACCACCACTATCTCAACGCACGGCATCAAGTCCCATACCTCTGTTCTCCCCTCTGGCCTCTCCACCGTCCTTCCCTCGCAAGTGTCGCATCCAATCTCCCCACCGGCCACCTCGTCCTCCACTTCCCCTCATCAGCCTCTGCCACCTGACTTCGACTCCACCCGATCCACGGCCTTGTCCCGTCCCCTCCTCCGTGTGCAACACGGCCTGACCGACCTTCGAGCATACAAGTAACCCACCTTCAACCTCGGCCAACACTCACCGGAACCGCATGCGAACACGGCTGCCTCGACCACCGAGCTTCACATCATCATGTAGCCATGTTTTTGCCACCTTCCTTCCGCGCCGTCAACCTGAGTTCCAGATCTCCAGCCTTATAGCCGAGCACAGCCATCACCCTTCTCTTCTATATCTACGTAAAATAAATAGTGAGCTTGTTTAATCTGAGCTTATGCATTCTTTTATTTCTAGTTTATTTTAATTCTTTTTCTTATCTCTTTGAAGCTTATATATACATATTTTATATAGCACTGTACAGCGTATAGTGTCTTGAAGTTGTATCAGCCATATGTTTTACATATGTACTCTGTTTTGTTAAGGTATTTATTCAATGTGATTAAGTATTGTTAAAATTTCGTTAATATTTATAACACAGGTTGCGTCTTATTTTGCACAGATATGTACATTTTCTAACAGTCGAATTTTATTTTAAAGTTGTTTATATAACTTTATACATACAGTTGGGTAATATGCAGATATTATGAAGGCTTTCTCATTGTTTATAAATGAAATTTTTTGTATAAGTTATATATATATATATATATATATCAAGTACAGTAAAAGTTATTTATATCTAAGTGTACAATTTACAAAATTTGTATATTTTGTCACAAGTTGTGTCATACAATTTTATTTAAGTATAGTGTTAGAACTTTTGTTTTATTGTGTATATGAGCTTATATATATATATATATATATATATATATATTAAAATGTCAAATTTTGATGTCTCGATTCAAAATTTATTATTATATGTATACTAGTTATATAAGATTAGTATGAAAGTGTTAGTATATATATTTTATGTAAAGTTATTTAAAGATTTCAAGTTATTTTCTTACCTAAAATTTTAAGTTGTATATAATTATATATATATTATATATAGTCGTATATATATTCATTTAGGCCAATTATTATCATCGACTCAGTTCTAGTTATTTCATCTATTTGTATTATCAGATCTGTTCGCCAAATTCATGTCAATCCCATTTGCTTTGAAATCCGTGCTTGGAATCGTAACTCAACCTATCACCAAATCTCGCTCTAACCTCGAAAGGTGAGCAATCACTCACGATTTACGTTCTTATATATATATATTAAATTTGATTTCAATTGAAACGATAATTAAAATATGCTGCTGTTAGTTATTTACACTGTTATATATGTTATTACTCGTATCTGTTCACCTGTAACATCTGACACCATTATATGTTATTCATATTGATGATATATGCCTGTTATATTATTATCATATTTGTTATCACTCTGCAAGTTCCCTATTAGTGTAGAATTCACTATGGGTTGAATTGGTACATACCCGAACAGACTTTAGAATAAGAGAAAATCGTTATGGGTTGAAATGATAGCCCCAAGCGATTTTCATTGACATTGAATTTGGGATTACGGGTTGAAATGATATATATCCCCATATATATTTAAATTGCGGATTGAAATGATAAATATCTGTATCACTATGGTTTGGAAGGAAATATATGATTTTATATAAACATTGATTTTGGATATTAGATAAATGTTATATTATATATAGTTAAATTCTTGAATGTAAACTATACGTAAATTTGTTTTTAGTATAAAATAAGCTTAATAATAAGGTTTGATTTTATTAAAATATAATATGGTTAAGTAAGAACTTAAATTATATTTTAATATATAGTTTAAAATGATTTAATAAATTAAGGTTGAGAAGATAGATTTGAAACTGATTTGAAATTGTATTTAATTAAGAAATATATTTAATTAGAATGGATTTGAAACTTATGGAATTTGAGATTTGGAAAGATATAATTTTTATAACTTGATTTGGTTTAAGGTGATTTAACGAATATTTTAAGTTTAAATGAATTGAAGGAAATATTTAGTCATTTGAAATTTGAGGTTTTATTTAAATGATAATGAATTTAGTAAGTAAATATTTCAAAGTAAATAATAGTAAAGTGAATTTGATATATATATGGAATTGTTAAATCTTGTTTTGAAATGTCTGAATATTTTAAGCTTTGAAAATATTGAAACTGAAATGGTATATTTTGTGGTTAAAAAATATGTATTTGAAATCGATATAATTTGAAATGGTTTATTGAGAAACAGAAATAAATTAAAATTGATGATTTGAGATTTGATTAAATTTGAATTTTGGAATGTGAGTTGATTTGAATCGGTTTATGAAATTTGAGAAAGCTATTTTATTATATAAAGTATTTTTAGATTATATTAAAAACTATTGATATATGTTACTTTATAAATTTATGTCATATAAACTATATTAATATAAATTATTTTTAATATAAACTATTTAAAATTATAACTATTTTCTATAAACTATTTTAAATTATAAACTATTTTATTATATATACTATTATTTATATTTAAACAGTTAAGTGGGAAGTGTTATGATTCTAAAGCATTATGATTTCTAAATTTTATTTTCCAAAGTACTATGATTCCCAAAGTGTTTGATTTAGAAAGTGTTATAACTTTGCTCAAATTTTTTGTAAATGGATATATTTGAGATGGATATATTTAAAAATGGAAATGATATCATACTTGGTTTTGCAATGGAAATGATATCGTATTCGGTTGTGAAATGGCAATGATATTTTAGTTTGAAATATAAACTATTTTGAAAGTTTATTAAATGACCAATCGGTGTAATAGTTACGTAGTTATTGAAGAGTCCGAGAATGGTTAGGGACATACTCTCTGTCTAAACTGAAAACCACTTTAATAACTATTATACGCGGAGTGTGATCCAGAATGAAGTGGTTGGAATGATGACGTTGCTGGATTTGAAGAAAGAGAATGATAATGGATAGCCTTGACACTTGTGTCAAATTTGAAATGAGTAAAAAAGGAGTCGTTCCGGGCCAATGAGGTTAGCCACATCTAAGAAAACACACTTCTTCGTATACTACTCATTACTTGTTTTTGATTGGTGCGCACCCTTGAATTGGGAGTGTTGTTTCGCGGTGTTGCGACCATTGCGGCGAGCATTCTCACCAATCTGGATCAAGCAAACGGTAGTTTCACTACCTTGGGTGTTCCTTCATGTGTCTTGTCATGCTCGTATCCCTATGCGCGACCTTTACGATTTGTTTTGTGCTATAGCTATGGAGTACTCCCTGATATCCCACTAGTTTACGGTGGAGTTTACAGTGCTGTATAGACCATGACCCTTATATAAAATGTCTTAAGGGGGATAATGGTAACGCCTTAACACTATTTTGATACTTTATATTATTGATAGGCATTATCTACTTAGCGTACATATAAATAGTTAACGGATCCTTAGAGGATGATTATCCCAAACATCTTTTGAGTTATTTGTATTTCCAGTTGTTATTTCACTTGAGTTGGATTTACTGATATAAGAATGTTAATCCTGACTCGAGTGTTTTGTGTTTTGCTGTACGCTCGGGTCAGAGTGAGTGTACAGTATTCGAGACTCACCTTTGGAGTTGGAGCTTCGCTTGGAGATCCGGCTATCTATCAGCTTTAAGATATTTTGTTGATTCTAGTGATGTATTCTAATTCTTATATTTGACTACTGTATTCGAGACTTCTGTTGTAACTTATTTAACTCTGTTATATATAGTAGCTTCATGAACTACTATTCATTTGTTTCCGTTGCATATTGTTATATTACTCCGTGTCTCTGATTCTGTGATTATTTATTTACTGTACATGCTGAGTTTTGCTAAATATAAACTTACAATCTGGTATTTTGAGCAATTCAATTCCGGCATGTTTGGACGTGAATGGTTGAAAATATCAGGTCGTTACATTATGGTTGAAGCAGCGTTAAAGATTTCATTTTACATAATCATTAACTCTTTTAGATTATATAAGTGGAATACATGTTATGGAAGCAATTGCTATTGCTTTTGGTTTCATAATTAAGCGTTAATTGCCCGACAAATAGGTATGTTCTCGGATTACAGTTTTATAGCATTATTATATTATTTTTCCCGTATTGGGATATATATTAATTTGGAAAATATATATTATCTACTGTTATATTTGATATTATATTTTCTCCCAAGCCTCTCCGTACAAAGAAGACTCTGCCGAAATTTTTAGAAAATTTTGGACTTAGAAAATATTTTGAAAATGTTTTCCAAACTTTATTAAATTGAGCATAAAAAGATTTAATGGTTATAAATTGGTATATTTTATGTAAATTAATTAATTTTTTAAATTTATTTGTTTATAATATAATATTTTAAGTAAGATATATTGATTCTTAATTCTTCTTTTTCCTTTTTGGGGACGATGGGGGAGAGTGTAACGACTCGTAAATTTTCGATAATTAAAATTGTTAATTTAATAAGATTTTTGAAATTTATTAATTAAGAAAATAAAAATTAGTGAGTTATTAATAAAAATAATAACTAGAATGGAATTTAAATTAATTGAAATAGTGGAAATATTATAATTTGTTATAAATGAAATATAAGAAAAACAAATGAAATTATTGAATTAATGTATGAAATAGTATAATAGATGGAAATTGTTTGTGAAGAATAAACATACAAGTATTATAAAGGGATAATGGTGACAAATGGTTGTTGTTACCAGTTAATTTACCAATTACAAATAAGGGTAATTAAATGTTAATTTAATGATAATTAATATAACTGTGGAAAGTGTGAATGGAAATTAAATAGAAATGTAAATTTATTTATAAGGTAGTAATTGATGTAATAAAAGTATGAAACCAAGTAAATAAATTAATTGAGAATATAAATCGTAATTAATGTACATATTTGGCAAATACAATAAAATGGAAATATTGAAGTATGTAATGCAAGGGTATCATAAATAGTAATGGAACAAAATTAGTGTTATATATGGAATAATAACCTGGGTTGATAGGCAACAAACTTATACATGCAACTAAAAGCAAATAGGTGACAATTAATATAGGTTGTTTATTTATTTAATGTGTTAAATAAAATTTGGTAATCAATTACAATAAATCTTACTTTAACGTTTTGCTAATGTAAATTAAAGTAATAATCAGAAGTAATGTCAATTCTATTTATAATATGACAATTGGTTGAATACAAGAATGGAAATAAAGATTTATCAATTTATAAGGTTCGAACTATAATAATTGGATTTAATTGCAATAAAATGAAATTAAATATTTAAATATTACGTAAATATAAATTTACATGAAATTTGGAGATATTTATGTAATAAGTATGAATCCAATGTTAGTTTCATCTATTTGATACTAATAGATTGAATAATAGAATGAAGAGTCAATTAAATTGAATTATTGAAAATTTAATTTATAATTTCTGAATATAATGAAACTGAAAATTTAACGTAGAAATTGATGATTGAATCAACATTAAAGTGACATCTGAATTTGTTTAAATTACTGTAATTGTTTAAGAAATTAAAAATGATAAGAATCGTCAATTATAGAATTGAAATTGAAAATTTGATTTAATTAATTAATTTTTAATTTATTTAATTAACTAGAAAATAGCCATTTTGGCCACCGACTCGGATTTCGATGAAAACAGTTTCATCGGATCCGTAATGATGAACTATTGTAGGGTTTCAAGTTTCATAACGATCGGACTTGTCGTCTGATCGTACAGACTCGAAACGCCCAGAAATCGATGAAATTGAAATCAATTGAAATCAATTTGAAATAACTTGATTTGAGCATAACTTGTTCATACAATGGGATTTGGACTTGAAACTTGTTCCATCGCGTTTAAAATATTAAAAAAAACATCTATTTTGATATATGGGTTGACCCAGTTTCGTTCCGGAGTCAGAACGGGCTTTTCGGGCCTTTTTATTGTTCAACGCGTATATCCAATCGATCCGGTACATTCTAATTTAAGATTGCCTATATATACCCTGTTATAAATCCTAATTCATTTCTTATTCCTCATTTCTATACGTTCAGTCTATTAGCTCCTCTTTCCAATGGCAGCAAACCCTAATTCCCAAATACAATTCCAAATCAAATTCAAAGAATTCAAACTCTACAAACTATATCGAATTACATATGGATTTGAAGCTCTCAACGAGCGCAAGTCAAATATATGATTCGTTTTTCAATTTGAGTTTCGATGTAGCCGAAAATCAATGAAACATTCACGGCCGTTCATCGCACGTCGATGAACGTTGTCGGATCGTCAAATCATTTCTTGGTTTTTTAGAGTGGACGATGGGGAGTTCATCGTTATGCTTCGTTTCGCGAATTAACGGCTGGATCTATGGCAAAAATTGGCTAGAGTTTCGTGTATATTTGTGGCAGCTGCCGTGCTGTGGGTCGCGTTTGTCGTCGGAGACCGGAGGTCGTGGGGTCAGGGCGGCTTCAGGTGCAGGTGAGGTCAATGGTTGATGGCGCGGCGATCTTGGATCAACGGCACAAGGCAGCGGCGCGTGTTCGCGATGCGTTGGGTTCGGTTCTGGGTACTACGTGTGTTGCGTGTTCCTGTAAATTGAGTGCGTGAGTGGAAGATGATTAAGTGACGTGGCATGTGAGATATTTCTTTTGTTTTTATTTTATTTTATTTAAATTAATTTTTCAATCGTTCAAACTAGCGTAACTTTCATATACGACGTCGTTTTACGTGCGGTTTTCTCCGCTAGGTTCGTATTTGAATTCTGGACATTTTGACCCTGGTTTGGACGGATTCTGAAGCTGTTCAAATTTTGGGTTTAAATTGGATTTAAATTCAATTTAAATTCAAAAGGTTAGTATTTTAACCCACTCACAACTTCTAAAATTTCTTATGTTTGTTTAATTGATTTATGATGTGATTAAAAATTTATTTATAGCTGTTTGGTATGTTTTATCATTATTCCAGTTAAATTGAATTTATTGAATTAAATTGTTATTTAATTTATTATTGAATATAAAATGCCAGTAATTACCTGTTATTTATTATCTGTCCTATATTGATGTTATTGTTTGAATTCGATGATAATTGTGGTAAATGGTTGATGGTTGATATTGGATGAATGGTGTTCTATTTTGTGTTGTTATAAACTGCAAATTGTTATGCACCTTATTTCATTCGGGTTTGCGGATTGAAATGATACATAACTGTATTTTTTTATTTTAAATTACGTATTGAAATGATAAATATCCATATCACTTGACCATTGGATAGAAAATTTTATACAAACACCGTCGGTCTATATATATATATAAATATTTTGAAAATGATTTCTGTGGTTTTGGATAGGATTATACGGTTTAATAAATATTGATTCTTTTTTTATTATATAAAAATATTTTATGTAGAGTTAAATTCATGTATTTAAGCTATGTATAAATTTGTTTAATAACAATAAGTTTAATAATGGAGTTTGATTTTATTAAAATAAAATATGTTTAAGTATTTAAATCAAACTTTAATATAGAGGTTGTAATGATCTAAATAAATTAAGATTGGAATGTAAATTGAAAATTTAATTGAAATTGAGCTTATTTAAGAATTAAACTCCATAAGTTGATGTAAAATTAACTAAACTTGCAATTTTAAAAAGGTATGATATCTATAACTGGATTTTTATTCAAGATGAATTAAATGAATATTTCTAGTATAAATAAATTGAAGGAAATATTTAGTTATTGGTAATTTGAGTTTTATTTAAATGATTATGGATTTATTATGCAAATATTTCAAAACTAAATAATAGGACATTGAATTGTTGAATAGTAATTTCCAACCTTAGTTTTGAAATTGTTTAGTACTCAAAGTTTGAAATATATTGAAATTGAAGTGGTTTATCGAAACTGAAAGTGAGTTGAAAATTTATGAATTTAGATTAAATTTAAAGTGAATAAAATTTTAAAGTCGAGGAAATTATTTTACTTTATAAAGTAATCTTAAGTCCAGACTATTTTATTATATATACTGTTTGTATATCCAAATTATTTAAGCTTTGGAAGTTATGGTTTTGAAGCTATAAAATTCGAAGTATTATGTTTTGCAAGGTTATATTTCAAGCGTTTGGTTTTGAAATATTATAATTTTAAAAGCGCTATGATTTTAGAAAGAGATATTTTTGAAATAAAAATGATATTATATTGATTTGGGTTTTTGTTAAAATGATATTATATTGATTTGGGTTTCTATTAAAATGATATCATATTTATTTGGATTTTGAAAGGGAAAGGTTATCGTATTTATATGGTTTTGAAATGAATAGTATATTTGGTTTTGAAGTATAATTATTTTGAAATGGCTGCAGTGTTATAATAATGTTTGGTTGTTAAAGAGATCGGGATCGGAAGTTGTCATACTCTCTGCCAACTCCTAAAACTACTTTAACAACCGTGTACGTGGAAATTCCAGAATGAAGTAGTATGGTGGCGACGTTCTATTAAGGTATATACGTCGACTCCACTCCCGTGAGTTGGCATAAGGCGGCTAAAACAGGAGCGATCTCGGGTCAAGGAGGTAGCCCCTCTTATCGGACATATCGAAGGATATTATACTCTGACTTTTGGATTGATTCGGTGGCCACTTTTGATTTTTTTTGTTTTGGGGTATGGATCGAGGTGGGCGATAGTTGCACCCTACGCCAGCCCTTGTGCGTAATTGGTATACCTACCCTGGCATTGCCTTGTGTGCCGTGTCACTCACCCTAGCGAGCCTTGTATGAGTTTGGATTTCTCCCATAGCCCATGGAGTATTTAGGGTAGTCTCTCGATCTAGAGATGTGCTGATACTGGATGGACTACTGGGACTATTAAGTGGTAAGGGCTATATGGGTAACCCCTTAACGCTATTAAAAAGTAAGTTTATTTTACTATAGACATTACTATAATAGCGAAATATTACTACATAGTAAATAGTTTAACGGATCCTTAGGAATTGTGAATTCCGAGCATCTCTTGAGTTACTACGCTCACGTTAGACATTGGATAGGAGATGTCAAATCCCGTAAACATCGCTGACGCCGTTACACTCATATTATTTACCGTTGATTTAACTTACATAAGATCTTTTAGGTCTGACTCGAGTGTTTTGTCTTTTCAATTCGCTCGGGTCAGCCTGAGCATTTCAGGATTTGGAAGACCATATTCTGAAGGAGGAAGGTGAAGATTTTTTATTTTTTATTATAGTGTTCCACTACATTCATACTGTTTCCGCTGCATTGTTATTGATTAATCTCTGGTATGTGTAACTCTGATATTGTATTGTATAAGTATAATCAGATGTTTTTGTAAAGTAGCTTCATGAACTGTTTATTTGATTATTATATTTTATCGTTCCGCTGCAAGATTCTATTTTGTTTTTTTTCTTTTCTTTTTCTTATTTATCTCATAACAATCCGCCCTTCTGTATAGTTTAAGTCTGTGTGGTTTATCTTCGATTTCAAGCGTACAAAAAGGCTAGACATTACATTTTGGGATTCATATTTCTTTGGAATTTTTTTGTAGTTGTAGTTTCTTTTGGTTTTTCATTTTCATCTTTTTCGTTCTCCTCTTCAACATTGCTTTTGATTGTTTTATTGTTTTGATCATTAATACCTTCATCAAATTTCACATTGATCGACTACATGATTGTTCTCATCCTTTTGTTGTATACTCTATAGGCTTTGCTTCTGGACGAGTATCCCATGAACCTCCCTTCGTCAGCTTTTGGCTCAAATTTTCCCAATTGATCACCTGTATTGAGAATAAAACACGAACAACCAAAAAATATGAAATATGCAATGATTGGCTTATTATTGAACCATGCTCAAATGGTGTTTTCTTAAGAATTGGTCTAATCATAACTCTATTCATTACATAGCGAGCTATATTTACTGCCTCTGCCTAAAAGAACAAGGGTGGTTCATACTCATTTATCATGAATCTATCCAACTCTTGTAATGCTTGATTCTTTCTCTCGACTGCCCCATTTTGTTGTGGAGTACGTGGGGTAGAGAATTCATGTTTAAATCCATTTTCGTCACGAAAAATTTCAAATTCATATTTTTCAATTTCTCCACCATGATCACTTCTTAGCGAAATAATAGAAACTCATTTTTCATTTTGAACTAATTTTGTGAATTTGGTGAAGTATGAGAAAGTTTTTGATTTTTTAGCTAACACGTATACCCACGTTTTTCTTGAGTAATCATCGACCAATACAAAACAATATTTCTTACCACCTAAACATGCAATATCGTTGGTCCAAATAGATCCATATGAACTAGTTCAAGTACTCTAGAAGTACTTAAAGTGTTATTGACATGAAAAGATGATTTTTTTGAGTTTTCCCATAGTACATGCTTTACATAGATTTTCTATTCTGAAATCATTAGATGGTAAACCTCTTACCAAGTCTTTTCTTTTCAATTTGTTTAACAGATTCATACTAGCATGTCCTAATCGTCTATGCCATGAGTTTACTTCTACATCCTTAGCTATCAAACATTTTGAATAAGTGAGATCGTCGAAAGATAGAGAGTGTATATTACTTTTCCTTTTACCTAAAAACAATATTTCTTTTGATGATCGGTTAAAATTTGCACAAACCAGAGTCAAAAATAACATTCATTCCCTTATCACATAAATGGATGATTGGAACCAGATTATGATGCAAATTTTCAACATAAAATACATCATTTAAGATAAATGTACTGCTACCTACTTTACTTTTACCAATAATTTTAAATTTGTCGTTGTTACCCATTGTGACTCTGTCACCTTTGTACTTCTTTAGGCTATGGAAATTTGATTTGTCGCCTATCATGTGCCTGGAACAGCCAAAATCCAGGTACCATTGTTGTTGTTCCTTAGCCTGCCAACATACATACGCAAGGAAAGAATTTAGTAACTATTTGTTTTCATAGGTCCATGATTGTTAGTTGACAGTCTATGGTTGTTTCCTTTGGCACCAAGATTTGTTAAATTCTAATATATTTTACATTCATGCCTTTGGGAACCCAAATTGGTATGCTTTTCATATGTTTGGATCCATACCAACAATTTTTTTGATTGTGTCCAATGTTTCCATAAATCGTGCACTTAGTTTTACTTCTACTTTTAACAAATTGAGTATACCCAAGTCCTTGTCTAATAGTATTAACAGTTTGTTTCCCTAATAGCATATTTAGTGATCTTTCTCCTTTGGAGAATTTTCTTGAAGTTGTAGACAATTGTTGGACTTGTGATTTAAGAGATTCATTTTCATTCAATGGCATAGTGCACTTTTTAATAGAATTTTCTCTCCTAGTGTTTTCACTTTCTATCAAAATCAGAATTTCATTTTCAAGCAATTTAATTTTGATTTTTGATTTTTTATTTCTTCTTCGAACGATGGACAATTATCACACTTAGGGCTCTTATTTTGATAGTTTTTAACCAATTGATTAAGCAATTTATTTAGTTCTATCAAACTATCTTTTTACGATTCAAGTTCTCTGTAAGTCGCTCAAAACATCCATTTACTTCATGAAAATAAATAAATAATTTCGAATAAGTTTAGATACCTCGCTTGGCCCGTCATCATCACTGCCAGTTGTTTCTCCTTGAAGACACAGATTTTCTTTTTCTCTCTCACGGCCAGTGCTTTCACTTTCATCTTCATCGCTTTGATCCCAAGTTGCTGCGAAACTTCTCCTTTTTGGTTTCTTTACTTGGCTGAGTCAATCCTGAGGATAATTTGGCTTGATATGACCCGGTTTATTACACTTGTGGCAAATGATCTCCTATTTTTTTGAATTGGCTGGAACCTTAATGATTCTACTCTTCAGTTGTTGATTTTTGGCTGGATTTTCATATTTGCAGTTCCACCTTTTGAATCTTTTTATTAGTAGTGTCAGTTCTATTGCACCATCATCATTATCTTCTTCTCTTCCAATTGTTCCTTTGAGAGCTATTGTTTTCTTTCGAGTATCACTTCCTTCACGTTCTTCCTTGAATTTCATTTCTAGCTCATAAGTGGTGAGATTTCCAATGAATTCTTCAACTTTAACTTGTTTCAAATCCTTTGATTCTTGAATGGCAGTAACTTTTGCTTCAAAATTTCGTGGAAGGATTTTGAGGATTTTTCAGAGTATTTCTAGTTCTGTGTATGGTTTTCCTAGAGCTTTTGATTTGTATACGAGATTAGAAAGTCGTCCATACATGTCTTTGGCGTCGTCCATACATGTCTTTGGCATTCTCATCCTTGGCCATTTTGAGGTTCTCGTATTTGCTACTAAGCATGCCAAGGCAAGATTCTTCGACTTGGGAGGCTCCTTCGTGAGTCACTTCAAGTGTGTGCCAAATTTCCTACGTAGTTAGACAATGTGAGACACGATTAAATTAAATTTTGATCTAATGAACAAATAATAGAATTCATAGCTTTTGTGTTAGCATTCTGCAGTTTTATTTTCAAGATCCGTCCAATGATCCATCGATTTTTCAATTTCTTCATTATCTACAACTATAGTTGGTGTCCTATATCCTGTCTCAAAACTTTCCATGCATCTATGGTTTTCAGAAAAAATTTCATTCCATTTTTCCAGTAAGCATATTCGCCATTGGACATGGGTGGTCTAACTATGGACTGACCTTCAGCAAAAGCATTATTAAAAGAAGCCATTTAAAAAAATCAAATTTTTAAAACAAAAATTTGTTTTTGATCAATTAAATTTAAAAAAAATGGTACTTGTTCCTAGCTCCGATACCACTTGAAGGATTGATTTCACCCTTGAGGGGGGTGAATATGGTGATAGTAATAAAAATTAATAAGGAAATAAATATAATAGTTGCAGCACAGATAATAGCAGAATAATAAAAGAAAAAATAGAACAACATAGATTTATCCAGCTCCGGCAAAACCTTGCCTACGTGTTGCTCCTAAGGTTTCTACTAGAAATAAAGTAGTCAGACACTTACACACGTGAACTTGTAACACCTACTAATGACTAACCTAACTCTATGCTCAAAACCCTACCACAACTCATCCACTGAGTTGTGAATTCTCGAACTACATCACCGTAGTTCGTAACATAGTTACACAATTAGAGTTTGACACGATTAAAAAGGAAAAGTTACAAATAAAACAAAAACTAGACAAAACCCTATATATACAATAAATAAAGGCAGGCCCAAATTGTAAATAAAAGAAAAGACTTCCTTTTCTCTTTAATTCATTTGCTCTAGCAACCTTGTTCTCTTTATTACTCTAGACCAGAAACTAGGGCTTGCGTAAATTGAGGCTTTGCTCCAAATCGAAGTCGCCGAATAATATATGGTCGATCGGAGTGATGAATTCTCTTTGATTTGCCTCGACAATCGATCCCTTCACTGATTATTACTTACGGTCGTTTCTTTGTTGAGTTTGAATACTAGTATGCGATCTTCCTTTTCGATTTATGATTATGCTTGGCTTGATTTTGCTTTTAAACTCCGTGTTTTTCCAATGATGATTTTTGGTTTTAATTTATAGGGGTGAAAATCCAATAATTCATTCGTATATTTCTGGTTTTAATCCTTCACGTGATTTGCTTGGCCATTTATTTTTGAACGAACGATGGTGATGATATTGACTTGTTCAATTCGTATTTGTCCTTTGATGATTTTGAATTTACTCTGATGCTTTGAGTTTTCTCTGAGTCGCTTTCGTTCTTTTCATCTATGACTTTGGCCATTTGAAATTGTGATAATATGGACTTGACCAAATCGTAGCTTATCCATATAAACTTAGTTGAATTTTTATCTCGGTTGCTTGGTTCACGGCTTCTGACATTATTTGAACTGCTACTGTTAATTACCATTTTTGAACACTACCTTGTTACATTGTAATACATGCAATTACTTCACTGTCATATTATTGCTCATTGCATATTGCTGTGCACTCTTGGTTCATGTTGAACTTGTTGCTGTGACTATGTTATACGCATTGTCATTTTTTTGTTTTTTTGACTTTGGTGTTGCAGTCTGGTTTCGTTTGAATTGATCTGGTCTTCATGTTGTATGCATGTGGTCTTGAGCATGTCTGGTGTGGTCGTGTACACATGCTCTAGTACTATGCTTTGTCCCCTCTGGTTTATTGATGATGATGTTATCTGGATGAAGTCTTGTTGCATTGATTCTTTGGGTTGCATGCTCCACTATACATGTTATGGTTAGATTTGTTTTCTGTTTGTTTGTATATTTCTGGTTTCTCTTGAATTTTCATATTCTTTGACTTGAATTCTCTATTGCTTCTAGTTACATTGGAATTTGGTTTGTTAGATTGCTCATGACTTCACTATCGAGTCTGTTCTCATGTCTTTGTTGCTTCTGATATGTATACATGTGTATACATTTGTATATATGTATGTGGTTTGATATTGACTCTAGTTGTATTCCATGTCCAGTTCATGTGGTCTGAAGCTTTTTAAACATTTTGTTCCACTGACTTGTGTTCAAGCTTGTAAGCTGGTTGTACGTTGGTTGTCCAGTGATTGTGTCTGGTGTACATTGTTTGCTTCGACTGTCCATGCTTGTGTATTTGTGTTTTGGCTGATGCTATGTTGTTTGTCACAATACTTGCTTTTTTTTGTACATGCTTTGAGTTACGTTTACATTGTTTTCAGTTAAACTGTTGCATACCTCTGAATTGTTGTGTTAATTCATGTATGAGTCTGTACTTGGTTCAAGCACGTTTGAAGCCAAGCTTTGTACATTTGTTAATGGAGTCTTTGTGTGTATATCTTGTTGTACTGGTTTGCATTTTCATGTTGGTCAAGACTCATATGAACTTGAGTTGAATCCAGCCATTGGCTTGGGTTTGACCTTGTGCTCACCTGTCCCTGCAATTTTATCAAGTGTATATCGGTGTGCACGACCTTGTGGCATTTATAGTGATACACTATTTATATCACAAGCTGTTCTTGTATGATGGATCAAACGAAAATGATGATGAACTACCCAAATAACTAAGGCAAATAACATTTTCAAAACACACTTCATTGTACACTGCAAAAATATTACTTTTTCAATTTTACTATGTTAATGATTATTTTGCAGATAATTTAGATACAAGATGCATGCTGGATTAGAGTTGAAGATCAAATACGAGTATTGAGTGAATTATGTAGAGAGTTGTAAAATGTAAAAAAAAATTAGTGAAAAACATGTTGTAGTATGAAATTGTATTATAATTGAAAAATGTAGTGAGAGCTCAAATTTGTAGTATTTGAATTTATACTAAATATTTGTTTGAATAAAATATTGTTTGAATTTGAATGCTGTGTTATTTATTTTATCCAACAAATATTTATTTAATTATGTGAAAAATAAAATAGTACAATAAAAAATACATTTAAATGAATATATATACATATATATGTTTATTATCATCAAACAAAAATCATATACTAGCATATTCAACAATACACACATGCACGCACCCATACCTCCCCTCTCCTTCTTGTTCCACACATTCTCCCCACTCCTTTCATACTTTCATGTACTAACCTAGGTGTTTTAGGTGATGTTTAGGTACTAACTTGGGTTATGTGTGTATATATGCATAAATAGTCATCACATGAATGTATATGTTTATATTATTAAGCATTCTTACATGTATACTTATATATGCATCAATATTATTTGCAATTGGATCAAACATTCGTTTATATGTGTGTGCATGTTAAACAAAATGTGCACTATGTTTCCCAACAACTTTTCGATGCTAAAAAGTCAAAAATTCAAAAAATGTTCTTCGGTCATATTTTCTATTTTTATTTGAACTATCCATATTGGAAAAAAAATTTAAAAACTATTTTATCATCATTATCAAATAATTAAAGTAGGTTAATATGCTAATAAAAATCCATTTATTGATTATATAAAATATATTTAAATAGCCTATTTCAAAGTAGGAAAATCCTAGGTCGTTACAAATCTATTTTACCATCATTTGTTATTATCTAAAAGACTTATATTTTAATTATAGTACCTATCATTTGAATATTTAAAATTTATTAAATATTAGAAAATCAAGGCGGTAAAATTTTTGGGTCGTTATAGAATTGGTATCGAATTAGTGAAGTAGAGTGCGTGCGGCCGTCGTAGTCATGCTATAGTACATCACCACATTAGCCACAAGCTATAAAGATATTATGGTCTGGCTGAATTCGATGACCTTGCTTATACAGTTCCCGTGCATAAGGATGTTTTTGGTTGTAGCCCATGGTGGTTAAGCAGCTTAGGATTGATTTTTGAGTAGGAAAAGGAGACCTATTGTAGTTTCTAATGCATATGCTCCATGTGATGTCTAATAAAGCTATTGTTTGTAGAAGATATTTAATGGAAAATTTAAAGAAAAGAATTCGAAGATTATATAGATTGGGAGAACTGGAGTAAACGAAGTGGAGAGGGTAAGACATTGTGTTATAGGAAATGTTGGAGCTAAAATATTTAAAGTGGAGCCAAAAAGTTAAAATGAAGCCAAAACATTAACGAAAAATGTCGTTCTTTTGACTTCATTTGTGATATAAAACATATAGGACGTGGATTATCAAATATTAAGTATATGGATTATTGATCTGACATACGTGGATTAGTAAGTATTTATGTTCATTAAGTAAGATTAGGTAGGTTATTTTTACTATATTTTAGTCTATATTTTTCACATAAATTATTCATTATTTATTTAGCATGTAGAATTCCATGATCAATATTTTGTAAGAATCCATTATGTTATTTAACAAAATATGTATTGTTTATTTTATAAAAAAATATTGGTAAAGAATATTATAACTTTTTGGTCTTGCAATCTATCGACCAATATTATTAAATTTTCAGTTTCAGTTGTGGTGTATATAAATACTTTTAGATTGTGTAGCAAGTAAACTATGAAGTGGCACAAAATTAAAATATATATTTTAAAATATAAATTTTTATCTTTGATTCAATATTTATAATGCTTGATAAATATAGATAAATATAATAAATTTACAATGTTGATTTTCTATTAAATATTAAAATATATCAACATCACATAAATGTTATGAAGAAACCAAATATGTTACAATACAAAAATGTTGTTAAATATTGTTTTTAACAGCTATTTGAATCACTGTTGTAGAAATTATTTTTAATACAACATTTATATGAAAATTCTATCATGGATAACTTATTACAATGCTTTGTTTAACATAAGTTGTTAAAGATCTAACTTTTATGCAACACTTTGTAGAACCATTGTAAATTCAATGTTGTAATATAATGTTTTTCTTGTAGTGATATATACAAGTACATAAAAAATTTACTAAACTAGCCCTAGGGTACATACCCTCCACTAAAACATTGCCACCTCACCAACCTTGTCTCCTCCCCTCTTCCTCATGTTTTCCCTTGTCCCCCCTCACTTATTTGAGCCAACATGAACTAACACTTTAGTACTAAATGTTTTTGAGAGAAATGCCTTTTATGCCTTCTTTTCCTCTTTATTTTTAAATTTACATAATATGTCACGTCTTATTTTATTATATTTCTTAAGTAAATATGTATATATAATTTAAAATGTATTCTAACTTATTTTGAATGCTTTAATATGTTAATTCAAACGCGCACAACATTTTTCGATAACTTTTAGACATTGAAAAATCGAAAACGGTTTTTGGTCACATTTTCTATTTTGTTTTGAACTAATTATTTTTGTAAAAAAAATTAAAAACTATTTTACCATCATTTAGTTTATTTGAGTTAGATAATCCATTGATTAGTTGTTAAAAATATATTTAAATATCCAAATGTAAAGTAATTAAATCCTGGGTTATTACACTCTCCCTCCCTTAAAAGAATTTCATTTCAAATTAGCAGAAAAGGAGAAAACTCAAAATAACACAAAGGGAATATATTATATATCATAAAACCCATACAACAAACATACATTGAGCATCCATAGCAAAACAATGCATACAGTATACATAAAATAAACAATAACTATCCTAACGTCAATTCTGGATAGGCTTCCCTCATGTGATCCACCATCTCCCATGTACAATCTTGGGGATCCTCACCCCACTGAATCTTTACTAACTTCACCACCTTATTGTGCAACCTCTCGTCATCCTATTCTAGAGTATGAACTGGATGTCTAATCTCCTCAGGTTCAGTTCTATCTCCAAATCATCTTGAACCGACAACTCTACAATCAACGAAGGGTCATGAACAAATTTTCTCAAATGGGATATGTGGAAAACGTTACGGACCCCTGACAAACTTTCTAGTAATTCTACCTTATAGGTGAGCGGTCCAATCCTTTCAATAATCTTAAAAGGTCCAATATTGGGCATCAACTTCTCATCCATTCCAAATCGAGCAACTACTCTAACTGGCGCAATCTTCATAAATAAAGAGTCTACGACTTTAGAATTCCAAATCTCTTCTCTTTTTATTGACATAACTCTTCTACCAATCCTAGGATTCTTTCATTATTTTCTTAACACTGTAGCCTTTTCAATAGCTTCCCGGATCATATCTACTCCATGTAGTAGCTTATCTCCAGTCTTAATCGACGTCCATAGAGAGTTCCGTAGGGTGCTATGCCGATGCTTGCCTGATAACTATTGTTGTAGGAGAATTTTACTAAGTGGAGATGATCTTCTCACGATCCTCTAAATTCCAGAATACATGCACATAAAAGATCTTCTAGAATCTATTTCACCCTTTCTATTTGTCCATCCATTTGGGGGTGATATGTTATGTTCAAACTTAGATTTTTTCCTAAAGCTACTTGTAACGCCTCTAAAACTGACTAGTGAAGATGGTATCTCAATACTTACAATACTCACTACGACTCTTGTCAATCGAACAATCTCCCTCATGAAAATTTCCAATAAAGAAGCTGTAGTTCTTATCGGCTTTAGAGAATAAAATGAGCACTCTTTGTTAGCCGATGTTCTATGATGCATACACCTCCATTCCCTTTTCTAGTTCTGGGTAAACCATCGATAAAATCCACTGATATCATTTCCATTTACAAATTTTCAAGGGTTGAAGTAAACCGGCCATCTTCTGGTGATCTCGTTTTATCTGCTAACAGATCAAACATCCACTGACAAAGAATGAAACATCCCTCTTCATCTCCTTCCATTCCACTAAAACACCCGCTTCGTATCTTTATTCATCTTTGACATTCCGATAAAACTTCTTGTCTAAGGCCATCGACATTAGGGACGTAGATCCTTCCATTCATATGCAATATACCATGGTTATCTAACTCAAAATTTGAATGCTGTCTCCCTCAGTATCCTTGATGATCTTCCTTAAATGCTCATCCTCCCTTGTCTTACTAGCAATCCTTTCCAAAAGAGTTGGTTTAACTTCCAAGAGTGCCAAAACTTCATTCCTACTAAAAGCATCTGCTACCATATTTTCTTTTCCTAACATGTACTGAATATCCAAATCGTAAGCAGCTGGAAATTCCAACTATCTCTACAGTCTCAGGTTCAGGTCCTTTTGAGTGAAAAGATACTTCGGGGACTTTTGATCCATGAAGAGTATAAAATTTTCACCTATTTAAAAAAGGAAATTACTACTACAATCCTTAAAGATTAGTAATATACTAAAGAGGAATAGAATGATTCTTACCCAGCAAGTGGTGCCTCCACAACTTCAACGCAAATACTACGGCTAACAGTTCCAAGTCGTGCATTGCATAATTCTTCTTATAAAGCTTTAACAGTCTACTTGCATAGGCTATAACCTTCCCATGTTACATTAATATTGCACCCAACCTAACTCTACCAGCATCGCTATAAACAGTCAACACCTCTCCTCCGTCTATAATAGCTAAAACTGGGGCATTAGTCAGCGTTTCTTTTAAGAACGCTCCTTCACACTTTAGAGTCCACTCAAATTTAACATCCTTTTTCATCATCTTGGTTAGATAAGAGGCGATCTTAGAGTAATCCTTTATGAACTTCCTATAATAACACACCATCCCTAAATTTCTTCTCACTACTTTGGGAGTTTAGGGTTTTCTGAAGTCTTGCATAGCAGCTACCTTTGTTGGGTCAACTGAAATGTTATTTTCTGGTGCAACATGACCTAGGTATCTCACTTCTGACTGCCAAAAGTGGCACTTAGAAAACGTAGCCTATAAAATGTTTTCCTTATTGTTTCTAACACTACTTCCAAATGGCATTTATGCTCTTCTTTAGTCTTGGAATAAATAATGATGTCATCAATGAAAACTAGCATGAACTTATTTAGAACATCCCTAAAAACTTGATTCATAAGATCAGTGAAAAATACAAGTGCATTGGTTAGCCCCAAAGGCATAACAAATCAAAAATAAAAGATCTGGCCATCTAAAAGCAATTATGGGTATGCTATCCTCCACCATCCTTAACTGATGGAAACCAATGCAAGTTCCATTAGGGGAAATACTCTAGCCCCATAAAGTCGGTCAAACATATCATCTATTCGGGGTAATAGATACTTATTCCAAATGGCCTGTTTATTCAACTCCTTATAATTCTCACACAATCTTAAAGAATCATCAAACTTAGCCATAAAAACTACTACCGATCCCCAACTCGATTGACTCGATCTAATCATCCCTCTTCTTAATAAATCAACGGTTTGACTTGTTAGCTCCTGCTTCTCTCTTGGGGCCACTCTACACAAAGATTAAATAACAACTTTTGCATCTAAACTAGATCAAACTGCTAACTGGCTCAAAAATATCTAGGAAACCTTTAACCACTAATACTGATTCTAGCACTTCTCGGGATGATTCTGAGGAATATAGGAAACAACTCATACGATTATCAGGGACCTCAAACGATATTATTTCTAATACCCTTCTAGTCTTGGCATTCAACACTAAACTTTAATTAACGTAATCAAGGATAGCATTATACTTAGCTAGCTAATCCATTCCAAGCAAAACATCAAACCTTTAAAATAAGCACAAACATGTTTCATGGGAAACGATGGGTAATGTAGGAAATTTCTACATTCTCACAAATGAAACATAGACTAGTCATACCATCAATAGGGCTTGACATACAGATAGGGGTTTTGACAAATTTTGGGGTAAGCCCTAATTTGCCTATCAATTATGTAATAACCCAGAAATTTTAGTAGTTTTATAACGTAATTAACTGAATTTTTATGAAATTTTTAAATAATTGAATTTGAAAATGAAATTTGATATTTGAAATATGTCTACATTAACATATCAAAGGGTACGTTCTCTCTTCCTCTTCCTGTTGCCTTCTTTATTTATATGTTTTGCCGAGCTTCATTTCTTCTCCCCTGAGCCTATAACCGCTAGTCCTCTCCCCCTCCATTTTCTTGGCCACCAGGTTAGCCCCATCGCACCCTCATCTCCTTCACCGACTCTGCTTCTTTCTCTGACTTTCCGGCCGCCATCTTACCCGAGGCCATGATGGCCGAAGCCGCCCCTCTACCTGACTCAGCCTCGCCCACCTCGACTCCACAACCACCGAACCCCACCGATCAGCCCATGCACAACCATCCCTGTCGAAGCCATCACAAAACCCTGACACGCTGACCTCCTACGCAAATGCTACACTTCCCAAACCACCGCATTCCCCTTTGAGTTCGGCATTCACTATCATGTCCGGCCTTTATTGCCCCCCCACCCATACAAGTGTGCCGACCACCATGTCCACCTCCCACTTGCTGACAACCATATGCCTCCTCTTCCTTAATTATTTTCATTATATAATATACATATATAAATACACTTGATTTTGTTTCCAAAGGCTTGATGCCGATACAATAATATGTGTATAAATAGTCTGTGTTATTTATGTAAGCTATATTCTATTTTTGACATAGCTGTTTCTTCCATGGAAAACTTTCATCATATATAAGCACGTGTTGTCCATATATATATATATATATATATATATATATATATATGATATTTTGGAAAGTATATTATATATTTAAGTTCATATCAAAGAATTTTGTGTTCAATATATATATATATATATATATATATATATATATATATATAATCTATTGTTATAAAAGTTATAAAAGTGTTATAAGTTATCTATTTATATAAGTTATCTGTTCTTTTTTTTGTATATAAATTATAAAAGTTATTTGATTTGTTGTTCTAATATATAAGTTATGCAAGTTTATAAAAGTTATCTGTTTAAATTTGTATATGAATTTATATATATTTTGTTGATTAATAGTAGAAACATATAAATAATTATAGTAACCGTGTTCTGTTATATTTTTGAGATGATAAGCATGAATTTACAGGCGATATGAGATTGATATTTAATATTTGATTTTTGATTTAATACAATGTAACGACCTGGTATTTTCAACCATTCGCATCCACACATGTCGGTCTTGAATTGCTCAATGTATCATATTGTTAATTTAAATTTGGCAAAACTTAGCATATATGGTAAATAAATAAATCACAGAATCACAAACACATAGTATTACAATAATAAGCAGCGGTATAGATAAATAGTAATTTATGAAGCTACTATATATAAAATAGAGTTTAAAATAAAATAGAATATAATATCTCAGATACAATGAAGTCTCGAATAAAAACAGATGGCATCTTTAAATCAGTCAACTGGAAAGCTGAATAGATGAAATGGATCTTCAACACAAACCTCCAAACCCCAAAGGTGGTCTCAAATGTTGTGCCACTCAGGATGACCTGAGTGTAAAGCAAAACACAAACATTCGAGTTAGGATTAACATTCTTTTATCCATAAATTCAACTCAAGTGAAATAGCAACTGAAATACAAGTAACTTAAAGGATGTTTGGGATAACCATCCCCTAAGGATCCGTAGATGTATTTACTATGTAGTAATATACGCTATTCTAATATGTCTATAGTAAAATAAAAGATATTAAAATAGCATTAAGGCATTACCCATATCCTCCTTAACATATTTTATATATTTACATAATTTGTACAATGTCGTACGCTCGTTCGAGAGGTTCACATAGAGGACATCACATAAGTACGGTACAAAACAAACTCGTAGAAGGTGCTCTAGGGTATGTGAACACGACACATGAGGAAATGCCAGGGTAGATATACCATTTGCGGATCCTGACTGGTGGTAATGCATATCAGCTACTACCGCCCACCACGGACACACTCCCATATCAAAAATCGAGGGGTGGCCACCAAAACAATCACAAAATCAGAATATAGTATCAAAGAAATGTGCCGGCTAATAGGAATGACCTCACTTGGCTCGGCGTGGCTTTTGATTTTAGTCACATCTAAGCTGACTCACAGGAGTTAGGGTCACGTCATACCTTACAGAAATCGTTCGCCAAACCATCCTACTTCATTTCTTGAATCTCCACCACGTACACAGTTGTTAAAGTGGTTTTCGGTAATGGCAGAGAGTATGACAATATCCGATCGCGGTCTCTTTAACAACCAAACGTTATTATAACACCGTGGTCATTTCCAATAGTTTATACTTCAAACCAAATATCATTTCCATTTCAAAACAATATCAATAAAATATCATTTTCATTTAAAATATATCCATTTCAAAAAATCAAATCACTTTTAAAGTTTAACACTTTTGAAACCAAAACACTTTCCTTTAAACAATTTAGATATTAATAATAGTATATATAATAAAACAGTTTATAAAATAAAATAGTTTATATAAGATAGTTATAAGTTAAAATATTTTATATTAAAATAATTAGTATAAAGTAGTTAAAATAGTTTTATATTAAAAATGATTTATAATATAATAGTTTATATTAAATTAATTTGTAAAGTAAAATAAGTAAATAGTTTTAAATATAATTTAAAAATACTTTATATAATAAAATAGCTTCCTTAAATTTCTCAAATATTTTCAAAGTAACTCAAACTCCAAAATTCAAATTAAATCTCAATTCATCAATTTCAATTCAGTCTCTCAATAAACCATTTCAAACTAAATCGATTTCAAGTATAGATTTGAACAACCAAATCAACCACTTACTTTTCAATATATTTCAAAACTTTAAATATTCCACAAATTCAAAACTATATTTGATAATTTCATATATCTCTTTAATTTAACTTCACTGTCATTTAGTTTTGAAATATTTACTTAGTAAGTCCAATATCATTTAAATAAACCTTAAATTTCCATATTTAAAATAAAACTAAATATACCATTTTAATTTATGTAAATTTGAAATATTCATTTAAATTGCTTTTAATCAATTTCAAGTTATAAAAATCATATCTTTAGAATCTCAGATTTAATAAATTTCAAATCAACCTACTTAGTATAATTCTTAAATAAATATAATTTCAAACTAATTTCTGTTATAAACTTTATATTTGAAATATAATTTCTAAATTCATTTGTAACCATACAATTTTCAAAACATATAAGTTTTAAAATCTAAATTTTAAACCCCTTATAAATAACATATATATAATATCTTAAAGTCTATTATTTATTAAAACCAAAATATTCACTTTTAAGACCTTGGAAATCATTTTAAAATATATACATATAGAACAAAGGTGTCTGTATATAATTTTCTATCATATGGTCAAGTGATACAGATATTTATCACTTCAATCTGCGATTTAAATATATACAGGTATATATCATTTTAACCCGCAATCCCAAATTCAATTCAATGAAAATCACTTAGGTTTATCAGTTCAACCCATAACGATTTTCCACTATTCAACATATCATTCGGGTATGTATCATTTCAACCCATAGGGAATACTATACTAACAGGGTACTTGCAGAATGATAACATATATGATAATAACATAACAGGCATATATCATCGATAACAATATAATATAAACAACATGATATGGTGTCTGTTAACGCTAAAAATGCACGCTAACACCCCGGTGTAAGTTGTCGTATAGTGAACCACTCGTTGATATGGGAACTTAAAGTAAGCAGAGAATCATAGAAAATAACAGAGAGACAACAATTTTATAGTGGTTCGTCTCAAAGTCAAGCCTACGTCCACTTAATCTTTTCTTTTCTTCACTTTATTACAAGTTTTACAACAATTCTTCAATACAACATCACTAGGGAAAACCATTAGAACTTCGATGTAGGAAAGCTTCTTCCATTCATGTGCGATGAACTTGATCTCTTTTAAAGGTCTTTATAGTATCTTTGGCGTTTGAAGTGTTGAAGGAGTCGAGTAAACAGCAAAACGTTGGCCTTCCAAAAATGATCCGAAGTCCCCCTTTTCAGTTGGAGTAGGCGAGGTATTTATGGGGAAAAACAGGGTTTAGGTCGTACACTACAACAAAAACTATTTTTAGTTGCATTAATTGGTGGCGTTTTAAATTTTGTGCAACTGTTGGTAATTTTACAATATAAAAATAAACAAAGAAACGCGGCTAATTCTCCCGCCAGTAATTCGTGGAATTTTTTGCTAATTTTTTTTGTGGCCGCTCAAATTTCCTTTACCACTCTTTCTTCTTCTCAAACTACTCCACTTAAAAAAATTATTCGTCTCTTCCAATTTATTCCACAAGCCCTAATTTTCCTAATTCAAAAACTGCAACAAAACTAAAATAAAGCAAACACGATTTTAAAAGCAGAATTCCAAGTTTCCCGAATCAAAATCCCAATTACCAAATTAAAAACCCCCAACCCAGACTTCGAACTGGATTTAGGCGATTGTGGAATGAATGCGGAGGTGGTGAAGGTGATTTCAAGTGGAGCAGTGGTGGATCAATTCGAGGAGGCGCTGCTGTAAGAGACGAAGGCGAGTTTGAGTTTGAGATTTCGAACAGTTGAAGTTGCAAATTTCAGGTGTGTGTCTGCCTTTTTCTTGCTTTTAGTTCATTGTGTCAAATATTTTTTATCAGTACATTGCAAATTAGGTGGATTCAAAATTTCATCGAAGAAAAATTGCTTATGTGGATTAGTCCGACGTCTACATCTCTCTCATAATCTCCATCACTCCGTGCTACACAGCAGGTAATTCGAATTTTGACAAAATTAGTAGTTTTATTGATGAACTTTTTTTGTATTTTCATTTTGATTTAGTTTATCAGTTGATGAAACAGGTTTGTTGTTTGGGTTTGACGAAATCTTAATTTGTTGCAACCTGGCTGATTGTAGTTTGATAAAGATTTATGTTTGATTTTAGATTTTATTCTGTAAAAACACGATTGGAATTAATTATGACTTTTATTGGCATACTTCAGTTTGATTGTCCTATTGAAGGATTTACCAAACACGGATGGGTATGTTGTTATTATCTAACTCCAGGAAACAATTACAAGTTGCGGTATACATTTCATTGATGAGAAGCATACTCTTCTTTTAATCATAACACACAAATAATCCATTAAGGATTTGTCATTGTATCAAATGCAAGTTTTTCAGCTTGATTTTTCGAATACTCAACAATTTACTAAGAGAGATCTTCTTTGTTTTCTGTATATGATTTTTCAAGAACGCATTCAGTTACTTATCAATTCAAATATTCAAAAAATAAAATAAAATGAAACACTCCTTACATAAAATATTTTATCATATTATTGTTGGCTAATTGTAAGCTCTAATCTTAGCATAACAAAAGCCTAGTGATTTTATTAATCACCTAATTTTGATAGTGTTTTTATTAATACAGTGCATGAACTAATAATTTGATGCTCAATGTTTCACTATGTCCATAACGCTGTAACACGAAGTAAGTTGTAGACCAGTTTCCTACTTGATTTGTCTTACATATACCGATGTTCTTTATTGTCTTATAGTAGATTGTGTGCATTCTTTGACGAGTATCTTATCTTACAACTCCTCCCCTTGTTGTCTCTTATACTCTTGCTAGAACTATAAGTATTTTTATTAAATGTTTTTTGCCACATCTCCAACATTAATACAAAATTGACTTAGATGATGGTGTAAACAATTTTTAATGCTGTTAAAATTTTATCAGCAAATCCTATACGCGTGATGGCTTCTGGAGCAATTGATGTTAATCACAAGGATGAAATTTACAACGGAAAGGTCAAAATTACATTTTTCGATTTGTCAAATAGATTATTGAAATCAAACATTTTGCAACATCTCTACTGGTGGAAACATTGTGCAAAATTAAAAGATTTCATGATATGAAAGCTAAAATTCATTACTCTTGCATTCAAGCAATTTGCAGTACTTGATTCTCACTGATGGAAAGTATGAATCAGGTGCCTGACATAATCGACAACGCATTCGTGATTGTTGAGTTTGATAATGGTTCACGAGGAATGCTTGATCTGTGCATGTTTGCGGAAGGCAGTAAAAATGAACAAGAAATTTGTGTAGTTGGCGACACTGGCAAGGTAATATTTGCACATAGCTTGTTTATAACATGTTTTTTAAGAGGACAACATAGTGCATATATCCAAATCTACAGCCTAATTGCAAGGTAATATTTGGAAAATATCTGTGCAAACTAGACATATGCACACCCACGCTTCAATGCACTCACTAACACAGCCTATGTCTAAATCTACACCCTTACACACACAGTCCCAAACACATGAGAGTTTATATTTTTTTTAGGTATATATAGTGGAGAGAGTTGCATTCAAGTACTCCTCCCTTGTTTTCATTTTAATGCACTGTTTTGATTTTGGATATCATAGTTCAGCTAGTTTGTTATAACATACTCTGTTAATCCATTGTCTTACTGGGACTTGTATGTGGGTAACATATGCATACATCCATGATGTGCAAGTAAATGTGCATATTTTAACCACCATATTTATTCTTTTCAAATTAAATAAATGATCATATTGGGTATTTTAACTTGTTTAAACCAAAATTCATATTATTTGAAATTGTCACATATTCATCTTCATCCAAGGGCAAAATGGTCATTTTTGTGCATATATTAATTTGAGAACATTTAATTGGAAAATTTTATATTATTTTGTAGGAAATTACACTCAATTACAAGTGGGTTCATGAAGGAATATGCATGCACAAATGAATACAAGGGAATGAAGATGGAAATAATTCAAAGTGAAGAACATGGAGGACCTCACCTACCCACTACCTAATGTACAAATTAAAGGCTAATGCACATGCTAAATGACATTTAAAGCTTCATGTACATTTAAGTAGGGGATTATTAAAGCTAATGATAACTTGGCCATCACACTTCCTCCAAGGGCATTTTGGGTACTCCCCAAAAATATGCATTAGGGTTTCTAACTTATATAAATACCCCTTATGTTTCATATAGCCATCTTCCCTCTTAGTTAGTTAGTTTTAGTTTAGAAAATAAATCAAAGCTCTCTTTCTTTCCATGGCTACTTAGCCATTTTATTTCATGTAATTTTCTTTTCTTTTATGCAATGTTAATTCTCTTTTATTTACATGCTTCTTCTCTTCTTATGTAATAGTGTAGATTTACCTTTATGCAATTAGATTAGTTGTCTTTTCCATTAGCTTTCATTTTCCTTTCTTTTTGCTTTCATGTTGCTTTCTACATTTGTTGATTTGATAACAAATATGATAGCTTAATCCCTACAATTTAGGGGTAATGAAGCTCTCTAGTATGTAGATGCAACATTTTGATGTTTATACTCTCTTTTTGTGCTTTAATGGAAACAGTTGAAGTGGTTTAATGATGTTGTTTAGCTTTGAATTTGATAGGCTATGTTGTTCATAACAAATAGACTATGCTTAAACAAACATAACACAAATTGCCTTTTCATCTAAATATGATTACGACAAAGAAGTGAATGTTGAAATTGAAATTTGATAGCCTATATTTCTAAACAATAGTTAATAGGCTATGCTTAAAATAGATTTTGCTTTCAACTTTGTTGTCATATTTTATGAGATTTAAAAGTATATTAGTGGTTGTGTTATAGTTTGATGGTTTATATTGAGCTAATTAATAGCATAAATATACCATACTTATGATAAGAACATCAACTAATTCACTAATGACAAGAAAAAAGAGAGATCATAACTTCATTTTGTTGATTTATGTGATCTAGAGAGTGGAAATTGCCTCTAAATTGTCTTAACACTCCCATGTTTTTATCATTTTCTTTTGATAGTTTTTGTTAGTTTCTTACATTTCTAGCTATTCACTCTCGACTTCGGTATAATTTGATTGAATAGAATTTTAAAATCATCAATTCCCTGTGGACGACCCGTATTCGCCGCGTGCTACATTCGTACACCGTGCGCTTGCGGTAAATTTTATTTCAAAATTCGTTCGACGGTTTTCTAAACCGATAGAATTTCCATCGACGAACAAGTTTTTGGCGTCGTTGCCGGGGAGTTGTCTTGATTTTAATTTTCTATTCTTCGAATTATTATTTTTTGTTTAATTTTATTGTGTGTTTGTTTTGTGTGTTTGCATTTAAAAAAAAGTTGTGTATTTGTGTGTGAATTTTGCTTTCATTTGTTCGTGTTCATTGTGTGCTTGTTTTTTTATTTGCAATTCATATTCAAAAAAAAAATACAAAATTTCAAAGCAAAAACAAAAATATTTTATTTCCATTTCATTTACACTGTGCATTTCATTTTACAATTTCTGTTCATTGCCAGTTTTCAATTCCTGTTTCAATTTCTGCTGTTACTCTCTGTTATGTGCCTCTCTGTTCATTGCTGCACATCAAAACTCCTCTGACCAAAGAACACTTGCCTACAAACACTGCCTTACCCCCCTCCTTCAATTCACAGCCCAAACCCCATTTCATCACCATTCCAACTACCATCCATTGCCTCTCATACAACTCCATTAATCTCCAGCCACACCTCTGCTCACTGACACTGCCACAAACACTCCATAACCAAAGCCTTGCACTGTGTCCATACAATAGACCATCAATAGACCGCGACCATCTCTCACCAAATTTCCACAAAACTGCAGCTCCACATAATACTTCTGGCACGACTGCAATTCACATACACCACCATCAACTACAAACTCCTCCAGCCCTTCTGCATTTCGACCCACTTGTTCACAAGCAAACACTCTTCAACACAACTCCACCATCTACCTCACGAAAAACATCACCGAACTTCCATAATCACCAAAATTCACCTTCCAGCAAACCACACAGCAACCTCCAAAGCTCACAACATCCCATACAAACACTGCCTCCTCTTCAACATTGCCTGCCACTTTCAAAACAACTGCATACTGCATGTTCATCCACCACAACAACTTGCACACCACCTTCATCAACCATCAACACCACAACCCTCCGACAAACCACTGTGCATATCACAGAAAACAAACCCACACATCTAACCACAATACATCCTTCAAATTCATCCAATACCATCCAACAGCAACCATACAACATTACTGCAGCTTAATACATCCTCATCAACACACATCCCCTTCGAATACCTCACTACAATACATCTTCAAAACAAAACTGCCGACAAACGTCCATCTTCCATCAACATCTCCTTGCATCTTCTTTCACAGGCCCAGCCTCAATGTTCCAAACAACCGAAAAATAAAAAAAGAAACCAAAAAAAGCCTTTACTGCTTTTAACCACATACACGTACTTCAGCAGTCAAACCCATACCATCGAGCTTCTCCATATTCACAGACCACACTACATTTCAACTAACACCCTGCATATTCCTTCCTCATCTCAATACAGTCACAACCGAAAAAAAAATCAAAACCCTACAGTTCACTCACCAGAACTTCAACAGAAGACCATTCGCCACTCGTCCATCCATAAACCAACAAGCAACCACCTCGAACTCGACTTCGACGCCTAAACCAAACCAAACTTTCGGCCCTCTTTAAATCGTTGCAGCTCCTCCAAACTCTCGACCACCACATCCAACAGAAATCGCCTCTTGCAAAAGCATCACCAGCCGAAACACTCCAAACCCGAAACTGCAAATCACCTCTTGCCTACCTGAACAGCAGCTACCCCACCATCTTGAAACAAATATCCTTCAACCAACTGCAAGTACCGACCATTGCTGACATATACCAGAGAACATCTCCATCACCCACAATCAGTTCAACTGCAACCCCTCATCGAATTACCTCAGCAACCCGCAAATTGATTCACAGAAATCCACTCCCAATCGCCTCGCTAACGCAGTCGCTTCCATTAAATTGCGAGTCTCATAACGTGATTACACGATTTTAATTCAAGTCAAAAGAAGAAAAAAATATTTCAGTGATTTTTGTGTTTCAGAAAAAAAAAGAGAAAAGGAAAGAGCTTGCTTTTTTTTAACAGAGAGATGGTATGCGTATTTGCCTTATCTTGTTTTAAAAAAAAGGAGCATTGTTATGGGCTTGTAAAGTTACTTCGTGGGCCGGGTGGGTTTATTATTAAGCAGCCGAGCAAAATAAGTTTTTTTTTTTTCCATTTGGTTGCTTTAAATTGTTTTGTTTTCAATTTTTTTTTAGCCATTCAAAAAAAAAGGGGTTGCTCAACTTGTTTTCTTTTACATTTGCTTTGATTTATCCTAATAAAAATATTTTAGATTTGTTTTGTTTTAATTTGGTTTTAATTTGTTTTAAACAAACAAAAAACATAATAAAAAAAATTTAAGTAAAACCCTACTTTTAAGTTTTCTTTCAAAAAAAATTTTGTATATATCTTGCTTTATTTCAGGTTGCCAAAGCAGAATTACAGAAAGAGCAGAAGTGCTTGTTAAATAAATTGCTTGATTTGAAGTGCTAGCCGAAAAAAAATAACAGCTTGCTTGCTTATAAAATTTTATGTTTTAGTTGTCTTGCATTGTTGTTTGCTTGCATTTTAAGAAAAAAAAAATTTTAAAAAATTCAAAATCAAAAGAAAAAACAAAATTTCATTCTAGTTGCATTGTTAATACACGTTTTATTTCAGCTTTGCATTTCATCTTAGAATTTGATTAAATAATAACCCACTTAATTGTATATTGACAGTTGTCTTCTTTGAACAATTTAATTTCTTGGTGTCTAGGCTACGACAGAGTAATAACCATTTATAAATATTACGGTGATTCGTAAATATTATAATGGTTGTTCCTCTGAAGGTACTTAAAACTTCGGCTGCATTGCTACGGTGATTCGTGGTGCACCGATAACCCCTGCCCGTTACCTGGCTGAGAAATATTTTTGTTGATTTAAGACAGTGTGTGACTATACAATTTTGTGTTAACTTAGGATAAATCATTTGTAATTAACCCTTGCATTCATTTAGTTGCATTAGTTCATGCATATTTTTAAAAAAAATTCAAAATCCAAAACTAAAAAAATTGTAAATATTCCTTTTTCTTTGAAATTTTTAAATCCTTTTCTTTGAAATTTCAAAAAAATCCAAAAAAAATTTAGCAAAACCAAAATTCAAAAAAAAAATTGAAAAATAAAAACAAAACAAAAATCGATTTTCCTTTTTAAAAATAAATTTTCTTTGTAAATATTTTTTGCTTATAAAAAAAAACCAATAAACATTCTTGAAAATGTCAGAATTTCCATATTCACTTGAATTTTACAATAGTTGTGAAAATCAATATAATCCATATGATTTCAGTCCAAATTCGTATGGATATTTTAACAACAACTATTGTGTAAATAATTCAAATTTCGAACAACAAAATTTTCAAAACAATGACCAACCTTCGACTCTTGAAAATAGCATTGAAATGATTTCATCTTTACTCGAACTTTCTACACGAAAAAATCAAGAGATAAATGATTTATGTAATTCTTATTTGTGTAATAACTTGAGTCAAGGATTTCAAAATTTGAATTCAATTCAAAATTCAAATGATTACGATTATAATCCATGCCAATTTAATTTCGAACTCCAAAATGAATTTCAAACTCAATATGAAAATGGGAACAACTTTTCAAACGAATTTGGCAATGGGAATAATCTTAACCATGTTACGAGTGAAAATTTTTGTTCTCAACAAATCCAAATCGAAAGTTCTCAATTTAATAACTACAAATTGGATTTTGTTGAACAAATGAATGAAATTTACGATGATCTCACGAATTTGTTGTTTGAAACTTATATGAAACAACGTGAACAACAAAATCAAATCTCAACGCGTGATGAGTCAAGTGATAATCCTTCTTTTACCATAATTGACGATTTTCAAACAACAACTTTTGAAACTGAAAATAACAATCTTAATAAAGTTGTTGAAAACACGGTAATTGAGTTGGATTTCAATTCTTTTGAGGGTGAGAAACTCGATTTAAATTTCGATCTTCTTTTTTCTGAAAATTTGAATACAACAACTTTGGATTTTGAAATGGATATATGCGATGAAGTTGTTGATAATTCAACAAAGGAAGACGAATTTAATGAACATGAATTCTTTGGACTTTTCGAAAATGAGTTGTTAAATTATGAAGGGGAAGATTTACATCACCATTTTGATTTTGAAATCAATAATTTTGAAGAATTTTTCAATAACAAACTTGAATTTCAATTTGGTGAAAATAAACTTGAATTTCAATCACTTGTTTTATCTGCCCCAAAAATCATCGAAAACAAAACAACTCATTCAATTTTCAATAAAACGATATTCGTTTTTCCAAATCAACATTCAACTTCAAAATCTTTTATGGTTTGGTTTTTCGAGCTTAAGCTGTGTCTCGTATACTCGACGAGACAAATAAATTGGTTTTTGAAAGACCGTTTCGTTTACTTTTTGACAATATACTTTCTGATCTCGTGTAAATACCGTTCGTTTTCATGTAAATAATAATAAACATCCCTTTCACTTGGGTTGACTGTGGGGACACAGTCAAAATCAAGTGTGGGGGGAGACTCATCTTCTTCTTGATTTTTCAGGATTAATTTTTCATTTTTCTTCTAAAAACTCAAAAAAATCCAAAAACAAAAGAAGAATTTATTTTTAGTGTTTTTGATTTATTTTTAAAGAAACACTATAGGATAAATATATGGTTTTGGTTTATTAAATTGAAATTATTGAAAATTTATTTGTCTTAACAAAAATAAAAATGATGTTTGATTATAAATAACAATGGTTTAATAGTATATAGGAAGATTCATGCGTGTTAATTATGAAATACATCCTAATTGAATATCTTTGTTTTAACAGTGGTAAAGTTAAATTAAAGGATATAACATTTTTTTTGTCTTCTAAGTTAAATAGTGCTAAGATGAGTTTGCAAAACTCTCTCTCTCTTAAAAAAAATTATATAAAAAAAATACATCCAAAGTATTCACTCTCATTTAAAAGTCCTCATGGTTATGCATGGGTGAATTACTTGGAATTTTTGATTATGTGCTTTCATACTCATTTAAAAGTCCTCACGGTTATGATGTATGGAACACATGTAAAAAAAAGACTTAATAAAAACCACCTACGGTCGATAGTGTATGCATGAAAGTGTGTGCACTCGCCATGCTCTGTGCTCCCCTCACATAAGCCCGAAAGGCAGTGCATGGGTGGTATATCTGGCCTCAGTTTACCTGAGCTAGGTGTGTAATTTTTCTTGCAAATAATGAGAGAGCAAGCAATTGAATTCCTAGCACTACTTTTACTTATTTGATTTGATTTTTTATTGAAAAGGAATGAAAATACCACTTTGATAAACTTTGATAATCAACTAAGAATCCATTTTATAATTACACTTTGTTATCAACCGAAACAACAAATTAAACTATTGTCTATTTGTTATGATAACTTGATTTTTGTTGAAAATTTTGACGAGTAAATGACATAAATTTTCAAGATAATAACCAAAACCTATATTTAACTTATTTGTGTCAATTTAAAAATAAATCCTTCATTTGTAAATATTTTCAAAATTTTGCATTCATCTCTTTGTAAATAAATCTTGCATTTTGTAAATATTTTCATCATGCATTTGGATTTTGTGGGTAGTATCCGCTGAAAACCCTCACGAGACAACACTCATTCTACTGGGGACACCCAGAGGTTTAACGGCTTGTTGCATACGCTCAATGCAATCGTGCTCCCTACGAAAACGGATTTACCTTAGTTTTAGTTTATTCGAGGACGAATAAAAAGATAAGTGTGGGGTATTTGATGTGCAAGTAAATGTGCATATTTTAACCACCATATTTATTCTTTTTAAATTAAATAAATGATCATATTGGGTATTTTAACTTGTTTAAACCAAAATTCATATTATTTGAAATTGTCACATATTCATCTTCATCCAGGGGCAAAATGGTCATTTTTGTGCATATATTAATTTGAGAACATTTAATTGGAAATTTTTATATTATTTTGTAGGAAATTACACTCAATTACAAGTGGGTTCATGAAGGAATATGCATGCACAAAATGAATACAAAGGAATGAAGATGGAAATAATTCAAAGTGAAGAACATGGAGGACCCCACCCACCAACTACCTAATGTACATATTAAAGGCTAATGCACATGCTAAAAGACATTTAAAGCTTCATGTACATTTAAGTGGGGATTATTAAAGCTAATGATAACTTGGCCACCACACTTCCTCCAAGGGCATTTTGGGTGCTCCCCAAAAATATGCATTAGGGTTTCTAACTTGTATAAATACCCCTTATGTTTCATGTAGCCATCTTCCCTCTTAGTTAGTTAGTTTTAGTTTAGAAAATAAATCAAAGCTCTCTTTCTTTCCCTGGCTACTTAGCCATTTTATTTCATGTAATTTTCTTTTCTTTTATGCAATGTTAATTCTCTTTTATTTACGTGCTTCTTCTCTTCTTATGTAATAGTGTAGATTTACCTTTATGCAATTAGATTAGTTGTCTTTTCCATTAGCTTTCATTTTCCTTTCTTTTTGCTTTCATGTTGCTTTCTACATTTGTTGATTTGATAACAAATATGATAGCTTAATCCCTACAATTTAGGGGTAATGAAGCTCTCTAGTATGTAGATGCAACATTTTGATGTTTATACTCTCTTTTTGTGCTTTAATGGAAACAGTTGAAGTGGTTTAATGATGTTGTTTAGCTTTGAATTTGATAGTCTATGTTGTTCATAACAAATAGACTATGCTTGAACAAACATAACACAAATTGCCTCTTCATCTAAATATGATTATGGCAAAGAAGTGAATGTTGAAATTGAAATTTGATAGTCTATATTTCTAAACAATAGTTAATAGGCTATGCTTAAAATAGATTTTGCTTTCAACTTTGTTGTCATATTTTATGAGATTTAAAAGTGTATTAGTGGTTGTGTTATAGTTTGATGGTTTATATTGAGCTAATTAATAGCACAAATATACCATACTTATGATAAGCACATCAACTAATTCACTAATGACAAGAAAAGAGAGATCATAACTTCATTTTGTTGATTTATGTGATCTAGAGAGTGGAAATTGCCTCTAAATTGTCTTAACACTCTCATATTTTTATCATTTTCTTTTGCTAGTTTTTGTTAGTTTCTTACATTTCTAGCTATTCACTCTCGACTTGGTATAAGTTAATTGAATAGAATTTTAAAATCATCAATTCTCTGTGGATCGACCCGTATTCACCGCGTGATACATTCGTACACCGTGCGCTTGCGGTAAATTTTATTTCAAAATTCGTTCGACGGTTTTCTAAACCGATAGAATTTCCGTCGACGAACAATCCATTTATATGTAATTAAGAGTGTGGTCATGTTGCTCTGGTGTGTATACACTTGTTTCTATTGAATACTTGCTGTCACTTTTGTGGTGTTCATGTTTGCAATTGTTTCCCTTCATGTCTATTGAATAAAACAGAGGTAACCTTATAAATCAAATTCACAGTTGTGTATGTGTGTTGTGTGTGTGTACACACGTCTGTATGTAAGTATGTATATGCATATATATGTTCATGTGTCTGTGAACTTAGTTTTGGAAAAGGTGTCTTTCTCTCATGTTCATGGTGGAGGAAGGAGGAATATGCACAGCTGTTCTGTGAGGTCGATTTTGGGGTTTGATGGGAGACTTATGGATTTTGTGTAGTCGCGGTCGTAGTTGGAAGGAGCAGTGGTAGTTGGTGAATTTGAAGGAGGAGTGTTGGGGTTGTGAAGTGAATGAAGCTGCAGTGATATGGTGTAGTTTTGGGTATGGCAGTCTTGTTTTGAGGAAAGTTGATCAGTTATTGTAGGGGGATGCCTGATTGTCTAGAATTTGAGACAGCATATAGTTGAAGGGTTGTTTGATTGTAGTTTTGTAAAGCGGTGGTGAATGTAGTTGTAATGAATATGGAACAGTTTCTGGTGGAGGAGGTCGGGGAGCAACTGGTTTATGCTGTGGTTTGGAATGGGCTGGCTGTAGTAGAGCAGTGGTGAACAATTATGGAGAGTTTTAGGTTGCAACTGTTTGTTAGAGGGGACTGAAGTGGAAGAAGCAATGGCAGTGTTTAGGGACTGTTATGAAGTTTGTGGTTACGAGTTGTAGTGTAGTGATGTGATGTGGGTGTGAACAGAGAAGTTGTGGTGCACAGTCAGACGTATGTGGGTATTGTTGTGAGTAAAACAGAGGGATGCAATGTTGAAGCAAGTAAGTAAGGTGGCGGGGGATTTGTAGGAGTGAAGCAATATTGTTCAGGTATGAGGCATGAACAGCGTGCTGCAGTTTGATTCCTGCAGTGATGCTTGAGTGGTGAAGGATGTTATTTGTGAGAAGGCGACTACGTATATGATGGCTGTAATTTATGTTGAAAATGGCAGAGTTTATGAAATGGAGAGGTTGTATATGTCTGATGGTCAATGTGGTTGGTTATAGAGGTGATTTGAATGGGAGGGAAGTAGTTGTTGTGGAGTAAAAACTGTGGCAATGTTGCTGAACATGTAGGGAACAATAGCGGGTGGAAGGTGTTTGTCTGTGCAATATAGTTGAGTAGTGCTAGTTTCCATGGTAGTTGATGAAGTAGGGAAGATGTATGTATGGTGGTAGTGGAAGATGTTGGTTGAGCAAGGTGATGATATGTGATCAAGGGGATTTCAGAACTGTGGGCACAGTGGTGAGGGAGGCAGAACAAACAATTGTAGATTTTTTTTTTTGTAATTTGTAAACAAAAAATGATAATGTAAATGCAACTGTAAAACTGTAAATGCAATTTTAAAGGAAAAGAATTTTTAAAATTTGTAAAACTTTTAAATGAACTTTTAAAACTTAAAAATCAAAGCTTATAATTTAATTTATTTAAAACTTAAAACATATAAAATAAATTAACAATTAAAAATTAAATTCAAAATTGAATTAACTTTTAAAAGTTTAAACTTAAAACTTTAAATTAACTTTAATTTTACTTTAAATTAACTTTAATTTTACTTTAAATTAACTCTAGTTTGAACTTAACTTTAATTTTAAACTTTAAATTAACTTTAATTTTAAATTAACTTAGATCTTTAAATTAAATTAAATTTAAAACTTAAAATTTTAGTACCTTCAACTAAACTGTTAACTAATTGTTTTACTGTTAACTAATTGCTTTACATATTATGCATTAAATTACAATTTACAAAAGTATTATGAATTTATGTGCTTACATTGTCATTTTTTTCTTGCTCAGGTTATTGGATTCACCATTCTATCAAAAGAGGGTTCGTAAGTGTGCAAAATTGATTCCTACTATTTAATCTCAAGAAAGGACTTTATTTCACTTGTTTTATAACTTTGATAATTTATATGACACCATTTATAGTAGGATATACTTGTATAATGTTGTAGATGTTTGATCTCATATTTGAAGTCCTACGAGTTAACGTAATTGTTTGACTATCTATTGTGCTTTCACTTATGTAGGCATCATACTTTTGAAGAGAGCAAATTTGGACTTGATGATGCTGGCTTTCACTAGTGTATGCAACAAAGAATTATGGGTAATCAAATGTTTTGTTAGCACTAGTTAGATATAACATTTATTAGTACCCGATGTGTAAATTTGTATACAATTGGTTATTGTATGTGAGTTATGCCATTTTGTCGAAAAACTATTGTATTGGAATGGTTATGGATATTTTATTTGATTAGATGGTTAATGTGTTTTTTAACTTATTTGAATATGATGATTATGTGAGTGATTGTTGATTGATATAATAGAATCAAAATAGACCATTAACGGGGAATAATAGCATGAAAAAATGGTGTAAAATAATAAACAAATTTTAGTAGCGTTTCAAAAACGCTACCGAAATATATATAGTGGTGTTGAGTAAATGCAACCGTAAAACAGGGGTAGAGTTGGAAATTCTATTAGCAGCGCTAAAAATTCTTTTGGTGGCGTGTTTTAAATGCTACAAAAAGATTTATGGTGGCGTTTGAAAATCGCTGCCAAAAATGCATTTCTAGTGGCGTTAAAATAAATGCAACAAAAAATCATGGATTTTTAGTCGCATGTTTTCTCACGGCGTTTATCAAAACGCCACCAAAAGTTTTTGTAGCGTTTTTTGAGCGCCACAAAAAATATAATTTCTTGTAGTGGTAGGTCGTAGGTCGTGAGCAATGTAAGGCTAGGAATTAGGTCGCGAGCGACCTAAGGGACACAGGCTATGGCTCAAAATGGATGTGCGTGATCAACTACTTCGGCTGGTAGGTCATGGCGACCTAAGGCATACGGCCTAAGGAGTAGTGGCATGAGGAGGATGCGACATAAGGAGTAGTCTTGGTCTGTTTAAGTCGTAGGCGACCTAGTGGTAGGGGCAATGAGCGACTTAGTGTATGTAGCAGGGGAGTGCTTAGGTCGCGAGCGACCTAACTTCGAAGAGGTTGTGCGACCTAACTCTGAAGTTTACTAGGTCGTTACTCGTTAGATCGCTGGTGCCTTTAGGTAGTTAGGTTTCTTGTCCCTTTAGGCTCTTAGGTTAGGTTGTTAGGTCGCTTGTCCCTTTAGGTCGTTGCTATGTTGAGCCGCTTTACACTTTAGGTCGTTGAATCATGCCTTCCTGTAGGTCGTTAGGTCGCTCCCGTTGATCCACTTAGATCACTGAGTTCATCAAGTTGTTAGGTCATTGGATGTTTTAGCTCATGCGCTTTCTTCGAGTAGCTGAGTTGCTTTGAGATGAACTATCTTTGGTTTTCGATCAATCTCCTGATATCACAGCCTTTCCAAAAAGGTATGATAACACTTTCCCCCCAAAACATGCCTTGCGGTAGGAAGGTGTGTTTTGTAATGCCATACGCTGGATGTTCATATCTTGTTGATGACCTAAAAAGAACTTGACAGTTTTATATGACCTCATATGACGACCGTTCGGGATCGAGCCATTTGTGGCGAAATGTGACTGTTTGCGATCAAATGCCTGACCTCGAATGACGATCGTTCGGGATCGAGCCATTTGAGGTGAAGTGTGACCGTTCGCGATCTAGTGCCTGACCTCGAATGACGACCGTTCGGGATCGATTCATTTGAGGTGAAGTGTGACCGTTCGCGGTCAAGTGTCTGACCTCAAATGACGACCGTTCGGGATCGAACCATTTGAGGTGAAGTGTGACTGTTCGCGATCAAGTGCCTGACCTCAAATGACGACCGTTCGAGATCGAGTCATTTGAGGTGAAGTGTGACCGTTCGTTGTCAAGTGTCAAACGTCAAATGACGACCATTCGGGATCGATCCATTTGAGGTGAGATGTGACCGTACGTGGTCGTGGTGCCGTTCGAGGCGGGTTGTGACCATTCGAGGTCGGGTGCCGTTCGAGGCGAGTTGCGACCATTCGAGGTCGGGTGCCTGTTCGAGGCGAGTAAGTATGCCCAGGGGATGGGGGCGGGGGGCTTAGTATTATCGATGCCAGGTTCACGTTCGGTTGAGTTCCTGGATCGTTTGTGTGCCTGTTCGAGGCGAGTAAGTGTGCTCAGGGGGCTTAGTATTATCGATGCCAGGTTCACGTTCGGGTGAGTTCCTGGTTCGTTTGTGTGCCTGTTCGAGGCGAGTAAGTGTGCCCGGGGGGGGGGGGGGGGGGGCTTAATATTATCGATGCCAGGTTCACGTTCGGGATCGTTTGCCAAGGTGACTTACTGTCATTCCAGAGCATGCTTTAGGACCGTTCGCGACCCCGTACATGTGTAAGTAGCTTAGCCATCTCAGAGCATGCCTAAGGACCGTTCGTGACCCCGTACATGTGTATGAAGCTTAGCCAACTCAAAGCATGCATAAGGACCGTTCGCGACCCCGTACATGTGCAAGTGACTTAGCCTTTTTAGATTTATCAAAATTCAATATTCATCCAACTGAAGAGTTTTAAGGCAAAAATGTTTGACAAAGTCAAATCCAAACATCAGAAGTAAAGCACAAAAGTAGAGTAGTGACGTCCGAGTGCAAATGCCTACATCGATACGATTTATAGTTGTATCAGAGCATGCCTTGGGATGGTTCACGGTCCCGTACATGTGTGAACAACCTAATTGCGTCGATGTAGAGTTTTCCACTCATTTGTCATAACCTCAAGCAATTGATAATAAGCTGACGCCTCGATCCTGAGCCGTCTTCAGTTGGTGGAGGTGGTGGTCGTTCTTGTTACACCGTTGCTATCCTCCTTTTCACATACTGTGATAGCAAACCATCTCGGATGTGCCCCTCAACTTCGTCTTTCAAGTGTCTGCAGTCATTTGTGCTATGACCATTCAACTCATGGAATGAGCAATGCTTGTCCGACTTTCTCTCGTTGTTAGTTGGACCTCTCCTTATCGGCTTTCGATAAGGAACCTGTCCCTTGGTGTCTCGGTCGATCCGCTCCAAAGTCTCATTCAACTCCGTGTATGAGGTGAATCTTGGTTCCCTTCGCGGTCAAACTAATCTATCGTTGTTATCCTCGGCCTTTCGTTTACCTTTGCTAGATTCTACACCTTTCTCAGGAGGATTTCCACCTTTGATTACATAAACGTCGATTCCTTCTCCTTCTTCTCTTTCGGCTTTTGCGTCCTCTAACCGAAAGAATCCTTCAGCCTCATGATAGAATTCCCCTAGATCCATGGGGGGATCTCTTGTCAGCGAATTCTTGAATTCTGTACCGTTAGTTATGCCCGACATAGCTGCCATCAAGACCATGGATGGATCTGGTCGATCCACCGATGCTGCAGCTGCATTGAACCATGTCAAAAAACTTCTCAAAGATTCCCTAGCTTTCTGTTTCAATGCTGCCAAGCTCATCACATTCTTGGGTCTCGAAATGTGGACCCTGAATTGCCTCATAAACCTTTCAGTCAAATCACTCCACGTTCTGATAGATCCACTCTCCAGCTGCCTAAACCAAAGTGCCGCAATATCTGTCAAGTACAATGGAAAGCACCGGGCCATAACTACCTCTAATGCCCCCAGCACCTGCATATGCCTCATATATTTTGTCAGATGAACTGTAGGGTCTGTCCTTCCATTATACATATCCAACGATGGTAGCTTAAAGTCTGGTGGGTTCTTAGCTCGCCTGATTGTTGTGGTAAAAGGACTCATATTCACATCCTCAAAGTCCTTGTTTACCAAACCACCTCTCATAGCTCTTTTGACCATTTCTATGAATCTGTCGTTTCTCCTAGTTGCAGTCCTCGTCCATTGCCTTCGGCCTGCACCCCGAGTTCATGAGGGAAATCTGGAATCTGTTCTCCTGGCTGAGCTCCTGTTCCTCTGTCAATGCCATGTTGCTAGAATCCACCAAATGTTTTTCTCGGTATTGGGTCAGTGTGCTCAAGATGAGTGCCCACTAGCTCTGGTGCCGCCTCAGATAGTCCTGCTCTGTTCTGAACTCCAGTCGCTCCTTGATTTTGCGCTCCAAGTTGTCCAATCTATTGAAAAAAATTCTTGATCAAATCCTCTTGCCTTTTCATTATTGGCTCCATCTCATCCCTGGTGATGAAGACTGAAGTTTGGTTCTCTCCTGAGGAATCCCCTTGACTCCCTTCGTGCTGACTTCTTTCTGGTCTCTGTCTTCTACTTGTTTTCCTTCCAGCAGCCATAATCTCGGATAGACTTCTGGTTCTTAAAGAGAGTCTCTCAACAAATCTTTGCGAAGCAATGATGAAAGCGTTCCTGAGTTCAACTCTCGGTGAAAGCACCAAAAATGTTAATGCTAAAAATGCACGCTAACACCCCGGTGTAAGTTGTCGTATAGTGAAAGCACCACCCGTTGATACGGGAACTAAAAGTAAGCAGAGAATCACAGAAATAACAGAGAGACAATAATTTTATAGTGGTTCGGCTCAAAGTCATGCATACGTCCACTTAATATTTTCTTTTCTTCACTTATTACAAGTTTTACAACAATTCTTCAATTACAACATCACTAGGGAAAACCATTAGAACTTCGATGTAGGAAAGCTTCTTCCATTCATGTGCGATGAACTTGATCTCCTTTAAAGATCTTTGAAGTATCTTTGGCATTTGAAGTGTTGAAGGAGTCGAGTAAATAGCAAAGCGTTGGCCTTCCAAAAATGATCTAAAGTCCCCCTTTTCAGTTAGAGTAGGCGAGGTATTTATAGGGAAAAACTGGGTTTAGGTCGTAGGTCGTGGGCAATGTAAGGCTAGGAATTAGGTCGCGAGCGACCTAAGGGACACGGGCTATGGCTCAAAATGAATGTGCGTGATCAACTACTTCGGCTGGTAGGTCGTGGCGACTTAAGGCATACGGCCTAAGGAGTAGCGGCATCAGGAGGTCGCGGCATAAGGAGTAGTCTTAGTCTGTTTAAGTCGTAGGCGACCTAGAGGTAGGGGCAATGAGGGACTTAGTGTATGTAGCAGGGGAGTGCTTAGGTCGCGAGCGACCTACCTTTGAAGAGGTTGTGCGACCTAACTCTGAAGTTTACTAGGTCGTTACTCGTTAGATCGCTGGAGCCTTGTCCCTTTAGGCTCTTAGGTTAGGTTGTTAGGTCGCTTGTACCTTTAGGTCGTTAGGTCGTTGCTATGTTGAGCCGCTTTATACTTTAGGTCGTTGAATCATGCCTTCCTGTAGGTCGTTAGGTCGCTCCCGTTGATCCACTTAGGTCACTGAGTTCATCAAGTTGTTAGGTCGTAGGATGTTTTAGCTCATGCGCTTTCTTCGAGTAGCTGAGTTGCTTTGCTTTGAGATGAACTATCTTTGGTTTTCGATCAATCTCCTGATATCACAGCCTTGCCAAAAAGGCGGGATAACTGTGTCATATCCCATAGGTGAACAGTTATAGATAATAACACATATAACAATTTTAAGTAAATAAAGCAGCATATTTCGATTGTCATTTGTAACGACCCATAAAATTTTAATTTTTTTAATAGTTTTATTTACATAGTTAATTGAATTTTGAGAAATTTTAAGTAATTTAATTTGCAAATAAAAATTTAATATTTGGATTACATATAATTAAATATAGCAAATGGAAAATTTTCATCAGAAATTATGGAAGTTTATTTTATTTTGTAATTCGATTAAATTCAATTCAGTTAAAAATTGATGGTAATAAAATGTTTTCCAAACCTAAATATTTTTATATAGAAAAATCGTAATCATCTTTTGAGCAAGACATCATATTTCGTTTCTTCAAATTTTGATTGTTATTGCTCCGTCGATCTTATTTTTCTGTGTTTTAGTTGCATTTTCCGCTAGAGAAAATTTGAATTTTTATAATTCAATCGACCACTGACAACTATATACCGTTGATCGTCTCATCTTGCTGATCTCCGCAGTAAATTCATCTCTGTACTACGGTGTCCGTATGCGATGAAAACCGTGAAACAGACAGCCGTATTGGTTATGAAATTTCAACCTTTTGTTAGTTGTGCCCATTCAAATTTCAAACGGTTAAAAAATGGCTACAAGCATTTATTTTGCTAAATCAATGGTCGTGACTATTGCTGTACCAACCGGTTCAAACTTTATTTTAACGTTATATTTATTTGTCTTGAGACTGTTCGAATTTTAATAGCAGTATAACGTTTTTTAAAAATAGCTAATGCATTATCTTCTGCAGCCAGCTGTTCTCATCTTCCACCCATTCTTATTTGCTCTCTTCCTTTTTGAACCAAAAAAAAAGTGTATTTCTTGCTTGTTCCAATTCACGTTTTGATCTTCTTCTCCCCTCTTAAGCCCAGCCACCTTCCTCCATACGTGCAAGATCGGCCTCAACGAAATGCCTCCGCCTTTCACCTTGATTCCGCCGTACTTTGCCACCGTACATCGTCTAGAAGCCGTATGCGACCACTTCTCGCCACCACCAGACCGAGCACCATAACCGAGAGCCGTCACTCCTACCTTGCACAACAGCCGCACGTCCACTACTCTTCCACTTGGAACCGCACCACTTCCATCTCCGTCCTTACTCTCTTCCCCTTCCAACAGCCACCCGCACCCTTCCATGCCGCAACCCGAAGCCGTGCACACAACACTAGTCGCCAGCCTCGCCACCTCCACTCGGACACATCCGCATCTCAACTCTCTTCCTCCCCACGTGATCATGCTCGTACCGCCTTCAAGTTGCTCAGCCTTTCCCCTCTCAACAGCCATGGCCAGCACCTCGTCGAACCATGCCGCCCTCACCCAACAGCTGTCGCCATGTCTCCTCCTTGCTCGTGCCACTTCGCTGTCATTAGCATCAGCACCTTTGTTGTGTATGTATAAGGTATGATTTTATATTGGTTGCATGGGTTCTGTTTTCCTTTTATATAAAGTATATAAAGCTAGACATAAATTTATGTTAGTATATATATATGTATTATTAGTTTTATTTGCCTGTTGAATATCTAGCGTACATCTGTTTATATATATATATATATATATATATATATATATATATATTGGTTTCACTAAAATATTGATTTTCAAATTTGTTATTATAACATGCATGAGTACGATGTTGTAATGAGTTAGTGTGTTCGAAGTAGAATGAATTTTGAATGTACATTAATATATATACAATATATATATATTGGTTGTATTTGAATAAAATTAAATATTCAACACATGGACTATGCTATAACGTATTTGTGTCATTAAACATCATATATGTATATATTAATGATTTAACAACGTGTATTATTTATATTAAAAACAATTGTTATACTGGACAGATTTTTGAACTATAAAGTGGAAATGGAACTATTTGAAATTGGTAAAACTCGGCTTTAAACATGGGTGGTACCATAGTTTGAGATCGCAGTAAGTAAAACCATAGTTTAATGTTACAGCTATGAAACGAATTGTCTTATTTTAGTGATATAAGATCTCGGTCACTTATATGATGTTAGTAATATCATATATTCGTATTAATCATATACTATGATTTATTTAATTACATATTAGGTTATTAGTTATAAGTTAATATTGGAGTCATATTAAGACTGTATATAGTCCATATTACATACTACTGAGTAAACATATTATAATAATCTTAATTGTATCTAATAAATGATATATTCGAAACTTATTAATATATAGTTATATATTTTTCAAATTAATCATAAATTAATATGAAAATTTTGATAATATAAACTATACATCTGTAACATTCAACATAACAGGTATAACATATGTAATACCGGAAAACTTTCATTCATTACATGAAAACCCAGTGTATTTTTCCTTTATGAATTCATGTAAGCTGGCACATCACCTTCGTTATGTCAGCTATGTTTGATTCCTGTGAAATCTATTCGAATTAGCTCATGAAAGTTGTTTATAATTGAGGATAGCATGGAACATTTTGTGATATTTTAATAGTACTTTCATTTTTTTTCATTGCTGAGTACAAATTGTACAGGAGTGCGAAAATAGCATAGCAGTTGTTATTTATGTAAATGTGCATTAGATGATGATAATATACAACTTATAAAACGTTTTAATTTATATAATTGATATCTATTTGATACCAATCAATATAAACTACTATGTATTTTTTAAGTTAAATGATAGTTTTGTAATATATTATATATACAGATTTTAAGTATATTTGTTGTAGATAAGTTGTTTCCATTTTTTCTTAATTGATTTGAAAGTATACTTTGTATATTAATACTTTGTTATAACTTTAGTATATGTAGATCTAATTATTTCAAATTTTAGTATGAAGATATGTTTGTCTTATTCTATGTGTTTATTTAAAACAATAATTCTTGAAATACATATGCATTTAATTCAATATGTATATGGAATTCAAATACGATCTTTATATATAAATAGATTTATATATACTATAACGACCCGCTATTTTGGACCATTCAAATCGACACTAAAACCGTACATGTACGACTTGAATAATTCAAAATACCGAATTGTTAATTTAATTTGGCAAAACCTAAAATATACAGTAAATAAACCAATCACAGATCACAGACACAGAGTAATATAATGCAGCGGAATAGAAAAATAGTAGTTCATGAAGCTACTATATACATCAGAGTTTAAAATAAAATACATCAGAATCTCTGGAATACAGAAAAGTCTTCAGTACGAGCCGATGACTTCTCTGAACCAGTCAATCTAGAAAACTGAAAGCTGAAACGATAGTTGGATCTCCAAATGAAGCTCCAATCTCCAAAGGTGAGTCTCTAAAGCTGTATTACTCGGTCTGACCCGAGCGTAAAGCAAAACACAAAACACTCGAGTCAGGATTAACATTCGTATATCAATAAATCCAACTCAAGTGAAATATCAACTGAAATACAAATAACTTAAAGGATGTTTGGGATGACCATCCTCTAAGGGTCCATAGAACTATCTACAGGGTAGAAATATACACTATTACATCGTGGTCATTCACTTAATTTATACTTCAAACCCAAATGTCAAATTCACTTCGAATAATTATATTTCCCAAATAGTATTTATATATATTAAATGCTGTATATGGTAAAGCACTTGCAATTTCCTTAACTTAACAAATCGTTCACATCAACCTGACCTTTCCATTTAAATTAAATTCAATCTCAATTATAAATCTCAAATCTGGATTTGATATCCTAATTACCCTTTCCATTTCAATATGTTTCCATACTTTAAGTATTTAATATTTCCCCTAAATTTCCAATCTAGTTCTCTAAATACAAATTTCCAGACTTCGTTCAACCTCAATTTCCATTAAATTCAATTAGTTATCTACATAACAAATTCAACTATCTTGGTCCCAAATACATACCAAATTTCTAAACCATTTAATTTCAATACAGTTCATGGCTTAAATACTTAGATGTTAAATTTAACAGTTTCATATAGATTCTTGGTTTTTACATCATTATTATTTAGTTTGAACCTTCCCTTATTCAATACCATTTTAGTGACTTTAAATTACATCTTTCTCAAGATTTCTCAAATTTTATTAAACGTGAAATATCTCATTCGATAAATTTCAAATTGATTTAAATAAATAAATCCTTATCTAAACATCATTTTACAATAACCCAAATTTATTTCTCAACCTTAATTTTTCAATATTATTGCAACATTTATCCGAATAAAATTTACATAAATTATTTATCATAATTTATGTATTTAATCAAATCTTGATTAACTAGATATAATTAACTCTATATTTATCATTACCCTTTATAGATGTATTTAAGAATTTACATTTAATAAGACCATAGATTTTTTTTTTCATATGGTCAAAGTGTTATGGCTATTATCATTTCAATACGTACACTAAATGTATACGGGTGGATAGCATTTCAACCCGTAATCCCAAATTTAATTAAACGAAACCCGCTTGGGCCTATTTTTCAACCCATTTTAATTCAAAAATCAAACATAACAAAGGGAACTTGCAGTATGATGACAGGGATAGTGTCAAAGTAAGTAAACAAGCAATAACAACAATCAATAACAATTCAATAGATTAAATCAAATAACTCCGAAATGATCTTATTAATTCGCATTGTTATTTTTATAATTATTTCTAAAATCTACACTATCATTTCATGTAGATTACAGATTATTACATTTCAGTTTTTCAATTGTCGTTCCATTTCAATTTCAGTTTAGTATTACAACAGTTAATCCAAACTATGTTCAAAGCTTTAAAGTATAACTTATCAATTCCTACGACAATTAATGGGTCAAATTAAACTAATCAAATTTACATATGGCGGGGTCAGGTTTAATCAATCAAGGTCCATCGTATATAATCCGTTTTCTTTGTAAACTATACCACCTCAAATCTTACTAGCAAACTAGTTATCATTTAACAATAGTAATTAACATCCAATTTAAACGACAATCAATCAATCAGTAAATTTTCAACCAATCTGTATTATTATCACATAAATAATTAACCGATAATGGTGTCAGGTGTCATAGGTGAACAGATACAGATGATAGCAGTCGTAACAGTAAACAACTAACAGCAGCATATTTCAATTGACGTTTCAATTGAATCAAATTTAATAAATAAAAGAACGTTAATCGTGAGTGATTGCTCACCTTTCAAGGCTAGAGATGAACGAGAATACAGAAGGTGATACGGATATGCACACTGCTACGGATACTGAAATTAAATTTCAAATCCAAGCAAAACAAAATCGGCACGAATTCGATCAAAGCTAATTGAAACGGATCAGATCAGAACTGAAACGATGAAGATAAATGGTATAAGCGAACTTTTATAATTCATGTACTGAACAAATCTGATATGCAGACACGACCTAAATACTTAATAACTTAAGGACATATTCTATAAAATGTAACTCAATGTATATACACAAATACACTTACAGTAACCTAACTTATTATAACATCAACCATATTATATTACTTATTGTTATACCATATATGAACTAACAGCCGATACTCACACATATAAACTAATGTAAACTTAGTTTATAAAATATGTATTTATACAAAATACTTACAATTTTAAAAATACTTACATTTTTTTAAAAAAATACTTACATACGTAAATAACATATTTATAAAACAAAACTATATAACAACTTATAAAATAATCCATAAAATTTTTGTTATTATAATGCACTGCAAGTCTGTACTCCACCTATATGAACATACTTAAATTATATGCGTACTAACAAAATAGACACAGACTTCTTCAAATGAACACATGTACTGTCCTTTCCTCCATTTTTAAAAACTGTGACATATATAAACGGCAAAACAATATATTATAAATAAATAAATCACCTTTACTAACCATGCGTATAAACAGACCATACCACTTTTAAAATTTTATATGCGTAAATAAAGTCATATATATATAACTTAACTTATACATCTTAAAACCTATAAATTACGTGAACATCAACATGTATAAAATTTAATCAGAACGAAAATTTACTAAAAAAAAAAAAAAAAAATCTATATAAAATACCACTTTAAAATATAACAGCTGTGCGTATATGTATAATGTATACTTTAAAACTTACGTAGACGTACATCTCATAAAGCTCATATACATATACTTTTGTCTATAACTAACCTATATATATATATCTTTGAAGGAAAAACAATTTGATACTTTAAAATTATTTAAGTAAAATATGCAAACAATTTACTACACAAATATATGCAGACATTCTATACTCATATATATAAGACTAACGTGACCTAAACCCAAACTAATCATATGTTATCCTAACTAAGCACGCATACGTTCAAATAATTGCATTTAAAAAAAAATTGTGCATACAAATAAAGGTGGCTACTCACCAGTTGAAGTGGGAGATGCAGTGGTACCCGAGGCGGAGGTGAGAGTGCGGAGGTGATGAACGAGAGAGGATAGAGGGATGGAAGGCGGCTGCTGCCTGTTATTTTATGCGTTTCTTATGTGTGTGTGTTTTTTTTTGTAGGAGAAGAACAGATCTGAGAGGCTTCAGGTAAGGGAAAAATATGTTTATAGAATGAAGAAAGAAAGTAGGAATGTAGAGATGCTGTGATATATATACATATATATATATATATATATAATTTTTTTTTTTTTTGCAGAAGTCTTTAGAATCATGATGGAAGAAAGAAATTAAGGAGAGAAAAGTGCAGCTTATCAAATTATATAAGAAACATAGTGAAACGTACATAAATAAATGTCCTGTAGTGGTGTAAAGTAACGCACTAAAATTAAGGGAATAACAAAGGAAAGGACATTTTGAAAGCAAGAAAATGAACAGAGAAAGGAATAAATAAATTATATAGACACATACGTTTCTGACAAAGTTATAAATAGAAATAAAGAAGAGAGAGAGAAAAAGAAATGAAGAGTTATATTAAAACAGAGAAGGAAAGGTGCGTGAATCCATAGAGTTATATATATATAGGTCGAGTAATAAATGGATTTGTTTGCATGGGAGAGTTCTGGAAAGAAGATGGTGGAAATTTGAGAGCAAAATAAAAGGAGGCGGAAGGAAAAAATATATGAACAGATCTAGAAAGATGATGGTAGATTTTTACACATGCAAAAGAAACGGTTTCTCCCGAAATAAATGGTCACTCGTTTGAAACCAGATAAACAAATAAAGTAATCTATTGTTTCTTGCAAGTTATACGTTTTCTTAATTTTATTTATTTCCTAGGTCCCAATACGTAGGCAATTATACTATGGAGAGTAATTATTATCAAACGTTACAAAATTCAAAAGCAAAAGAAACGTTTCGATTTCTAAATGATAAAAGCAAAAGATTAGAACGTATGCCATAAATTAAGCAACAAACGTTGATTCTAAATTTACTAATAATTAGGAGTAGAAACGTTTGATGATGAAATCAGGAAACAAATACTAATAGCAAAACGGCGATGAGTTGAATGAACAGAGAATTCAAAAGTTCAATTGAGCTGTTTGAAATAAAGCACATAACGTTAGCATTGAATTGGGAGTTATAAGACAATGTATTATAAATAGGAAATTATAAAAGTAACGTATGCTATTGGAATAGAAGCCAAAAGAGAAATGAACTTAGAGCTACCGGAAACGTATCTCTTAAGTGAAATGAATGTAAGAGAAACGGTCAAATAATGTTTATAGCTGTAAATTTAAAGTAATAAATTTATATTGGGTAGCACGGTTTAAATCGAAACGAAATAAGGAGAAGCTAAGGAGGCACAATTTATGGTGTCATTAAAACGAACAAATTTATTGCTTCCGTTGTACACCGGGTTCCGAAATACAGAAATAAATATACTTTTGAGATCAGCACGACGAGGCGCTCACAATGGTATACAGTTATCAGTGGTATGATTGAGTTATAAAAATTCGAATTTTTCACTAGTAGAAAAAAAAATGCAGTAGAATGCAGAAAATAAGAACGACGAAGCTATAGAAGTCCGGATTTTGAAAAACTAGAGATGACGCCTTTCTCAGATGAGGATTTAGAATTTTTCTATGTAAAATATTCTGCATTAGAAATTTTTTTTTTATTATCAACAATTATTAGCTAGCTTGAATTTAATAGAATTACATAATAAATAAATTTTCATAAAATAAATTGAAATTTTGCCATCTGCTATGTTTAATTGGACGTAATCCATATATTAACTTTTTATTTGCAAATTAATTTATTTAAAAATTTCACCATAATCCAATTAAATACGTTAATAAAACGATAAAGTTTATTAAAATCTTACAGGTCGTTACACTCTCCCCCACTCAAAACTTTTCGTCCCCGAAAAGGAAGGTGGTAGGAGAATAAAACAGCCGGAAATTTATAGATTGAAAGATAAGATAAACAACAAATTTTTAAAACTACCCAAATTTATTTGAAATCTTTATTTGAAACTTCATTTGAAATTCAAATTTTCTATAATACTATAATACTTTCAACTCTTATGAAAACAATTACCTGCACTATCCCTTATTTTTACAAAGTTTATTGAAAATATTAAATCCGAAATTAATAACTTCAAACTATTCATAACACTTAAAATTTTATATTAAACAATGTAGTATATAATTAGACAAAATTTTCAAAGGATAAATCCAACAAGGAAGGAAGGTAGATTTTGAAAACAAAATCAAGATGAACAAATAAGCTGAGCAGATAAGGTAGATTCAAAAGAAAGAATCGGGTCCGAATAATTTATTTCAAACCATAAGAATTTAAATTTCAAATATTAATACAAAATTTCTTTGTTGGCAATACCTTTATAATAAAATTCTTTTATATCAAAACCAATTTTTCTTTCGAAAATACTTTTATAACTCAATGTTTTAACAAGTTTATCCTCGTTCTTGCAGACTCTGGCCATGCGTTGATCAGGCGCAAAGCTAGAATTCTTCAAGTACTTAGTAGACTTGTTTCAACACCCAGTGAAAATACTTGAAAAACCTTTTAAAATAGATATGGAAAGTACGATCCAAACAAAACAATCAAACCAAAACCTTTGTCCGATCATGGTTCGCAGATACACAATGGTTACGCCTGGTTCCCCCAGGAAACAATCCATATCCGTAAGCTTTCACAGCCCTGCGAGTTACGCCATGATGACTAGTAGAGTGCAGGATACACAATGGTTACGCCTGGATCCCCCAGGAAACAATCCGTACCCCCAGGCAAGACTCAGCCAGGCACTTGCGCTACTATTCGCGACCTACACAGATTGCAGGATACACAATGGTTACGCCTGGTTCCCCCAGGAAACAATCCGTACCCCTAGGCAAGACTCAGCCAGGCAATTTCGCTGTGCATTCACGAGAGAAAAAGAAACCGTGGGACACGTCACGGTGGGAACACTCGAGTATTACATCCGGAAAACCAAAATCAGAGAGAATAATAACGATAGAATGAATCCACGCTGTGGCCACAAAGCGGATATCAAGCAGAAGGCACTTTCCATATCTTTATTTGGAAAATATATATCATATAGTACCTTTTTCAAATCACTTTCAAATATTGTACTTATATAAAGTCCATATATATAGGATTCCATTTTCAAACGAATACTTTCCAAATCAATAGTATATCAAATCATACTTATATAGACTTCGATTATATAAAATCTCTTTCCAAATTGAGTAACTTTCAAATCAATAGATTTCAAATCAACTTCATACTTATACAAATCCATTTTATATAAGTTCGACCACTCCCAAATCAAGTACTTAATAATCTAAGATTCTCAATTTCAAATTATTTCACTATCAATTCAGTTTCAAAATCATATATGATTTCACCAATTTTCTTCCAAATTAAATATCTAAAGTCAAACAAATACATTTCCAAAATCACCATATAAGTACTGGTTTTTAATTCCAATTTAATTTCAAAACCAAATATTTTCCTCAAAATCAATTACTCAAAATGGTTTCCAAATTTATAATTTATCCCTTTAAACTTTTAAACTATCTATTTCTATTTGAAATATTCAATTTACCTTTTTGAAAACCATTATTCAAAACTATTTTTTTTTTTCAAAACATTTCAAACTAAATTTATATTCTTTATCAAACATTTTATACTCTTCGAAATTTCTTAGTTTTTAAAACTTTAGACCTTGACTTGGAAGTGTTCGAACCTTCAAAATAATTAGGGAAATCAAATTTTCAATTCAAGAGTTGAAAATCAACAATAAATCAATAAACCAATTATTAAATCCGAAACTCGAGGACTGAATACCGGTCTCATTTTAAATTGTTTCAAATATATACTTATATCTTTCTAAAATATCAAATTATACTTCGGAATTTGAAATCAAAATCGGTTTTACAAAACACTTGCATAGCGAAGCTATTAAAGTGGCCTCTCCCTCACTCTGAAACTCGAAAATCAATGTCGATGATGCGTGCACTCATCACCGAAATTATTTTCAAGCGACATAAGTGAGTTCTGGACTTCTATTTTCTTGGAAACTTCTTTGAAATTTCTTTAAAATTATTGGAATTCATTTGAGCTTATTTGAAACATTTCTTATTCAAAAAAAATAATTTTAAATCGTATTATTTATATATATTTTCCAAAATCTTAAAACCAATTTCAAAATACCGGAATTCAATTCTCGAATTTCAAATTTAACACTTCAGTTATAAATCATTTTTATATAAATCAATTTCTTATAATTTTTCAAAATTTCAAATCCTTTCAAAACCTTTTTTTTTATATATAGAATAACATTTCTTATTTGTTTTGTATATAGGTATATAATCCTTATGGAAAACATTTTCACTTTTATATATAGAATAAAATCATAGTTATCAAAATAATAATTTCGATATTTAAAACAAATTTCAAAATGCAAACATACCCGATTTTCAAAGGATAATTTTAAGAATGGATTTCAAAACAAAGATAGAGATTTGAATTAGAGGAACTCCAATCCATAGAATTCTGATTCGAAGATAGACTCGATCGAAGATGAGATAATTAAATTACAAAATAGAAGATGGATATACTTCTATAAATCGCGGGCGACCTTAACCGGGTCAATCGTGATTTCAGGAATATGATTGATGCGGAATTCTAAGGCAAATCGACATTCGATCGCCCGATATAGAATTCGGCATAACTAGATATAGCAGCATTGTAAACCGAGGATACATGAATCTTCGGTGAATCAATGCCAACTGAAAAGGAGATTCACCCCTTTTACAAATCATTCAGTGAAGTTATGGAATACTCCAGAATCGAACGAATATAAATAGGGAGAGACAAGAATGAATTTCGAAACTGAGGGACATTCCAAAATTCAAAGGAAATCGAGTCAAAAAGGAAGAGATTCAACTCGAATGAAAGTGATTCTGTAATAAATTTACCATATATGCTAAGTTTTGACTTGAGCCAAAGCTCTGATACCAACTGTAACGACCCGCTATTTTGGACCATTCAAATCGACACTAAAACCGTACATGTACGACTTGAATAATTCAAAATACCGAATTGTTAATTTAATTTGGCAAAACCTAAAATATACAGTAAATAAACCAATCACAGATCACAGACACAGAGTAATATAATGCAGCGGAATAGAAAAATAGTAGTTCATGAAGCTACTATATACATCAGAGTTTAAAATAAAATACATCAGAATCTCTGGAATACAGAAAAGTCTTCAGTACGAGCCGATGACTTCTCTGAACCAGTCAATCTAGAAAACTGAAAGCTGAAACGATAGTTGGATCTCCAAATGAAGCTCCAATCTCCAAAGGTGAGTCTCTAAAGCTGTATTACTCGGTCTGACCCGAGCGTAAAGCAAAACACAAAACACTCGAGTCAGGATTAACATTCGTATATCAATAAATCCAACTCAAGTGAAATATCAACTGAAATACAAATAACTTAAAGGATGTTTGGGATGACCATCCTCTAAGGGTCCATAGAACTATCTACAGGGTAGAAATATACACTATTACATCGTGGTCATTCACTTAATTTATACTTCAAACCCAGATGTCAAATTCACTTCGAATAATTATATTTCCCAAATAGTATTTATATATATTAAATGCTGTATATGGTAAAGCACTTGCAATTTCCTTAACTTAACAAATCGTTCACATCAACCTGACCTTTCCATTTAAATTAAATTCAATCTCAATTATAAATCTCAAATCTGGATTTGATATCCTAATTACCCTTTCCATTTCAATATGTTTCCATACTTTAAGTATTTAATATTTCCCCTAAATTTCCAATCTAGTTCTCTAAATACAAATTTCCAGACTTCGTTCAACCTCAATTTCCATTAAATTCAATTAGTTATCTACATAACAAATTCAACTATCTTGGTCCCAAATACATACCAAATTTCTAAACCATTTAATTTCAATACAGTTCATGGCTTAAATACTTAGATGTTAAATTTAACAGTTTCATATAGATTCTTGGTTTTTACATCATTATTATTTAGTTTGAACCTTCCCTTATTCAATACCATTTTAGTGACTTTAAATTACATCTTTCTCAAGATTTCTCAAATTTTATTAAACGTGAAATATCTCATTCGATAAATTTCAAATTGATTTAAATAAATAAATCCTTATCTAAACATCATTTTACAATAACCCAAATTTATTTCTCAACCTTAATTTTTCAATATTATTGCAACATTTATCCGAATAAAATTTACATAAATTATTTATCATAATTTATGTATTTAATCAAATCTTGATTAACTAGATATAATTAACTCTATATTTATCATTACCCTTTATAGATGTATTTAAGAATTTACATTTAATAAGACCATAGATTTTTTTTTTTCATATGGTCAAAGTGTTATGGCTATTATCATTTCAATACGTACACTAAATGTATACGGGTGGATAGCATTTCAACCCGTAATCCCAAATTTAATTAAACGAAACCCGCTTGGGCCTATTTTTCAACCCATTTTAATTCAAAAATCAAACATAACAAAGGGAACTTGCAGTATGATGACAGGGATAGTGTCAAAGTAAGTAAACAAGCAATAACAACAATCAATAACAATTCAATAGATTAAATCAAATAACTCCGAAATGATCTTATTAATTCGCATTGTTATTTTTATAATTATTTCTAAAATCTACACTATCATTTCATGTAGATTACAGATTATTACATTTCAGTTTTTCAATTGTCGTTCCATTTCAATTTCAGTTTAGTATTACAACAGTTAATCCAAACTATGTTCAAAGCTTTAAAGTATAACTTATCAATTCCTACGACAATTAATGGGTCAAATTAAACTAATCAAATTTACATATGGCGGGGTCAGGTTTAATCAATCAAGGTCCATCGTATATAATCCGTTTTCTTTGTAAACTATACCACCTCAAATCTTACTAGCAAACTAGTTATCATTTAACAATAGTAATTAACATCCAATTTAAACGACAATCAATCAATCAGTAAATTTTCAACCAATCTGTATTATTATCACATAAATAATTAACCGATAATGGTGTCAGGTGTCATAGGTGAACAGATACAGATGATAGCAGTCGTAACAGTAAACAACTAACAGCAGCATATTTCAATTGACGTTTCAATTGAATCAAATTTAATAAATAAAAGAACGTTAATCGTGAGTGATTGCTCACCTTTCAAGGCTAGAGATGAACGAGAATACAGAAGGTGATACGGATATGCACACTGCTACGGATACTGAAATTAAATTTCAAATCCAAGCAAAACAAAATCGGCACGAATTCGATCAAAGCTAATTGAAACGGATCAGATCAGAACTGAAACGATGAAGATAAATGGTATAAGCGAACTTTTATAATTCATGTACTGAACAAATCTGATATGCAGACACGACCTAAATACTTAATAACTTAAGGACATATTCTATAAAATGTAACTCAATGTATATACACAAATACACTTACAGTAACCTAACTTATTATAACATCAACCATATTATATTACTTATTGTTATACCATATATGAACTAACAGCCGATACTCACACATATAAACTAATGTAAACTTAGTTTATAAAATATGTATTTATACAAAATACTTACAATTTTAAAAATACTTACATTTTTTTAAAAAAATACTTACATACGTAAATAACATATTTATAAAACAAAACTATATAACAACTTATAAAATAATCCATAAAATTTTTGTTATTATAATGCACTGCAAGTCTGTACTCCACCTATATGAACATACTTAAATTATATGCGTACTAACAAAATAGACACAGACTTCTTCAAATGAACACATGTACTGTCCTTTCCTCCATTTTTAAAAACTGTGACATATATAAACGGCAAAACAATATATTATAAATAAATAAATCACCTTTACTAACCATGCGTATAAACAGACCATACCACTTTTAAAATTTTATATGCGTAAATAAAGTCATATATATATAACTTAACTTATACATCTTAAAACCTATAAATTACGTGAACATCAACATGTATAAAATTTAATCAGAACGAAAATTTACTAAAAAAAAAAAAAAAATCTATATAAAATACCACTTTAAAATATAACAGCTGTGCGTATATGTATAATGTATACTTTAAAACTTACGTAGACGTACATCTCATAAAGCTCATATACATATACTTTTGTCTATAACTAACCTATATATATATATCTTTGAAGGAAAAACAATTTGATACTTTAAAATTATTTAAGTAAAATATGCAAACAATTTACTACACAAATATATGCAGACATTCTATACTCATATATATAAGACTAACGTGACCTAAACCCAAACTAATCATATGTTATCCTAACTAAGCACGCATACGTTCAAATAATTGCATTTAAAAAAAAATTGTGCATACAAATAAAGGTGGCTACTCACCAGTTGAAGTGGGAGATGCAGTGGTACCCGAGGCGGAGGTGAGAGTGCGGAGGTGATGAACGAGAGAGGATAGAGGGATGGAAGGCGGCTGCTGCCTGTTATTTTATGCGTTTCTTATGTGTGTGTGTTTTTTTTTGTAGGAGAAGAACAGATCTGAGAGGCTTCAGGTAAGGGAAAAATATGTTTATAGAATGAAGAAAGAAAGTAGGAATGTAGAGATGCTGTGATATATATACATATATATATATATATATTTTTTTTTTGCAGAAGTCTTTAGAATCATGATGGAAGAAAGAAATTAAGGAGAGAAAAGTGCAGCTTATCAAATTATATAAGAAACATAGTGAAACGTACATAAATAAATGTCCTGTAGTGGTGTAAAGTAACGCACTAAAATTAAGGGAATAACAAAGGAAAGGACATTTTGAAAGCAAGAAAATGAACAGAGAAAGGAATAAATAAATTATATAGACACATACGTTTCTGACAAAGTTATAAATAGAAATAAAGAAGAGAGAGAGAAAAAGAAATGAAGAGTTATATTAAAACAGAGAAGGAAAGGTGCGTGAATCCATAGAGTTATATATATATAGGTCGAGTAATAAATGGATTTGTTTGCATGGGAGAGTTCTGGAAAGAAGATGGTGGAAATTTGAGAGCAAAATAAAAGGAGGCGGAAGGAAAAAATATATGAACAGATCTAGAAAGATGATGGTAGATTTTTACACATGCAAAAGAAACGGTTTCTCCCGAAATAAATGGTCACTCGTTTGAAACCAGATAAACAAATAAAGTAATCTATTGTTTCTTGCAAGTTATACGTTTTCTTAATTTTATTTATTTCCTAGGTCCCAATACGTAGGCAATTATACTATGGAGAGTAATTATTATCAAACGTTACAAAATTCAAAAGCAAAAGAAACGTTTCGATTTCTAAATGATAAAAGCAAAAGATTAGAACGTATGCCATAAATTAAGCAACAAACGTTGATTCTAAATTTACTAATAATTAGGAGTAGAAACGTTTGATGATGAAATCAGGAAACAAATACTAATAGCAAAACGGCGATGAGTTGAATGAACAGAGAATTCAAAAGTTCAATTGAGCTGTTTGAAATAAAGCACATAACGTTAGCATTGAATTGGGAGTTATAAGACAATGTATTATAAATAGGAAATTATAAAAGTAACGTATGCTATTGGAATAGAAGCCAAAAGAGAAATGAACTTAGAGCTACCGGAAACGTATCTCTTAAGTGAAATGAATGTAAGAGAAACGGTCAAATAATGTTTATAGCTGTAAATTTAAAGTAATAAATTTATATTGGGTAGCACGGTTTAAATCGAAACGAAATAAGGAGAAGCTAAGGAGGCACAATTTATGGTGTCATTAAAACGAACAAATTTATTGCTTCCGTTGTACACCGGGTTCCGAAATACAGAAATAAATATACTTTTGAGATCAGCACGACGAGGCGCTCACAATGGTATACAGTTATCAGTGGTATGATTGAGTTATAAAAATTCGAATTTTTCACTAGTAGAAAAAAAAATGCAGTAGAATGCAGAAAATAAGAACGTCGAAGCTATAGAAGTCCGGATTTTGAAAAACTAGAGATGACGCCTTTCTCAGATGAGGATTTAGAATTTTTCTATGTAAAATATTCTGCATTAGAAATTTTTTTTTTTATTATCAACAATTATTAGCTAGCTTGAATTTAATAGAATTACATAATAAATAAATTTTCATAAAATAAATTGAAATTTTGCCATCTGCTATGTTTAATTGGACGTAATCCATATATTAACTTTTTATTTGCAAATTAATTTATTTAAAAATTTCACCATAATCCAATTAAATACGTTAATAAAACGATAAAGTTTATTAAAATCTTACAGGTCGTTACATATACAGTATACATATGAGTTCCATTATACCTCCGTAATCTTCATCGACCCATTTCTGATTTAATTTCGTCTATTCCTTGTTATCAGCTTTGATCATCGAAATCATGCTTGGATTCGTAACTCAATTTCAATGTCTGTATCTATATGCATATCTATGTCATCTCATGTTCTCTCCAGCCTCGAAAGGTGAGCAATCACTCACGATTAACGTTCTTATATTTATTAAATTTGATTTCAATTGAAACGACAATTGAAATATGCTGCTGTAGTTATTTAAATTGTTATTTATGCTATTATCTGTAACTGTTCACCTGTGAGATATGACACCATATCATGTTATTTATATTATATTGTTATTGATGATATATGCATGTTGTTCTATTTTATATTATCGTTATCACTCTGCAAGTTCCCTGTTAGCATAGAATTCACTATGGGTTGAAATGATACATGCCCGAACGGACTTTAGAGTAGGAGAAAATCGTTATGGGTTGAAATGATAGACCCAAGGGATTTTCAATTGAATTAAATTTGAGATTGTAGGTCGAAGTGATATCTACCCGTATATATTAAAATTACGGATTGAAATGATAAATATCCGTATCATTTGACCATATGATAGAATCCTATATGCAGACACCGTTGGTCCATATATAAATATTTTGAAAATAATGTCTATGGTTTTGGAAAAGAATATGGTTTTTATTTAATATTGGTCCTTAAAATATTATATATAAATGTAATTTTATATATAGATTTAAAAATAATATTTAATTTAAATTTGATTGATTTAATACATATAATATGGTTAAGTATTTGTATAAATCTATTTTTTAGATAGATTTTGTGATAAATTGAATAAGTTAGGTTGGGAAGATAAATTTGGGTTTATTTGAAATGGTATTTAGTTAAGAATTTTATTTAATTAAAACGATTTGAAGTTATTGAATGTGAAATTTAAAGATATAATTTTATAACTGGATTTTTGATTCGTGTGATTTAATGAATGTTTCACGTTTCAATAAATTAAAGAAAATATTTAGAAAATGTAATTTAAGGGTACTTAAATGATATTGAATCTAATGAGGGAATACTTCAAAACTAAATAATAATGAAGATAAACTAAATCAATATGAAATCGTTAAATTTAGTTTAAAATGTTGAATATTTAAAGTTTTGAAATATATTGAAATATAAATGGGTATTTTGTGATTCAAACCCGGATTTGAGATCGTTAAAATTTGAAATGGTTATTTAGAAATTGATTTGAATTTATAAATTGAGATGGGATTAAATTTGAATTTGGAATTTGAGTAAATTTGAATCGAAACTTTGAAAGTGATAAAATTTGGATATATATATATATATATATATATATATATATATTTGAAATGAAATGATATTTTGGCATAAATTAATTTGAAATGACTACGATGTTATAGTGTATATCTCTGCATTGTAGATAGTCCCACGGATCCTTAGAGGATGGTTATCGCAACATCCTTTGAGTTACTTGTATTTAAGTTAATATTTCACTTGAGTTGGATTTATTGATATAAGAATGTTAATCCTGACTCGAGCGTTTTGTGTTTTGCTTTATGCTCGGGTCAGACTGAGTCATACAGCTTTTGAGACTCACCTTCGGAGTTTGGAGCTTCGTTTGGGGATCCAACTATCGATTCCGCTTTCAGCCCTTCCAGTTGATTGGTTCAGAGAAGTCATCTGCTCGTACTAGAGACTTCACTACATCTGAGATATTCTGTTGTATTCTATTTCTAACTCTGATGTTTATATAGTAGCTTCATGAGCTACTATTTGTCTATTCTGCTGCGTATTATTGTACTACTCTATCTCTGGGATTATGTGGTCGATTTATTTTACTGTATATGCTGAGTTTTGCCAAATATAAATTAACAATCTGATATTTTGAGCAATTCAAGTCCGACATGTGTGGATTCGAATGGTCCAAAATACCAGGTCGTTACAGTTGGTATCAGAGCTTTGGCTCTAGGCAAATTTAGCATGTATGGTAAATTTAGTTACGGAATCACTTTCGTTCTGGCTTGAACTCCTTTCTCTTGATTGGAAGTTCCTTTGAATTTTAGAATGTCCCTCGGTTCCGAAATTCATTCTTGTCTCTCCCTATTATATTCGTTTGATTCTGGAGTATCCCATAACTCCACTGAATGATTTGTAAAGGGGGTGAGAACTCCTTTACAATTGGCATTGATTCACCGAAGATTTCTGTATCCTCAGTTTACGATGCTGCTATATATTGATATGACAAATTCTATCTCTGGCGATCGAATGTGGATTTGTTTTGGAATTCCGCATCGATTGTATTCCTGAAGTCACGGTTGACCTGGTTAAGGTCGCCCGTGATTTATAGAAGTATATCCATCTTCTGTTTTGTAGTTCAATTATCTCATCTACGATCGAGTCTATCTTCGAATCAGGATTCTATTGATTAGAGCTCCTCTAATTTAAATCTCTATCTTTTTTTTGAAAACCATTCTTGAATAATCCTTTGAAAATCCGGTTTTGTTTGTATTTTGAAATTGTTTTATATACCGAAATTTTTATTTGGATAACTATGATTTTATTCTATATATAAAAGTGAAAATGTTTTCGATAAGGGTTATATACCTATATATAAAACGAATAAGAAATGTTATTCTATATATAAAAGTTTCGAAAGGATTTGAAATTGTGAAGATTATATAAGAAATGGATTTGTATAAAAATAATTTATAGCTGAAGGGTTTTAATTTGAAATTCGAGAGATTGAATTCCAGTGTTTTGGAAATTGGTTTTAAGATTTTTGAAAATATATAATAATACGATTTGAAAGTGTTTTCTGAATAAGAAGTGTTTCAAATGACTCAAACGAGTTCCAATGATTTCAAAGAAATTTCAAAGAAGTTTCAAGAAAATAGAAGTCCTGAACTCACTTGTGTCACTGGAAAATAATTTCGGTGGTGAGTGCACGCATCATCGACATTGATTTTCGAGTTTCAAAGTGGGGGAGAGGCCACTTTAATAGCTTTGCTATGCGAGTGATTTTGTGAAACCAATTTTGATTTCAAATTCCGAAGTATAATTGATATTCAAAAGATATATGTATATATATTTGAAACGATTTGAAGTAAGCCGGTGTTCAGTCCTCGAATTTCGGATTTGATTTTGTATAACCTTATCTTTTGAAATTTAATGATTTGTTGGTGATTTCCAATTCATGGATTGAAAATATGATTTCTTCGACTATTTTGAAGGTTCGAGCATTTCCAAATCATGGTTAACTTTTCAAAGATAAGTAATTTTGGAAAGTATAAAGTATTTGATAAGTATATAAGATTAGTTTGTATGTTTTAATATGATTTAAATAAGTTGAAACTTCTTTGTTAAGTAAATGAATAAGACTATTCTGAATTATACTAGTAGGAAATATAGATTTGAAATGTTTTGAATAAAGTGTATATATATATATATAAAAAAAATAATAATCTTTCCAATGGTAAATTGAAAGAAATAGTTTAAAGAATTTAAAAGGGATGGTTTTAAAACTTAGTAACCATTTTGGGGTAAAAATTGATTTTGAAAAAAATATATGGTTTGGAAAATAGATTGAAATTTAAACCCAGTATTTACAGGATGTTTGGAAATGAATTTTGTTTGACCTAAATTACGTTGATTTGAAAATTTGAATTATTTGCTAAACTTATGATTTTGGAAACTGAAGATATTTGATGTGGAAAAAAAAATTTGGTGAAATTGGGTATGATTTTGAAACTGAACTGATATTGAAATGAATTGAAATTGAGAACCTTATTTTACAAAATACTTGATTTGGGAGTTGTCGAACATGTATAAATTTGATTTGTATAAGTATGAAGTTGATTTGAAAACTATGATTTAAAAAGGTACTCAATTTGAAAATGAAATCTTATATAATCGAAATCTATATAAGTGTGATTTGATATACTATTGATTTTGGAAAGTATTTGATTTGGAAATGAAATCTTATATATAATGGACTTTATATAAGTATGATATTTGAAAGTGATTTGAAAAGGTAGTATATGATATATATTTTCGAAGTAAAGATATGGAAAGTGCCTTCTGCTTGATATCCGATTTGTGGCCACATCTTGGATTCATTCTATCGATATTATTCTCTATGATTTTGGTTTTCCGGATGTAATACTCGAGTGTCCCACCATGGCGTAACCCATGGGTTTTTTCTTGGCGCGACTGCGTAGCGTAATTCGTCTGGCTGAGAAGGCCCAAGGGTACGAATGTTTCCTGGGGGATTCAGGTGTAACCATTGTGTATCCTGTGATCTACGTAGGTCGTTTTTAGTAGCGTAATCCGCAAGGCAGAGATTGCTTAAAGGATATGGATGTTTCCTGGGGGATCCAGGTGTAACCATTGTTATGTATCCTGCGGTCCACAGTTTTCGTTATCATGGCGAAATTCGCAAGACAGCGATTGCTTAAAGGTACGGATGTTTCCTGGGGGATCCAGACGTAACCATTGTGTATCTGCGATCCATGTGATTTGTTTGGATTGTACTTTCCACATCGGTTTTGAAGGTTTCTCAAGTATTTTCACTAGGTGTCGAAACAGGTCTACTAAGTACTTGAAGAATTCTAGCTTTGCGCATGATCAACGCATGGCCAGAGTCTGCAAGAACGAGGATAAACTTGTGGAAACATTGAGTTATAAAAGTATTTTCGAAAGGAAAATTTGTTTCGATATAAAAGTATTTTATTATAAAGGTGTAACAACCCGCATAATTATCGAGTTTGTATTTAAATATTTTATTTAAATATTAACTCGTTAATCGGATTTTGGTCCGAAAAGCTACTTTTTGCAAACGGTCAAATTAGGACTCGAGATCACTTCCATTGAGTTCGAAATGCCGTTTACAACTTTTTTAAGTATAAACATCGATAGGTTTGGAGTTAGTGAAATTTCACTAACTTTTCCCGCTTTGGACTTTGGGTTAGTTTAGCCTATTAAGCCCAAGTTCCAACCCTCTTCTCCTCACTCTTCATAAATTTCCTAACTAATTAAGTTTTGGCATTAATGGTGGAGGGAATGGGAAATTAAAATTCCAAAACTCAAATTCAATTGCAATCCATCTTTCTACTCTAAATTCAAGAAGAAGACATTGGATTCAAGCTTCTTGTGCTTAGATAGAAGAAGGATTGATTCTTGCTTGCTTAAAACTTCATTTTCATTGATATTTGGTGCAAAGGTGAGATTTTTATATCACAATTCTAGCCTATAACTATATTGGACTGTTGGGAATGATTCTCTATCATTTTTGCATGCATGTTAGCGTTTGGTTTGGATTGGATTGGCGAAGAACTCCAATTTTTAGCGTTTTGTTGAATTTTCTGCACTTGAGTCGTTCTGGCCATTTTTTAGGTCGTTCGGAGTTAAGTCGTTCGTCCATAGGTCGTGAGTCGTTCACGAGTTAACCCTAGGTCGTTCTGGCCATTTTTAGCTCGTTCGGAGTTAAGTCGTTCATCCATAGGTCGTGAGTCGTTTACGAGTTAACCCTAGGTCGTTCTGGCCATTTTTAGCTTGTTCGGAGTTAAGTCGTTCATCCATAGGTCGTGAGTCGTTTACGAGTTAACCCTTGGTCGTTCTGGCCATTTTTAGCTCGTTCAGAGTTAAGTCGTTCATCCATAGGTCGTGAGTCGTTTACGAGTTAACCCTAGGTCGTTCTGGCCATTTTTAGCTCGTTCGGAGTTAAGTCGTTCATCCATAGGTCGTGAGTCGTTTACGAGTTAACCCTTAAGTCGTGCAGCCCTTCAGTCACGCAACCCTTGAGTCGTTGGGTCGTTGGACCCTTGAGTCGTTGGGTCGTTGGACCCTTGAGTCGTTAGGTCGTTGGACCCTTGAGTCGTTAGGTCGTATGACCCTTGAGTCGTTAGGTCGTTAGACCCTTGAGTCGTTAAGTCGTATGACCCTTGAGTCGTTAGGTCGTTAGGTCGTTAGACCCTTGAGTCCTTAGGTCGTTAGACCTCATTTTATCTTCACTAGGTCGTACCGTTTTGGTCGGGGCGCTGCCCCGCACCCCGCCGGGGGCGCTGCCCCGTGGACCCCCGCGACCTGACCGGGCAGGTCGAACCCCATAAGCGGTGGCGTTGCCCCCGCACCCCCACCTTGGGGGTTGCCACCCCCCCTGGACCCCCCCTCCGTAAGCGATCTTATCTGAAAAACATTCAACAGAACTTGCTTTGTTGAGATGCTGAGTTGACCATTCTTCGAGACAAACCATCTCTGGTTATCTCGGCCACGTTTGGTCGTTGGGGAACTTCCACTTTGATGCTTTTGAGCTGATTTCCTTGGATTTTATTCACATCTCCGAATGTGATCTTTTTGATGATTGTTTCTACAATCTCTTCTGTGATTTGTCATTTTTAAAAAATATATAAAGGTTTCAATACTAGTAGTAAATATCAAAACTCTTTCAACAAAATGATTTCAACTCTATTTTCCGTAACAAAGCTCTTTTCTTAAACCGTTTTCCAATCTATTAGTATATACAAACCTTTACCTCACTCGGATGAGAAATCTAATTAAACGACTTAGTAAAACAAGTGGTATGAAACGCTTGCGTTCACTTCGTCGGTTAATTCTTGGACTTGTTCGATTGAACCTCTTGTGACAATTTTATTAGTGAAGATTTACAGTTTGTTCGTAAATATTTAAGTTAAGCAAGTGGTTATGGGACATGAAGATAAACTTCTATATTTACTAGCTTAGTGTAATTGACGCTTCTCGTTGATCATGACGATCATTCTGATGATTTAGACTAGCAACTGTGCGATGTCTCTTGTTGCGAGGTTAGACTAGACACCACTTGTGTGATTCCACTCACACATACCTTTTTGCTTTTTGGTTAGTCTGGACCTTAATCTGTGTGATTCCATTCACACATGTGGGGTAGCTCCCCTTGGTCTTCGGACCGTCATGTGATAGGCATCTTTCTCTTTTCTATGATTTCTGGACTTCTTGCATTGATTTCTAGAATTTATGTCATTGACTTGTTATGAGTACAAGTTTGGGGTATGATGCCCTTTCCGAATCTTTGAGAAGATTCTTGTGATATTGATTATCTCTTATTGATTGATCTTCTGTTGATCATTATTTACATACTTATAGTGGTATGTCATTATGGATGTTTATGTTTATGCCATATCTTTTATGTTATATCATGTCATCTGATATTTATAGCTAGACTGACCCGTTTATTATTTTCTTAAATAATACTCGGGTCAGACCGAGATGTTACAGGTGCTTCTGCTTGACTTCTTCCCAGGGATTCATCACTCTGACTTTTAGCTAACTGTTTAGATTAGCAGTTTTTGTTGTATACACTTGAGATATAGACTCATAGTTGTATTCTTTTGTATAGCACGTGTTTCTATTCTTTTGTATTATCGTGGATCTTACTGACCACTACTCTGATGTACACTTTCATGTGTTAGTTATATATTCATATCTTCTTCCGCCTTTGTGATATGGATATCTGTGACTGATTTGTGATATGATTATTTCTATGTTTGTTTTCGAAGATTATTTATAGCCACCATGTGATAAGCAATTACATGGATGGTCGCTCCTCAACAGCCTTATTCTCCGTGCTAGTTGACAGCACTACTCCGGAGTGTTCTTGGCTAGCGTGGGTATAGAGGTGGGGCGTCACAGCTTGGTATCAGAGCCAAACTTCGGAACAATGTAGAATAACTTAACAAGGATCATCGTCCTAGGTCTATCTTAGGAGTCATACCATAGGATTAATTCGAGTTTTCGTACCGATTCATCCTATTTCCTTTATGATTCCTTGTTTTATCTATCAAGATTACTTGATGTTCATTGGTAAATAACCTTCTTCCTTCTCTTCTTTCTTTCTTTAAGGAAGAGAATGTCTAGACCAGGCCGTCCCAGAACTGGATCATCTGGTGCTGCTCCTCCGGATGGAGTTTTTATGACTGCTCAACAGCTTCTTGATTTAGTAACTAATGCTCAAGCAGCTGGAGCTAACCCGGAACCTACTCATCCAAAGTCGGGATTTGCACGCTTGTCCAGCGATTACACCAACTTGGGTGGGAAGCCCTTCAAAGGTTCCAAAAATATCATCGAGGTCCAGGCTTGGCTAAAATCATGCGATCGAATCTTTTCTCGCATGAACCTTATCGATCTCCACCGCATTCAGGTGGCTTCCTGCATGCTCCAAGAGAGAGCATTGGACTGGTACGAACTCCTTATTTCAGAAATTAATGAAGCGGATGTCACCTGGGAGCAATTTCAGGGACGCTTCGAGTTAAAGTTTGTACCAGAAGCTGGGAAAGTAACCTTGGCTCGACGTTTTATAGACCTTGTTCAAGGTCAATCCTCTGTGACTGATTACGTCGCATCCTTCGAGTCGTTTTCCAAATATGGGGTTGAATACATCAACACCCCATTGAAGAAGAACCAGAGGTTCGTTTATGGCTTAAATAAGAATCTTAAGAAGCCACTGCTCCTGAAACTAGAAGTCGCATTTGATCAACTCATCGATATCGCTCTTCGTCTTGAAGAGGCTGATAGAGAGAGTGATGTTGAAGTGGAAGGCGCTAAACCAAACTTCAACAACAAGAAGAGGCCAAACAAATTCAAGGGTCCTTATCCCAACAAAAAGGGTAAGCAGGCAACCCCTGCGGCAAAGTCTCCTTCTCCTAGTGGTGCAAGTTGCTTCAACTGTGGGTCTGGGGATCATTATGCGAATAAGTGCTCTAAGCCCAAATCTTGTCGCTATTGTAAGAGCCCGGATCATTACATACATCAATGCCTCAAGCGTAAAGGCAAGAAGGAAGGAAAGTTGAATGTGGCTCAAGCCTCTGGCAACACATCTCGTGGCCAAGGTATTTCTCATTCCATTCTTGATGGTATTATTTTATTTCATGATCAACCTATTAGAGTTCTCTTTGATACGGGTGCATCCCATTCTTTTATATCAAAGGAACTGGTAGACACTTTTTCCTTAAGTGTTACTGCATTGATGACTTCTTTAAAAATTGCGAATCCTGTTGGTGGATCCGCAACTCTTAGTTTGCTTTGTAAAGATGTGGAGATTATTTTTTGCGATTTTTCTTTCCTAGCCGATTTGCATGTCATGCGTTACTTAGTCTTTGGAATAATTTTGGGAATGGATTGGCTTAACCGTTATCAAGCCCATATCCTATGTCCTGAGCGGACTATTCATCTCCGACATCCACTATCTGTTAATCAGATTTCTGTTAATCTTAAAGATTCAGAATCCTGTTTGGTGGCATCTTTATATTCTTTAAATCCTCGTGATAACGATGATAACGATGAAGATGATATTATTTCTCGTATTCATGTTGTTCGTGAATTTTCCGACATATTCGAGCCCGTTTTAGGTTTACCACCTAAACGAGCAATTGAGTTCAGAATTAATCTTGTTTCTGGAGCTCAACCTATTACTCGTCCTCCTTATCGCATGTCCAATAAGGAAAATGAGGAGATGCGTAAACAATTATCTGAGTTGGAGACGAGGCAATTTATTCGCTCTAGTTCCTCGCCTTGGGGAGCTTCCGCTATTTTCGTAAAGAAATCCGATGTACTCTGAGGCTCTGCGTTGATTATCGCAAGCTTAACGATCTTACTATTAAAAATAAATATCCTTTACCTCGGATTGATGATCTATTCGATCAGCTTAGTGGTGCTAAGGTCTTTTCACAATTGGACTTGGCTACCGGTTTCCATCAGCTTCTTATTGCTGAGGATAGCATTCCTTTGACATCATTCCATACTCGATATGGATCTTATGAATGGCTTGTTATGCCATTTGGGTTAACGAATGCTCCAGCTTATTTCGTTGACCTCATGAATCGAGTTTTCAAAGATTTCCTCGATCGGTTTGTTCTCATATTCATTGATGATATTCTTGTGTATTCAAAAACCGAGGAGGAACATGAGAAACATCTTCGGATTGTATTGGAAACACTTAGGAGTAATCAATTAAAGGCGAAATTTTCTAAATGCCACTTTTGGCAATCTCGTGTGAAGTTTCTCAGTCATATTATTTTCGAATCCGGGATATCCGTGGATCCTTCAAAGATTGAAGCAATTCAAGATTGGAAGAGACCGGAGAGTGTGACAGAGATTCGTAGTTTTCTCGGATTGGCAGGCTATTACCGTCGTTTTATTAAAGACTTTTCTAAGATTGTCGTGCCTCTTACTGGCTTGACTAAGAAGGGAGTTAAATACATTTGGTCGGACAAATGTGAAGCCTCTTTTCAGAAATTGAAAGAACTCCTTTCCGATGCTCCTATTCTTGTTATTCCCGAGGGGAATCAAGATTTTGTTGTTTATACCGATGCTAGTCACGTTGGTTTGGGTGCCGTTCTTATGCAAAAAGAACGTGTTGTTGCTTATGCTTCTAGGCAATTGAAGACGGCCGAGACTAGATATGCCACACATGATCTAGAGCTCGCGGCTATTGTTTTCGCCCTTCGAATGTGGCGTCATTATCTATTGGGAGAGAAATTTATTCTTTACACGGATCATAAGTCTTTGAAATATTTATTTTCTCAAAAAGAACTTAATTTACGTCAACAGCGTTGGCTCGAGTTCCTTGCACCTTATGATCTTGATATTCTTTATACCCCCGGTAAGGGTAATCGTGTCGCCGATGCTCTTAGCCGTAAGCAACAAGCAGTTGTTTCTATGATGATATCCGAATGGAACGATCTCGAGATCTTATCCACTTGTGAGATTCGAGAGCGCGTATCCGATTTGTGCTCATCGCTTGTTTTATGTAGCCTTGAGGCTCATCCTTCTCTTTTAGACCGCATTCTTGAAGCTCAAGGGCTAGATTCTGAATTGGCTCTTCTTGGCAAAAATGTTAAGGATAAAATTGATATTGAAGGTTTGAAAGACTTTGATATTGATTCTCGTGGCGGCATTCGAAAATTTGGTAGACTTATCGTACCAAATATTGGAGATCTTCGTAAAGATATTTTAGAAGATTCCCACCGTTCTAAATTCACCATTCATCCCGGTAGTAGTAAAATGTACGCTGATATGAAGCGACTTTATTATTGGGAGGGAATGAAATCTGATATTGCTAACTTTGTTAAGTGTTGCATGACTTGCCAACTTGTCAAGGCCGAACATCAAAGGCCTGGTGGGTTATTGCAACCTTTAGAAATTCCAATTTGGAAGTGGGATCAAATTTCCATGGACTTTATAGATGGCCTTCCCCGTTCTCGTTCGGGTCATGATAGCTTATGGGTGATTGTTGATAGACTTACTAAATCCGCCCATTTTATTCCGGTTCGGTCTAACCGAACCGTTCCTTTTTTGGCCAAACTATTTGTCAAGGAAATTGTAAAATTACATGGAGTTCCTACTTCTATTGTTAGCGATCGTGATCCATTGTTTACTAGTGGATTTTGGAAAAGTCTTCAAAAAGCTTTAGGAACGAAGCTTAATTTTAGCACCGCTTATCACCCCCAGTCCGATGGACAAACCGAGCGTGTGAATCAAACTCTTGAAGATCTTCTTCGTGCTTGTGTGCTCGATTTTGGTGGAAGTTGGGAAGATCATATTTCACTTGTTGAATTTTCCTATAATAATAGCTTCCAATCTAGTATTAGTATGGCACCTTTCGAGGCACTCTACGGAAGGCCATGCCGATCTCCTTCTTGTTGGCTTGAGGCCGGTGAGAAGCTGGTTTTAGGTCCAGACTTTATTCGTGATTCCACGGAAAAGATTGAACTTATTCGACATAGGATGAAAGAAGCCCAGAGTAGACAAAAATCCTATGCCGATAATCGAAGAAGGAAATTAGAATTTTCTGTTGGGGATCCTGTTTTTATTCGTGTTTCACCTATGAAGGGTGTTGTACGTTTCAGTCGATCGGGGAAGTTAGCGCCTCGATATATTGGGCCATTTCCTATCACTGAACGTATTGGTTCCATGGCTTATCGCCTTGCATTGCCGGCTCAGTTTTTTGCTATGCATGATGTATTTCACGTTTCTCAATTACGGAAATGCCTTCGGGATTCCGATTCTATTCTTGAGCCTGCTGTTGTGGAAGAAATTGAAGTTTCGCCGAATTTAACTTATGAGCAGCATCCTATTCGAATTATAGCTTCTGAGGTTAAACGACTTCGAAATAAAGATGTTCCGCTTGTGAAGGTTCAATGGTCCTCAAATCCTAAGGATTGTTCTTGGGAATCCAGAGAATTCATCGAGCGTACACATCCGGACTTGCTTACTCCTGCTCCTTGAGGTGAACTTCTTATTTCAAAATTCCTCTTGTGTTAATATGCTTTTATGGTTGTTACTTTTTATTTCCATCTTATATATATTACGAGGACGCAATTTCTTTAAGGAGGGGAGTCTGTAACAACCCGCATAATTATCGAGTTTGTATTTAAATATTTTATTTAAATATTAACTCGTTAATCGGATTTTGGTCCGAAAAGCTACTTTTTGCAAACGGTCAAATTAGGACTCGAGACCACTTCCATTGAGTTCGAAATGCCGTTTACAACTTTTTTAAGTATAAACATCGATAGGTTTGGAGTTAGTGAAATTTCACTAACTTTTCCCGCTTTGGACTTTGGGTTAGTTTAGCCTATTAAGCCCAAGTTCCAACCCTCTTCTCCTCACTCTTCATAAATTTCCTAACTAATCAAGCTTTGGCATTAATGGTGGAGGGAATGGGAAATTAAAATTCCAAAACTCAAATTCAATTGCAATCCATCTTTCTACTCCAAATTCAAGAAGAAGACATTGGATTCAAGCTTCTTGTGCTTAGATAGAAGAAGGATTGATTCTTGCTTGCTTAAAACTTCATTTTCATTGATATTTGGTGCAAAGGTGGGATTTTTATCTCACAATTCTAGCCTATAACTATATTGGACTGTTGGGAATGATTCCCTATCATTTTTGCATGCATGTTAGCGTTTGGTTTGGATTGGATTGGCGAAAAACTCCAATTTTTAGCGTTTTGTTGAATTTTCTGCACTTGAGTCGTTCTGGCCATTTTTTAGGTCGTTCGGAGTTAAGTCGTTCGTCCATAGGTCGTGAGTCGTTCACGAGTTAACCCTATGTCGTTCTGGCCATTTTTAGCTCGTTCGGAGTTAAGTCGTTCGTCCATAGGTCGTGAGTCGTTCACGAGTTAACCCTATGTCGTTCTGGCCATTTTTAGCTCGTTCGGAGTTAAGTCGTTCATCCATAGGTCGTGAGTCGTTTACGAGTTAACCCTAGGTCGTTCTGGCCATTTTTAGCTCGTTCGGAGTTAAGTCGTTCATCCATAGGTCGTGAGTCGTTTACGAGTTAACCCTTGGTCATTCTGGCCATTTTTAGCTCGTTCGGAGTTAAGTCGTTCATCCATAGGTCGTGAGTCGTTTACGAGTTAACCCTAGGTCGTTCTGGCCATTTTTAGCTCGTTCGGAGTTAAGTCGTTCATCCATAGGTCGTGAGTCGTTTACGAGTTAACCCTTAAGTCGTGCAGCCCTTCAGTCACGCAACCCTTGAGTCGTTGGGTCGTTGGACCCTTGAGTCGTTGGGTCGTTGGACCCTTGAGTCGTTAGGTCGTTGGACCCTTGAGTCGTTAGGTCGTATGACCCTTGAGTCGTTAGGTCGTTAGACCCTTGAGTCGTTAGGTCGTATGACCCTTGAGTCGTTAGGTCGTTAGGTCGTTAGACCCTTGAGTCCTTAAGTCGTTAGACCTCATTTTATCTTCACTAGGTCGTACTGTTTTGGTCGGGGCGCTGCCCCGTGGACCCCCGCGACCTGACCGGGCAGGTCGAACCCCATAAGCCGTGGCGTTGCCCCCGCACCCCCACCTTGGGGGTTGCCACCCCCCCTGGACCCCCCCTCCGTAGGCGATCTTATCTGAAAAACATTCAACATAACTTGCTTTGTTGAGATGCTGAGTTGACCATTCTTCGAGACAAACCATCTCTGGTTATCTCGGCCACGTTTGGTCATTGGGGAACTTCCACTTTGATGCTTTTGAGCTGATTTCCTTGGATTTTATTCACATCTCCGAATGTGATCTTTGTGATGATTGTTTCTACAATCTCTTCTGTGATTTGTCATTTTAAAAATATATATAAAGGTTTCAATACTAGTAGTAAATATCAAAACTCTTTCAACAAAATGATTTCAACTCTATTTTCCGTAACAAAGCTCTTTTCTTAAACCGTTTTCCAATTATTAGTATATACAAACCTTTACCTCACTCGGATGAGAAATCTAATTAAACGACTTAGTAAAACAAGTGGTATGAAACGCTTGCGTTCACTTCGTCGGTTAATTCTTGGACTTGTTCGATTGAACCTCTTGTGACAATTTTATTAGTGAAGATTTAAAGTTTGTTTGTAAATATTTAAGTTAAGCAAGTGGTTATGGGACATGAAGCTAAACTTCTATATTTACTAGCTTAGTGTAATTGACACTTCTCGTTGATCATGACGATCATTCTGATGATTTAGACTAGCAACTGTGCGATGTCTCTTGTTGCGAGGTTAGACTAGACACCACTTGTGTGATTCCACTCACACATACCTTTTTGCTTTTTGGTTAGTCTGGACCTTAATCTGTGTGATTCCATTCACACATGTGGGGTAGCTCCCCTTGGTCTTCGGACCGTCGTATGATAGGCCTCTTTCTCTTTTCTATGATTTCTGGACTTCTTGCATTGATTTCTAGAATTTATGTCATTGACTTGTTATGAGTACAAGTTTGGGGTATGATGCCCTTTCCGAATCTTTGAGAAGATTCTTGTGATATTGATTATCTCTTATTGATTGATCTTATGTTGATCATTATTTACATACTTATAGTGGTATGTCATTATGGATGTTTATGTTTATGCCATATCTTTTATGTTATATCATGTCATCTGATATTTATAGCTAGACTGACCCGTTTATTATTTTCTTAAATAATACTCGGGTCAGACCGAGATGTTACAGGTGCTTCTGCTTGACTTCTTCCCAGGGATTCATCACTCTGACTTTTAGCTAACTGTTTAGATTAGCAGTTTTTGTTGTATACACTTGATATATAGACTCATAGTTGTATTCTTTTGTATAGCACGTGTTGCTATTCTTTTGTATTATCATGGATCTTACTGACCACTACTCTGATGTACACTTTCATGTGTTAGTTATATATTCATATCTTCTTCCGCCTTTGTGATATGGATATCTGTGACTGATTTGTGATATGATTATTTCTATGTTTGTTTTCGAAGATTATTTATAGCCACCGTGTGATAAGCAATTACATGGATGGTCGCTCCTCAACAGCCTTATTCTCCGTGCTAGTTGACAGCACTACTCCGGAGTGTTCTTGGCTAGCGTGGGTATAGAGGTGGGGCGTCACAAAAGGTATTTATTATATAATTATTACCAACAAACGAATTTTGTTAATATTGAAAATTGAAATTCTTATGGTTCTAAATTAATTATTCATGTCTGATACTATTCTTTTGAATCTACCTTATCTGCTCAGCTTTATTTATTCCCCTATATTCTGTCTTTCGAAATCTACCTTCTTTTCCCTTTTGAATATATCCTTTTAAAATGTTGTTTATTTATATACTATATGGTTTAATAGAAAAATTTTAGTATTATAAATATTTTTTAGGTTCTTAATTAAATAAAACAAATTTAAGGTAAATGATTAGTGATAATATTTGAAAAGTACCTTGATATAAAATTTATAAAATTATGAATTATGAATTAGGTTTTCAATTTCCTCTTTGTAGATATAACTAATGATGTAAATAATTGTTTTCAAAGAGTTTTCATATATTGATAAAGGTGTCATTTAAACATATAAATGGAAATAGTATAATTTGCAAAGTTTATAAATGACTGTTTATGGATATAATAAATGGGTTTATCCAAATTATTAAATATCAATTAACTTAAATTTAAATTAATATAGTTCAAAATTAATTGCTTATCTTGTCTTTCAATCAATTTTTCTTCTGGGTTGTTTCTATTCTCCTACCTCGTTACTTTTCGGGGACGAAAAGTTTTGAGTGGGGGAGAGTGTAACGACCCATAAAATTTTATTTTTTTAGATAGTTTTATTTACATAGTTAATTGAATTTTGATAAATTTTAAGTAATTTATTTTGCAAATAAAAGTTTAATATTTGGATTACGCATAATTAAATATAGCAAATGGTAAATTTTCATCAGAAATTATGGAAGTTTATTTTATTGTGTAATTCGATTAAATTCAAATCGGTTAAAAATTAATGGTAATAAAATGTTTTCCAAACCTGAATATATTTATATAGAAAAATTGTAAATCATCTTTTTAGCAAGACGTCATACTTCGTTTCTTCAAATTTTGACTGTTATTGCTCCGTCGATCTTATTTTTCTGTGTTTTAGCTGCATTTTCCGCTAGAGAAAATTCGAATTTTTATAATTCAATCATACCACTGACATCCATATACCATTGATCGTCTCATCTTGCTGATCTCTGCAGTAAATTCATCTCTGTACTACGGTGTCCGTACGCGATGAAAACCGTGAAACAGACAGCCGTATTGGTTACGAAATTTCAACCTTTTGTTAGTTGTGCCCATTCAAATTTCAAACGGCTAAAAAACGGCTACAAGCATTTATTTTGCTAAAGCAATGGTCGTGACTATTATTGTAGAACCGGTTCAAACTTTATTTTAACGTTGCATTTATTTGTCTTGAGACTGTTCAAATTTAAATAGCAGTATAACGTTTTTTTAAAAAGCCAATGCATTATCTTCTGCAACCAGCTATTCTCATCTTCCACCCTCTCTTATTTGCTCTCTTCCTTTTTGAACACAAAAAAGTGTATTTCTTGCTTGTTCCAATTCACGTTTTGATCTTCTTCTCCCCTCTTAAGCCCATCCACCTTCCACCATACGTACAAGATCGGCCTCAATGAAATGCCTCCGCCTTTCACCTTGATTCTGCTATACTTTACCACCGTACATCGTCTAGAAGCCGTGTGCGACCACTTCTCGCCACCACCAGATCGAGCACCATAACCGAGAAGCCGTAACTCCCACCCCGCACAACAGCCGCACGTCCACTACTCTTCCACTTGGAACTGCACCACGTCCATCTCCGTCCCCTCTCTCTTCCCCTTCCAACAGCCACCCGTACCCTTCCATGCCGCAACCCGAAGCCGTGCATGCAAGACAAGTCGCCGGCCTCGCCACCTCCGCTTGGACACAACCGCATCTCAACTATAACGCCCCACCCCGAGACCCACCTTAGTAAAGAGAATTAACGAGTAATTCTGTCTACTAACGCAGAGAATAGGGCTGGTTAAGGGCAACCATCTATAACTTTGTCTTAAACATCTACCGAATACGTCGATAAATGCAATATGATTTTTTTTCCTATCTCAATGGATCGACATACACAGTAAATGCTTAATCCAAAAGTGGCTAATGGATCTATCAGAACAAAATACAATAACTAAATGTAAAGCACATCTCAGAACAGTAATCAACATCATATATATACATATACACCGATGCATGTTTAGTACAATACAATATGAATACAATAAAGGTGGTACTCAACTACACCACATACATTGAATCAAATACATCAAAGTATGGGGAAGAACAGAAATTGCTCAAGAGAAAGGAGAGCTGATATCCAACATCAACTTCAAGCTAAGTCCAACAGATGATACCTGAAACAACTCGGTCTGACCCGAGTATAAATACATGGGCCAGTCTAGCTACACAAATCAGTCAATATCGGTAATATGAAGCAGAATAGACATGGAGATAATTCTTCTCGAAAGAGAAGAATGAATCGATAAACTCATAAGCTCAACACCTAAGTAACAAAAACTACTTAAGTGAATAAATACCTCGAAGGAGGTAACTCAAACTCAATACTCAAATCAAACACAAGTGCCCCATGTCATCGTCGATATCCCAAAATGTCGACATGGTTCCATTAACTGTATCTCCTCAAAAGAAGAAACATCAATACAAACTCTTGGGAAAATGGCAAACATAAAACATTTTCAAATAGGATGATCCAAAACTAAATTAAAAATGAATCTCCAAATTCAATTATACCTCATCTCATCGGTTTAAATGTAAATAAATCTCAATCTCAACTCGCCAAAATGGCAAAACCCAGGATATCCTATAAAATCCTGAAATTATCCAAACTCATAACTCAAGGAACTCGATAAGAGTTCAAAACATTATAATTGAAATCACCATATATATAACATCTTATATAGCACCAGGCTATCGATGTAGTAAAATATCTTAAAAAGGTGAAATCACAGTAAAACCGAAAACTCAGAAAATATGGATTGGCTAAATCCCCGATTGTAATGCCAAAGCAATGTTGCATGTGCTAAACTAATACGGCCGAAGCCTCAGACAAGGTCGCTAACACCTCCCAAAGCAGTTCGTCCTCATGATAAGGTCGCTGACACCTCTCCAAGCCATTTTCTCAGCCATAACAAGGTCGCTAACACCTCCCAAAGCAGTTCGTCCTCATGACAAGGTCGCTGACACCTCTCCAAGCCATTTTGTCAGCCCTAACAAGGTCGCTAACACCTCCCAAAGTAGTTCGTCCTCACGACAAGGTCGCTGACACCTCTCCAATCCATTTTGTCAGCCCTAACAAGGTCGCTAACACCTCCCAAAGTAGTTCGTCCTCACGACAAGGTCGCTAACACCTCTCAAAGCAGTTCTGTTAGGTAAACATCGTGAATGTGTCACAAACTTACGGATAGGAACCCGAAAAGTGTTAATGTGTGTCCTATACCACACATTCGCACTTAGCGGTTTACTAGCCGTTAGTCGATGCCACAATAGAAACGTCATAAAACTCAGAAAATTATATCTCGCATAGTCTCATTGGCGAGTGATAAAGAGATACCATACTTGTCCCATCTCATCGATAAGTATTAAATGACATCATAACTTGTCTCATCTCATTGACAAGTGAAAACATCATGATGGTTTCTCATAGACCATAAATCTCAAAATATGAAATCATAAACTCAAGACTTACCTTATATCATTGGCAAGTAAACAAACATCGTGATGGTTCTCATCGATCATACTCCTATATAGGAGATCTCAAACCATAATACTTGCCAAATATTGGCCATCGTAAATAATTCTAATAAATAGAAATTATAAGACTCAAAATACGCCATAAAATGGCAAAACATCTCAGAATCAATAATCTCAAATAGCTTCGATCGTACAAGTCCGAAATTAACCGAAATAGTAAACGCACATGTCCCATACCGCGTGTTTTACTGAATCGTTTGATTCTCTTTCTCATACGTTCGAATAGTGTAGAAGTGTATGTTTTATATTTAAAATAGTTTATTAGGGAAAACAGTCTTTTAAAACTATTTCTTGAAAAGATTAATAAAACCAATATTTGAAATTCCTTTATTATAGGAAATAAATAGATTTTATATTAGAAAAATAATTTTAAAACTATATACTAATAATTTGAAATGTCCAATTATTTCAAAAATCACTTCAAAATAGTTTAGTGAAAACCTCGCTCGAAAACAATGAAAAACAAGAAAGATAACTCAAGACCGATAACTTGAATTCAATACGAATTTAATTATAATTTAACCCAAAATCAATTCAAATTATATTTAAATTTGAATTTCAAATTCTATAAATATAGGTAACTTATTGATAGGAATCATAGCTCTCAAAACATTTTAAAACAACATCAAAATCGAACAAGAATGGGAGCAAAAATAAGCCAGTATAATTCTCCAGTCAATGATTTATTGTTGTCGTTTTACTCTCGGGACAACAATAAACAACTCTAGTTTTGACCAAGCTAACTTCAAAATTTCAGAAAACTCAAAACAAGAAAGGTTTATAAAATAATCCAAGTTTTCTAAAACATCAAGAATTATCAAAATCCGATAAGAAACGAGAAAGATACGTCTAAGTTACTAACTATATTTAGTTTAGATAATGTAATAATCAAAGTGACAGAGCTGAGAATTTGTAACAGGATTTCGATCAACCTATACTCAAAATATACAAATGTGTTCAACAGAAAAGTTGTCGGACACAAACAGGCTTTTCAGAACTTCTATAATCATCCAAATCCGACAAGAAATAAGGAACATATGATCAATTTACTAACTATGTTCAATTTGGATAACGTAATTACTAAAGTGACAAAGCTGAGAGTTTGCAACAGCATTTTGATCAACTTATGCTCAAAATATGCAAATATCTTCAACAGTAAAGTTTTCACACATAAACTAAGCTTTCCGTAACTATAAGAATCATCCAAATCGGACAAGAAATAAGGAAGATATGCTCAATTTACTAACAGTGTTTAGTTTGGATAACGTAATTACTAGTGACAGAGATGAGAGTTTGCAATAGGATTTTGATCAACTTATGCTCAAAATATGTAAATGTATTCAACAGGAAAGTTGTCACATATAAAATAAGCTTTCTGGAACTTTAAAAATCATCCAAATCCGATAAGAAACAAGGAAGATATACTCAATTTACTAATTGTGTTCAGTTTGTATAACGTAATTACTAAAGTGACAGAGATGAGAGTTTGCAATAGGATTTTGATCAACTTATGCTCAAAATATGCAAATATGTTCAACAGGAAAGTTGTCACATATAAAATAAGCTTTCCGGAACTTCAAATATCACCCAAATGCGATAAGAAATGAGAAAGATATGCCTAAAAGATTTTCTGTGTTTCAAAGCTAAGATTAAAACACATGACAGAAAGGTTACATCTTCTTCAAACTCAAATTACTCTTAGTAAACTGCTTAATCAGAAAAATCAATGAACACAAAAGTTGTTCCTTATAAAAACATCTTCCAACTGAAAAAAATTTATCTCAAATTCGATCTACCATTTCAAAGTTATGGTGATTTCAATATCAGGTTTCAACAAAAATATTACACAGAGCAGAGCTGTGTACATCAGTTTAAAACCTAATTTCGATCCTCTAACCATGGAATTTCTTAAAGTGACTAAAAGAAAACTTGTAGCTAATAGAATTTTCTTTCAACTGCAAAAATATTGAGCTAATTTGGATAAATTGGCACTAAGATATCACTGTTTTACTGCAGCGGTATTTTTACAAATAATTTTCAGCAAACACAACCAAGCAATCATTCAAATTCATGCAACCAATTCACAACTAATTTGAAAGCAATTCAATCATCAAACTATCCAATTCAATTCAATTATCAATTGAAAATTATTCTCATAGATTAAAGGTAGTAATGTGAGTGATTAACTCACCTTTTACTCCAATTTGTCAAAGATGCAATGCTTAGAACAACATATGTGCACTCCTCTTCTTCTACAACTCCTATGCTATACATGCCACAAGAATCACCCAAAAGCCCTCTCATCCAAACATTTTAGAAATTATAAATCAAATAAAACTGAAATTAAATGCTAGTCTCAGATAGAGAAGAGGATTTGGAGACTTACCCATATCTTCTTTTACTTTCTACATTTTTTTTTTGATTTCTAATGATTTTCCAAGGAGCTAGTTTCTTAGTTTTGAAAATCTAGTTTTTTACTTTGTTCATAGCTCAAATGAACGTACCAATCTTTTTTTCAATACAAAGGAGGTAAGAATTCTCCTTTATTTTCATAAGTGGGCTAAATTTTATTAAGCTCAAACTCAAGTTTTAATACAAAGAACTCTATGTCACCTCTTTACTTAGTCCTATAAAATGATTAGATCAATTTTTTTTTCAATTAGTTTATCCTCTTTTCCTAATTGACCACTAATTTAATTAAAATCACATTTTAATTTATTAACAGGTAATCACAAAACTGTGGGTTGTAACATCAACTCTCTTACTCTCCACGTGACCATGCTCGTCCTGCCTTCAAGTTGCTCGGCCTTTCCCCCTCTCAAAAGCCATGGCCAGCACCTCGTCGAACCGTGCCGCCCTCACCCAGCAGCTGTCGCCACGTCTCCTCCTTGCTCGTGCCACTTTGCTGTCATTAGCATCAGCATCTTTGTTGTGTATGTATAGGGTATGATTTTATATTGGTTGCATGAGTTCTGTTTTTCTTTTATATAAAGTATATAAAGTTAAACATAAATTTATGTTAGTAGATATGTATTATTAGTTTTATTTGCCTGTTGAATATCTAGCATACATCTGTTTACATATCTAAGTGTGTGTGTGTGTGTGTGTGTGTGTGTGTATTGGTTTCACTAAAATATTGATTTTCAAATTTGTTATTATAGCATGCATGAGTATGATGTTGTACTGAGTTAGTGTGTTCGAAATAGAATAAATTTTGTATTTACATTAAAATATATACAATATATAAATTGGTTGTATTTGAATAAAATTAAATTCAGCACATGGACTAAGCTATAACGTATTTATGTCAATAAACATCATATCTGTATATATTATTGATTTCACGATGTGTATTATTTATATTAAAAACAATACTGTTATACTGGATAGATATTTGAACTATAAAGTGGGAATGGCACTATTTGAAATTGGTAAAACTCAGATTTAAACATGGGTGGTACCATAGTTTGAAATCACATTAAGTAAAACCATAGTTTAATGTTACAGCTATGAAACGAATTGTCTTATTTTAGTGATATAAGATCTGGGTCACTTATATGATGTTAATAATATCATATATTGGTATTAATCATATAATATGATATATTTAATTACATATTAGGTTATTAGTTATAAGTTAATATTGGAGTCATATTAAGACTGTATATAGTCCATATTACATACTACTGAGTAAACACATTACAATAATCTTAATTATATCTAATAAATGATATATTCGAAACTTATCAATATATAGTTACATATTTTTCAAACTAATCATAAATTAATATGTAAATTTGGATAATATAAACTATACATCTATAACATTCAACATAACAAGTATAACATATGTAATACCGTAAAACTTTCATTCATTACATGAAAACCCAGTGTATTTTTCCTTTATGAATTCTTATAAGCTGCTACATTACCTTCATTATGTCAGCTTTGTTTGATTCCTATGAAATCTATTCTAATTAGCTCATGAAAGTTGTTTATAATTGAGGATAGCATGGAACATTTTGTGATATTTTAATAGTGCTTTCATTATTTTTTTCATTACTGAGTACAAATTGTATAGGAATGCGAAAATAGCTTAGCATGCACTACAAGAAAAGTTTATTTCTATAACGCAAATAGATAGCGCTTTTTGCTATAGCGTTATTGTTCCTTTTAATTTTTTTTACTTTAGAATATAGATACGTTATGTAACACTTTTCATAAAGCGGGATCCCCAATTATTTCATTGGCCGCTTCTTTTCCAAATTATTTCCCTCTTCCACTTCAAGTTCGTTCGACAAATTAATACCGCCTTATTTTTCGCCGCCATCTCCTCTTCCTTTATCTTTGTCTTTCAACTTTCATCGAACCTTATCTGTCACTCCCCTCCCTTGCCTTGGGTTCCATACATGGAGACGGATTCTTTTACCCTAACTGGAATCTCACCGTTGTCGAACACAAGCCCAATCAACTACTAGATCGGGATGTCTAAATCTCCTGCAATTTCACAAGCCCTAAATCGAACCAACATGCATCAAGAAATATGCTGGAAAACGGTATGATTTTTTCAAACCCTACATTTTTTTGCAACTTCTGCAATTTTCCGAAATTATTGAATTATTTATCGATGGTTCAGGTTGTGATTATATAGTTTCTTGTACATAAGCTAGTAGTAAATAAAACCAGTGTTTGCTTAACCGGATGAGTATGTTACAAAATTAAAGCTAAGGCATGTAATTTGCAACCCAATTAGGCAAAAGTATGATTTAGATATTCGTCTTAGCTTTGAGGTTGTGTTAGTTGAGGTATGTAATCATGATTTTTTATAAAAATAAAATCATTTGGTACCATTTGCCAAATATGATCAGTAACTTCTGCACCAAATTATAGCATCCACTAATTAACCATTATAACATCAATTCAAAGGAAAAAAGAAGAAAAATGGAAAGAAGCATACATAAATGTACACTACTGTAGAAATGCACACGGATGTACATTAGATTTTATCCACTACTTTGGAAATGTACACGGATTTATATTTGCTTTAGTTGTCGTGGTTTGTCAATTTTTGGTTCAAAGTGATTCAGTTGAAGTAATATATAGTTTACAGTAAACTTTATGCCGAAATCTATGTTTCTGAAATTCTAAAATTAATCATTCATGTTGACTAGTTCTGCCTACGATAGCTAAAGCGTTTTTGTTGTCCTTGAATCATATGGTAGATGAACTTTCTTAAATATTTCAGTAATATCTTTAGCCAATTCTAGCTGTTGGTATACTCGCTTGTAGCTATAAACCCGAACCTGAATAGCAGATGTTGCATGATATAATTAAGCAATAACATCATATTTGTCTAACAAATAAATACTACGTGCTGCTGTATTGTATGCAGGAATAGATGAAACTTACAGCTGGGTCAGAATGGCTTCCTGAACATAGAGAAAAGTGAAGAAGTGGTTCTGGGCGTTCGATCGCATATGCTCTCCATTCACCACCAGCTTTTAATCTCATTCTCGGAGAAAGTATAGAACGGAACCACTGTAAAGAGAACAGTATATAAGGTAATCCATTTATTGTTACAAATTTGATTAAAATGTTTGATGAGTTGATTTAGTATATTTGAAAGTGTGAAAAAATGGTGGGTTTAATATGAAACATAAAACTGACAAGGAGTTGATGTATACTTGACCATGGCAACTAGTACGACTCCCAAGTATGTATCGTTGTATTGTATATGCACTTATAGAGCGACCACCTATCATACATGATGGCTGTAATGAAGAGTTGTGATTTATTTGTTTTTGAAATGAATAATAGTAAAACTGAGCAAAATTTTCTGTTTGAACTTTAACTCTACCTAAATAAGAAGTGATTCCTTTTTAGTTTGTTTCTGACGAATTCCCCGACTTAAATATGCCTGAAAAATGGTAATAAGTTTCAATAGAGAGAAATGGATACATATATGTATGAACGTAATTTTGCTAAGGAAATGAACTGTTACATGCATCAATATAGCGTTGTGTATGTTGATCCAGAAAGCAAGCTTTTCCTCATTTGTCATCATTCTTGGATCCACAGTTTCCAATCTCTGAATAAATGTTCTGAAAATCAAAGGCATGAAAGGTTGCTCAACTAGGAATCTGAAGTAACAAACTACACTACATAAACTGCACGATGAGATAAAGCAGACTGATACCGATGAGCGCCTGGACCAGTAAGTTTTTCTGTGTTCATACCAACTACTTGTTTGACTTTGATATCCTTCTTTTCATATGTTAGTGTGCATGTACTATTTTCAATGGATTTTGATCTACTTGATGAGAAGTTAGGTGTTGATTCATCTCTAAATAGCATTCTTTTTGGGTTATCATGGGGGCTTGTAGGAGCTAGAGTAGGTATTTGTTGGTCAAATGTTAGACAAATATGATCGTCGTCAGATTCGCAAAGAATTTTCATAAATGCTCAATGACCAAGTAAGTGCTGCTACATATGACATCGTATGCTTTGTTAATTGTTATATATTACACTTGTTCTGTTTATAGGTTCTCTTGTTAATTGCTTTTTTCTTCAGTCCCTTACAAACTATATTATATACTAAATTCTTGCATATGAATCCCACTTTGGTAACACATAGGATCCTATAATTGATTCGATAAACACAGCAGTCAACAGATTGGCAAATTCAACAAATTTCCTTCGATATATAGGACAACATGCTCTCATTGCTCAAGATGATTTGCCAAGTTCAGAAGAAGACCGTGATGTACTCATAAATGAAAGATATCACTTTATGTCACTAATGTTAAACTTAGCAAACACTTTCCTCTATATGGTGAACACGTATATAATAGTTCCGACTGTAGATGATTACTCTATAAGTTTAGGTGCTACAGCTATAGTATGTGGTGTGGTTATAGGATCAATGGCTGTTGCCCAGATATTTTCTTCTGTTTATTTCAGTGCTTGGTCAAATACATCATATTTCAAACCTCTTATATTCAGCAGTGTCATGCTGTTTCTTGGCAACACTTTGTATGCTGTTGCTTATGATTGCAATTCTATTGCGAATCTACTTATTGGTCGCCTTTTATGTGGGTAAGTTTCTTTCTTCTTGAAAATTCTTTTCAGTTTAATGAGCGTGACATTTATACATGTGTAATTTATACAGTTTGGGTTCAGCCAGAGCAGTCAACAGGATGATATAGATGTTGTCACTATCGTATAAGGTCTAAATGATATTGATGAGGCATAGTTGAATAGCATAAAAATTGGGAAGGTTCCTAAATTTTATGCTATTTAGCTCTTGCCTTATCAATATCATAGGTAATCTGAAGATTCTGGACTTTGGTTAAGCTCCTTTACTGGGCTGGATGTGTTGCTTCACCCTACGTGTGGGACTCCGGTTCATGCTGTGATGGCGCAAAGGTAACCTAAATTCTCATCACGCAAAGGTAACTAATAATATTATTTAGTTATTTTCAGCAAGTAATTTCCTTTATGTTATATACCTGATTATTTCAGTAAGCAATCCAATTTGGTCTTTGAAGTATTATACTTCATAGAATTTTTTTAATTAATAAATGCTTCAACTTGGGTTTTAAATACAGAATTAGAAATAACGTCTATAATTTATAAATGCTTCAACTCCAGTACATTTCTAAAACTTATTTTGTGTGACATCTATAATTTATAAATGCTTCAACTCCAGTACATTTCTAAAACTTCAACTCCAGCGCTAGTTGAGGTAAATCAGTTATGCTACAATTTGTGTGATATCTTGTCATAATATTGTTTTTTTCTCTCTGACATGTTCAGAAGCTATTTTCACATTGCTACACTTGGCTGTTTTTCCTTCCATGAATTTATATACGGCCTTATGGAACCCCCATTGCCATCTAGTATAAAATAGTGACGGCCTTCTGTTTATACTTTGTCTATCTGTAGGGTATCACTTTGTTTTTCCTTTGCAATCTACAATTCTGAACTAATAGATTTAGTTCAATGTTCCTCCTTCTTGAAATCTTTTTCTATCTTTCATTTACTGATTAACTAAACCGGATTATATGAATAATCTCTCACTCTTTCTCTCTCTCTCTCTTGGTTGCGGTTTATTGATTAGAGGACAAACGTAATCAAATATAGGACTGATAGATTAAGATTTATGGAATCAGCAAGTAAGTATTTGCTCTGGTGATAGTAGCTGCTCTGGTGGATGAGTTGAAATTCAAAAGCAAGTATTGACAGTGGCAAGTGGAAGGGGTTTGCTGTGGATCTTTGTTAGGTGGGTTTGAATAACTGTGCAAGTTGATGGTGAATGTTGTGTGGATGGTAGAAGTAGTGGTTGGAGGAACTACAGTTGAATGAAAGTGAAGGATATAAGTAGCGGATTGTGAGGAATGTAAGTGATGCACCATATGCTCATGTGTTTCGATTGCCCGGAAAATGAATTGGTATATCTGAAGTGCCAAGCAAAGGTAATTGTATGCAGATGTTGAAATGAAATGAAGATGCTGCCGTGGAGTGGTAGTAATGACTACGTGGGGTGAAGCTTGTAGTTGTTAGTGACAGAGATGCGTGGAGATGGTTGATGTGGTAGTTGAGTGCTGTATGAGAAGTTTGATTCAGTGGGAAAGAATGTTGCTTTTCAGGGATACGATATGAAGTTTTGATAGTCAGGGGATGGAGCAGTGGTGGTTATGGTCGGGATCTGTTTATATCACAGGGGGGAGTGTGAGGCAGTTATGGGATGAGCAGAGTTTTGAACCTTAAATTGAATACTGAAGTTTAATTTGATTTAAGTGATTTAAATCAATATTCTAAAATTGAACTCGAACTTTATATAAACTGAAATGGTTTAAACTCGAGAATTGAATTGAAACTTAAACCATTTGAAGCGAATCAATGAAAATTGATATTAATTCGAACTGAAATCGAAATCTAAATTGATTTTAATTAAATCGGAAATTGAAATTGATTTGAATTGAAATCGAAAGTGTGTCGATTTGAATTGAACTGAGATTGAAGATGCTTTAAATTGAAAAGAATTCGAGTTGAATCAGTTTGTCTTTGAAACCAGGTAGCACACGATGATCAGCATTAATATCAAAATCTATAATGAGATAGTACATGACCTGTTAAATCCAGATTTTGGCCCACTTAGGCTATTGGATGACCCAGAGGTGTTACTATCTTCTAAATTTCAAAGTACAAACTACAAATAGTATTTGATATAGAAATGTATAAAGTATCATTGTTTATGCAGAAAGGAACTATTGTTGATAAATTAGAAGAAGAAACAGCTAAAGATGATCAGCATTTACGGCATCTTATTGGCATTTGCGAAGGTTGGTAATAATTTTTTTTTTAATGAGTAAAACATTGCTTCTGAAGTAGAGTATTCTTGAACTGCAGCCAAAAGACAGGTTGGTGAAACTGCTTTGAATGACACTAGTTCAAGGTCACACCAGATAATCAGACTGGTAAGCGCAGTGACATGGATATATGATTCCTGAATTCCGTGAAGTTCCATTAATATTGGTTGTGTACATTATTTTGATCCAGGCAATTGAAAGCAGGTTACGTGACAATTCGGGTTGTGTGAAATCTTTTGTAGCTAATCTAGTGAGTATCTCTGCCTGTTTCATTTTAATATCTCGATGTTGAATTATGATCATGTTATTTATAGAATATAAAATCTACAGAATTTGGTTGATTTAGCAGGAAGTGAGAGAGTCTCACAAACTCATCCAGATGGTGTTAGGTTAAAAGAAGGATCGCATATCAATCGCAGCCTGTTGACGCTCACAACAGTCATAAGGAAACTCAGGTCTTTTTTCCTCCACAAATATGCAACATTAACTATCAACAATTAGTTCTTCTTACTGTGTACATGCTATCCTATTGATGAGCATTTTTCCTGAGCATGCACTACATTAAAAATCTACATATCGCTTCTCCTTACGGGGCTGCAAATAAAAGTTGAAAATTTGAACTCATGAAACTGTACCAGATCACTTTTGCTCTCAGTTCTTATATTTTAGATACAAAAAGATCAACATAAAACGTACCTCAAACAGTAAAAAATAATGTTGAATTCTACCAGATCAATCTTTTACCATTCAGAAGACAAAAAGTTCTCGCTGTTTTCTAGAGTAGTTTCTTGAAATTAACCACAAACGATGCATTTTTATCTCAAATTTTCCCCTCCAGGCACAGGGACAGGTGCAATACATCATCATCATCATAGTAATAATAATAATAATAATAATAATAATAATAATAATAATAAAATCTTTCATAAGTACCAGGCATGAATTTGTATATGTTCTCTATTTGGATCACATGGTGTATCACCATATCTAGGAATCCTCTAAGGAGTCTACACTCAGATGAAACAAATACTTATAGTGCTACCACTTAATTTTTCAACAAATTTTGGATTATCTTGTCTTTCAAGAGAATCTATCGATGCATAGTTTCTTATTTGTATGACAATATGCGTTGTGGTAGAATTATGGATAGGACATTCCAACTCCAAATGGATAGTAACATGTACGAATAGACATGCAATAATATGCAATGATTTAGTTTTTTGTTACATGTAAAAACATCTATCATTAATTATGTATCATTCTTAATGTAATTATTTATCTTATTTGCAGGTGTGTGAAAGAAGAAGATGCTAAAGTTGTGATCTTCATTTTAATGCAAACAATCAAATATGTACTTGTTTTTTTTTTAAACTATGCTACTAATTTTTGGGGTGTGCTTAAAATATTTGCTACTACGTTTTGATGTGTATGAATATTTGGTATGTTTAATGTAATGTGTTACATCTCTATATCTATTATCTTTTATGATTATTATTGTGCCTTTTGATATTGGTATTTAATACTGCAGTTTATTAGTAGGATGTAGAAAATTTTTGAATTGTGAAATTAAATTATAGAACTTCAAAACCGCTATAATATTTAATAGCGCCTAATGGCCGCTATCAAATCTGTTAGTATTAAAGATGCAGACCATAAAAAGCGCTATGGTATTACAAAAAAGCGCTATAAATAATGATGAATGATAGGTCAGTAAGCGCTATAAAATAAGATATTATAGCAGAGTACAAGCGCTATTGTAGCTGACTTTTTATAGCGGCATATTAGAGTTGTGACAAGTCACCGTCTACAATAACCTGTTCGAATACAGCGCTAATAATCCGCTATTACCACTTTCTATAGCGCAATATTAGTGCTATCTTAGAAAAAACAAAAAGTATTTTGTGGCTAATAACGAATTTCATAGCGGGCTAATAGCGCTGTGATATTATTCAACAACGCCTATTTGCCGCTATAAAAATAAATAACATAGCACAATATTTGCGCTATGAAATTAACAATTTTTATAGCGCTTTTTTTGTGCTATCTAATGTTGGTTGTTTTTAATCACATGTCGTTATACAGCGTTTATCGAACCGCTATAATATCCTTTAATAGCGTTTTTCGAGTGCTATTGTAGGGTCTTTTTGTTGTAGTGGCAGTAGTTATTTATGTAAACATGCATTAGATGATGATAACATACAACTTATCAAACATTTTAATTTATATAATTGATATCTATTTGATACCAATCAATATAAACTATTATGTATGTTTTAAGTTAAATGGTAGTTTTGTAATATATTATATACACAGATTTTAAGTATATTTGTTGTAGATAAGTTGTTTCCATTTTTTCTTAATTGATTTGAAAGTATACTTTGTATATTAATACTTTGTTATAACTTTAGTATATATAGATGTATTTATTTCAATTTCAGTATGAAGATATGTTTGTCTTATTCTATGTGTTTATTTAAAACAATAATTCTTGAAATACATATGCATTTAATTTAATATGTATTTGGAATTTAAATACCATCTTTATATATAAATAGATTTATATATGCAGTATATATATGAGTTCAATTATACCTCCATAATCTTCATCGACCCAATTCTGATTGAACTTCGTCTATTCCTTGTTACCAACTTTGATCATCGAAATCATGTTTGGATTCGTAATTCAATTTCAGTGTCTGTATCTGTATGCATATCCATGTCATCTCATGTTCTCTCTAGGCTCGAAAGGTGAGCAATCACTCACCATTAACGTTCTTATATTTATTAAATTTGATTTCAGTTGAAACGACAATTGAAATATGTTGCTGTAGTTATTTAAATTGTTATTTATGCTATTATCTATAACTGTTCACCTGTGGGATTGACACTATATCCTGTTGTTTATATCATATTGTTATTGATGATATATGCCTATTGTTCTATTTTATATTATCAGTTATCACTCTGCAAGTTTCCTATTAGCATAGAATTCACTATGGGTTAAAATGATACATACTCGAACGGACTTTAGAATAGGACAAAATCGTTATAGGTTGAAATGATAGACCCAAGCGATTTTCAATTGAATTTAATTTGGGATTGCAGGTCGAAGTGATATCTACCCGTATATATTAAAATTACTGATTGAAATGTAAAATATCTATATCATTTGACCATATAATAGAATCCTATATGCAGACTCCGTTGGTCCATATATAAATATTTTGAAAATAATTTCTATGTTTTGGAAAAGAATATGGTTTTTATTTAATATTGGTCCTTAAAATATTATATATAAATGGTAATTTTATATATAGATTTAAGAATAATATTTAATTTAAATTTGATTGATTTAATACATATAATATGGTTAAGTATTTATGTAAATCTATTTTTCAAATAGATTTTGTGATAAATTGAATAAGTAAGGTTGGGAAGATAAATTTGGGTTTATTTGAAATGGTATTTGATTAAGAATTTTAGTTAATTAAATCGATTTCAAGTTATTGAATGTGAAATTTAAAGATATGATTTTATAACTGGATTTTTGATTCATGTGATTTAATGAATGTTTCACGTTTCAATAAATTAAAGAAAATATTTAGAAAAATGTAATTTTAGGTTACTTAAATGATATTGAACCTAATGAGGGAATACTTCAAGACTAAATAATAATGAAGATAAACTAAATTTATATGAAATCGTTAAATTTAGTTTAAAATGTTGAATATTTAAAGTTTTGAAATATATTGAAATATAAATGGGTATTTTGCGATTCAAACCCGGATTTGAGACCGATAAAATTTAAAATGGTTATTTGGGAATTGAGTTGAATTTATAAATTGAGATGGGATTAAATTTGAATTTTGAATTTGAGTAAATTTGAATCGCAACTTTGAAAGTGATAAAATTTGGATATATATATATATTTGAAATGAAATGATATTTTGGTATAAATTAATTTGAAATGACTACGGTGTTATAGTGTATATCTCTGCATTGTAGATAGTCCCACGGATCCTTAGAGGATGGTTATCCCAACATCCTTTGAGTTATTTGTATTTAAGTTGATATTTCACTTGAGTTGGATTTATTGATATAAGAATGTTAATCCTGACTCGAGTGTTTTGTGTTTTGCTTTACGCTCGGGTCAGACTAAGTGATACACCTTTTGAGAATCATCTTCGGAGTTTGGAGCTTCGTTTGGAGATCCAACCATCGATTCCGATTTCAGCCCTTCTAGTTGATTGGTTCAGAGACGTCATCAGCTTGTACTAGAGACTTCACTACATCTAAGATATTCTGTTGTATTTTATTTCTAGCTCTGATGTTTATATAGTAGCATCATGAACTACTGTTTATCTATTCCGCTGCGTATTATTGTACTACTATGTATCTGCGATTCCGTGATTGATTTATTTTACTGCATATGCCGTGTTTTGCCAAATATAAATTAACAATCTGATATTTTGAGCAATTCAAGTCCGACATGTGTGGATGCGAATGGTCCAAAATACCGGGTTGTTACATCGTTTCAATTGAAATTTGATTTAACAAATATACGGACGTTAATCGTGAGTGATTTGCTCACCTTTCGAGGCTAGAGATGAATGATAATGAGATGAGTTATGAAATGCAAGCACCACTTTCAAAGCAAAGCTAATTTGACACGAATTCGATGGACAAAGCTGATAGATAGGAAGTCATGAATCAAAATTGGGTTGATATCACAGACAAAAATGAATATTACATTATTATTACTAATATGTTATTAAAATCATTTAAACATAAACTCTAATTAATAATTAATTTAACACTTTAAAAATGTTGAAAAACTATGGTATAAAAATATTAAAGCCAATACTATTATATATATATATTTTAAATAGTAACAACTATTTTATACATATACTTTCATAATAAAATGCACGGTACTATATTAACGGCGCATATATAACTCAAAAGAACATATATATAAACTTATATCTATAAATGAACCTTACATATAAATCTTAATACTGTAAACATAAGGTAATATATACAGTACCATATATTTATAAAACACGAAACTTTGATACATATATGTAAAAGTTTAAATTCAATAGTATACAATTCACGTAACTCATTTAACTACCATATATATATATATATATATATATATATATATATATATATCCACCCTTACGTAGACAAAAGCAATGTCCACTTCATATCTACACACATAGGATATATAAAACTAACATGACTTATACATTGAAACTTTACATATTCAATAGAAATATATGAGCGTATATAAGTTAATATATTACTATGCACGTATACATACAGCAACTCATGTAACTTTTATATGGAGACATATCATATGATTTATATACCTTTATATAAATAAACATAATTTACCATATAACCCAGTGTCCACTATATGCGTTAATATATATATATATATATATATATATATATATATATATATATATATATATATAATGCCGTTAATATAAAAAGATAGGTCAGCGAGCTACTCGCGGTAGAGGGAGGGCCGACGTTGCGTATGGGTTTTGGGTGAGCCGAGACTGGGCTGCGGGTCTGGTTGTTTGGATGGTGGACTAGGACAGGGAAAACAAAGGGGAGGTTCTGGTTGGAGATGGCACTGGAAAGGCAGGGTTGGATTAGATGAACGGCGGTGGAGGAAGAAGAGGGTGTACGATTGCTGGATGGTGATGCGATGGAATTTGGGTTGGAGATTGTAGGAGGGAAGACCGATGGGTTTGCATGAAAAGGTGAAGATGGGAAGGAGATTGAGAAAAGAACAGAGCAGCACCAAGCAAAAAAAAAAGAATGAGCAGTCAGAAGGTTATAAATAAAATGTTTTCAGCTTAAACAAGGAACGCAAGAAAACAAAAGGGCACAAATTGAAACTGATGGAATAACAATGGCCAGAAGCTAAGTTTCAGGAAAGTCATTAAGGCAATCTATTTGATCCATTCGGTTGCACATTTGAAATTTTGAAAGCCACGGTAAGTTATAAGTCAAAAATTTTTAGTACGGATACGACGCACCGATTAAAGTTTCTATCACGTATCGGACTTCAAAACACAGAAATAAATATACAGCGATCGTTATGACGAGGCGATCAAAACGTATACAAATATCTATAGTATGATCACCCTATAAAAAGTCCATTATCGGAACGGAAAATGCTGCAAATCGTCTAGAAATAAGATAAATGGGGCAATAGCAGTCAAAATTTGAAGAAACGAAATATAACATCTCGCTCAGAAGATGATTTACAAAATTATTATATAAAAATATTCAGGTTTGGAAATTATTTTATTATCGTCGAATATTAACTAATTAAATTTAAATAGAATCACACAAAAAATAAACTTTCATATTTTCTGATAAAGATTTACCAGTTGTTATGTCTAAATAGACGTATTCCAAATAATAAATTTTCATTTACAATTTCCATCATTTAAAATTTCACCAAAAAATCAGTTAATTTCGTTATTAAAACTGGTGAAATTTATGGATCGTTACACTCTCTCCCACACAAAACTTTTCGTCCCCGAAAAGAAAGGAGGTAGGAGAATAGAAACAAACAAAAAGAAAACAGATTGAAATACAATAGTAGACAATTAATTTTAAACCATATAACTCCATTTATTTCAAAATTGAATTATATTCAATTTATTGATTCCAATTCATTTTATTTAATCAATTAAATTTATTGTGTTTATATTTAATTGAGTTTCAATTCCATATATTTTAATTCAATTGATTTGTCTTCAATTTATTTACATTTATTACAAATCTTCACAATAGAATTTGTTTTATCTTACTCATTTATTAAATCTATTTGATCAACCATAGTTAATTCCATCTCAACATTCATTTTCAACTATTAAAACCGTATAGATTTCAATTAATATTCAACAATTTGGTTTAATTCATTTTATTAAATCAATAACTATTCATTTTATTCATATTTTATTGGTTCAATTTAATACATTTCAATCGATAGATTTGATTTCAATTTACTAGCATTTGTTGCAAAATCTCCTTTTCAAAACAAAATTTATTTGATTTAACTCATTTATTTACCCATTTATTAAATCCATTTGACCCTAGTTAAGTAGATTCCCCTTAAAATTTCAATTTCACCATTCTTAGGTTCATATCTATTTTCTTAACTAGCACTTTCCTTTATTTACTTAATTTATTCCACCTGATATACATTTTGCAACATATATTACATGTATAAACATATTATAACCATATATTATTCAACAATTAAATCTTCCTTTTTTTCCAATTTATTATCAGCAAATTCCCTTGATAAAATATCGTTTTTGATATCTTATTACTTATCATAGTATATATTATCCAGTTACATTCAAATTATATTTGAACCTTTCTAGGTAAGTTATATTAATGTTCTGATTGTAATTAAATACTATAAAAATTTTCTTTCATTTACAACATTAATATTATGCCAAATTTAGTTTGAACAATTTACTACTTAAGTTTTCTTCTTGTATAACCTTCAGTCATAACCTAACCTTTAGATTTTTGAATATTTTAGGCAAGTTATATATATTAGAATGCAATTTAGTATTGTACAGAAAAGTTTTTTTTCAAATTCATTATTTTAGGTTGGTTTAATTCCATTTATCATTTCAGATATTCCAATTATTCAAATATTTTACTCTATTTCAATAATTGAAACCATTTCTTAACATAAAACTAAAGATTCAAATTTTCGGTTTCACTTTAAACTATTTTGAAAATAATTATATATGTATATATAATATAAATCAAATCATATTCAACAATTCCAAATCAAATATATTTTCCAAAACAAAAATGTAGCAAAGCTACTAACTCATTTCTCCACTTTGAACCTCGAAAATGAATGTCGATGATGCTGCAATCATCACTGAAATTATTTTCCAGTGACAATGGAGGAGAGTACAGGTTTTAAACTTTAAAATTATTCTTTTGAAACAATTTCTATTCGAAAATACTTTTAAATAATATATATATATATATATATATATATATATATATATCAAAACTTTAAAAATCAAAAATTTTCTTGAAAATACCAGAAGTTGAATTCTCAAATTCTAAGTTTAAATTCGTTTCATTTACAAACCAGACTTATAAACTATAATTATAAAATTTTCATTTCCTTACGATTTACAACAAGAGCTAATAACTTAAGGAATGTTCAATAAAACAATAAATGATAATCTAGTATTATCATTTCTAACAACCAATTAAATAATTATTCAATTTCAAAAAATTATACTTCTATATAAAATATAACCATACATAAAATTATTTCATTTACGAATTTCGAAAACAATATTGTGTCAGCTTGCTCTGTTCAAGTGTTTTGGAATTCCTATCGATAGCATTAGCCAGACTAATCGATTGAAACCCAAAATTCAAACTTAACATCTCAAACAACATAATATATAAAACATTTTTATGTTAATTACAAATACACTGTCTCACTCGATGATTCAATAATGGACAGAGGACCAGGATAGAGATTCAAAAAAAGTGGACCCAAATCAAAGAGAGTTCAACTAAAAGGTAGGTTCGATAAGGAGATAAGATGATTGAATTTCAAACAGGACGATGGGTAAACTAATTTGAATCACGATCAACCTTAACCGGATTAACCGTGACTTCAAGAATACGATTGATGTAGGATTCTGAAGCAAATCGACATCTGATCACAAGAGAAAGAATTCAGCTTAGTAAGAGATAGCAACATCGTAAACCTAGGATGTAGAAATCTCCAGTGAATCAATGCCTGTTGTAAAGGAGTTTCACCCCTTTACAAATCATACAATGGAGCTATGGGATGCTCCAAAATCAAGAAAAACACAAATAGGAAAGGACAAGAATGGATTTTAGAACAAGATAGGGTTCCAAAGTTCGAATGAAATCCAAATCAAAGAGGAAGGGATTAAAGATTGAATGCAGGTGATTCCGTAATTGAAATTTACTTTATATGCTAAGTTTTGCCTAAAACCAGAGCTCTGATACCAACTATAACAACCTGGTATTTTCAACCATTTGCATCCGCACATGTCGGACTTGAATTGCTCAAAATATCAGATTGTTAAATTAAATTCGGCGAAACTCAACATATATAGTAAATAAATAAATCATAGAATCACAAACACATAGTATTACAATAATAAACAACGGAATAGATAAGTAGTAGTTCATGAAGCTATTATGTATACAACATAGTTTAAAATAAAATATAACAGAATATCTCAGATACAATAAAGTCTCGAATACAAACAGATGGAATCTCTAAATCAATCAACTGAAAAGTTGAATAGATGAATTGGATCTTCAAAACAAAGCTCCAAACTCCAAAGGTGAGTCTCAATTGCTGTGCCACTCAGTCTGACCCAAGCGTAAAGCAAAACACAAACACTCGAGTCAGGATTAACATTCTTATATTAATAAATTCAACTCAAGTGAAATAGCAACTGAAATACAAGTAACTTAAAGGATGTTTGGGATAACCATCCTCTAAGGATCCGTTCTACTGTGTAGCAATATACACTATTATAATATATGCCTATAGTAAAATAAAAGATATTAAAATAGCATTAAGGCGTTACTCATATCATCCTTAACACATTTTATATATTCCCATAGTCTATACAATGCTGTACGCTCCTTCGAGAGGTCTACACAGAGGACATCACATAGGTATGGTACAAAAAAACTCGTAGAAGGCGCTCTAGGGCATATGAACACGGGCCACGAGGAAATGCCAGGGTAGATATACCGTTTGTGGATCCGGACTGGTGGTAACGCATAACAACTAGTACCGCCCACCTCGGACACACTCCCATATCAAAAATCGAGGGGCGGCCACCAAAACAATCACAAAATCAGAATATAGTATCAAAGAAATGTGCCCGCTAGGAGGAATGACCTCACTTGACCCGGCATGGCTCCTGATTTTAGTCACATCTAAGCTGACTCACGGGAGTCAGGGTCACGTCATACCTTACAGAAATCATTTGCCAAACCATCCTACTTTATTTCTAGAATCTCCACCACGTACACAGTTGTTAAAGTGGTTATCGATTTTGGAAGAGAGTATGACAATATCCGATCTCGGTCTTTTTAACAACCAAATATTATTATAACACCGTGGTCATTTCAAAATAATTTATACTTCAAACCAAATATCATTTCCATTTCAAAACCATATCAATACAATGTCATTTCCATTTAAATATATATCCATTTCCCAAAATCATATCACTTTCTAAATTATAACACTTTCGAAACCAAAACACTTTCCTTTAAACAGTTTAGATGTTAATAATAGTATATATAATAAAATAGTTTATAAAATAAAATAGTTTATATAAAATAGTTATAAGTTAAAATAATTTATATTAAAATAATTAGTGTAAAATAGTCAAAATAGTTTTATATTAAAAATGATTTATAATAAAATAGTTCGTATTAAATTAATTTATAAAGTAAAAAAATAAATAGTTTTAAATATAACTTAAAAATACTTCATATAATAAAATAGCTTCCTCAGATCGATTCAAATTAAATCAAACTCCAAAATTCAAATTAAATCTCAGTTCATCAATTCTTAGTCAATTCAGTCTCTCAATAAACCATTTCAAACTAAATCGATTTCAACTACAGATTTGAACCACCAAATAAACCATTTATTTTTCAATATATTTAAAACTTCAAATAATCCATAAATTCAAAACTATATTTGATAATTTCATATGTCTTTTTAATTTAACTTCATTATCATTTAGTTTTGAAATATTCACTTAATAAATCCAATATCATTTAAATAAACCTTAAATTTCCAAATTTAAAATAAAACTAAATATACCATTTCAATTTATGTAAATTTGAAATATTCATTTAAATTGCTTTTAACCAATTCAAGTTATAAAAATCATATCTTTAAAATCTCAAATTTAATAAATTTCAAATCAACCTATTTAAGTATAATTCTTCAATAAATATAATTTCAAACCAATTTCTATTATGAACTTTATATTTGAAATATAATTTCTAAATTAATTTATAACCATACAATTTTCAAAACATATAAGTTTTAAATCTAAATTTTAAACCCCTTATAAATAACATATATATGATATCTTAAAATCAATTATTTATTAAAACCAAAATATTCACTTTTAAAACCTTGGAAGTCATTTTAATATATATATTTATATATATAGACCAACGTTGTCTATATATAATTTTCTACCCTATGGTCAAGTGATGTGGATATTTATCATTTCAATCCGCAATTTAAATATATATGGGTATATATCATTTCAACTCGCAATCCCAAATTCAATTCAATGAAAATCGCTTAGGTTTATCATTTCAACCGATAACGATTTCCCCCTATTTTACAGATCATTTGGGTTTGTATCATTTCAACCCATAGGGAATTCTATACTAATAGGTTACTTGTAGAGTGATAACAGATATGATAATAACATGACAGGCATATATCATCGATAACAATATAATATAAACAACAGGATATGGTGTCATATCTCATAGGTGAATAGTTACAGATAATAGCATATATAACAATTTTAAATAAATACAGCAGCATATTTCAATTGCTATTTCAATTGAAATCGAATCTAACAAATATAAGGACGTTAATCGTGAGTGATTTGCTCACCTTCTGAAGCTAAAGATGAATGAGAATGAGACGAGTTACGAAATGCAAGCTCCACTTTCAAAGCAAAGCTAAATTGGCATAAATTTGATGGACGAAGCTGATAGATAGGAAGTCATGAATCAAAATCGGGTTTATATAACAGAAACAAAAATGTATGTTATATTATTATTATTAATATTTTATAAAAATAAATTTAAACATAAACCTCCAATTAATAATTAATTCAACACTTTAAAAATGTTGAAAAACTATGGTATAATAAAATGCACGGTACTATAGTAACATCACATATATAACTCAAAAAACACACACACACACACATATATATAAACTTATATTTATGAATGAACCTTACATATAAATCTTAATACTGTAAACATAAGGTAATATATATAGTAACATATATTTATAAAACATGAAACTTTGATCCATATATGTGTGTGTGTGTGTGTGTGTGTGTGTGTGTAAAGTTTAAATTCAATATTATACAATTCACATTAACTACCATACATACATATATATCTCCTCTTACACAAGAAAATAAACTTTCATATTATCTGATGAAAATTTACTAGTTGTTATGTCTAAATAGACGTATTCCAAATAATAAATTTTCATTTACGATTTCAGTCATTTAAATTTCACCAAAGAATCAGTTAATTTCGTTATTAAAACTGGTAAAATTTATGGGTCGTTACCTACAATGAGAGTTGTTTTAAGGTAATAAATAAAGTTGGTCGTCTATGTCGACCGTACGTATTTGATATATTATATGTTAAGTATTTATATGTTAATTATATCTGACCCTGGTTCAAAGTATTTATGCAATATTTAAATGATATAGTATATAATATGTCAGGTAATAATGTTAAGAAATGTGAGTGTTTAATATATCAACCCAATATATTCAGATATTTGTTCAATATGTTAAAACATTTTCGAATTTATGGTAATACTTTTATACAGGTTTTGTAGTAACTTTATATATAATATGTGTTTCGCTTAATTGTAGAATTTTGGGAAATATGGGGTTTTATTAAATGTGAAAAAGGGAAGGTTATATATATATATTATATATATATATAAATGATATGAAATTAATTTAATTGTGTTTTTAAAATTAATATTGATTCTAAGAAAATGCATAAAATATACATTCCGCTTCAGTTTATATCAAGCAGATTCTGATTTATTTCATCAATTCCTTATCTATCAGCTTTGTCCGTCAAAATCCGTATTCAGCTTACTTTGCTTTGAGGTTTGTTGTTAGATCTATCGATAGTCTAGATCGAGATTCAATTTGTAGCTTATCGTGTTATCTATTCTCTTTAGCTTCAAAGGTGAGCAATCACTCACGATTAACGTTCTTATATTTATTAAATTTGATTTCAATTGAAATGACAATTGAAATATGCTACTCTTAGTTATTTACAATGTTATATATGTTATTATCCATATCTGTTCACCTGTGACATCTGACACCATTATCTGTTATTTATATTGATGATATATTCCTGTTATATTATTATCATATCTATTATCACTCTGCAAGTGCCCTATTACTTTAGAATTCCCTATGGGTTGAAATGATATATACCTAAATGATCTGTAGAATAGGAGAAAATCATTATGAGTTGAAATGATAAACCAAAGCTACTTTCATTGAATTAAATTTGGGATTGCGGGTAGAAATGACATATACACGTATATATTTAAATTACGGATTGAAATGATAAATATCCATATCACTTGACGATATGATAGAAAATTATATACAAATACTATTGGTGTATATATAAATATCTCGAGAATGATTTCGATGGTTTTTGGAAAAGAAATTTATGGTTAATAAATATTGATTTTAAGATATTATATATAAATGTATTTTTGTAATGTTTTAAAATTTCGATTTTAAATTTATTTGTTTTGAAAATTTTATAGTTATAAGTTAATTTTGAAATTATAAATTTTAATTATATATTTATAATTTTACTATTTTTAAAACCTATAAATAGATTTAATATACAAATAAATTTAATAATATGATTAAGTATCTATTTAAAAAATTATTTTCCAAATATATAGTTTATAATAATTTTTAATAAATTGAGCTCGGAAAGATAAATTTGAAATTGATTGGAATTATATTTATTTAAGAATTATACTTGAATAAGTTTGATTTGAAATTATTAAATTTGAGATTTTAAAGATATCATTTTATAACTTGATTTTGATTAAAAGTGATTTAAATAAATATTTTCAAATTTGCGTAAATTGAAATGGGATATTTATTTATTTAAATTTATAATTTGAAGTTTATTTAAATGTTATTGAAATGACTAAGTAAATATTTCAAAACTAAATAATAGTAAAGTAAATTTGAGATATAAATGAAATTATCAAATTTAGTTTTGAAAATATGGAATATTTAAAGCTTTGAAATGTATTGAAATTGGAATGGTTTATTTGAAGTTCAAATCTATATTTGAAATTGATATAATTTTAAATAGTTTGTTGAGAAATTGATTTGAGTTGAAATTGATGAATTGAGATTGAATTAAATTTAAATTTTGGAATTCGAATTGATTTGAATCGATTGTGAAATTTAAGGAAACTATTTTATTATATAAAGTATTTTTAAGTTATATTTAAAATTATTTTATATTTTACTTTATAAATTATTTTAATAAAACCTATTTTATTTAAATCATTTTTAATGTAAACTATTTTATGTAAACTATTTTATTTTATAAACTATTTTATTATATATATACTATTATTAGTATCTAAACTATTCAAGTGGGAAGTTATGATTTCAAAGTTATAAATTTCAAAGTTATGTTTTCAAAGTGTTATGATTTCCAAAGGATTATAAATTCTAAGTTTATAATGTAGAAAGTAAGAAAGGGAAGCAAGCAACCTCCGCGGCAAAGACTTCTTCCTTTGGTCGTGGGGAATGCTATAATTGTGGTTCGAAGGACCATTACGCGAACAAGTGTCCAAAGTCTCTTTCTTGTCGTTACTGCAAAGTTCCCGGTCATGTTATATCTTCATGCCCCAAGCTTCAGGGCAAGAAGGAGGGAAAACTTAATGTTGCTCAAGCCCCTGGCAACACATCTCGTGGCCAAGGTATTTCTCATTCTATTCTAAATGGAATTATTTTATTTCGTGATCATCTTATTCGAGTTCTTTTTGATACGGGTGCGTCCCATTCTTTTACATCAAAAGAACTTGTTGATACCTTTTCTTTGGATGTTTTGTGTTTAATGACTTCTTTGAGAATTGCGAATCCGGTTGGTGGTTCCGCAACAATCAGTTTATTGTGTAAAGATGTCGAGATTATTTTGTGTGATTTTTCTTTCCGAGCCGATTTGCATGTCATGCGTTATTTAGGCTTTGGAATGATTTTGGGAATGGATTGGCTTAACCGTTATGAAGCTCATATCCTATGTCCTGAGCGGACTATTCATCTTCGACATCCTCAATCTGTTAATCAGGTTTCTGTTATTCTTAAAGATTCAGATTCTGCTTTGGTTGCATCTTTATATTCTTTAAATCCTCGTGATGACGATGATGATGATGAGGGTGATATTATTTCTCTTATTCACGTCGTTTGTGAATTTTCCGACATATTCGAGCCCGTTTTAGGATTACCACCTAAGCGAGCAATTGAGTTCAGAATTAATCTTATTCCTGGAGCTCAACCTATCACTTGTCCTCCTTATCGTATGTCCAATAAAGAAAACGAGGAGATGCGTAAACAATTATCTGAATTGGAAACGAAGCAATCTATTCGCTCCAGTTCCTCGCCTTGGGGAGCTTCGGCTATTTTTGTGAAGAAATCCGATGGTACACTTAGGCTTTGCGTTGACTACCGCAAGCTTAATGATCTTACTATCAAAAATAAATATCCTTTACCTCGGATTGATGATTTATTTGACCAACTTAGTGGTGCTAGAGTCTTTTCACAATTGGACTTGGCTACCGGTTTTCATCAGCTTCGTATTGCAGAGGATAGCATTCCTTTGACGTCGTTCCGTACTCGGTATGGATCTTATGAATGGCTTGTTATGCCATTTGGGTTAACGAATGCCCCGGCCTATTTCGTTGACTTAATGAATCGAGTTTTTAAAGACTTTCTCGACCGGTTTGTTCTCATCTTTATCGATGATATTCTTGTGTATTCTAAAACCGAGGAGGAGCATGAAAAACATCTTCGGATTGTGTTGAAAACTCTTAGGAGTAATCAATTAAAGGCAAAATTTTCTAAATGCCACTTTTGGCAATCTCGTGTGAAGTTTCTCGGTCATATTATTTCTGAATCCGGAATTTCCGTGGATCCTTCAAAGATTGAAGCGATTCAAGATTGGAAGAGACCGGAGAGTGTGACAGAGATTCGTAGTTTTCTCAGCTTGGCGGGATATTACCGTCGTTTTATCAAAGACTTTTCTAAGATTGCCGTGCCTCTCACTAGCTTAACGAAGAAAGGTGTTAAATACATTTGGTCGGACAAATGTGAAGCTTCTTTTCAGAAATTAAAAGAACTTCTTTCTGATGCTCCTATTCTTGTTATTCCCGATGGGAATCAAGATTTCGTTGTTTATACCGATGCTAGTCGCATTGGTTTGGGTGCCGTTCTTATGCAAAAAGAACGTGTTATTGCTTATGCTTCTAGGCAATTAAAGCCTGCTGAGACTAGATATGCCACTCATGATTTAGAGCTCGCGGCTATTGTTTTTGCTCTTCGGATTTGGCGTCATTATCTTTTAGGAGAGAAATTTGTTCTATATACCGATCATAAGTCCTTGAAGTATTTATTCTCTCAAAAGGAACTTAATTTGCGTCAACAGTGTTGGCTCGAATTTCTTGCACCATATGATCTTGATATTCTTTATACTCCCGGTAAGGGTAATCTTGTCGTCGATGCTCTTAGCCGTAAACAACAAGCTGTTGTTTCTATGATGATATCCGAATGGAACGATCTCGAGATCTTATCCACTTGTGAGATTCGAGAGCGTGTTCCCGATTTATGTTCATCTCTTGCTTTATGTAGCCTTGAGGCTCATTCTTCTCTTTTAGACCGCATTCTTGAAGCTCAAGGGTTAGATCCTGAATTAGCTCTTCTTGGCCAAAATATTAGGGATAAAATTGATATTGAAGGATTGAAAGACTTTGATATCGATTCTCGTGGCGGCATTCGGAAATTTGGTAGACTTATCGTGCCAAATATTGGTGATCTTCGTAAAGATATTTTAGAAGATTCTCATCGTTCTAAATTTACCATTCATCCCGGTAGTAGTAAAATGTACGCGGATATGAAGCGACTTTATTATTGGGAGGGAATGAAACTCGATATTGCTAACTTTGTTAAGTGTTTCATGACTTGCCAACTCGTTAAGGCCGAACATCAAAGGCCCGGTGGGTTATTGCAACCTTTAGAAATTCCAATTTGGAAGTGGGACCAAATTTCCATGGATTTTATAGATGGCCTTCCCCGTTCTCGTTCGGGTCATGATAGCTTATGGGTGATCGTTGATAGACTTACTAAATCCGCCCATTTTATTCCCGTTCGGTCTAACCGAACCGTTCCTCTTTTGGCCAAACTCTTTAGCAAAGAGATTGTTAAATTACATGGAGTTCCTACTTCTATAGTTAGTGATCGTGATCCATTGTTTGCTAGTGGATTTTCGAAGAGTCTTCAAAAAGCTTTAGGAACGAAGCTTAATTTTAGCACCGCTTATCACCCCCAGTCCGATGGACAAACCGAGCATGTTAATCAAACTCTTGAAGATCTTCTTCGTGCTTGTGTGCTTGATTTCGGTGGAAGTTGGGAAGATCATATTTCTCTTGTTGAATTTTCTTATAATAATAGCTTCCAATCTAGTATTGGTATGGCACCTTTTGAGGCACTCTATGGAAGGCCATGCCGATCTCCTTCTTGTTGGCTTGAGGCCGGTGAGAAGCTGGTTTTAGGTCCATATTTTATTCGTGATTCCATAGAGAAAATTGAACTTATTCGACATAGGATGAAAGAAGCCCAGAGTAGACAAAAATCCTATGCCGATAACCGGAGAAGGAAATTAGAATTTTCTGTGGGAGATCTTGTGTTCATTCGTGTTTCACCTATGAAAGGTGTTGTACATTTCAGTCGATCGGGAAAACTAGCGCCTCGATATATTGGGCCATTTCCTATCACCGAACGTATTGGTTCCATGGCTTATCGCCTTTTATTACCGGCTCAGTTTTCTGCTATGCATGGCGTGTTTCATGTTTCTCAACTTCGGAAATGTCTTCGAGATTCCGATTCTGTTCTTAAGCCCGGTGTTGTGGAAGAGATTGAAGTTTAACCTAATTTAACTTATGAGCAACATCCTATTCGTATCATTGCTTCGGAAGTCAAACGACTTCGAAATAAAGATGTTCCGCTTGTTAAAGTTCAATGGTCTTCAAATCCTAAGGATTGTTCTTGGGAATCTAGAGAGTACATCGAGCGAACACATCCGGACTTACTTTCTCGTGCTCTTTGAGGTGAACTTCTTATTTCAAACTTCTTTTGTGTTGAATATGCTTTTATGGTTGTTACTATATATTTTCTTCTTGTAATATTGCGAGGACGCAATTTCTTTAAGGAGGGGAGTCCGTAACAACCCGCATATTTATCGATTTTATATTTAAATATTTTATTTAAATATTTCATCATTAGTCGGATTTTAGTCCGAAAAGCTACTTTTTGCATACGGTCGAATTAGGACTCGGGACCACTCCCATTGAGTTTAAAATGCCGTTTGCGACCTTTTTGAGTATAAGCTTCGATATGTTTGGAGAAAGTTGATTTTTGCTACTTTTCACTTTGGGTTTGGTTTGGGCTCAGCCCTATGCTAACTTATGCTCAAATCTGAGCCACTCTTCCCCACTCACCCTCATTCTCTTCTCATTTCAGTTTTTAGAGTATTAATGGTGGGAGAGATTGGAAATTAAAACTCCAAAACCCTAGTTTCTCTTGCAAATCAAATTCCTAGCTCCAAACTCAAGAAGAACCCATTAGTAAGCTTCTCTCCTTCTTCTCCAACTTATTCTCTTACCAATTTCAGAAATTCCTAAATCTAATTTCGGGAATGTTCTTGTTTTGAGCTTAGATTCAAGCTCAATTGGGTTGTGTTGAAGAGAGGTTGATTCTCCATTTGCTTTCAAGCTTCTTCTTGTTTGATTTTGGTAAAAAGGTGAGATTTTTATCTCACATCTTTGTCTATAATTATCTTCGATTGTTAGGTATGAATTCCTAACACTTATTCTTGTGCAATTGATTTTGGTTTGGATTGATTTGGTGTATATTCCAATTTTTGGTGTTTTGGTCCAATTTATGAAAATCCTATTATGGATATTTGGACATTGATATTTGAGGCGTATCGAAGAGCCATTTAGGCTGGGTTGTCGTTCGACGTAATTCCTTAGTCATCGCCATTTGCTCGTTCGATCGTTTCCGATATTCGTTTGGCCATTTTTGGCCTAGGTTCAGGGAATGCCCTGAACCATTCATTCAGACGTCTGAAACGTAATATTCAGACGTCTGAATATTGTTCTGGGAAGATTTCTATTCCCAGATTCAGATGTCTGAATATATGGTTTCAGACGTCTGAATTGGTTAATTTGGAACCAGAAAGGAAATAGGCTAAAATATGCCTATTTCAGACGTCTGAAACACTTGATTCAGACGTCTGAATCGTGTTCTGAAAATTTTTATATTTCCAGATTCAGACGTCTGAACCACTTGTTTCAAACGTCTGAAACTGCTGTATTTTGCATATTTGCCTATTCGTTTGAGAATTCCAATTTAAATCGATTCGTGATAATCCCATTTGTTGTTATCATCTATTATGACTTTGATGGCTCATTTTAGGGATTTTTGAATATCCATTTTGATGGATCCTTTATCGATTTCTTTGGATTTTATTCACGTCTTCGTATGTGACTTTTTGTGACTGATTGTTCTTACAATCTTCTTCGTGATTTGTCACTTTAAAAATATAAAGGTTTTCTATACTAGTAGTAAATATCAAAACTCTTTCCTCAAACGATTTCAATACTATTTTAATACCAAATTCGTTTATAAAACCGTTTTCCAATCTATTAGTATATACAAACCTTTACCTCACTCGTATGAGAAATCTAATTAAACGGCTTAGTAAAACAAGTGGTATGAAACGCTTGCGTTTACTTTGTCGGTTAATTCTTGGACTTGTTCGATTGAACCTCTTGTGACAATTTTCTAGTGGAGATCTCCAATTTGTTCGTAAATATTTAAGTTAAGCTAGTGGTTATGGGACATGATGTTAAGCTCATATATTTACTAGCTTACTGTAATCGACACTTCTTGTTGATCATGACGATCATCTTTGTGATTTAGACTAGCAATGTGCGATGTCTCTTTGTCTGCGAGGGAGACTAAACCCCGTTTTGTGGAGTTTCGACTCAATTTGGTGGGGTAGCAACCCATGGTCTTCGGGCCGTTTGTGGAGCTTCGGCTCAATTTGTGATGGTTAGCGACCATGGAATTAGCGTTCCGTTTGTGATACACGTGTTGGTGGGCTTTATGCTTCCGTTTGTGATAGGCCTTCCCCCTTTGTGATTTCTGGATTTCTTGTGTAGATTCCTAGAATTTGTGTTTCACCAATTTTTGTGATTTCCATTGATAAGTTTTATCAATATTTTTGCATTGGTGATTTTGTGTGTCATTGACTTAAGTGATTTCTGGATTTCTTGTGTAGTCTTCTGGAATTTATGTGTCGTTGACTTTTGTGATTGACATTGATATTATCGTCAATATTTATGGTATGGTGAACGAAATAAGGAGTATGACGTTTCTTCGATTCTTGTGTAGATTTGGTGACATTGATTAATCTCTTGTTGATTATCAACTAAGTATGTATATATATATATATATCACAGCTTGGCATTGTGATTATTATGTGTTTAGCCATATCTCTTATTCTATATCGTTTCATCTGATATTTATAGTTAGACTGATCCGTTTATTATTTTCTTATTAAATAATACTCGGGTCAGACCGAGATGTTACAGGTGCTTCTGCTTGACTTCTCATCCGGGATTAACTCCTTGACTTTTGGGTTAACTACTTAGATTAGTAGTTATTTTGTCGTATACATTTGAGATATAGACTCCTTAATGTATACTTATTCTTTTGTGTAGTTCGTGTAACTATTCTTTTGTGATATTGTGGATCTTTTTAGACCACTACTCTGATGTACACTTTCTAGTGTAATATTCATATCTTATTCCGCCTTTGTGATATGAATTGTCTGTGACTGATTTGTGTTATGCTTATTTCTATATTTGTTTTCCAAAGGATTTATATAGCCACCGTGTAGTAGCTTTGAGTTTGTGTCGGTATGTCGGATTTCCTCTTGAAATAGAATGCATGTTATATTATCTAACATATCGGTGCTCGCGCAAAGAAATTACACGGATGGTCGCTCCTCAACAACCTTATTCTCTGTGCTAGTCGACAGCATTCACCGTAATGTTCTTGGCTAGCGTGGGTATAGAGGTGGGGCGTCACAAGATGCAAATGGTTAAAAATACCAGGTCGTTATAGTTGGCATCAGAGCTTTGGTTTTAGGCAAACTTAGCATATAGAGTAGATTTAATTACAGAATCATCTTCGTTCGAGCTTAAATCTCATCCTCTTTGATTCGGCTGTCCTTTGAATTTTGGAACTCCCCCATTCGTTTCAAAATTCATTCTTTGCCTCTCCTATTCACATTCCTTGATTCTGGAGCATCCCATAGCTCCACTGTATGATTTGTAAAGGGGTGAAACTCCTTTACAACGAGCATTGATTCACCGAAGATTTCTGTATCATTGGTCTAGATGCTGCTATCTCTTGCTATGCCCAAATTCTATCTCTTGTGGCCACATGTGGATTGCCACAGAATTCTGCATCAATCTTATTCTTGAAGTCACGGTTGACCCAGTTAAGGTCGCCCGTGATTTATATAATTCTATCCATCTTCCTCTTTTGTAATTTAGTTATCCTATCTTGAATCTTTATCCATGTTTTGAAATCCATCCTTGAATCATCATGTGAGGGAGTGAATTTATAACGACCCTAACTCGATCTTCGAAAAATCGACACCAAATACTTCACCCATATTCGAATGTCACAGATTCAAACGTCGAATCTGGTTCGTCGAAGCTTATAACACGTTAAGTACAACAACACAGCGAAAGAAAATGAATAACTTAATTGATATATAACACATTGATAGAAATGATTATCAATATCAGAGATACAAGATAACAGCGGAAGAACAGCAGTGGAATATAGCACCAAATTGTGACGCCCCACCTCTATACCCACGCTAGCCAAGAACACTACGGTGTAATGCTGTCAACTAGCACGGAGGATAAGGCTGTTAAGGAGCGACCATCTGTATAATTGCTTTGTGCGAGTACCGATATGCCAAATAAAAATATAACTTTTCATCTCAAGAGGAAATCCGACATACCGACACAAACTCAAAGCTACTACACAGTGGCTATAAAGGTCTTCGGAAACAAATATAGAAATAAACATAGCACAAATCAGTCACAGATAATTCATATCACAAAGGCGGTAATAGATATGAATATAACACATGAAAGTGTACATCAGAGTAGTGGTCAAACAAGATCCACAATATCAAAAAGAATAGATACAAGTGCTAGACAAAAGAATAAGTAAACATCATAGAGTCTGTATCTCAAATGTATACAACAAAAACTACTAATCTAAGTAGTTAGCCAAAAGATCATATGATAACCCCAGAAGAGAAGTCAAGCAGAAGCACCTGTAAAATCTCAGTCTGACCCGAGTATTATTTAAGAAGAAAATAATAAACGGATCAGTCTAGCTATAAATAACAGATGAAGTGATATATAATAAGAGATATGACATAAACATATAATAATCACAATGCCAAGCTGTGATAAATAAGTAATTGAAAATCAACAAGAGATTAATCAATATCACAATAATCTACTCAAGATAAAAAGGAATGTCATACTCCTAATTTCATTCACCAAGCCACAATAAATGACATATATATCAATGCCCATCGTAAAAGTTGGTGAAACATAAATTCCAGAAATCATCAAATAGAAATCCAGAAATCACAATAAAAGGATAGTCAAGACATTGATGTAGTGCAAACGGTACATCCAATGTATTAAAAGCATATCACTGATGTAGTGCAAACGGTACATCCAATGAATCAAAAGCAAAGACATTGATGTAGTGCAAACAGTACATCCAATGTATCAAAAGCATATCATTGATGTAGTGCAAACGGTACATCCAATGAATCAAAAGCAAAGACATTGACGTAGTGCAAATGGTACATCCAATGTATTAAAAGCATATCACTGATGTAGTGCAAACGGTACATCCAATGAATCAAAGGCAAAGACATTGACGTAGTGCAAACGGTACATCCAATGTATTAAAAGCATATCATTGATGTAGTGCAAATGGTACATCCAATGAATCAAAAGCAAAGACAATGATGTAGTGCAAACGGTACATCCAATGTATCAAAAGCATATCATTGATGTAGCGCAAACGGTACATCCAATGAATCAAAAGCAAAGACATTGATGTAGTGCAAACGGTACATCCAATGTATCAAAAGCATATCATTGATGTAGTGCAAACGGTACATCCAATGAATCAAAAGCAAAGACATTGACGTAGTGCAAACGGTACATCCAATGTATCAAAAGCATATCATTGATGTAGTGCAAACGGTACATCCAATGAATCAAAAGCAAAGACATTGACGTAGTGCAAACGGTACATCCAATGTATCAAAAGCATATCATTGATGTAGTGCAAACGGTACATCCAATGAATCAAAAGCAAAGACATTGATGTAGTGCAAACGGTACATCCAATGTATCAAAAGCAAAGACATCGCACAGGCTAGTCTAAAACATAAAATGATCGTCATGATCAAAGAGAAGTGTCGATTACAATAAGCTAGTAAATGTATGAGCTTAGCTTCATGTCCCATAACCACTAGCTTAACTTAAATATTTACGAACAAATTGTAGATCTCCACTAGAAAATTGTCACAAGAGTTTCAATCGAACAAGTCCAAGAATTAACCGACGAAGTAAACGCAACCGTTTCATACCACTTGTTTTACTAAGTCGTTTAATTAGATTTCTCATACGAGTGAGGTAAAGGTTTGTATATACTAATAGATTGGAAAACGGTTTAAGAAAACGAGCTTTGTAATAAAGTAGTATTGAAATCATTTGAAGAAAGAGTTTTGATATTTACTACTAGTATAGAAAACCTTTATATTTTTAAAGTGACAAATCACGAAGAAGATTGTAGGAACAATCAATCACTAAGATTCACATTCGAAAACGTGAAAAAAATCCAAAGAAATCGATATCAAATCCATCAAAGTGGATATATCTAAAATTCCCAAAGAAAAGGTCATCAAAGTCGATAATAAATGACAACAACTAAAGGGAGACAACACGAATCGATTAAAGTTGGATATTCAAACGAATTAGCAATATAAGCTAATCTGGCAAATAGTAGCAGGTCGGTCGACCGGACTCCCTGAGTCGGTCGACCGAACCAGAGGTTGGAAGTGCTCGGGGCACCAGGTCGGTCGACCGGCCCAGGGGGCTCGGTCGGCCGAAGCCTGTAAGCAGCACTTCCAAACAGATGCAGGAAGTGCCTAGACTACAGATCGGTCGACCGGCCCAGGGGGCTCGGTCGGCCGAACCTGTACGTTTGCACTTCCTACCCTATTTCAAAAGAGGTGCAACTCTCGATCAAATTGCAATCGCACGAGCAACGGCGTTAAGGGTTTATGCCAATCGACTACCCGGCCCTATATGCTCCTCGATGCATCACCAAAAACATGTTCAAACATCAAAGTTCGGATTTTTAACGAGTTGAACTCAAAACACTAAAAATTGGAATATTCACAAAAGCAATCCAAATCAAAATCAAATGCACATGAATGAGTGTTAGGAATTCATACCTAACAATCGAAGGTAATTCATAGACTTAGATGTGAGATTAAAAATCTCACCTTTGAACCCAAAAACAATGAATGAGAAGCTATGAAGCGATGTCAAGAACAAGCACTCTTCAATTCCAACTCAACAAGCTTGAATCTAAGCTAAAAAGAGAAACATTCCCTAAATTAGGTTTAGGAAATTTCTGAAATCAAAGAGAGAATGAGTTGGAGAAGAAGAAGAGGAAGCTTACCAATGGGTTCTCTTTGAATTTGGAGCAAGAACTTGAGCTAGCAAGAGGAACTAGGGCTTGGAGTTTTAATTTCCACTCTCTTCTACCATTGTTGCTAAAGCTTGAAGAGTTAGGAATATGAGATGAAGTAATGAAGAGGAGAGGGGGTTTGGGGCTGAGTTAGTAAGTGGCTAATGGGTTCAGCCCAAACCAAAGCCCTAAGTGAAAAAGTGGCAAAAATCAACTTTCTCCAAACATATCGAAGCTTATACTCAAAAAGGTCGCAAACGTCATTTTGAACTCAATTGGGGTGGTCTCGAGTCCTAATTCGGCTGTTTGCAAAAAGTAGCTTCTCGGACCAAAATCCGACGAACGATAAAATATTTAAATAAAATATTTAAATATGAAATCGATAAATATGTGGGTTGTTACAGACTCCCCTCCTTAAAGAAATTGCGTCCTCGCAATACTTAAGAGGAAAATAAGAAGTAACAACCATGGAAGCATATCAACACAAAAGAAAATTGAAATAAGAAGTTCACCATAAAGAGCACGAAAGAGTAAGCCTGAACGGGATCGCTCAATGAATTCTCTGGATTCCCAAGAGTAATCCTTAGGATTTGAGAATCATTGAACTATCACAAAAAGAATATCTTTATATCAAAGGCGCTCAACCTCCAAAGCAATGATGCGAATAGAATGTTGCTCAAAAGTCAAATTTGGTGAAACTTCAATCCTACAATAACACCGGGCTCAAGAATAAAAACCGGAAACATAAAAGCATTTCCATAGTCAAAAGACGTGGAAAACGTCAAGAATAGCAGAAAGTTGAGCCGGTGCAACGGCGTAGTACAAATACGGTACGCCCGAGAAATTAGAACCTCGAATAATTTGGAACACCGACGTAGTACAAAAACGGTACGTCTAATGAATCAACCACTTGTTGTTTACGACAAAGCGCATTGGCAACACGATTTCCCTTCCAGGAGTAAAAAGAATATCAAGATCATATGATGCCCGGAACTCGAGTCATCATGAAGTTCCTTATGAGAAAATAAATATTCCAAAGATTTATGATCGAGGTAGAGAACAAATTTCTCATCCAAATATGATGATGCCAAATTCCAAAAGTAAAAACAATAGCCGAGAGCACCAGATCATGAGTGGCATATCTAGTCTCGATAAGCTATAATGATTTAGAAGCACAAGTGATAGCATGTTATCTTATGTAAGAGAACGGCATCCAAACCAATACGATAAGCATTGGTACAAAAGATAAAGTCTTGGTTCCCCTCCAGGAATCACAAGAATAAAAGTATCGAAAAGAAAGAATTTCTTTTAAATAATCTTCTTTCCCATAAAGTTAAAACTTTCAAAATTTACACTTATCTTTATGTAATTATCTTTCTAGAAAAATTTTACGTTTTACAAGTCAATACATCATGTCTGATTGTCACATCAAAGCATTTAGGAAATTCCTATCGATAACATTGATCAAGCGCATCGACCAAAATTCTTAAAGCACTCAACGGGCAATACAATCACAAAATCATCTTTTATAGGATAAATAAATCTCTTAAAAAGTTTTAAGAATATTCTTTGTTCATTTCAAGAACAAAATCCAGTTTTACTTATAAATAAATCTTATGAAAAAGATTTGCAAAATTTTAAATTACTATTTTCATCCAAAATCAGTAAATACAAGAATAGTCTCATCGAAATATTCATAGAATATTCGATTTATAAAATGGATGAAATAAGCTGGACAATTTGAATGACATAATAAGTCATTCATAAGAATCATAACGAGTGCGGAATGCGGTAAGTGGAATGCTAATTTCCGCAACTCGTAGCAAACGAAAACCGGTGGTAAAGTCAAACTGAAAAGACCTTAACACCACACAAAAGATTTCTTAGGTGACAGTCTTAAGACAAAATTCAAAAATACCGAAAAATATCTCAAACTGCATGAATGAGAGAAACAACACTTTCCTTATAAGTGGGCTTAAGGAATAAAATGATTCCACCAAAAATTTGAAATCGGAATCACAAAGAAAAATAGAACGCTGCTTAACAGATAGAAAATATCGAAGATGAATAGCCCACTCGAAAAATAGGATACGGGCTTCACAATTAAGCGGATCCTTTCAAAAAAAATCAATTCCGAAGCCTAAGTAAAAATATCGGCTTGGAAAGAAAAATCTCATAAAATAATTTCGACATCAATAAAAAGCAAATTGAGTGTTGCGGACCTACCATCCGGATTCGCAATTCTCAAAGAAGTCATCAAGCCCAAAATATTCAAAGAAAAAGAATCGACAAGTTCTTTTGATATAAAATAGTGAGATGGAACCCATATCAAAAAGAACTCAAATAAGAAGATCACGAAATAAAAAAATGCCATCAAGGATTGAGTGAAAAGTACCTTGACCAAGAGAAGAGTTGCTAGGGGCTTGCACAATATTTAGCTTCCTCATGTCCTTGTTCAAAAGTTTGGGACACGCAGATAAAAGATGACCCGGTTTCTTGCAATAGCGACAAGAATGGGGTTTTGGACACATATTCGCATAGTGTTCCATAGAATTACAATTGTAGCATCCTCCACGATTAGGGATTGGAGTCTTTGCTACAAAAGTAGTTTGCTTCACTCTCTTATTGGGATTAAGGCTCTTGAACTTAATATGCCTCTTCTTGGAAGTCCCAATATCACAAACACTTCCTTTACCAACCTCTCCACGAAGAAGAGTAACATCCACAAGCTGATTGAAAGAAACTTCAAGTTTCAAAGGTAGAACCATTTCGGGGTTCTTACTCAAAGCATAGATAAACTCTTGATTCTTTACAAGATCCAAAAGTTGTTGAGCAGACATGAATACTCCATCCAGGGGAGTAGCACTAGATTGAGCGGCGCTGGGACGGCCAGGTCTAACCATTTCTCTTCTTTAAGAAAGAAAGAAAGAAGAGGAAAAAGTTTCCTCAAAATAAATTTCAAGCAATCTTGATAGATAAAACAAGGAATCATAAAAGAAAATAGGATGAATCGGTACGAAGACTCGAATTAAATACTAAAGCACGACTCCTAAGATGGACCTAGGACATGATCCTTGCTAAATTATTCTATATTGTTCCGAAGTTTGGCTCTGATACCAAGCTGTGATGCCCACCTCTATACCCACGCTAGCCAAGAACACTACGGTGTAATGCTGTCAACTAGCATGGAGGATAAGGCTGTTAAGGAGCGACCATCTGTATAATTGCTTTGTGCGAGTACCGATATGCCAGATAAAAATATAACTTTTCATCTCAAGAGGAAATCCGACATACCGACACAAACTCAAAGCTACTACAAAGTGGCTATAAAGGTCTTCGGAAACAAATATAGAAATAAACATAACACAAATTAGTCACAGATAATTCATATCACAAAGGCGGAAATAGATATGAATATAACACATGAAAGTGTACATCAGAGTAGTGGTCAAACAAGATCCACAATATCAAAAAGAATAGATACAAGTGCTAGACAAAAGAATAAGTATTCATCATAGAGTCTGTATCTCAAATGTATACAACAAAAACTACTAATCTAAGTAGTTAGCCAAAAGATCATATGATAACCCCAGAAGAGAAGTCAAGCAGAAGCACCTGTAAAATCTCAGTCTGACACGAGTATTATTTAAGAAGAAAATAATAAACGGATCAGTCTAGCTATAAATATCAGATGAAGTGATATATAATAAGAGATATGACATAAACATATAATAATCACAATGCCAAGCTGTGATAAATAAGTAATTGAAAATCAACAAGAGATTAATCAATATCACAATAATCTGCTCAAGATAAAAAGGAATGTCATACTCCTAATTTCATTCACCAAGCCACAATAAATGACATATATATCAATGCCCATTGTAAAAGTTGGTGAAACATAAATTCCAGAAATCATCAAATAGAAATCCAGAAATCACAATAAAAGGACAGTCAAGACATTGATGTAGTGCAAACGGTACATCCAATGTATTAAAAGCATATCATTGATGTAGTGCAAACGGTACATCCAATGAATCAAAAGCAAAGACATTGATGTAGTGCAAACGGTACATCCAATGTATCAAAAACATATCATTGATGTAGTGCAAACGGTACATCCAATGAATCAAAAGCAAAGACATTGACGTAGTGCAAACGGTACATCCAATGTATTAAAAACATATCATTGATGTAGTGCAAACGGTACATCCAATGAATCAAAAGCAAAGACATTGACGTAGTGCAAACGGTACATCCAATGTATTAAAAGCATATCATTGATGTAGTGCAAACGGTACATCCAATGAATCAAAAGCAAAGACATTGATGTAGTGCAAACGGTACATCCAATGTATCAAAAGCATATCATTGATGTAGTGCAAACGGTACATCCAATGAATCAAAAGCAAAGACATTGGTGTAGTGCAAAAAGTACATCCAATGTATCAAAAGCATATCACTGATGTAGTGCAAACGGTACATCCTGCAAACGGTACATCCAATGAATCAAAAGCAAAGACATTGATGTAGTGCAAACAGTACATCCAATGTATCAAAAGCATATCATTGATGTAGTGCAAACGGTACATCCAATGAATCAAAAGCAAAGACATTGACGTAGTGCAAACGGTACATCCAATGTATTAAAAGCATATCACTGATGTAGTGCAAACGGTACATCCAATGAATCAAAGGCAAAGACATTGACGTAGTGCAAACGGTACATCCAATGTATTAAAAGCATATCATTGATGTAGTGCAAATGGTACATCCAATGAATCAAAAGCAAAGACAATGATGTAGTGCAAACGGTACATCCAATGTATCAAAAGCATATCATTGATGTAGCGCAAACGGTACATCCAATGAATCAAAAGCAAAGACATTGATGTAGTGCAAACGGTACATCCAATGTATCAAAAGCATATCATTGATGTAGTGCAAACGGTACATCCAATGAATCAAAATCAAAGACATTGATGTAGTGCAAACGGTACATCCAATGTATCAAAAGCAAAGACATCGCACAGGCTAGTCTAAAACATAAAATGATCGTCATGATCAAAGAGAAGTGTCGATTACAGTAAGCTAGTAAATATATGAGCTTAGCTTCATGTCCCATAACCACTAGCTTAACTTAAATATTTACGAACAAATTGTAGATCTCCACTAGAAAATTGTCACAAGAGTTTCAATCGAACAAGTCCAAGAATTAACCGACGAAGTAAACGCAAGCGTTTCATACCACTTGTTTTACTAAGTCGTTTAATTAGATTTCTCATACGAGTGAGGTAAGGTTTGTATATACTAATAGATTGGAAAACGGTTTAAGAAAACGAGCTTTGTAATAAAATAGTGTTGAAATCATTTGAAGAAAGAGTTTTGATATTTACTACTAGTATAGAAAACCTTTATATTTTTAAAGTGACAAATCACGAAGAAGATTGTAGGAACAATCAATCACTAAGATTCACATTCGAAAACATGAATAAAATCCAAAGAAATCGATATCAAATCCATCAAAGTGGATATATCTAAAATTCCCAAAGAAAAGGTCATCAAAGTCGATAATAAATGACAACAACAAAAGGGAGACAACACGAATCGATTAAAGTTGGATATTCAAACGAATTAGCAATATAAGCTAATCTGGCAAATAGTAGCAGGTCGGTCGATCGGACTCCCTGAGTCGGTCGACCGAACCAGAGGTTGGAAGTGCTCGGGGCACCAGGTCGGTCGACCGGCCCAGGGGGCTCGGTCGGCCGAAGCCTGTAACCAGCACTTCCAAACAGAGGCAGGAAGTGCCTGGACTACAGGTCGGTCGACCGGCCCGGGGGCTCGGTCGGCCGAACCTGTATGCTTGCACTTCCTACCCTATTTCAAAAGAGGTGCAACTCTCGATCAGATTGCAATCGCACGAGCAACGGCGCTAAGGGTTTATGCCAATCGACTACCCGACCCTATATGCTCCTCGATGCATCACCAAAAACATGTTCAAACATCAAAGTTAGGATTTTTAACGAGTTGAACTCAAAACACTAAAAATTGGAATATTCACAAAAGCAATCCAAATCAAAATCAAATGCACATGAATGAGTGTTAGGAATTCATACCTAACAATCGAAGGTAATTCATAGACTTAGATATGAGATTAAAAATCTCACCTTTGAACCCAAAAACAATGAATGAGAAGCTATGAAGCGATGGCAAGAACAAGCACTCTTCAATTCCAACTCAACAAGCTTGAATCTAAGCTAAAAGGAGAAACATTCCCTAAATTAGGTTTAGAAAATTTCTGAAATCAAAGAGAGAATGAGTTGGAGAAGAAGAAGAGGAAGCTTACCAATGGGTTCTCTTTGAATTTGGAGCAAGAACTTGAGCTAGCAAGAGGAACTAGGGCTTGGAGTTTTAATTTCCACTCTCTTCTACCATTGTTGCTAAAGCTTGAAGAGTTTGGAATATGAGATGAAGTAATGAAGAGGAGAGGGGGTTTGGGGCTGAGTTAGTAAGTGGCTAATGGGTTCAGCCCAAACCAAAGCCCTAAGTGAAAAAGTGGCAAAAATCAACTTTCTCCAAACATATCGAAGCTTATACTCAAAAAGGTCGCAAACGTCATTTTGAACTCAATGGGGGTTGTCTCGAGTCCTAATTCGGCTGTTTGCAAAAAGTAGCTTCTCGGACCAAAATCCGACGAACGATAAAATATTTAAATAAAATATTTAAATATAAAATCGATAAATATGCGGGTTGTTACACAAATGGTCTTCTAAAAGAGCACAACAACTGCATCTCCAATTGCCTAAACTAAACTTCAAGCTAGAACCACCATCATGTTGTATTAAGCAACTCCAATCCCAGAGAAACAAATGGGATCACCAAATCCAAAGGCTGGATGCTATCGAATCTACACCTACTATTTGATTATCTGAAAAATATGACTCTAGACTGTCCGTGTGGAATATTGTGGGCACCCAGAGCTTAGAAAGGGTACAAAAACTCCAGGTCAGTCCAAAATTTTAACAAATATTTCATTCTTTTAATTATAATACTTTGGGGGTTTATTATATAAAAATCTAAATTTTGAATTTGATTAAAACATTGCCCAAATTTTTAATTAAAGGATAAGATCTCTGAAATTTTGACTTTGGTTAAGGATTTACTTTAATTGGAAATTTGGTTTATTTTGTTGAAATGGTAAGTAACTAAATTTTAAGCAAAATCATGTTTTATTTAAGCAATAAAACTTGGAAAAAAATATAGTGTATAAATAATCTTTATAAAATGGCGCGTTTTAATTTGCACATTTATACCCATTTTGATTAATTTGGTGGTACAAATAGTATGTATTTAATGGATACTCTTTAAACGTAGAAATGTAAAAAAAAGTTATTTTCGTTTTAAATTTAGGCATAAAATGTTGCGTCTGTAGTACGCATTTTTAATTTTTACCTTAGCTATAAATGGATAAATTAAACAGTAGACGTAAAATTCTAAGTGGTAAATGAATATTATTTCTAGCTATATTTTCTTTGGCTTAAATCACGCAACTTTTCTAGAATTCAAAACTCACGTTCAAAACTACATTGCATCCCATTTTGTTTCAAATAAATTATTGCCTCGTTTATGAACGCCTTCCCTTTTTATCTTATTTTTGCGTTTTCAAAAAGGAAAGAAAAGTTTATCAACGCATTTACTTCCAAATTTTTAAACAAGTAAAAATGTTTGCCCAGTAGTCCTAGCCATTTCTTTGTATAAATCAACGTAAGTTTCCTTAATAAGAATTTTTTTTTATATAACACGTTCTTTTCCATAAATCATTTAAATGTGGTATGGAATCTTTGTTTTAGCAATATCCTTCCAAATTCAATCATTCAAAATTAATTACTGCTGGCCATGTGTAACGACCCGTAAATTTTCGATAATTAAAATAACTAATTTAATAAGTTTCCGTGATTTAATGTTAGAAAAAAATTGTAATTCGTTTGAAATAATAATAACTGGAATGAATTGCAAAAATAACTATCCAAGTGATGAAAAATAAAAGCTACTTAGTGAATTCCTTTGCAATTGATAGTTGAATAGGATAATAAATGTTGAAATTCATTGGGTATAATAGAGTAATTAATTGATAAGTAAAATCTATTTAAAATCAAATATTGAATATTGAACAGGTAATTTGTTTAAATTAAATATTTAAAACTTATTGAATAATTGAATAACTGTAAAACGAAAATAGTGTTCTAAATTGTGAATTGATTTTAAAGGTTGAATCTTATAAGTTCAATTTCAATATCTCAAAGGATAATGAATTATTGGATAAGCGAAATTGTTTAAATTTAATATTTGGAATTTATTGAATAATTTAATGATGGGAATTGAATAACCATATAATGGAAATAGTTGTTTTATAATTTTAATTCGTTTCAAAAGTTAAATTTTTATAAGTTCGTTTTGAATATCTCAAAAGATAGTGATTTAAGAATAATCAAACTTGTTAAATTTAATATTACGAATGTTTGAATAATTAAATTTCGAATTTGATATGAATAATTTGATATTGAAATTTAATATATGAAAATAGAGTGAATATTTTAAATTTAATTTAATATGATCCAAATTGGTTTCCAAAGTGAATGTAAGTTATATTTGGATTTTAATAGAGTTAATAAGATTTTAAAATTGGAATTTATGAGATAAATTGAATAACGGGTTTAATACGAAAAAAAATGATTTGTAAAATTTTATTTTATCATATTGGAGTTATAGTGATGTTATAGAACTTTTAAAACTGAATTTAAAATTTATTTGTGAAAATTGAATATTTTAATATTTAATTATCGACTGAAAAATAGCCAATTTTCGAACAGTCTCAGAATTGGACGAAACTAGTTCCATTGGATCCGTAATAGTTAGTTATTATCGGATTTCAATTTTCGTAGCAATCGGAGTTGTCGTTTGACCGTGGCAGCTTGAAACGCGTTGAAATTGTTTTAATATTAATATGGCGAGTTAAAATAGTCATTTTTCAAATGGTCTCGGATTTCGACGAAACCAGTTTCATCGGATCCGTAATGTAATATTATTGTAAGATTTCAAATTTCGTGTCAATTGGATTTATCGTTTGTCCGGTGCAAGCTAAAACGCCTGGAAAATCGTTTAATCGGTTTAATTTTAAATCGATCGTTCAATTCCATATCTCACATTGATGACCGAATTAGCTTCCGAAACCTGTTCCATTGTGTCCGGAACATGGGATAAACCCTAGAAACGCAGGTTACCGCACAAAATTCGGAGTTTGGAAAAGCCGGATGGATAGTATTCGTCGTTTCCTATAAATAGCCCTATATTCACAAAAAAGAAAAAGAAAACCTAACCCTAGAAAATGGCCGGCCGCCTCTCTACAGTCAATGGCCGAAAATCAAGCTTCTTTCCCCCTCGATTTATTCGAATCCGCTCATCGAATCGAAAACCTTCCAACTGGTAAAGTGTAGAGCACATCACGAACTACCAATCCAACGGTGGAGATTCGAATAGGGGTTGTGTGGAGGCCACAATTGGCTCACGTTCGGTCGAAGTTGTGCACGTCTTTCTGTGCAAATAAGGGGACCCAGTGCCACGTGGCTGGGCACGGGGGTGCACGGCAGCGAGGCCTTCGATATGGCGTCGCCTGATCAACGTCCGGAGGTGGTGGTAGGTTGCGTGTATTAGGGCATTTGGGCGGCATTGGGTTCGAACGCGACCTGGAGAGGAGCATAAGCGCGTGAGGAAGAAACTAAAGTGCGGCCTAGATTCCATCTTCAGAAATCATGCGGCCCTGATTTGTTTGGGTTAGAAAATTAAAATAATTTGTAAATTAAATATATTTTAAATCGTGTAATATTTAAAATGCTGTATCTTTGTCATACGAGGTCCGTTTTGGACGAAACCAGTTGCGATGGAATCGTATGGACGAGCACTACGCTATGGAATTGGATTGGAGTCGTTTGGAGCTAGAGAAAATTTAGGATCAAATCGAACGTCGTTCGATTTGATTTAAAATCGGAAAAATCAAGGTGAGTGTTTTATAACGCTCACACTGTACTAAATATCTTTATGCTAGTTAAATTGGCGTTATGTAGTGTTATGAAATTTATTTGTCGTTGTTTGATAGAATTTAATTGTCATATAGATCGTCGCTTGAATCAACCGTTGAAAAATTAAATTGACAGTTAAATTAAAATCGAAATTGAATTACGATTAAATTACCTGACATTGACAACTATGAAACTGCCATGAATTGTGTTGTTTATTGGATGATGTATTTTGATGGATGCTATTGGTTGATAATTGAATGTTTGGATGGTTATTTGCTTATATATATCCTGTTATGCATACATATGATACTGTGATTTAATTTAAATAATATATACTCATCCCTGACATTTAATTGAAATAAATAACTACTTGGCCATAGGATAGAAAATTTTATACGGATACCGAGTTGGCTAAATTAATAATTTTGAAATCGGCGATTCAAAATCTATTTAAATGTTTTGATTTAAAAGTTATAAATAGAAATCGATTTATAGAAATTGAATTCATCGAAAATTTAGTTTGGAATGTTGAAATAAATTTTTGGTCAAAGGAATTTTATTAAATAATTAAGTTGAGACTTTAAATTTGAAATTTGGATATGATTGATGTCGAAAATTGATTTGTATAAAGATTTAACCTAAAATTCGAGCTTTGAATATTACTAAGTAATAGTGATATAAAAATGATATTTTGAAATCGAGCTTGGAAATGAATCATATATTGAAATTTGGTTTAAACTTGAATATTGATGGATAATTTTGTTAAGTGTTATAAATGGATATTTTGAAAATCAAGCTCCGAATCGATATAAATTGAAATTGAATAAATGGAAGGTGAATATAAAATTGAATAAAGTGAAGCCAAAGTTGAATTTGATTTGGATGGAAATCGAAATTGAATCGGTAGAATGTAAATTGAAATTGATTTGAATTGGGAAGTTATAAATTGAAATGGATTGATTTTGAAGACGTTTAAATTTGTTTTCCAAATTACTCTGTTATATAAACCATTTTGAATACTTAAACTATTTTGATCTATTTTTAATCTACTTAACCCAATTTAAATTATTTTAAACTAATTTATCTATTTTAAATCCATTTTAAAGATTTTAAGTATTTTTAACTATTTTAATTACTTAAACTACTTTTAAACTACTTAAAACTATTTTCTAAAAATTTTCAAGATGGTTAATAGGGTGAAATGTTTATATTTAAATCTTGAATTTAAATACGAATTGAGTTAAATGAAGTTGCAACCTAAATTGAAATTCGAATTGATTTTGAAAGGAAATGAGATATTGATTCGAAAAATGATTTTTGAAATAGAAGCTGACATTTTTGTAGATTCGATAATATTTGAAATGGATTTGATTTTTGAAATGAATACGATATTTTGATATCAATTATGAATCGATTTGAAATGTAAAGAGCCAACGGTGTAATAATACGTAGTTATTAAAGAGTCCGGGATCGGATATGGACATACTCTCTGTCGATACCGAAAACCACTTTAATAACTATTATACGCGGAGGGTTGATCCAGAATGAAGTGGATGGTTTGGTGAACGCGTTGACTGAAGAAAGAGAACGATATTGGATGACCCCTGACATGACTAAAACAGGAGACGCGCCGGGCCATTGAGGTTCGCCACCTCTAGCGGACACACTTCTTCGATATCATATCTATTACATTTGTGATGCGATTTGGGTGCACCCCTTGATTTCAGAGTGTTGTTTCGCGGTGTTGGGGTGGCTGCTGGCTATGCCCAACATCAGTCCGGATCACGCAAGTACTAGTATCCTAGTTGGTATCGCCTCATGTACCTTGTCACACTGATTATCCTATTCGCGACCACTACGTTTTGATTTGTACCTTGAGTATATGGATTACCCTCTGGTGACTTCCGGTTTTGGGGAAACTACGGTCTTGTATATGCTTTTGGGAATATAAATTGTGTTAAGGGGGATTATGGTAACGCCTTAACGCTATTTTGATACTTTATATTACTGATAGGCATTATCTACTTAGCGTATATTACTACATAGTAGATAGTTTAACGGATCCTTGAGAGATGGAAAATCCCGTAACATCTCTTAAGTTATTGCACGCACGTTGACACTGGATAGGAGATGTCAAATCCCGTAAACTTCTTCGACGCCGTTGCACTCATATTTATTTACGATTGATTTAACTTTCATAAGGGTATTTAGTCCTGGCTCGAGTGTTTTGTCTTTTCATTACGCTCGGGTCAGTCCTGAGTTTTTCAGATTTTTGAAGATCTATTCTGGAGGATGAAGACGAAGATTTGGTATACTATTACTATTATTACCCTTGCATCATGTTATCTGCTGCATTATTTAATTGTTCTATTGTATATGTATAACTCTGATAAATGTTGTATAAATAATTGTCAAAGTATAGTAGACAGCTTCATGAACTGTTTATTTGACTATTATATTTTATCGTTCCGCTGCGAGATTCTGTGTTGTTTCATTCCCTTTATTTCTCTTTCTTTTCTTTTCTTATTTACCCCAATAACCATCTGCCCTTTTGAATGGTTTAGAATCGGCATGTGTATTTGATCGTCGGTTTAAACTGTCCAAAAAGGCGGGTCGTTACAGTTGGTATCAGAGCTTAGGTTTAGCGATAACCTTAGCTCTGTGGGGTCCGACTCTTTATAAATAGGGTAGTTATACCCTATGACGAGTCACTGAGTGAATATATATATATCAGAGAGCGTATTTGTTAGTGATATAAAATGTTTTATATTGTGTCGGTTGATTTGTTGAGTGGCTTATGGATTCTGGTCAATACGAGTAATTAACGTCATTGATAGGGATCTCTAAACACTCGAACAGAACAATTCGACATAGTATTGTTTTAAAATAGGGTAAATGAAATAATTTTCCCTAATTATATTTTGTATATAAAGGATTAATTTTCAAAAATTATTGTGACTTACCTAGCTTACCTGGTTGTTAGGAATGAAAATATTGGTTATTATCACAAATTAGATATTGTAATTCAATAAATAAGATTTATTACAAAATGAAAATGATAAAACACTTGTGGAATGTTTTAAGAAATAAAATCCTATAAGAATGTTTTATAAAGGTGACTTATGAATTAAAATAGATTTAAATTGGAAAATATTGAATTTAAGACTCGAAGATTTTGGAAAATGGTTTTCAAAGCTTTGAAGAAATATATAGTGATATTAATTGGAAATTGTTTATGGAAATATTTTGAAAGGATTTTTAAAGAAAGGAATGAATTTAGTACTCCTCCCTTATGTCGCTGGAAAATAATTTCGGTGATGACTGCGCAGCATCATTGACGTTCATTTTCGAGTCTCAAAGTGGGGGAGACTTCTAAGAAGCTTTGCTTATCTTCAAAATTATTTTGGGTAAATGGGTTTTGGTTTAAACTTCAAAGGAATGATTTAATATATTAAAGATATAAGTTTATATATTTATTTCAAACGATTTGAAAAGAACTGGGCATTTAAATTTCTAGGTTCCGTTGATTAATAATTTTCAAATTATTTGAATAAATTGTGAATAATCAGAATTTATAAAACAAGGGGATTAAGATATCTAAGCTTATGTTTTGGGAAAACTTTAAAGTTGAAAGGTAAAGAGGATTTAAATAAATCAAATTTGTGTACATTCTAATCAAGAAAAATAAAATTCTATAAATTTGTATAATACCAAATTTGCATTCTGATAACATATAACAAGACTTACCAAATATTAAAAGTTAAAATGATGTTTTGATATGTAATGAGAGATTATATAAATAAACAGAACTTGGAAGTAGTTGAAGTATACAAGTGAGAAAAAAAAACTCAAAAAGGAATGAAAATGTATATAAAAGGAAAATTTGTTTGTGATAAATTTTTTTTAGTATAGCATGAAATGATGAATGGAACAAGTAAGTGAACTTAAGAAAGAAGACAAATGAATTGTATTATATCTTTGTAAATTGGTTATAGAAAATAAATATAAATTGCAAAAGGATTGTAAAATAATGGAATTTGTAACCTTTAAGATATCTGTAAACTAAGAGAAGTCATATATGAGAAGTTAGACTTTTATGAGATGACAATAAACTAAAGTAATGATTAATAAAATGTGTATTAACTGAAACTATGAATTGAATTAAATGTAAACAAAAGAATTTGGTATAGCTAAGAATCAATTGGAAAGTGAAATTCAATTTAATTAAATTATATGGAATGTTTAAATTGAACTTGAATAAGCAAATTCTATGATATAATGTTTGAGAAAAGATAATGTCAAAGAATATGTTATGTAAAGAAATGGATATATTAACTGAATAATGGATTGTGAATAATTAATTGTAAATAAAAATGAAAGTCAATAAAATAATATAATATAGATAAATTGTATAGAAATCTATTGGAAGGTAATACGTGAGTTGTACGTGTATTATTTTATTCGCATAACGATTTGATCCAAATTCGAGCACAAAATTTCGAGATGATTTATATTGATCCAAGTTAGGATTTTTCACTCGATTTTCGACGGCGAACCCTGCATATGGATTTTTAATTTGATTCTGGAATTCTCTATCATGGTATATGGCTATGAAAGGAGAGTAACAGTTTCCAATCAAGGAACCAAATCCGAGTCCGCACTAGAGAGTCGTGTGAACGATACTAGTTTGGAAGTGAAATTGTGTGATCGAATAAGCGATTAGATTGATATTGCTCACGGATGATATATGTACGGCTTACGAACTTAATTAAAGTTAATATTGGAATTTAAGATGCCAAATATAAGATGATTCTTTTAAAATTATATAACTGGATATATATATATATATATATATATATATATAAAGAGGTAAACCAAATTGAATGTGAAATTAATAATTTAGTTATGTTGGGTATGATTTGTTTGTTATCTGATTGTTAGTTGATTGTATATAATTCACTAAGTGCTAATGAAATTGAAAGCTATAAATCATTGAAATCAAATTGGAAGTTATATGAATTTAAATAGAATTTAATTTGATTCAAATTGGAAGTGAACTAATGTAAATATAAAGTAGTGAATGTTAACTAAGTGAATTGAGAATGAATGTTAGTAAAATCCAGCGTTGAATCAACTATGATTAAAATTGAAACCAAGTCAATAAATATTAATGAGAAGTGAATTTATATTGATTGGTTATGGATTTGTTGGATGATAGTTGATTTGATGGTTGCATTTGTTGTTTTGTTGCATTTGCTATGTTGGCACATGTAGTTGTTATGTTGTTACATGATGTATATTGATACTATTTTCATATATGCATGTTTCTCATAGTTTGTTGAGTGTTTAGTAGGTGCGGATTGCGCTTGCTCCGCATTTGGAGCTCGCTTTTGCGCTATATTATTCGTATATGCTCGCTAATAAAAATATAAGGTACATGTTTATTTTATCATTGGATTTGGTGATTTTTGATGAGCCACTTGGCTTTTGGATTTTCTTTTGTTGGTTTGGGGCCCGTAGAGGCGTTTTGTAGTTGTACCGATCGAGCCGTGCAAAGGAGACTCTGCCGAAATTTTCCGTAAAATCCGGGTGTTAGAAAATTTTTCAAGTTTTAAAATTTTTATAACTTGTTTTGATAACTAACTTTTAAAGTTAGAAAGGCGTTTGGAATAACTTAGTAAAAGTGTAGTAATGACTTTATAAGTGGAATTACATTGTTTTATAAGTTGGTAACTTTGAGATAAATATACCTAAGGTTGAATTCTATACTTAGTTCCTTTTCCCTTCTCTTTCCTTTTCGAGGACGAAAAGTTTTGAGTGGGGGAGAATATAACGACCCGTAAATTTTCGATAATTAAAATAACTAATTTAATAAGTTTCCATGATTTAATGTTAGAAAAAAATTGTAATTCGTTTGAAATAATAATAACTGGAATGAATTGCAAAAATAACTATCCAAGTGATGAAAAATAAAAGCTACTTAGTGAATTCCTTTGCAATCGATAGTTGAATAGGATAATAAATGTTGAAATTCATTGGGTATAATAGAGTAATTAATTGATAAGTAAAATCTATTTAAAATCAAATATTGAATATTGAACAGGTAAATTGTTTAAATTAAATATTTAAAACTTATTGAATAATTGAATAACTGTAAAACGAAAATAGTGTTCTAAATTGTGAATTGGTTTTAAAGGTTGAATCTTATAAGTTCAATTTCAATATCTCAAAGGATTAATGAATTATTGGATAAGCGAAATTGTTTAAATTTAATATTTGGAATTTATTGAATAATTTAATAATGGGAATTAAATAACCGTATAATGGAAATAGTTGTTCTATAATTTTAATTCGTTTCAAAAGTTAAATTTTTATAAGTTCGTTTTGAATATCTCAAAAGATAGTGATTTAAGAATAATCAAACTTGTTAAATTTAATATTACGAATGTTTGAATAATTAAATTTCGAATTTGATATGAATAATTTGATATTGAAATTTAATATATGAAAATAGAGTGAATATTTGAAATTTAATTTAATTTGATCCAAATTGGTTTTCAAAGTGAATGTAAGTTATATTTGGATTTTAATAGAGTTAATAAGATTTTAAAATTGGAATTTATGAGATAAATTGAATAACGGGTTTAATACGAAAAAAAAGATTTGTAAAATTTTATTTTATCATATTGGAGTTATAGTGATGTTATAGAACTTTTAAAACTGAATTTAAAATTTATTTGTGAAAATTGAATATTTTAATATTTAATTATCGACTGAAAAATAGCCAATTTTCGAACAGTCTCAGAATTGGACGAAACTAGTTCCATTGGATACGTAATAGTTAGTTATTATCGGATTTCAATTTTCGTAGCAATCGGAGTTGTCGTTTGACCGTGGCAGCTTGAAACGCGTTGAAATTGTTTTAATATTAATATGGCGAGTTAAAATAGTCATTTTTCAAATGGTCTCGGATTTCGACGAAACCAGTTTCATCGGATCCGTAATATGATATTATTGTAATATTTCAAATTTCGTGTCAATTAGATTTATCGTTTGTCCGGTGCAAGCTAAAACGCCTGGAAAATCGTTTAATCGGTTTAATTTTAAATCGATCGTTCAATTCCATATCTCGCATTGATGACCGAATTAGCTTCCGAAACCTGTTCTATTATGTCTGGAACACGGGATAAACCCTAGAAACGCTGGTTACCGCGCAAAATTTGGAGTTTGGAAAAGCCGGATGGATAGTATTCGTCGTTTCCTATAAATAGCCCTTTATTCACAAAAAAGAAAAAGAAAACCAAACCCTAGAAAATGGCCGGCCGCCTCTCTGCAGTCAATGGCCGAAAATCAAGCTTCTTTCCCCCTCGATTTCTTCGAATCCGCTCATCGAATCGAAAACCTTCCAACTGGTAAAGTGTAGAGCACATCACGAACTACCAATCCAACGGTGGAGATTCGAATTGGGGTTGTGTGGAGGCCACAATTGGCTCACGTTCGGCCGAAGTTGCGCACGTCTTTCTTTGCAAATAAGGGGACCGAGTGCCACGTGGCTGGGCATGGGGGTGCACGGCAGCGAGGCCTTCGATATGGCGTCGCCTGATCAACGTCCGGAGGTGGTGGTAGGTTGCGTGTATTAGGGCATTTGGGCGGCATTGGGTTCGAGCGCGACCTGGAGAGGAGCATAAGCGCGTGAGGAAGAAACTAAAGTGCGGCCTGGATTCCATCTTCAGAAATCATGCGGCCCTGATTTGTTTGGGTTAGAAAATTAAAATAATTTGTAAATTAAATATATTTTAAATCGTGTAATATTTAAAATGTTGTATCTTTGTCATACGAGGTCCGTTTTGGACGAAACCAGTTGCGATGAAATCGTGTGGACGAGCACTACGCTATGGAATTGGATTGGAGTCGTTTGGAGCTAGAGAAAATTTTGGATCAAATCGAACGTCGTTCGATTTGATTTAAAATCGGAAAAATCAAGGTGAGTGTTTTATAACGCTCACACTGTACTAAATATCTTTATGCTAGTTAAATTGACGTTATGTAGTGTTATGAAATTTATTTGTCGTTGTTTGATAGAATTTAATTGTCATATAGATCGTCGCTTGAATCAACCATTGAAAAATTAAATTGACAGTTAAATTGAAATCGAAATCGAATTACGATTAAATTACCTGACATTGACAACTATGAAACTGCCATGAATTGTATTGTTTATTGGATGATGTATTTTGATGGATGCTATTGGTTGATAATTGAATTTTTGGATGGTTATTTGCTTATATATATCCTGTTATGCATACATATGATACTGTGATTTAGTTTAAGTAATATATACTCATCCCTGACATTTAATTGATATAAATAACTACTTGGCCATAGGATAGAAAATTTTATACGGATACCGAGTTGGCTAAATTAATAATTTTGAAATCGGCGATTCGAAATCTATTTAAATGTTTTGATTTAAAAGTTATAAATAGAAATCGATTTATAGAAATTGAATTCATCGAAAATTTAGTTTGGAAAGTTGAAATAAATTTTTGGTCAAAGGAATTTTATTAAATAATTAAGTTGAGACTTTAAATTTGAAATTTGGATATGATTGAATGTCGAAAATTGATTTGTATAAAGATTTAACCTAAAATTCGAGCTTTGAATATTACTAAGTAATAGTGATATAAAAATGATATTTTGAAATCGAGCTTGGAAATGAATCATATATTGAAATTTGGATTTAAACTTGAATACTGATGAATAATTTTGCTAAGTGTTATAAATGGATATTTTGAAAATCAAGCTCCGAATCGATATAAATTGAAATTGAATAAATGGAAGGTGAATATAAAATTGAATAAAGTGAAGTCAAATTTGAAATTGATTTGAATTGAAATCGAAATTGAATCGGTAGAATGGAAATTGAAATTGATTTGAATTGGGAAGTTATAAATTGAAATGGATTGATTTTGAAGCCGTTTTAAATTTGTTTTCCAAATTACTTTGTTATATAAACCATTTTGAATACTTAAACTATTTTAATCTATTTTTAATCTACTTAACCCAATTTAAATTATTTTAAACTAATTTATCTATTTTAAATCCATTTTAAAGATTTTAAGTATTTCTAACTATTTTAATTACTTAAACTACTTTTAAACTACTTAAAACTGTTTTCTAAAAATTTTCAAGATGGTTAATAGGGTGAAATGTTTATATTTAAATCTTGAATTTAAATACGAATTGAGTTAAATGAAGTTGCAACCTAAATTGAAATTCGAATTGATTTTGAAACGAAATGAGATATTGATTCGAAAAATGATTTTTGAAACGGAAGCTGACATTTTTATAGATTCGATAATATTTGAATTGGATTTGATTTTTGAAACGAATATGATATTTTTGATATCAATTATGAATCGATTTGAAATGTAAAGAGCCAACGGTGTAATAATACGTAGTTATTAAAGAATCCGGGATCGGATATGGACATACTCTCTGTCGATACCAAAAACCACTTTAATAACTATTATACGCGGAGGGTTGATCTAGAATGAAGTGGATGGTTTGGTGAACGCGTTGACTGAAGAAAGAGAACGATATTGGATGACCCCTGACATGACTAAAACAGGAGCCGCGCCGGGCCATTGAGGTTCGCCACCTCTAGCGGACACACTTCTTCGATACCATATCTATTACATTTGTGATGCGATTTGGGTGCACCCCTTGATTTCGGAGTGTTGTTTCGCGGTGTTGGGGTGGCTGCTGGCTATGCCCAACATCAGTCCGGATCACGCAACTACTAGTATCCTAGTTGGTATCGCCTCATGTACCTTGTCATACTGATTATCCTATTCACGACCACTACGTTTTGATTTGTACCTTGAGTATATGGATTGCCCTCTGGTGACTTCCGGTTTTGGGGAAACTACGGTCTTGTATATGCTTTTGGGAATATAAATTGTGTTAAGGGGGATTATGGTAACTCCTTAACGCTATTTTGATATTTTATATTACTGATAGGCATTATCTACTTAGCGTATATTACTACATAGTAGATAGTTTAACGGATCCTTGAGGGATGGAAAATCCCGTAACATCTCTTAAGTTATTGCACGCACGTTGACACTGGATAGGAGATGTCAAACCCCGTAAACATCTCCGACGCCGTTGCACTCATATTTATTTACGATTGATTTAACTATCATAAAGGTATTTAGTCCTGACTCGAGTGTTTTGTCTTTTCATTACGCTCGGGTCAGTCCTTAGTTTTTCAGATTTTTGAAGATCTATTCTGGAGGATGAAGACGAAGATTTGGTATACTATTACTATTATTACCCTTGCATCATGTTATCTGCTGCATTATTTAATTGTTCTGTTGTATATGTATAACTCTGATAAATGTTGTATAAATAATTGTCAAAGTATAGTAGACAGCTTCATGAACTGTTTATTTGACTATTATATTTTATCGTTCCGCTGCAAGATTCTGTGTTGTTTCATTCCCTTTATTTCTCTTTCTTTTCTTTTCTTATTTACCCCAATAACCATCTGCCCTTTTGAATGGTTTAGAATCGGCATGTGTATTTGATCGTCGGTTTAAACTGTCCAAAAAGGCGGGTCGTTACACCATGCCTCATTCAATCAAGGCAAATTTTCATGTAAACGGAAATTTACTTCCTCCTTTATTTTCACATTACAATTTATCAAATATTTCTTGCAATGCAAAATTTCTTCTTTGAATAAAACCACACACTACTTTGATAGTGAAAGAAATCATTTTTCCTCTAGCGTTCAAAATTTTTTAATCCGTGTTTGCCTCAAATTACGCACGCATTAATTTGTGCTTTCCCACTTTAGCAACCTGAAGTTCACACATAAAATATTTGAAATTGCAAAGCCTACTGAAATAAAATTTATTACTTGCCGTTTTCCCTCTCCCACCTATATCAAACGCATAATTTTCTGCTAAATTATTAAACGTGCACAATTTTTCCAAATTTCCTTATCCGTTTCAAAGAAAATATAATTGCTTACCGTATTCTTTCGTTGATTAATTCATACCCACTGTAATTATTTGCTCCAATAAATTCTTGCCGTTTCTTTTTATTAATCAATGCATTCTCTACTTAATAATTTCAAACGAGTACAAATGCTTGCCAAATAAATTCTTACCGTTTCTTATTTTCAATCAACGCAAAATCCTTGCTTGCCTATTGTTTTACCTCAATCACCGCAAGTTTCCGTCTTTTAAATTATACACCTTCAAAATTTCATGTTTTCATTTCCGTTTTGAAGCAAATTGATTGCTTGCCGTTTTATGTTCTCCTTAATTCATGAAATCTACACTGGTAATAAAATTCTATTACTCACTGTAATTAATTGTTCCAAACTTTCCTTACCTCTCGTTTGAAATTGATAGGAAAAATATTAAATAGACCGATTCAAAATCAAAGCAGCAGGGTAATTGTTTTAAATAAATTCTTTCCTATAATCCATCATCTTAATCAACACATACTTTTAATTAGAATAAAAAAAACCTCACGTACCTCCCTCTATAGCCGTTCCAATATCCTTATTTCTTGCATTTATAAAAAAAATCCATTTACTTCCTTACTAATATAAACGTGTACAAATTAATTGCTTCCAAATCTTTCTCCCCTCTTATTACGCAATTTTGCTGATTTAATTACAAAACCCACATCCCAAATTTTTCAAAAGTCTACCAAAATCAATTTTATTCTTGCCGTTACTTTTTATCAACCAACGCAATCAATTCCTACTTGCCTCCTTTATTTTTCACCTACCCATCTTTCTTTTATTTCCTACGTTTAAACTTACAAATCATCGCATTTCTTCTAGTCAGAATATCAATCACGCAATTCTTTTTTCCTTGATTTACGTTACATCACCGATTTAATACCAAATCCCTTTATCCTTGCCTAAAGAAAAAAATCTGCATGCCATGATTCACGTTCCCCTTTATGCAACCCTTTATATTAATACACTAGCACGTCAAAATTTTATCATCACCTCAATTGGATCCATCTCATATTAGCTTCAACTTCTTCTTCTTTGCGTGAGCTTCACATATCAGGTATGGCTGAATATCTTTTCTCCTTCCTCCTTTTTGCTTTCTTCTTCTTTTATTTCCCTGTTTCATTTACTGCTCCACCACAAAACTCGACCCTCCGCACTACCTTGACCACGCCATGAATTGTGATCTGGGAAGAACTATTGCGTGCGATCTTTGGGTTAGCCCAGACTACTTTTTTTCTTTTCAATCTCCTCTGTTGCGTTCAGTTTTTTTTAAGACAGTAATATAATAAAGAAAAAAAAGAAAAAAAGTGTAACGACCCAGAATTTTTATTAATTAAAATTTGAGTATTTAATTAATTTTAAATATTAATTAGTGAATTTATAAGTCGAATAAATTTTATTTCGAATAATTGGATTTAATTGAATAATTAAATCGATAATTTAATATTTGAAATTATGGAAATAATTGAATATCGAGTTAAATATGATTGAAAATGATTTGTAAAATTTTATTTTATCATATTGAAGTTAGAATGATATTTTAGAACTTTTAAAATCGAATTAAGAGTTAATTTGTGAAAATTGAATATTTTAATATTAAATCGACTAGTGAAATTAGCCGATTTTTGAACAGTCTCGGATTTCGACGAAACCAGTTTCATCGGATCCATAATATGATATTATTGTAAGATTTCAAATTTCAAGTCAATTGGATTTACCGTTTGTCCGGTACAAATTAAAACGCCTAGAAAATCGTTTAAATCGGTTTAATTCAAATTGAACGTTTATTGCCATAACTCGCACAGATGACCGAATTAGCTTTCGAAACCTGTTCCATTATGTCCGGAACACGGGGTAAACCCCAGAAATGCCAGTCACTGCGCGTAAATTGGAGTTTGGAATTTCCGGAATGAATAGTGTCGTTCGATTCCCTATAAATAGCCTCCTCTCTCACAAAAATAAAAAATAAAAAATAAAACCCTAGCCTATTTGCTTCAGCCGCCACCCCCTTCATGAATGGCTGAAATCATCTCATCTTCTTCCATTAATCTCTCTCAATCCATACCATATTTCACAAAACTTCCAACTAACAAAATGTAGAGGATGGAGAGACGTTTCAATCTATACGGAGATGATGGCGTGAAGTGGAGCAGGTCGATGGCAGGTGGGCCGCGTTCGGCTATGATTGCGCACGTTTTTTTTGTGCTCATGGGGTAGCCGAGTTCATCAGGTTGGAGGCCGAATAGAGCTCTCGAGGTGGGTTATGCGATGGAAGTCCCTGATCGAATTATCATCGAGCGAGGAAGTTGCAAAATCGAACCCTAATTTTCATGTATGGTTTTGTATGTGCGGCTTGTACCTGTAGAAGAGAACGAAAGGGAGAAGGGGGGGTGCGCACGGTTCAGATGCAAGGGGCTTGATCCTACGGCCATGATTTAATTTAGGTTATAAAAAGAAATTAAGTTGTAAATTATTTATATAAAAATTCGTGTAACTTCAAATATGCGTATCTTTTTCATACGAGGTCGAAAACGCGCGAAACAAGAAGCGTTGGAATCGTATGGATGAGCACTACGCTATGGAATTGGATTGGAGTCGTTTGGAGTTAGTGAGAATTTCGGGTAAAATTAAACGTCCGTTTAATTTTATTCGAAATAAATCGCTAAAACGAAATTGAAATTAAGGTGAGAACTTCTCACTCAATCGAATCAGCTTCGATTTTTATTTTAAATAGTTAGATTTAAAATATTTGAATGCATGTTTGAATGATGATTATTATCTATTGATTGTTAAAATAGACATTATGTGCCGTTAGTAAGCGGATGTTATTTATTAAAAACATATACCGCGAATATTTCATAAACAGTGAAATTGGTATTATATATAATAGCAATATATATATATTGGCATATGTACATATTGCAGTTATTGATTTCCCGCATTTGTATAGAGGATGAGACCCTATTGCGCCATCTATTAAGCGGATAATATTTTAAATCCCATATACCGCGATAATTTCGTACTGGAACGGAATTGGTATTGTGCTAATGTTTATGGATGCAGAAAAACAGGTTGGAGGGATCCAACTGGATTCCTCAACAGTATTTATTTGATTTCAGATATTTTGATATTTGATGGATTATCATATCGATATATGATATCGCTGTTGTCGTGATTGACTATTTGGTGTGCAGCATCATTGGACCAAATTTGGAACTTTAAAAGGATTTTTAAAGTGATTTTTGAAGAGTATACATTTTATAAAATAATTTTGGAATTGATTTATTTTAAATAAATAAACGATGTAATTTTAATGTTATAAAAATTATGATTTTTAAGAAATACAGTTAAAGATTGATTTTTGAGAAATATGGGTTAACGATCTTATAAAATAGTTTAAAATTGGGATTTTTGAATTTATTGTAAAATAGTTTAAATTAGGATTTATAAAATTTAATTATTTTATAAATCAAAATGGTGAAATTATAAAGGAGATTAAAGACGTTTTGAAATAATAATATAAATTGATTTATATAAAAGATTTATAAATTGATAATTTATCAATTAAAATATTGGAATTATAAAACGAGTTTTTATAAGTGTTAGAATGAATTGTGAATAAATTTCATGAATGAATGAAATTTATAGAATTATAAACGGTGAAGTTATAAATGAAATTTTAAAAGCAGTAGGTTTATAAAATTTATAAAGTTATTAAAAGAATGGTTTTGGATAAATAATTGAATCTTATAAGTTATAAGATTTATAATTTTGAAGTTTAAAGGAACGATTTTTCAAACAAATAAATTCTAAGTATTTAACTTATAATGTGAACTTTTGGTTTACAAATTGAGTTATAAAGTGAATAGGTTAATAAAGGGAAATTATAAAGGAAGTAGTTATAAAATAAATAGAAAAGGAATTTATAAACGTTGTTTTATAAATTCGCAACGACTTATTTTGATAAGTAAATTGTTATAACTTATTTTTGGAGTTATATTCACGTTTTAGACTGTGAATAATCCTTTGAAATAGAATGAATAGAAATGATGAAATTGGTTAACGTAGTATATTCACGTTTTTGAATAGTGAATAATATGTTAAAGAAAATGTTTTGGATGTGATGTTTTAAATAGAATTAAAACGATCTAACGATGTTTCAAAATGTGTTGAGATTCGAAACCATAGATTTCAACATTTATTGTTGAAATAGACGTTTTCGAGAAATAAAAGGGAATGGTGGACTATATCACTGTTGTTATAGTAAATGGTTTCCGAAAGGAAATGTTTTGTATAGTATTGGGATTTATATATCTATTTTAATTTTGAATCCCTATACTAGTGATTTTGGGTTGTCGTAACGATGTTTTACGTAACATTCGTTTTGGCCCAAATAAATATGTTTGAGAGAATGATTTCCTTAAAGAATGAAATATATACTTAATCTCGATTTAAGTATATTGAATATTTTCCAACGGTTGAAAATAATTGGATTTGTGAATTACTTATTAATAAATAAGTATGGAAATGTTTTCCAATATAAAGTGAATATTTTGAGAATTTATCTTTTTGAAGATAAATTGAAAATGAATAATTGAAATCGGATATCCGTAGATATTGTGAAATATAAATTCACTAAGGAATTTATAAAAGAAAGTGGAATTTGTTTAAAAAAAATATTGATTTATTTTTGAAGTCTGAAAATTTTGTATCTTGTAAAGATATTTTTGGGAAATAAATAATTTGGAAAATTATTTGGAATCTGGTGATGTGTGCATATCCATTGATAGTTCAATAACCGACTATCAATATTTACCTTTGAAAGGTATTTGTTGTGATTTGCTTGGATTTGAATGCCACACTTATTTTTAAATTATTGCGCTCGTTATTCATTACCCATTTCGAATAGTGATACGACGTAATGGATAGCATTGAAGATCGGTGTTGAAGACCGGGTATTTGCGAGAGCGATAGGATGACCTGTCGATTGACTCTGCACCGAGTTGCTCCGGTATAGAGTTCTCCATATGTGATGGTGAATTCGATCAGGATTGTGGATATCCGGATTGCAAGGACTTCTTTGTAAGTGCCTTCGGTTCTGTTCGAGCCCGGAACAAACTTGTATGGATTGTATGTCTGACATTACAAATTGAGATATAAAGCCGATTTCTTTCAAATATATTTCTGTTGGTGGCGGAGAATTTATTCTTTTAGCTTAACACCCTTCTCTGAGACGTACGAGCTCAGAGGTTATGTAGTTGAAGGTTATCAGCGATATATTCCCAATTTGGTAATGTGACATGCTGAGTGTTGGTGTGAAATGATCATTGTGTTGATCATTTGTGATAGGATCATTTATTTGATCGTTTATCTTGGTGATCATTTCTATGATCATTTGTTGACCCAAAGCATGGCTTTTATATAAAGTGTGTTTTTGTGGACGAGACTTCGTCGAGCCTCACACCCCGGAATGGTCAAAACAGGAAAGATGCGGCAAGGTTATGAGGGGTAGCTCCCTTTAGGGTATGTGCATTTCCTTCTGGAAAAGGGTGGTATCATGGTATGGAGCCCATATACTTACTCATGTTGAAACACTTATTATTATGGTGTGATGTTGATGACGAGCGCTCGGTTAAAGGTCCCAAAGGACCGGGGGATGGCATACTCGTGTCAGTTGTTACCCAGTTAGGGGTAACCCGGCCTTGTGTTGGCAGAGATCCGGTTTGGTTCCCGGGGACGTCCTTCCAGAGGCGTTCTCATGTGGCAATGGGAAGTTCCTTGGCCTGACCATTCGTTGGAAATCCAAAGAAACAATACGAGACTTGTACGGTTTTAGTTGTATAACCTGCTATGGAATGTGGCGGTAACCTGCTATTGAACATAGTTAGCTGTAGTAGGCATACGATAATGGTCGTATGTTGGCTAAGATTTATATTCTACTTTCGAAATTGTTTTATACACTATGCACTAGTAATAATATTAAATGTTCTTTTAATGCGTATCAAGCATCTTTGACTATCATAAGGAGAAAATCTCCTCCGATTCTGCGTTTGCATTGTGTGTGTGTGCGGGAGGCCTTATGGTAGTCTCATTTTTAAAAGCATTGCGAATTGACCTTAAAAATATTCCTCTATTTTGATTTTAAAAGATAAATAAACTATTTTGAGTTCTCACACCAGTCACATGACTGACTTGGAGTTTATTGTTTTCCTTCCTAAACTCTAGGTGCCCACCAATTTCCACACGGGCAGTCAAGAGTTAGGTTTATCAGGATATTCTGGAATTCAGGAGTTGCTGGAGGCAAGCTGGATGGCATGGCGTATTATTAGTATATAGTATTTCTTTTCCGCTGTTTGTTATTGTTGTACACTCTGATGATATGATGTAAAGTAATGAAATGTGATGTAATGTAATAACTGATATAGTTCTTTGTTTAAAGATTATTCATTTATCTATTATATGTTGTTCCGCTGCGATTGTGAGATTCTGTTGTTGTTCTGCGTTTTCTTTCCGTTCTATTTTCTTTTCTCTCTATTTTCTATCTTCTTCTGTCTTCTTCTGTCTTTTTCTTTTTCTTAAATATTGAGAATTCATATTTCTGTTCATCTTGAATTAATCTATGGAGATTAGTGTATATTCAAGGAGTAGGATTTGCGGGTCTTCACAAAAAGAACAAAAAGAAATAAAAGAAAAAGAAAAAAAGAAAAAAGAAAAAAATATATATAATAAATAAATATTGCATGCGCCACCTTTATGTATCACTATTGTGAATTGCATGTTGCCCATAGAAGAGTTGCCACCTTTTTATTAACACGTCATAATATTTTGTAAAAAGGGTTAAAAAAATAGAGTATAAATTTATTTTGTAAATTTTGATTTGGAAAAAAATAAATGGGCAGGCTGAGCTTTTTTTTAATGGGTCAAGTCGTGTGGTGGAATGGTCGAGCAATTTGAGTCAATTTTCATTTTATTTTAGCTCGTTCCAATTTTGTTTTATTTAAAAATTTGCTTTGTCCGTAATTGAAATTCGCATACTCAGTTTTATTTATTTATCTTGTTTCAAGATTGAAATCAGTTTGTCTTATCTTCCAATATTGATCGTGCTTTCTACGCTGTTTCGGTGTGGTTATCGTAGTTTTGAATCTAATCTTCAGCAGCATAGAGGTGAGTATTCTCACCAGACAAACGTACTTATAGATCTGTAAATTAATAACAAGTGTAATTGTAGAATATTTATATTTTATTTTTCTTGCCTGCGGTAAAAACCCTGTTATTAATTTGACACAAAATCAGTCATATTTTATACTGTTATATTTAAGCTGTTATACTATATATTTATTTACTGTTTATCACTGCAAGTTTCCTATAGAATTAAATCGTTATGGGCTGAAATGATAAGCCTGAACGATACTATTTATGTATTTAGTTATTTATTTAACTTGGGATTGCGGGTTTGAAATGATAGAACCCGGATTTTTCTTGGTAAATTACGGATTGAAATGATATATTATCTGTACCACTTGACCTAGGTAGAAAACATTATACAGACCCGTGGTTATTTATATATATATATTTCTGTAAAAATTTAAGTAATTTAAATTGGTATAGTATTATTTTGATTTGAAATGAATTAAAATGATTTTTAGTGATTTATACAAGTTATATATATATAAAGAAACAAATGGATAAGTTGAAATGTGGAATATAAATTTGTTTTGGAAATTGATTTCTGTAAAGGAATGAAATTCAAGTTAAGTAAATAAAGTATAAAACATTTGATGTAATTGAATTTAAATGGATAAATAAGTTGTTATTTTTTTTATATTAAATGGCTAATAAAATAAATACATAAGATAGAAATTTGAATATAATTAAACTTAGGAGAAGTGGAGTTCAGTTTAAGGAAATGGGTAAGTTAAGGAATAAATTGAAAAATAGTTATATTTTGGAATAATATATCAAATTTAATTATTAAGTAAATTTTGAATGCAAAGAATAGACAATTTGATTTGACTTTAATAAGTAAAGCCTTAAGAAGTTGATATTTATTTGTGAAATTTACGTTATATAAATCATAAATTTTGAGAAATTTAAATGACTATTTTAAAAGTGGAAATATGATTTTATAAGTTAAATTGGTTAAATTTAAGTTAAATTATTGATAAATTTATATTTAAGTCAAAAAATTAATTTACTTAAATACTGTTGTAAGGGATATTACTGCACTTTGTAGGTGTCGTAGTTGATGCAAATGAACTAAAGGCTAAAATTAATTAAAGGCTACTGTAGTACTTAGTAAGTGCTGTGGTTGTGAAATTTAAAACTAAACCAGAATAAATAAAATGGCTACAATAGCACTTGTTAAGTGTTGTCGTTGGCTGAAATGAGATTTTCGAATATTTGATTTGAAAATATAATAACTTCAGTTTTGAAAGTTAAAATGAAGTATTTGATTTAAATATAAACTATTTTTGAAATTTATAACCACGGGTAATAATAACGATTGGTTGGCAAAGAGACTGGGATCAGATATGGGCATACTCTCTGTCGATACTGAAAACCACTTTGACAACCATGTACGCGGTGGAGATTCAAGAATGAAGTAGGATGGTGGCGGCATTTCCTTTAAGGTAAATACGTGGACCCAACTCCCGTGAGTTGGCATAAGGTGGCAAAAACAGGAGTGATCGATGGTTTAATTGAGGTAGGACCTTTGATCGGACACATCCCTTCGATATTATACTTGACTTTTTGGATTGATTCGGTGGCCACTTTTGATTTCTTTGATTTGGAGGTGTTGTTCGAGGTGGACGGTAGTAGCAGCTACGCGTTACCACCGAACCGTAAGCGTAATTGGTATATCTACCCTAGCATTGCCTAGTTGTGCCGTGTCACCTACCCTAGTTCGCCTTATACGAGTTTCTATTTGTGTCGTACCTATGGAGTATCCTTTGGTAGCCTCCCGATCAGGAGGTATTACGGTACTGTATAGACTATTGGCACTATTATGTGTTAAGGGGAATATTGGGTCACTCCTTAACGCTATTTTAAAGTAAGTTTATTTTACTAATAGACACTATTATAATAGCGAATTATTACTACATAGTAAATAGTTAAACGGATCCTTAGAGGATGGGCGGTCCCAAGCATCCTTTAAGTTACTTGTACTTTACTACAGTTCACTTGAATTAGCTTACACTGTATAAGTATGTATGTCCTGACTCGAGTGTTTATGTTTTATTTTACGCTCGGGTCAGCCTGAGTTTCAGTTCAGACTTCACCTCTGGAGCTTGGACTTTTGATGATCGTCTCTTTTCAAGCTGCCGTTAAGTTTCTTTTCAGTTCTTATTAGGCTTTGTAATCAAGACAATCTAATATTGAGATTTTCTATGGAGATTTCAAACTATATTTGGTTTAAGGCTATGTACTTTATACTTGTTTGAGACTATTGATAGTGGCTTCATGAACCACAAGTTATTCTTAAATTCCGCTGCGAGTATTCTGATTCTGTGTCTGTGATTCTGTGATTATTTATTTACTTTATATTCTGAGACTTGCCAAATTTTATTTGCAACGCGGTATTTCAAACAATTCACGTCCGTCATGTGCAGATGCGAATGGTTGAAATTATCGGGTTGTAACATTTGGTATCAGAGCTTCGGCTCTAGGCAAAACTTAGAATGTATGGTAAATTTGATTTACAGAATCACTTTCATTCGAGTTTGAATCCCTTCCTTTTGATTCGATTTCCTTTGAATTTTTGAACGTTCCTTGCGGTTCCAAAGTTCATTTGTGTCCCTCATTATTCATCTTCTTCGATTCTCGAGTATCCCATAACTCCACTTCGGATGATCTTTATAGTGAATTGGCGGTCTCGCCAATATTTAAATAAAGGGTTGAAACTCCTTTACAATTAGCATTGATTCACCAAAGATTTATATTTATCCTCGGATTAGATGCTAGTATCTTTGGTTATTCTAAAGTCTATCTCTTGACATCGAATGTAGATTTACCCCAGAAAAATCCACATCGATCTTACTCTTTAAGTCACGGTTGACCCGGTTAAGGTTGCCCGTGATTTATATAAACTTATCCAGTTCCTTATTCTGTTATTTAATCATTGGATCTACTGATTTCCAACTTATCTTTAAATCAAAATTCTCTTTGATTTGAGTCCATCAAATTTGAATCTCTATCCTTGTTTTGAAAAATTTATTCCTGTATTTGGAAAAAATCTAATATTATATATATAAGTATAATTTTCAGAATTTTTATAATTAATTTAACTAGTTGTCAAGAGATATTAGTCTTTGATTTTATTTATGGTTTTGTGAACCATGGGTTTTGTCTCATATAAATATTTGAACTATAAACAATGGTTATAAATTAATTTGGAAACAGAAATGAATTTAAAACTAGAACTTGAGAATTCAATTCCCAATGGTTTTAAACCTTGTGTTTAAAGTTTTAAAAGGATATATTATTTAAATTATTTTCGAACAGAAATTTGTTTCCAAAGAATTTTAAAGGTTTAAAAATCAATGCTCTTCTCTTTGTCGCTAGGAAATAATTTCGGCGATGATTGCAACATCATCGACATTCATTTTCGAGTTTCAAAGTGAAGAGACCATTCTGCAGTCTGGCTACAGTGTTACCTTGAGAATTTAATTGATTTGAATCTCTAAAATATGACTTGATTATAATATATAGATATATGGTTTAAATTTGACTTGGCATATTATATGCATATATTTATTTATCTCTAAATGGTTTGAAGGGAATCAGAAATTTAATTCTTAAATTTTATCTTGAGGAATAATTTCAATTATAAAAAAAAGAAAATCAAATTTTTGAGTAGAAGATTCCAGCTTGAGATAATTGAATTTAAAAGTTTTATTTGTATAATACTCAATTTCATTTCAATATAACTTACCTTGATTTTCATAAGTTAACAATGTAATTGGATAATATACAATATAAAAAGATTTTATAAATAAAATTTGAGTGGTTATAATAAATGTTATACACTTAAATTCTAGTTATAAAAAGAGTAACAAAGGTAATGGAATAATTTACAATATTAAATGATGTTAAAGGAACTAAGAATAAATTTAAGCAGTTGAAGTATAGACATATTTAACATAGATGATAAAATATATTGAGAGAAATAAATTTAGTTATAATTAGGAATAAAAAAAATTAATTTATTGAACACATTTTTGAGTACAACAAATGATTTTCAAACTTATGATTTTAGAAATTTTTATTTTAAGATAATTGGAAGATGAAGTAACGAAATTTGAAATAGTTAAATTTAACTTAAATAAAATTAAATAGATGAAATCAATTATTAATTTAAAATTTAATTTGTATGGTTTAGATTAATGATTCTATTTTGAGTTTCAATTAGTTTCTTTCAGGTTGTTTCTATTCCCCTACCTTCTTTCTTTTCGAGGACGAAAAGTTCTGAGTGGGGGAGAGTGTAACAGCCCAAAATTTTAACAAATATTTTATTCTTTTAATTATAATACTTTGGGGGTTTATTATATAAAAATATAAATTTTGAATTTTATTAAAACATTGCCTAAATTTTTAATTAAACGATAAGATCTCTGAAATTTTGACTTTGGTTAAGGATTTACTTTAATTGGAAATTTGGTTTATTTTGTTGAAATGGTAAATAACTAAATTTTAAGCAAAATCATGTTTTATTTAAGCAATAAAACTTGGAAAAAAATATAGTGTATAAATAAGCTTTATAAAAAGGCGTGTTTTAATTTGCACATTTATACCCGTTTTGGTTAATTTTGTGGTATAAATAGTATGTATTTAATGGATACACTTTAAACATATAAATGTAAAAAAAATGTTATTTTCGTTTTAAATTTGGGCATAAAATGTTGCGTCTGTAGTACGCATTTTAATTTTTACCTTAGCTATAAATGGATAAATTAAATAGTAAATGTAAAATTCTAAGTGGTAAATGAATATTGTTTCTAGCCATATTTTCTTTGGCTTAAATCAGCAACTTTTCTAGAATTCAAAACTCACGTTCAAAACTATGTTGCATCCCATTTTGTTTCAAATAAATTCTTGCCTCCTTTATGAACGCCTTCCCTTTTTATCTTATTTTTGTGTTTTCAAAAAGGAAAGAAAAGTTTATCAACGCATTTACTTCCAAATTTTTAAACAAGTACAAATGTTTGCCAAGTAGTCCTAGCCATTTCTTTGTATAAATCAACGCAAGTTTCTTTAATAAGAAATTTTTTTATATATCAAGTTTTTTTTCATAAATCATTTAAATGTAGTATGGAATCTTTGTTTGAGCAATAGCCTTCCAAATTCAATCATTCAAAATTAATTACTGCTGGTCGTGCCTCATTCAATCAAAGCAAATTTTCGTGTAAACGCAAATTTACTTCCTCCTTTATTTTCGCATTACACTTTATCAAATATTTCTTACAATGCAAAATTTCTTCTTTGGATAAAACCACACACTCCTTTGATAATGAAAGAAATCATTTTTCCTTTAGCGTTCAAAAATTTTAAATCCGTGTTTGCCTCAAATTACGCATGTATTAGTTTGTACTTTCCCACTTTAGCAACCTGAAGTTCATACATAAAATATTTGAAATTGCAAAGCCTACCGAAATGAAATATATTACTTGCCGTTTTCCCTCTCCCATCGTTATCAAACACATAATTTTCTGCTAAATTATTAAACGTGCAATTATTTTCCAAATTTCCTTATATGTTTCAAAGAAAATATAATTGCTTACCGTATTCTTTCGCTGATTAATTCATACCCACTGCAATTATTTGCTCCAATAAATTCTTGCTATTTCTTTTTATTAATCAACGCATTCGCTTCTTAATAATTTCAAACGAGTACAAATGCTTGCCAAATAAATTCTTGCCGTTTATTATTTTCGATCAACGTAAAATCCTTGCTTGCATATTGTTTTACCTCAATCACCGCAAGTTTACATCTTTTAAATTATACACATTCAAAATTTCATGTTTTCATTTCCGTTTTGAAGCAAATTGATTGCTTGCCGTTTTATGTTCTTCTTAATTCATGAAATCTGCACTGGTAATAAAAATTTATTACTCACTGTAATTAATTGTTCCAAACTTTCCTTACCTCTCGTGTGAAATTGATAGGAAAAATATTCAATAGACTGATTCAAAATCAAAGTAACATGATAATTGTTTTAAATAAATTCTTGCCTATAATCCCTCATCTTAAACAACACATACTTTTAAGTAGAATAAAAAAAACCTCACGTACCACTCTCTATAGTCGTTCCAATATCCTTATTTCTTGCATTTGTAAAAAAAAATCCATTTACTTCCTTACCAATATAAATGCGTACAAATTAATTGCTTCCAAATCTTTCTCCCCTCTAATTGGGCAATTTTCTGATTTAATTACAAAACCCACATCCCAAAAATTTTCAAAAGTCTACGAAAATCAATTTTATTCTTGCCGTTTCTTTTTATCAACCAACGCAATCAATTCCTGCTTGCCTCCTTTATTTTTCACCTACCTACTTTTCATTTATTTCCTACGTTTAAACTTACAAATCATCGCATTTCTTCTGGTCAGAATATCAATCACGCAATTCTTTTGTTTCCTTGATTTACGTTACATCATCGATTTAATACCAAATCCCTTTATCCTTGCCTAAAGAAAAAAATCTGCATGCCATGATTCACGTTCCCCTTTACGCAACCCTTTATATTAATACACTAGCATGTCCAAATTTTCTCATCACCTCAATTGGATCCATCTCATATTAGCTTCAGCTTCTTCTTCTTTGCGTGAGCTTCACATACCAGGTATGGCTGAATATCTTTTCTCTTTCCTCCATTTTGCTTTCTTCTTCTTTTATTTCCCTGTTTCATTTACTGCTCCACCACGAAACTCGATCCTTCGCACCACCTTGACCATGCCATGAATTATGATCTGGGAAGAAATATTGCGTGCGATCTTTGGGTTAGCCTAGACCATTTTTTTCTACTCAATATCCTTTGTTGAGTTAAGTTTTTTTAGGATAATAATATAATAAAGAAAAAATAAGAAAAAAAAGAAAAAGAAAAAGCAAAAAAAGAAAAAAAGAAAAAGAAGAAAAAGAATATATATATATATATAATAAATAAATATTGCATGCGCCACCTTTATGTATCACTACCGTGAATTGCATGTTGCCTACATAAGATTTTCCACATTTTTATTAACACGTCATAATATTTTGTAAAAAGGGTAAAAAAATATAGAGTATAAATTTATTTTGTAAATTATGATTTGGAAAAAAATAAATGGGCAGGCTGAGCTTTTGTTTTAATGGGTCAAGTCGTGCGATGGAGTGGTCGAGCAATTTGAGTCAATTTTCATTTTATTTTAGCTCGTTCCAATTTTGTTTTATTTAAAAATTTGCTTTGTCCGTAATTGAAATTCGCATACTCAGTTTTATTTATTTATCTTGTTTCATGATCGAAATTAGTTTGTCTCATCTTCCAATATTGATCGTGCTTTCTACGCTATTTCGGTGTGGTTATCGTAGTTTTGAATCTAATCTTCAACAGCATAGAGGTGAGTATTCTCACCAGACAAACGTACTTATAGATCTGTAAATTAATAACAAGTGTAATTGTAGAATATTTATATTTTATTTTTCTTGCATGCGATATAAATTTATGATGTTAAAAACCCTGTTATTAATTTGACACATCATCAGTCATATTTTATACTGTTATATTTAAGATATTATACTATTTATTTATTTACTGTTTATCACTGCAAGTTCCCTGTAGAATTAAATCATTACGGGCTGAAATGATAGGCCTGAACGATATCTATTTATTTAGTTATTTATTTAACTTGGGATTGCGGGTTTGAAATGATAGAACCCGGATTTTTCTTGGTAAATTACGGATTGAAATGATATATTATCCGTACCACTTGACCTAGGTAGAAAACATTATACAAAACCCGTGGTTATATATATATATATATATATATATATATATATATATATATATATATATATATATATATATTTCTGGAAAAATTTAAGTAATTTAAATTGGTATAGTATTATTTTGATTTGAAATGAATTAAAATGGTTTTTAGTGATTTAAACAAGTTATATATATATATATAAAGAAACAAATGGATAAGTTGGAATGTGGAATATAAATTTGTTTTGGAAATTGATTTCTGTAAAGGAATGAAATTCAAGTTAAGTAAATAAAGTATAATACATTTGATGTAATTGAATTTAAATGGATAAATAAGGTGTTATTTAATTTTTTTTTAATATTAGATGGCTTATATTTATTAATTTGAATATAATTAAACTTAGGAGAAGTGGAGTTTAGTTTAAGGAAATGGGTAAGTTAAGGAATAAATTGAAAAATAGTTATATTTTGGAATAATAAATCAAATTTAATTATTAAGTAAATGAATGCAAAGCATAGACAATTTGATTAAGCCTTAAGAAGTTGACATTTATTTGTGAAATTTACCTTATATAAATCATAAATTTTGAGAAATTTAAATGACTATTTTAAGAGTGGAAATATGATTTTATAAGTTAAATTGGTTAAATTTAAGTTAAGTTATTAATAAATTTATATTTAAGTCAAAAATTTAATTTACTTAAATACCGTTGTAAGGGATATTACCGCACTTTGTAAGTGCCGTAGTTGATGCAAATGAACTAAAGGCTAAAATTAATTAAAGGCTACTACAGTACTTGGTAAGTGCTGTGGTTGTGAAATTTAAAACTAAACCCGAATAAATAAAAGGGCTACAGTAACACTTGTTAAGTGTTGCCGTTGGCTGAAATGAGATTTTTGAATATTTGAATTGAAAATATAATAACTTCAGCTTTTGAAAGTTAAAATGAAGTATTTTATTTAAATATAAACTATTTTTGAAATTTATAACCACGGGTAATAATAACGATTGGTTGGCAAAGAGACTGGGATCAGATATGGGCATACTCTCTGTCGATAACGAAAACCACTTTGACAACCGTGTATGCGATGGAGATTCCAGAATGAAGTAGGATGGTGGCGGCGTTTCCTTTAAGGTAAATACGTGGACCTAACTCCCGTGAGTTGGCATAAGTGGCTAAAACAGGAGCGATCGACGGGTTAATTGAGGTAGCACCTTTGATTGGACACATCCCTTCGATATAGTACTTGACTTTTTGGATTGATTCGGTGGCCACTTTGGATTTCTTTGATTTAGGGGTGTTGTTCGAGGTGGGCGGTAGTAGCAGCTACGCGTTACCACCGACCGGGAAGCGTAATTGGTATATCTACCCTGGTATTGCCTAGTCGTGCCGTATTACCTACCCTAGCGCACCTTGTACGAGTTTCTATTTGTGTCATAGCTATGGAGTATCCTCTGGTAGCCTCCCGATCAGGAGGTATTTCGGTACTGTACAGACTATTGGCACTATTACGTGTTAAGGGGAATATTGGGTCACTCCTTAACGCTATTATAATAGCGAAGTATTACTACATAGTAAATAGTTTAACGGGTCCTTAGAGGATGGGGGTCCCAAGCAGTCTTTAAGTTACTTGTACTTTATTACAGTTCACTTGAATTAGCTTACACTGTATAAGTATGTGTGTCCTGACTCGAGCGTTTATGTTTTCTTTTACGTTTGGGTCAGCCTGAGTTTCAGTTCAGACTTCACCTCCGGAGCTTGGACTTTTGCTGATCGTCTTTTTTCAAGCTGCCGTCAAGTTTCTGTTCAGTTCTTATTAGGCTTTATAATCAAGACAATCTAATATTGAGATTTTCTATGGAGATTTCAAACTATATTTGGTTTAAGACTATGTACTTTATACTTGTTCGAGACTATTGATAGTGGCTTCATGAACCACTAAGTTATTCTTAAATTCCGCTGCGAGTATTCTGATTCTATGTCTGTGATTCTGTGATTATTTATTTACTGTATATTCTGAGATTTGCCAAATTTTATTTGCAACGCGGTATTTCGAACAATTCAAGTCTGACATGTGCGGATGCGAATGGTTGAAAATATCAGGTTGTTACAAACAAAAACAGTTTATATTTGAACAAAACAAACAAAAAGAAATAGAAAAGAAATCTGCAATGCTTTTTGTAAAATGAAACTACCATAAGGCCTCCCACCACATACATAATACAAATGCACAATTGGAGGAGATTTCTCCTTATGATAGTCAAACATGCTTGATACGCAAAAATCCTTTTGATATTATTATTAGTGCATAGTGGAAAACATTTGCAAGTATAATATTGATCTTAACTAACATACGTACCATTATAGTATGCCTACTATGACTACCATTTTAAATGGCAAGTTCTACAACTAAAACCATACAAGGCGCGTATTGGTCTTTGGATTTCTAACAAATGTTCAGGCTAACGAACTTCCTGGGACATATGGGTACGCCTCTGGAGGGACGCCCCTGGAGGGACGCCCAGAGAACTTAACCAGCTCTCTTCCAGCACAAGGCCGGGTTACCTCTATAACTACGTACCTACTACACGAGTATGCCATCGTCCAGTCATTACCGACGTTTATCCATGGATCCTCAACAACAACAACCACAAAGTAATATATTTGCAGCACCCACATTGGTTAAATATCTAGGCTCCATACCAGGATACCACCTTTTTTCAGAAGAAAATGGACATACCCTAAAGGGCGTAAACCTAATAACTTTGCCGCATCTTTCCTGTTTCGACCATTTCCGGGTTGTGAGGTGCAACGAGGTAACATCCACAAAGCTACGCTATTCATAAAAGACATGCTTTGATCAACAAATGATCAGCAGCACTTCATATGCCACATTACCAAATTGGGAATACATCACTAGTAACCATCAACTCCATAACCTCTGAGCTCGTAAGTCTCAGAAAAAGGTGTTAACCTAAGAGAATAAATTCTCCATCACCAAACAGAAATGTATTTGATAGAAACCAGCTCTACATCTCAAAGTGTAACGTCATACATTCATCCATACAAGTCTGTTCCGGGTTCAAACACAACCGAAGGCACTTCAAATGAAGCCATTGCAATCCGGATAATCCCTAATCACATCCCGACTCCCCATTACAAAGGGTGATCAAATCTCTATAACGGGGCCATTCGGTGCAGAGACGTTCGACAGGTAATCCTTTTGCTTTCGAAAATACCCGGTCTTCACCACCTGTTTTCAAATGCTATCCATTTCGTCGTAACATTATTCAAAATAGGTTATATGAAACAAAGTCCTTGTAACGTCCCACCTTTTTGTAACAGCCCAAATTTTAGCAATATTTTATTCCTTATTTATAACTTGTTTGCGTAAAAAATGGCCGCAAACACCCAAAGTCGTATGAGTTGGTTGATTTTATGTTGTGTTTAGTGATTTGGGTGATTTATGCAAATATGTAAAAAGCAAGGACTAAAATGTAAAAGACACACAGATTTATAGTGGTTCGGCAAGAACGTGCCTACGTCCACTTTATATGTTATTCTCCTTTTTTCTTCAGATTACAAGTACAAAGCTTTGATTACAAGTATCTAAAGTTGTTTGAGAGTTCCTTCCAGGCTTGAGCTCTCAAACTTGTCTGCCATTGTTGTACCCCTGCCCCTCTATTTATAGAATGAGGTAGGGGGCAGGGGTCTTGGAAGTATATAGCTGCTGGTGGGCCCGGGCTGAAGCAATCTGCACTGGCAATCATCTGGTTCGGCGAGGCTTTGGTTCGGCAATTAGTGGAAGAGAGGTTGATTCGGTGGTAGGAAGAGGGGAGTTGGCTCGGCAATGGGAGAAAGGTTGGTCCGGTGTTAAGTTAAGTGGTGTGTGGTTCGGTGGTGATGTTGGACCGGTAGTGGGTGGTGAAAGATGGAGCTTGTAGTTGATCCGGTGGGAAGGGAAGTGGAGTTGATTCGGTCTCGGTACTACCGAATGGATCTGCCGAATGAGTTCTGCCGAATGGTACCTTGGGTTGTGAATGCCGAATGAGTCTTGCTTCATACTGCCGAATGGACTCTTGCCTTGGGATGCCGGATGAACTGAGGTACGCCGAATGGGATGAGTGCCGAATGAGCTCTGGTATTGTTTCACCGAATGAACTTTATATTTGAACCTTGAGTGAAATTCCTGACTTATGTACGCTTGCTTGCTTCTTCTTGGTTCCGATCGTGGTGGAAATGCATACAATCTTGATATTCCAGTTTTGTCCAAAAAATGGGATAACACTTTGCCCCCCAAAATATGCCTTGCGGTAGGAAGGCGTGTTTTGTAATGCCATGAGCTGGATGTTCATATCCTGTTGACAACCTGTAAAGAGCTTGATATTTTATATAGCCCTAAATGACGACCGTTCGGGATCAAGCTATTTGGGATGAAGCGCGGCCGTTCATGGTCAAGCGCTTAACTTCAAATGACGACCGTTCGTGATCAAGTCATTGGCGGTGAAGTGCGACCGTGCGCGGTCAAGCGCATAAATCCGTGCGCCGATCGTTCGGGATCGAGTCATCTGCAATGAAATGTGACCGTTCAAGGTCAAGCGCTTTACTTCAAATGACGACCGTTCGGATCGAGTCATTCGAGGTAAAGTGCGACAGCGCGCGGTCGAGTGGGGAACGTTCAAGGTCAAGCGCTTAACTTCAAATGACGATCGTTCGCGATCAAGTCATTCGAGGTAAAGTGCGACAGTGCGCGGTCGAGTCTGTAAGTCCACGCGTCGATCGTTCGAGACCGAGCCATTTGTGATGAAATGTGATCGTTCAAGGTCAAGCGCCTAGCTTCAAATGACGATCGTTCGTGATCAAGTCATTCGAGGTAAGGTGCGACAGTGCGCGGTCAAGTGGCGGTCCTCAAATGACGAACGTTCGCGATCAAGCCATTTGAGGTAAGGTGTAATAGTTAGTGATCAGGTGGCGGACCTCAAATGACGACCGTTCGCGATCGAGCCATTTGAGGTAAGGTGAGTTGTGCCGTTCGAGGCGAGTGGTGCCGTTCGAGGCGAGTGGTGCCGTTCGAGGCGAGTTGTGCCGTTCGAGGCGAGTTGTGACTGTTCGAAGTCGGGTGCCGTTCGAGGCGAATTGTGACTGTTCGAAGTCGGGTGCCGTTCGAGGCGAATGAGTGTGCCCGGGGGGGACTTAATATTATCAGTGTTGGAGTCATTGTTTGGGGGAATTTTTCGAATCAAAGACTTCGGCAGTTCGTTGCCATGCAATAGGTGCTCGTGGACCGTTCGCGATCCAACGGGCATACAAGTAAACAATTTTTTCATGGAATTGTAAATGTTAAAGCAATAGTACCTTATAGCAGAAATGTCCAAACAGGAAGAATTCAAATGTTCAAATCAAAACGAAACAAAAGCAAAGCAAGGATGTCAAAGTGTAAGTCCCCACTCCGAAGCAGTCAATGATCATTCAGAGCATGTCTGGAGATCGTTCGCGATCTCGTACATGTGTAAATGATTTAATTGCGTTAGTGGAAGCTTACAACTTGTTCATCGTTATTTTAATCAAGCAATCAATGGATAATCAAATGGTGCCCTGATCCAGGGTCACTTCTAGCTGATGTAGAGGGTGGTCGCTCTGGCTCCATCGCTGGAGTTCGCCTCCTCACATACTGAAGGAGCATACCGTTCCTGATAAGCCCTTCCACCTCGTCCTTCAAATGCCTACAATCATTAGTGTTATGACCATTCAATTCATGAAATACACAAAACTTATCTGATTTTCTTTCGTCAGAGGTTGGATCCCTTCGCATTGGTCTACGATACGGAACTTGCCCCTTGGTATCCTGATAAATCCGTTCCAAACTCTCATTCAGCTCTGAATAGGTGGTGAATCGTGGCTCTCTTCGTAGCCACTTTGTCCTGTCATCATTATCCTCAGCCTTTCTTTTTCCTTTGCTAGTCTCCGCACCCTTTCCAGGTGGGTTTCCACTCTTGATTGTGTAAACGTCATCTTCTTCCTCTCTTTCTGCACTAGCATCTTCCAAACGCAGAAACTTTTCAGCCTCATGATAGAACTCTCCCAGATTCATAGGCGGGTCCTTGGTTAATGAATTCTTGAACTCTGTATTACCAGCTATTCCAGATACAGCCGCCATCATGACCATAGATGGATCTGGTCGATCCACTGATGCTGCCGCCGCATTAAATCGCGTTAGAAAGCTCCTCAAAGTCTCTCCAGTTTTCTGTTTCAAGGTTGCCAAAGTCATCACATTCTTGGGTCTCGCAATATGAACCCTGAATTGCCTCATGAATCTCTCAGTTAAATCTGCCCATGTTCCTATGGAGCCGCTCTCCAGTTGCCTAAACCATAATGCTGCAATGTCCGTCAAATACAGTGGAAAGCACCGGGCCATAACCTCCTCTGATGCCCCCAGCACTTCCATATGTCTCATATACTTCGTTAGATGAACCGTGGGGTCTGTTTTCCCATTGTACATGTCCAATGATGGTAACTTGAATTCTGGTGGGTTCCTAGCCATCCTGATCGCAGAAGAAAAAGGACTCCTGTTTACATCTTCCAAGTCTCTGTTTACTAAACCGCCTCTCATAGCTCTTCTAACCATCTCTGCTCATCTGTCGTTATCTCCAAGCTGTAGTTCTCGTTCACTGTCTTCGACCTGCTCCCCAAGTCCGCGGGAGTTTCCATGTGTATGCCTCCCTGGCTGAACGTTCATTCCTCTAATGCTACCAGGTGGCTCGGATGCCCCCATCTCACTTCCCGGGGTTGGATCAACATGCTCTGCGTGAGTGCCCCCTAGCTCTGGTGCTGCGCCAGATGGTCCTGCTCCGTTCTGAATTCCAGCCGCTCCTTGGATTTGTGCTCCAATTTGCCCAATTTGTTGAAGTAAGTTCTGGATCATCTCTTCTTGTCTTCTCATCATGACCTCCATCTCATCCCTAGTGATGAAGATCGACGCTTGATTCCCTCCTGAGGAAGCCTCTTGACTTCCTTGGTGTTCACTTCTCTCTGGCCTTTTCCTTTTACTTGTTTGTCTCGTCATAACTCTTAGATCTGAATTCTTAGATTTTCAAATTCAACTTCTATCCGATGTAGCGGGAGTTGGTTCTTCTCAGTGAAAGCACCAAAATGTTTGCGTAAAAAATGGCCGCAAACACCCAAAGTCGTATGAGTTGGTTGATTTTATGTTGTGTTTAGTGATTTGGGTGATTTATGCAAATATGTAAAAAGCAAGGACTAAAATGTAAAAGACACACAGATTTATAGTGGTTCGGCAAGAACGTGCCTACGTCCACTTTATATGTTATTCTCCTTTTTTCTTCAGATTACAAGTACAAAGCTTTGATTACAAGTATCTAAAGTTGTTTGAGAGTTCCTTCCAGGCTTGAGCTCTCAAACTTGTCTGCCATTGTTGTACCCCTGCCCCTCTATTTATAGAATGAGGTAGGGGGCAGGGGTCTTGGAAGTATATAGCTGCTGGTGGGCCCGGGCTGAAGCAATCTGCACTGGCAATCATCTGGTTCGGCGAGGCTTTGGTTCGGCAATTAGTGGAAGAGAGGTTGATTCGGTGGTAGGAAGAGGGGAGTTGGCTCGGCAATGGGAGAAAGGTTGGTCCGGTGTTAAGTTAAGTGGTGTGTGGTTCGGTGGTGATGTTGGACCGGTAGTGGGTGGTGAAAGATGGAGCTTGTAGTTGATCCGGTGGGAAGGGAAGTGGAGTTGATTCGGTCTCGGTACTACCGAATGGATCTGCCGAATGAGTTCTGCCGAATGGTACCTTGGGTTGTGAATGCCGAATGAGTCTTGCTTCATACTGCCGAATGGACTCTTGCCTTGGGATGCCGGATGAACTGAGGTACGCCGAATGGGATGAGTGCCGAATGAGCTCTGGTATTGTTTCACCGAATGAACTTTATATTTGAACCTTGAGTGAAATTCCTGACTTATGTACGCTTGCTTGCTTCTTCTTGGTTCCGATCGTGGTGGAAATGCATACAATCTTGATATTCCAGTTTTGTCCAAAAAATGGGATAACATAACTCTCGGGTTTTATTTTTCGAAAATTTGATTGTCTAAATTTTATTACAAATAATCACCCAAGATTTTTATTAGTGTGAAAATTCTAAAATTCTTATTTGGGTTAAAACTTAACATTTTTTTTTGAAGTTATAAATCTTTAAATTTTTAATTTTTAATTTTTAATCGTTTGGTTTAATTTAATATGTTCGTAACAACGTTTATTTCACCTTTTGTTCTTTGGAAAAAAATTGATTCTATACTTTTAAAATTTTAAAATTTTATATTTTACTTATATACATTTTTGAATATAAATTTCTTAGTAAATGTGTAAACAAATCATATTTTTATATAAGTAATAAATTTCCAAAACTTTGTGTATAAATAAACTGTTTAATTTCGCGTTTAAAAGGCGCGTTATTTGATGGAATAAATAATGTATATATACATACAAGAGAACGTATAAAATTTAAATCCATTATTTTCATTTTTTTTGGACAAAAATCACTGCGTCTGTTGTACGCATTCTACGTTTTCTTTTATACGTATATACAACAGTTTATTTCTTAAATGTTAAGTAAATCAAAAGGATATAAACAAATCATATTTCAATTAAGTAATAAATTTTAAGTTAATAGTGTAAATAAGCTATTTAAGATACACGTTTTAATTTGTACAATTTAGTTGGCATACAAACGGTATGAATTTGATGTAATATTATAACCTATATTTACAACATAAGAAAAACGTACAAATTTAAAAGCGTTTCTTTGTTATAAATTGGGCGTATATTTTTACGTCAGTTTTACGCATGTCTCTTTTTCTTACCTTGGATAATAATTAAATTTATCCGTAGGCGTATTTTTTTTTATGTGGGAAAGAAATAAATTCCCAAACCATTCAATTAGTTGAAAATGTTTGCCTTGGATTCATGCGGAAAATTTTCAACTCTTTCCAATTGCCTCTCGTTTACAATTGGGATAAAATCCAATCCGGTTTAAAATCAACTTTCCTCATGCCCTTTTCTTTCACCATTATCAACGCGTGTTTGATTATAAAACACGATTCATTTCATACTTCTCTACCATTCCTAAAGCAATTTATTTCATACCATTTCCTCCACTCAATCAACGTAAATTACTCCCTTTAAATATAAAATGTGCCTCACCATTTGCATGCAAATTTTATTCACTTTCCTTTTTGCCTTCTGATTTAATAGGAACATGATCCACAAATTACTAACCCTTCCAAAATCTTTAATTTTCTTTCCATTTTTCCCTTGATGCACGCAAGCTTTTCTTTAAATGCTAAACACATTTTCTTCCTTGCTTTAAAATTTGCGTGCCTTGATTTTTGCTTTCCCACTTTAACAATTGTGTTGTCACAAATAAATACAAACCACGTATCAAACTTCATCTGCATCTCATTTTGGGTTCCTCTCCTTCTTCCTTGCGTGTGAGCAAAGCATCAGGTAATGACCGAATTATTTTTCCTCCTTCTTTTTTTTCTCTTTTCTTCATTGTTCTGTTCAAAATTTTGGCTCTACTATTCCACCACATGACACATACCCTCCACCACAATCAAGAGTACCCTCCACAGTGTAGACAGATTCTTGCTTATATCATTTATAAACACGTTGGAAAAGGTTGTAGGTGGCATCGCTGTTTTACTTCAGGTTTTAAATTAGTAAAAATATTCTCCTCGGCTTTGTTCGTTCAAGGTCTTAACATTAATAAATATTTTGGTTTGAGAAAAATGCATTTGGCTAAGGCCTTGAAAAAAAATCATTTGCTCCACTTGTACTATAAGATAGAGTAAATATGTTTGCACCACTTTTGTAAAAATAGAAAATACATGTTATCACATGTTAGACCATGCGTGTTTTGTTAGTCACCTATGCTCTAGGAGAATGAGAAAATATTATTCAGGCACCACTTTTCTTTTATATATATAAAAAAAGTAATAATAATAAGAATAAATAAATTAGATATATATAATATGTATAAGGAAGCATATATTTTTGTGTGGGTTAAAACATTCGTATGATGTATATTTTAAAAGTTATTTTATAATGATAAAGTTTTAAAAAAGTTTTAAAAGTTATTTTAACTGTTCAGTGTATAAAATATATATATATAATGATAAAGTTTTAAAAGTTATTTTATACTTGTTGTTTCATATAAAAATGCATGACCGCTTATATATATAACTCGTTGTTGAGTACATTAAGTGCATAAGAAAGTATAAAAAGGTATTATATATTCTCAACCACATCTACGTTTGCAGTATAGTTATGTTATTAGCTTTTGAATATAAATATATTACAAGAGTTTTTATATAACTGAATATTAATAAATATATAAGGTTGTTCTCTGTGTTTATATTAAAACTGAAATTTTACAGTCATATATTTTGTTATAAGTGTATTGTTAAATATTATATTTATAGTCTTAACGTGTATTGTAATAAGTGTACTGTATACTATATTACTGTAACAACCCGATATTTTCAGCCATTCGCATCCACCATGTCGGACTTGAATTGCTTAAAATACCGCATTGTAAATAAATTTGGAGCAAATGAAATACAATCACAGAATCATAGACACAGAAATATCAGAATAACTCGCAGCGGAAATTAAAATACCATAGTAGTTCATGAAGCTACTATAACAAACTCTCAAAACATAATACATAATATCAGTCTGAAAAACATATACAATAGAAATCTCAAATACACAGCAGTTTATAAATACCAGAACTGAAATAGAAAAACTGAACTGAAAGGGAACAGATACAAGACAAGCAGAATCTCCTGCGATTCCTAGCTCCATGAAAGAAATCCAAAGCTAAGCTGTAAATACTCAGGCTGACCCGAGCATAAAGTAAAACACAAAACACTCGAGTCAGGACATATATACTTATATAATGTAAACCAACTCAAGTGAACTGTAGTAGTAATGTACAATAACTTAAAGAATGCTTGGGATCGCCCATCCTTTAAGGATCAGTTAAACTATAAATTAAATACATCTCGTAGTTAAAATTTCAAAATTGTATTTTATACTTCGAAATCAAATATCATTTCAAAATTCATTATCATTCAAAAATCCATTTCAAAATATCAAAATATCTTATCTTCCAAACCACGATCATTTATTTAAAATACCATTTCAACACACATTTCAAATAGTTTATATTTCAAAACAAATTACTTCATTTAAATCATAAAATGAAGTTATTTTATTTAATGATTAAATTATTAAATTTCCAAAATTTTAATCTTTCAAAGTTCATTTATTCACTTAAATTTATCAAAACAATGAAAATTCACCTTTCGCAGCATTTGGAAAATGCTACAGAAAGTTACATTCAAAACGGTTCAATTTAACAAAAGACAGCATTTAAAATGCTGTATACATTAGTTCAAATAAAACCTTAGTTAAATTCAACAATTATAGCACTTACAAAGTGTTATTATATCCCTTTATTAAAATTTAGCGATTTGGTTCATTTATATCAACTACAGCATTACAAAATGCCGTAATATCATTTATATTAGAAATAATAGCATTTCAAAAATGCAGTTAATTAACTTCAAATATTCAATATAATTTCACAAACAATTATATTTTTATTTAAATCATTTTTAACTTATAAAATCAGATATTTTCAATTTTATAACCATCATTCAAATACCTTTATATTCATGATTTTATAAAGTTAAATTTCCATTCAAAAATCAATATTTAATAATAATTCACTTATTAAATTCCACCATTTAATTTCAATTCATATAATTAAATTTAAACTTAACACTTAAGTTTAAATTTTCAAATATAACTTAATTTCATTTTTATTTACATAACTTAAAATTCACTTTTAAGCCAAATTTACAAATTTCCAATTTTAGTTATATTTCAAAATTTCAACTTAAATATCCATTCATTTCACATTTAACTTTATTCAAAAATCATAAATATATTATAAAATCATTTTAAATTCATTTTCGTCCAAATTATCATAAATTTATCATATTTTCATATTTAATTTAAATTCCATTTAAAATCAAATCAAAATTTCCAAAATAACTTACATTCAAATTTTCTAACCTTTCCATAAAGCATTTCACTTAAAAATATGACATAACAGGTAAATAAGCATGGGTGAACATCATATGATCATAACATAGCAGATATAACATGGTGATGCATTTTACAGATTTAAATGTGATCGATTTACTAGTTATATAAGTATAAAACTGTCTGGTGAGAATAACTCACTGGCATAAGTTGAAGACAACAACCAAAGCACACAACAATGATCTTCGAAGGCACGAAAGCACGAATAAGATTTGAGTGTGGGAGAGAAAAAGCTAATAGCCTTGCAAACATTCAAACAAAACAATATAAACAACATAAGTTTTCAACCCAAATATAATAAAACAATGTTATAAATGAATGCATAACACAATGCCAAAGTGTTTGCACTTGCTTTCAACCACTTGTGCTTCATTTATGGACTGGAAAGGAACAGCAAAGAGATGGTTTTGGATCAGGTTATGGTCATGTAGAGATCGGCCTAGCATGGATGGTGATGGAGCAAGAGATATATGCACATGAAACTACAACTACAAGGCATAAAACAATGATTCAAGGCAACTAAAGGTCACAGCCAAGGCTAGCATGGTCATGGCCAGGCCTGGTGGGGTTAGGAGGTGATGTGGCAAAGGGTGTTAGGTCAGGAAAAGCTGGTGGTGGTGTTGGTGGTGGCGGCGAAGGAGGAGTTTGGAGGTGGTGGTGATGTATGGTGCTCGGCTATGCATATATAAGAGGAGTTTGGTGCATTTGTGTGTGGATCTACCTCATGGGATAGCTCGGCTTGGCTATGGGGTTGGAGAGGAGGTGGTGGTGGCTGGTTCAGGTGGTGGTGGTGGCTGCAACATGGCTGGAGTTGGCAGGCCAAACCAAAGAGGTGAAGGAGCAAGTGCAAATTCGCATGAAAACAAGCATAAAATGAAAAAGAAAAGAAGATTTTTACCAAGCTTTTTAAAATGATGGTGGCCGACATTTTTTTTTTGCGATGAGAAGAGAAGAAATCCACGTGAAAATGAGGAAGTGGTCACTGAAGAGGGAGGTTATGGCGGCAAAAGTTGAAAGGATGTTGGTTGAAATGTGAAAAGACAAGAAGACAAAAAGCCTTAAGCAAATCAAAGGTCACAAACTCTTCAAATTACCATATTTTCTTTTGCAAATTTAAATATCTGAAAAATAAATATAAATTCAGACAAAAACACGAAAATTTATTAAATAAACAAAATCAAATAAATTAATATTAGTTATATATAATTAAATTAAGAAAAACAGCAAAAATTGCAAATTAGGCTTGAAAATTTGAAAATAAATGCAACAAGTTTTGGAAAATATTTATGTACTTGAAAAATAATTATAAATAAAGATAAGAACATGAAATAAAAATGCATTCACAAAAATAAATAAATAAATTTTAATTAATATAATTAAATTAAGAAAATAGCAAAGAAAATAGAAACTAGGCTTTAAAATTGAAAATAAATTCAATAAGCTTTAGAAAAATTGTATCATCACTTTAAAAATATTTAAACGACAAAAATATATGTAACATAACATATAATACAAACTATAATAAGATATGACAAATAAAGATATATTTTATATAGATTAAAATAAACAATATTGTTAAATAAAATAATTTACATCCAATATTGTAAAAAGCATAACTTTCACAATATAACTCCGATTTCAACGAAAGGAAAAGTAGTATTCTTAAAATTAATTTCATGATAAAAGATAAAATTCAAAAATTCAAATATTTAAGTTTTAAATTTAAAAGTCAAAGTTTGACCAGCTTGACCAAAAATCCACTTTTCTGGAAATATCCTATTTATTCAGGTTTGAAATTATAATTCACACAAAATCAGAATATACTTTTAAAACAACAAAATTATTCATTTTAATAAATAAAATAAAGTTTTTAAATCAACAATTCAATTTAAATAATTAAAATAAATAATTAGAAATAATCATAAAATACTGGGTTGTTACACTCTCCCCCACTCAAATGTTTTCGTCCTCGAAAAGAACGGGCAAGGAAAATAAAGGGAAACAAGATAGAAAACAAAATACTACCTGAAAAGAACAATTCCGGATTCGAAGCACGAATGCTCTGCTTCGTGTCCTAGGTACGATCTCGATCGAGATTAACAGATTTCCTTCCGAGCTGCTTCGTACCTCTGTCGACAATACGAAGTGGCTTCCTCTCGACAGTCAGATTAGGCTCAATATCCAAACTATCAAGATCAGAAGGTTGGGCAATAAGATATGGATCATAAAGATGACGGCGAAGGTGCGAGGCATGGAATACATCATGCACTCCAGAAAGTTTCTCGGGCAGATCTAAATGATAAGCCAAAGAACCAACTCTTTCCACAATGCAGAAATGGCCTCAAAGAAGAAGGTAGAAATTGCTGGAATGGAGAATAGGTTGAAAGAAAAGGATGAACCATATTTTAAAACCATATACATTTCAAAAATTTATAATTTTATATTTACAACATTTTAAACATTTTATAATATGATGAATAGTCATTTGATTCAAATTTGTTAGTTCGAAGTAAACAATATTTAAAACATTTTAAATTATTTAGAAAAGAAGAAAAAAATGATCAAAATATCCTTTATGATATTCTTTACCAAAATACTTTTATAACTCGATGTCTTAACAGGTTTACCGTCGTTCTTACAGACTCTGGCCATGCGTTGATCAGTCGCAAGGCTAGAATTCTCCAAGTACTTAGTAGACCCGTTTCAACACCCAGTGAAAATACTTAAAAATATGTATGAGAAGTACCGCTCAAAATCCAATGTCAAATGATTATAATATGCTAGCAGTGGCCCATTGCTGATCTAGTATTTACGCAATGGACACAAAACTTTCCAGAAGATCCTTCTACCATCTGGATCCAGAAAAATATCGTAGCCAGTTCGTAAACAAGGGACCATCGACCCCTGCTGCAGTGGTACGCTGCTGATTCAATGATTTACGCAATGGATGCACTTCCTTCCCGGAAAATCCATAAACAACAGATCCCAGGATCGAAAGCGCCTCCATTAGGTAAACTAAAGAACCATCTACCCTGAAAAAAATCGAGGAACTCATGAGTTTCAGTCCAGACAACCATATCAGTTCGAGTCCATTTCTGAATTCACCCAAGTCCATTAGGGTTTATCGGTCGAATCCATTCCTGGATTCCCCAAGTCCGTTTGGGTCGAAGCATATCACTATACTTCTTCCGGAGGGTACTTCCCATACCTCTTACATCAAAATATAATATACCATGTATAGTAGCCCTTCAAAATCATAGCTTCAAATATCGCACTCATATAAATTCCATTATATATAAGATTTCATTTTCAAATCGAATACTTTCCAAAATCAATAATATATCAAATCACACTTATATAGACTTTGATTATATAAGATTTCACTTTCCAAATTGAGTGCCTTTTCAATTCAACAGTTTTCAAATCAACTTCATACTTATACAAATTAATTTTATATAAGTTCGATAACTCCCAATTCAAGTATTTAATAAAACAAGGTTCTCAATTTCATTTCCATTTCAATATCAATTCAGTTTCAAAATCATATATGATTTCACCAATCATTTTTTCCTAATTACATATATTCAGTTTCAAAGTTTCTTAAAACAATAGATTTAGAAAATAATCCAAATTTCCAAATCGACAAAATTTAGGTTAAACAAATTCATTTCCATTTCAAACATATATTCACTTCAAAATCATAATACTTTCAAAGTTATAAATTTTTCAAAATCAAAATACTTGAAATCATTACACTTTGAAAATCATAACATTTCGAAATCATACATTTGAAATCATAAAACATTCCATTACTTCTTTACATTTCACAAATATTCAATTAAACCCAAATCTAAAATTTTCAATTTTAATTCAATTCAAACCATCAGTTTCAATTCAATTTAGTTTTCCAACAAAACCATTCCAAACATTATCAAATTTCAAATAAAGATTTGATCCACAAAATAAACTATTCAACCTTTAATATATTTCATAGCTTAAATATACCATATTCCAAAACTAAGTTTTATAATTTCATATATCTCAAATCTAGTTTCATTATTACTTAGTTTTGAAATATTCATTTCATAATCCATCATTTTTAAATAAACTCAAATTACAAGTAAACCCAATATCCTTTTATACAAATATGAACTTCAAATATTCATTTATTAAAATCAATTATCATTTCAAATTCACATTCTTTATCAAAATAAAGATTATATCATTTTCAAACCATTTCAATCATCAAAAATATCTAAGTATAAAACCATCTCTTTTTAAAACCTTCAAACTATTTATTTCTATATGGAAAAAATCCAATTTACCATTGGAAAGATTTTTTATTCTATATATATACTTTATTCAAAACATTTAAAATCTATATTTCATACCAGTATAATTCAAAATAGTCTTATTTATTTCACTCAACAAATAGTTTCAAACTTATATAAATCATGTTACTTTATACTTTAATCATACAAAAATAAACTTATATACTTTATCAAATACCTTATACCTTTCAAAATTTCTTAGCTTTGAAAAGTTAACCGTGATTTGGAAGTGCGAAGATCATATTTTCAAATCCAAGAGTTGGAAAATCAGTAACAAATCAATAAATCCATTCCAATAGATAAGGTTATACCAAAACAAATCTGAATCTCGAGGATTGAACATCGGCTTACTTTAAATCATTTCAAATATATTCACATACATATATCTTTCGAATATCAAACCATACTTCGAAATCTGAAATCAAAATTTGGTTTCATAAAATCACTCGCATAGCAAAGCTACTAGAGTGGCCTCTCCCCCACTCAGAAACTTAAAAATCAATATCGATGATGCATGTATTCATCACCGAAATTATTTTTCAGCGACATAAGTGGGTTTTGGACTTTTATTTTCTTGAAACTTCTTTGAAATCTCTTTGAAATCATTGGAATTCATTCGAATACATTTGAAACATTTCATATTTGAAAAAATATCTTTAAATCATATTATTATTATATATTTTCCAAAATCTTAAAACCCATTTCAAAACACCGGAGTTCGATTCCTCGAAATTTAAATTCAAAACGCTTCATTTATAAATCATTTTTATATAAATCACATTTTCTTATAAATTTTCAAAATTTCAAATCCTTTCAAAGCTTCAAATTTTCATTTTCAAAAGACTAAAAAAAAATCCTTATCGAAAACATTTCACTTTTATATACAAAATAGGGTCATCCTTATCAAAATAATAATGTCGATATTTGCACAATTTCAAAATACAATCAAACACAAGTTTTAAAAGGATTATTCAAGGATGGATTTCAAAAAAACAGAGATTCAAATCTAGAGGAACTCTAGTCAAATAGAATTCTGGTTCGAAAATAAGCTCGAACGAAGATAAGATAATTAAATTACAAGTAGGAGTTGATGAGCCTATATAAATCACGGGCGACCTAAACCGGGTCAACCGTGGCTTCAGGAATATAATCAATTCAAAAATCTAAGGCAAATCGGTATTTGATCGCCAGAGAAAGAATCCAGATAAAGCAGAAGGTAGATAACATCGTAAACCGAGGATATAGAAATCTCCGGTGAATCAATGCAATTGTAAAGGAGTTTCACCCCTTTACAGATCATTCAAAGATTTGTGGAATCACCGATCTTTATAGAGGTCATTCCAAAGTGGGCTTATGGAATGCTCCAAATCAAAGGAATACCAATATGGGAGACAAGACTGGATTTCAAAACAAATGGAAGCGTTCCAAAGTTCAAGGAATCCTAATCGATAAGAATCCTAACCAAGTGATTTCTATCAAGGTAGATACCGAAGGGATGAAGTTTAGAAAATCTTGATTTCAAAGTAAGAAAAACTTTGTACCAAAATAATCTTTGAAAATACTTTAACAATCTTTTGGAAATCATTTTATATTTCGAAAATACGTTCTCTCACAAAGAAAGGATTCTGAGATTGATTTCACTCATTCTAGGGTATTTCTACCCTATCTCTAATGAGTTTTTTTTTTTGCTCCGCATGCTATGGTTTGCCTAAAACCAAAGCTCTGATACCAACTGTAACAACCCGAAATTTTCAGCCATTCGCATCCACCATGTCGGACTTGAATTGCTTAAAATACCGCATTGTAAATAAATTTGGAGCAAATGAAATACAATCACAGAATCATAGACATAGAAATATCAGAATAACTCGCAGCGGAAATTAAAATACCATAGTAGTTCATGAAGCTACTATAACAAACTCTCAAAACATAATACATAATATCAGTCTGAAAAACATATACAATAGAAATCTCAAATACACAGCAGTTTATAAATACCAGAACTGAAATAGAAAAACTGAACTGAAAGGGAATAGATACAAGACAAGCAGAATCTCCTGCGATTCCTAGCTCCATGAAAGAAATCCAAAGCTAAGCTGTAAATACTCAGGCTGACCCGAGCATAAAGTAAAACACAAAACACTTGAGTCAGGACATATATACTTATATAATGTAAACCAACTCAAGTGAACTGTAGTAGTAATGTACAATAACTTAAAGAATGCTTGGGATCGCCCATCCTTTAAGGATCAGTTAAACTATAAATTAAATACATCTCGTAGTTAAAATTTCAAAACTGTATTTTATACTTCGAAATCAAATATCATTTCAAAATTCATTATCATTCAAAAATCCATTTCAAAATATCAAAATATCTTATCTTCCAAACCACGATCATTTATTTAAAATACCATTTCAACACACATTTCAAATAGTTTATATTTCAAAACAAAGTACTTCATTTAAATCATAAAATGAAGTTATTTTATTTAATGATTAAATTATTAAATTTCCAAAATTTTAATCTTTCAAAGTTCATTTATTCACTTAAATTTATCAAAACAATGAAAATTCACCTTTCGCAGCATTTGGAAAATGCTACAGAAAGTTACATTCAAAACGGTTCAATTTAACAAAAGACAGCATTTAAAATGCTGTATACATTAGTTCAAATAAAACCTTAGTTAAATTCAACAATTATAGCACTTACAAAGTGTTATTATATCCCTTTATTAAAATTTAGCGATTTGGTTCATTTATATCAACTACAGCATTACAAAATGCCGTAATATCATTTATATTAGAAATAATAGCATTTCAAAAATGCAGTTAATTAACTTCAAATATTCAATATAATTTCACAAACAATTATATTTTTATTTAAATCATTTTTAACTTATAAAATAAGATATTTTCACTTTTATAACCATCATTCAAATACCCTTATATTCATGATTTTATAAAGTTAAATTTCCATTCAAAAATCAATATTTAATAATAATTCACTTATTAAATTCCACCATTTAATTTCAATTCATATAATTAAATTTAAACTTAACACTTAAGTTTAAATTTTCAAATATAACTTAATTTCATTTTTATTTACATAACTTAAAATTCACTTTTAAGCCAAATTTACAAATTTCCAATTTTAGTTATATTTCAAAATTTCAACTTAAATATCCATTCATTTCACATTTAACTTTATTCAAAAATCATAAATATATTATAAAATCATTTTAAATTCATTTTCATCCAAATTATCACAAAATTTATCATATTTTCATATTTAATTTAAATTCCATTTAAATCAAATCAAAATTTCCAAAATAACTTACATTCAAATTTTCTAACCTTTCCATAAAGTATTTCACTTAAAAATTTTCAGAAAATCAATAATACTTTACAAAAATCATTTTTAATTAAGTTTAAATCAAAATATTATAATATTTACATTTCTACAGTATTTCAAATTTTTTAGAAAAACATATTTTAACAACGGGTCTGTATTTCATTTCTAGCCTAGGTAAAGTGATACGGGTAATATATCATTTCAACCCGTAATTTACATAGAAAACCCGGGTTTGATCATTTCAAACCCGCAATCCTAAGTAAATGAAAATAATTGAAAATTATTTTGGCCTATCATTTTAGCCCATAACAATTTTCTCCTATTCTAAAGTCCGTTCGGGTATGTATCATTTCAACCCATAGTGATTCTAATCTAAAGGGAACTTGCAATGTGATAAACTGATATAAATAACAGAACAACATAAAATAATAGTAATATATGACATAACAGGTAAATAAGCATGGGTGAACATCATATGATCATAACATAGCAGATATAACATGGTGATGCATTTTACAGATTTAAATGTGATCGATTTACTAGTTATATAAGTATAAAACTGTCTGGTGAGAATAACTCACTGGCATAAGCTGAAGACAACAACCAAAGCACACAACAATGATCTTCGAAGGCACGAAAGCACGAATAAGATTTGAGTGTGGGAGAGACAAAGCTAATAGCCTTGCAAACATTCAAACAAAACAATATAAACAACATAAGTTTTCAACCCAAATATAATAAAACAATGTTATAAATGAATGCATAACACAATGCCAAAGTGTTTGCACTTGCTTTCAACCACTTGTGCTTCATCTATGAACTGGAAAGGAACAGCAAAGAGATGGTTTTGGATCAGGTTATGGTCATGTAGAGGTCAGCCTAGCATGGATGGTGATGGAGCAAGAGATATATGCACATGAAACTACAACTACAAGGCATAAAACAATGATTCAAGGCAACTAAAGGTCACAGCCAAGGCTAGCATGGTCATGGCCAGGCCTGGTGGGGTTAGGAAGTGATGTGGCAAAGGGTGTTAGGTCAGGAAAAGCTGGTGGTGGTGTTGGTGGCGGCGGCGAAGGAGGAGTTTGGAGGTGGTGGTGATGTATGGTGGTCGGCTATGCATATACAAGAGGAGTTTGGTGCATTTGTGTGTGGATCTACCTCATGGGATGGCTCGGCTTGGCTACGGGGTTGGAGAGGAGGTGGTGGTGGCTGGTTCAGTTGGTGGTGGAGGCAGCAACATGGCTGGAGTTGGCAGGCCAAACCAAAGAGGTGAAGGAGCAAGTGCAAATTCGCATGAAAACAAGCATAAAAATGAAAAAGAAAAGAAGATTTTTACCAAGCTTTTTAAAATGATGGTGGCCGACAATTTTTTTTTGCGATGAGAAGAAAAGAAATCCACGTGAAAATGAGGAAGTGGTCGCTGAAGAGGGAGGTTATGGCAGCAAAAGTTGAAAGGATGTTGGTTGAAATGTGAAAAGACAAGAAGACAAAAAGCCTTAAGCAAATCAAAGGTCACAAACTCTTCAAATTACCATATTTTCTTTTGCAAATTTAAATATATGAAAAATAAATATAAATTCAGATAAAAACACAAAAATTTAGTAAATAAACAAAAACAAATAAATAAATATTAATTATATATAATTAAATTAAGAAAAACAGCAAAAATTGCAAATTAGGCTTGAAAATTTGAAAATAAATGCAACAAGTTTTGGAAAAAATTTATGTACTTGAAAAATAATTATAAATAAAGATAAGAACATGAAATAAAAATGCATTCACAAAAATAAATAAATTAATTTTAATTAAATATAATTAAATTAAGAAAATAGCAAAGAAAATAGAAACTAGGCTTTAAAATTGAAAATAAATTCAATAAGCTTTAGAAAAATTGTATCATCACTTTAAAAATATTTAAACGACAAAAATATATGTAACATAACATATAATACAAACTATAATAAGATATGAAAAATAAAAATATATTTTATATAGATTAAAATAAACAATATTGTTAAATAAAACAATTTACATCCAATATTGTAAAAAGCATAACTTTCACAATATAACTCCGATTTCAACGAAACGAAAAGCAGTATTCTTAAAATTAATTTCATAATAAAAGATAAAATTCAAAAATTCAAATTTTTAAGTTTTAAATCTAAAAGTCAAAGTTTGACCAGTTTGACCAAAAATCCACTTTTCTTGAAATATCCTATTTATTCAGGTTTGAAATTATAATTCACACAAAATCAGAATATACTTTTAAAACAACAAAATTATTCATTTTAATAAATAAAATAAAATTTTTAAATCAACAATTCAATTTAAATAATTAAAATAAATAATTAGAAATAATCATAAAATACTGGGTTGTTACAATTACATTACTATGCATAGTATAATTTAAATATAGTCTAGTTTAAATGTATAATGGATATATGTTGATTATACAGAACGCATAGTCAATAGTTGTTTCTAAACTATTTATATTTTTTGAAAATGTATGTATATAATTTTAATGAGTCTCAAAGTTAATATTAGTTAAGCAAATAATATTTTGGGATTTTATATATTTTGTTTCGGTCTACATCAAGCAGTTTCTAATCTATTTTCATCGATCTCTATTTATCAGCTCTGTTCGTCCTATTCGTGCCAATCTTGTTCATTTTGGAAATTCGTTCTTGGATCCACAACCCATTTCAAATCTCTCTAGCCTCGAAAGGTGAGCAATCACTCACGATTAACATTCTTTTATTCATTAACTTTGATTTCAATTGAAACGACAACTGAAATATGCTGCCATAGTTATTTAAATTTGTTATATATGCTATTATCTGTAACTGTTCACCTGCAGGATATGACACCATATCCTGTTGTTTATATTATATTGTTATTGATGATATATGCCTGTTATTTTATTGTATTTTCTGTTATCACTCTGCAAGTTCCCTGTAGTTTATAAATCACTATGGGTTGAAATGATACATACCCAAACAGACTTTAGAATAGAAGAAAATCGGTATGGGTTGAAATGATACACCCAAGCGATTTTCATTTAATTGAATTTCGTATTTCGGGTTGAAATAATATTCACCTTTATATATATAGTATACGGATTGAAATGATAAATATCCGTAGCACTTGACTATATGATAGGAAATATATACAGACACCGTTGGTCCATACAAATATTTAGAAAATAATTTCTATAATTTTGGAAAGAAATATATGGTTTAATAAATTTGATTCTTAAGATATTATATAAATGAAAATTGTATATATAGATTTATTAGTAATATTTGATTTAAATTAGATTGATTTAATATATATAATATGGTTAAGTATTTATGTGAATCTATATTTCAAATAGATTCTCTTGTAATAAATTGAATAATTAAGATTGGGAGACAAATTTGGGTTTATTAAAATGGTATTTAAATAAGGATTTATTTAATTAAATCGATTTGAAATTTTTGAATAGGAAATTTAAAAGGTATGATTTTATAACTGGATTTTTGATTTAAGTGATTTAATGAATATTTCACGTTTAAATAAATTAAAGAAAATATTGAGTAAAATGTAATTTAAGGTTACTTAAATGATATTGAATCTAACAAGGGAGTATTTCAAGACTAAATAGTAATGAGGTTAAATCGAGATCTATATGAAACTGTTATATAGAACATTTAAATATTAAAGTCTTGAACTATATTGGAATTTAAATGGTTTATGTTGAGATTCGGATCTGTATTTGAAATCAACGTAGTTGAATTTGTTATTTAGCAACTAAATTGAATTAAAATGAAAATTTAGGTTGAACTAAATTTGAATTTATTATTTAGAAAACTAAATTGAATGAAAATTTAGATGAAACGTTGAATACTTAAAGTTTTGAAATATATGGAAATATAAAGGGGTATTTGTGATTATAAATCCGAATTTGAGATCGATAAAATTTAAGTGGTTATTTTAGAAATTGAGTTGAATTTAAATTGATAAATTGAGGTTGAATTTAATTTGAATGGGAAGGTCGGGTTGATGTTGTAATGATTTGTTAAGTTGAGGAAATTGAAAATACTTTACTGTATAAATTATTTTATATATATATATATATAAATACTATTTTAGGAAATATAGAGATATTTGAAGTGAAAATGAGATTTGGTTTTGAAGTATAAATTAAGCTGAAATGACAACGGTGTTATAGTGTATATTTCTACCTTGTAGAAAGTTCCATGGACCCTTGGAGGATGGTTATCCCAAACATCCTTTAAGTTATTTGTATTTCATTCGATATTTCACTTGAGTTGGATTTATTTATATAAGAATGTTAATCCTGACTCGAGTGTTTTGTGTTTTGCTTTACGCTCGGGTCAAACTGAGTGATACAGCATTTGAGACTCATCTTCGAAGTTGGAGCTTTGCTTGAAGATCCAGCTATCTATCCTTTCAGTCATCCAGTTGATTGGTTCAGAGAAGTCATCTGCTCGTACTAGAGACTTCACTGCATCTGGGATATTCTGATGTACTTTATTTCTAACTCTGATGTATATAGTAGCTTCATGAACTACTATTCTTTATCTATTCCGCTGCATTATATTACTCTGTGATCTGTGATTGATTTATTTACTGTATATTTTAAGTTTTGCCAAATTTTAATTAACAGTTCGGTATTTTGAATTCTTCAAGTAAGATATGTATGGTTTTATTTTCGATTTGAATGGTCCAAAAATAGCGGGTCGTTACAGTTGGTATCAGAGCTTTGACTCTAGGCAGAACTTAGCATATATGGTAAATTTATTTACAGAATCACTTTTGTTCGAGTTGAATCTCTTCCTTTTTGACTCGATTTCCTTTGAATTTTGGAATGTCCCTCGGTTCCAAAATTCATTCTTGTCTCTCCCTATTTATATTGGTTCCATTCTGGAGTATCCCATGACTCCACTGAATGATTGTAAAGGGGATGAAACTCCTTTACAATTGGCATTGATTAACCGGAGATTGTATCCCTCGGTTTAGATGCTACTATCTCCTGTTATTCCGAATTCTATCTATAGCGATCGAATGCCGATTTGCCTTAGAATTCTGCATCCATTATATTGCTAAATTCATGGTTGATCCGGTTAAGGTCGCCCGCGATTTATAGAAGTATATCCACCTTCTATTTTGTAATTTAATTATCTCATCTTCGATTGAGTCTATCTTCGAATCAGGATTCTATTGTTTGGAGTTCCTCTAAATTAAATCTCTAACTTTGGTTTGAAATCCATTCTTGAATCATCCTTTGAAAATCGGGTTTTGTTTGTATTTTTGAAATTTTTTATACCGAAATTTTATTTTGATAACTATGATTTTTTATATATATAAAAGTGAAAATGTTTTCGATAAGGATTATATACCTATACATATAAAGCAAATAAGAAATGTTATTCTATATAAAAAGGTTTTGAAAGGGTTTGAAATTTTGAAAAATTATAAGAAATTGATTTATATAAAAATGATTTATAACTGTAGAGTTAAATTTGAAATTCGAGAATTGAATTCCGGTATTTTGAAATAGGTTTTAAGATTTTGGAAAATGTATAAAAATAATACGATTTAAAAGTATTTTTTCGAATAAGAAATGTTTCAAATGAGTTCAAATGAATTCCAATAATTTTGAAGAAATTTCAAAGAAGTTTTCAAGAAAATAGAAGTCCAGAAATCACTTATGTCGCTGGAAAATAATTTCGGTGATGAGTGCATGCATCATCGACATTGATTTTTCGAGTTTCAGAGTGGGGAGAGGCCACTTTAATAGCTTCGCTATGCAAGTGATTTGTAAAACCGTTTTTGATTTCAAATTCCGAAGTATAATTTGATATTTTAGAAAGATATAAGTATATATTTGAAACAATTTAAAGAGAGACCGGTGTTCAGTCCTTGAGTTTCGAATTTAGTGATTGATTTATTGATTTATTGTTGATTTTCAACTCTTGAATTGAAAATTTGATTTCCCTAACTATTTTGAAGGTTCGAACACTTCCAATCAAGGTCTAAAATTTTAAAACTAAGAAATTTCGAAGGGTATAAAATATTTGATAAAGAATATAAGTTTAATTTTGTATGTTCAAAGTATGAAGAGTATGACTTAAGTAAATTTGAAACTTTTGTTAAATAAAAAATTTGCAAGAAGAAAGGTGGATTTTTCATATAGAAATAAATAGTTAAAGGTTTTAAAGGGATAATTATAAAGTTAGAACCATTTTATAATTGATTTTGAGAAAACATTTGGTTTGAAATTAGATTGGAATTAAAACCAGTACTTATGGTGATTTTGGAAATGAATTTGTTTGACTTGAATTATGTTGATTTGGGAACTGGGATTATTTTCTAAGCCTATTATTTTGGGAACTTTGAAATTGAGATATTAATTTGGAAGAAATTTGGTGAAATCATATATGATTTTTAAACTGAATTGATATTAAAATGATTTGAAATTGAGAACCTTATTAAGTACTTGATTTGGGAGTGGTCGAACTTATATAAAATGGATTTGTACAAGTATGAAGTTGATTTGAAAGGTACTCAATTTGGAAAGAGAATTTTATATAATTGAAGTCTATATAAGTATGATTTGATATACTATTGATTTTGAAAGTATTCGATTTGAAAATGGAATCCTATATATATGGACTTTATCTAAGTATGATGTTTGAAAGTGATTTGAAAAGGTACTATATGATATATATTTTCGAAGTAAAGATATGGAAAGTGCCTTCTGCTTGATATCCGCTTTGTGGCCACATCGTGGATTCATTCTATCGATATTATTCTCTTTGATTTTCGGTTTTTCGGATGTAATACTCGAGTGTTTCCACCGTGGCGTAACCCATGGTTTCTTTTTCCTCTCGCGACTGCATAGCGCAACTGCCTGACTGAGTCTTGTCTAGGGGTACGGATTGTTTCCTAGGGGATCCAGGCGTAACCATTGTGTATCCTGCAATCTGTGTAGGTCGCGAATAGTAGCGAAACTGCCTGGCTGAGTCTTGCCTAGGGGTACGGATTATTTACTGGGGGATCCAGGCGTAACCATTGTGTATCATGCACTCTACTAGTCATCATGGCGTAACTCGCAGGGCTGAGAAAGCTTACGGATATGGATTGTTTCCTGGGGGACCCAGGCGTAACCATTGTGTATCTGCGAACCATGGTTGGACAAAGGTTTTGGTTTGGTTGTTTGTTTGGATTGTACTTTCCATATCTGTTTTTAAAGGTTTTTCAAGTATTTTCACTGTGTGTTGAAACAGGTCTACTAAGTACTTGAAGAATTCTAGCTTTGCGTCTGATCAACGCATGGCCAGAGTCTGCAGGAACGAGGATAAACTTGTTGAAACATCGAGTTATAAAAGTATTTTCGAAAGGAAAATTTATTTCAATATAATCGTATTTTATTATAAAAGTATTATTATAAAGGTATTTATTATAAAAGTATTTTTCCCAACAAAGAAATTTTGAATTAATATTTGAAATTTAAATTCTTATGGTTCTAGATTAATTATTCGTGCCGGATACTATTCCTTGCATCCACCTTATCTGCTCAGTTTTGTTATTCACCTTGATTCTGTTTTCCAAATCTACCTTCCTTCCTTGTTGGATATATCCTTTTTAAATATTGCTTATTTGTATACTACATTGTTTAATAGAAAATTTTAGTGTTATAAATATTTTGAAGTAATTAATTTAATAAAACATGTTTAAATAAAATGATTATTGATGTATCTATAATGTTGAAAGTATCTTAAGATAAAGTAGTAAAAAAATAAAATTGATTTTCAAGTGAAGTTTTCAAATGAATATTTCAAGTAAAATTTATATAATTTTAAAATATATTGTTTATCTTGTCTTTCAATCTATTTTCTTTCTGGTTGTTTTAATTCTCCTACCTCCTTCCCTTTCGGGGACGAAAAGATTTGAGTTGGGGAGAGTGTAACAGCCCAAATTTTAGCAAAATTTTATTCTTTATTTATAACTCTGGGGTTTTATTTTTCGAAAATTGGATTGTCTAAATTTTATTATAAATAATCACCCAAGATTTTTATTAGTGTGAAAATTCTAAAATTCTTATTTTGGTTAAAACTTAACATTTTTTTTTGAAGTTATAAATCTTTAAATTTTTAATTTTTAATTTTTAATCGTTTGGTTTAATTTAATATGTTCGTAACAACGTTTATTTCACCTTTTGTTCTTCAAAAAAAATTGATTTTATACTTTTAAAATTTTAATATTTTATATTTTACTTATATACATTTTTGAATATAAATTTCTTAGTAAATGTGTAAACAAATCATATTTTTATATAAGTAATAAATTTCCAAAACTTTGTGTATAAATAAACTGTTTAATTTCGCGTTTAAAAGGCGCGTTATTTGATGGAATAAATAATGTATATATACATACAAGAGAACGTATAAAATTTAAATCCATTATTTTCATTTTTTTGGACAAAAATCACTGCGTCTGTTGTACGCATTTACGTTTTCTTTTATACGTATATACAACAGTTTATTTCTTAAATGTTAAGTAAATCAAAAGGATATAAACAAATCATATTTTAATTAAGTAATAAATTTTAAGTTAATAGTGTAAATAAGCTATTTAAGATACACGTTTTAATTCGTACAATTTAGTTGGCTTACAAATGGTATGAATTTGATGTAATATTATAACCTATGTTTACTACATAAGAAAAACGTACAAATTTAAAAGCGTTTCTTTGTTATAAATTGGGCGTATATTTTTACGTCAGTTTTACGCATGTCTCATTTTCTTACCTTGGATAATAATTAAATTTACCCGTAGGCCTTTTTTTTAAGCGGGAAAGAAATAAATTCCCTAACCATTCAATTAGTTTAAAATGTTTGCCTTGGATTCATGCGGAAAATTTTCTACTCTTTCTAATTGCCTCTCGTTTAAAATTGGTATAAAATCTTTAAAATCCAATCCGGTTCAAAATCAACTTTCCTCTTGCCTTTTTCTTTCACCATTATCAACGCGTGTTTGATTATAAAACACGATTCATTTCATACTTCTCTACTATTCCTAAAGCAATTTATTTCATACCTTTTCCTCCACTCAATCAACGCAAATTACTCCCTTTAAATATAAAATGTGCCTCACCATTTACATGCAAATTATATTCACTTTCCTTTTGCCTTCTGATTTAATTGGAACGTGATCCACAAATTACTAACCGTTCCAAAATCTTTAAATTTCTTTCCATTTTTCCCTTGATGCACGCAAGCTTTTCTTTAAATGCTAAACACGTTTTCTTCCTTGCTTTAAAATTTGCGTGCCTTGATTTTTGCTTTCCTACTTTAACAATTGTGTTGTCACAAATAAATACAAACCACGTATCAAACTTCATCTGCATCTCATTTTGGGTTCCTCTCCTTCTTCCTTGCATGTGAGCAAAGCATCAGGTAATGACCGAATTATTTTTCCTCCTTCTTTTTTTTTTCTTCATTGTTCTATTCAAATTTTTGGCTCTACCATTTCACCACATGACACATACCCTCCTCCACAATCAAGAGCACCCTCCACAGTATAGACAGATTCTTGCTTATATCATTTATAAACACGTTGGAAAAGGATGTAGGTGGCATCGCTGTTTTACTTCAGGTTTTAAATCAGTAAAAATATTCTCCTCGGCTTTGTTCGTTCAAGGTCTTAACGTTAATAAGTATTTTGGTTTGAGAAAAAATGCATTTGGCTAAGGCCTTGAAAAAAATCATTCGCTCCACTTGTACTCTAAGATAGAGTAAATATGTTTGCACCACTTTTATAAAAATAGAAAATAAATGTTATCACATGTTATACCATGCGTGTTTTGTTAGTCACCTATGCTCTAGGAGAATGAGAAAATATTATTCAGGCACCACTTTTCTTTTATATATATAAAAAAGTAATAATAATAAGAATAAATAAATTAGATATATATATATATATGTATAAGGAAGCATATATTTTTGTGTGGGTTAAAACATTCTTATGATGTACATTTTGAAAGTTATTTTATAATGATAAAGTTTTTAAAAAAAGTTATAAAAGTTATTTTAACTGTTCAGTGTATAAAATATATATATAATGATAAAGTTTTAAAAGTTATTTTATACTTGTTGTTTCATATAAAAATGCATGAGCGCTTATATATATAACTCGTTGTTGAGTATATTAAGTGCATAAGAAATTATAAAAAGGTATTATATATTCTCAACTACATCTACGTTTGCAGTATAGTTATGTTATTAGCTTTAGAATATAAATATATTGCAAGAGTTTTTATGTAACTGAATATTAATAAATATATAAGGTTGTTCTCTGTATTTATTTTAAAACTGAAATTTTACAGTCATATATTTTGTTATAAATGTATTGTTAAATATTATATTTATAGTTTTAACGTGTATTGTAATAAGTGTACTGTATACTATATTACATTACTATACATAGTATAATTTAAATATAGTCTAGTTTAAATGTATAATGGATATATGTTGATTATACAGAACGTATGGTCAATAGTTGTTTCTAAACTATTTATATTTTTGGAAAACGTATGTATATTATTTTAATAAGTCTCAAAGTTAATATTAGTTAAGCAAATAATATTTTGGGATTTTATATATTTTGTTTCGGTCTACATCAAGCAGTTTCTAATCTATTTTCATTGATCTCTATTTATCAGCTCTGTTCGTCCTATTCGTGCCAATATTGTTCATTTTGGAAATTCGTTCTTGGATCCATAACCCATTTCAAATCTCTCTAGCCTCGAAAGGTGAGCAATCACTCACGATTAACATTTTTTATTCATTTAATTTGATTTCAATTGAAACGACAATTGAAATATGTTGTTGTAGTTATTTAAATTTGTTATATATGCTATTATCTGTAACTGTTCACCTGTAGGATATGACACCATATCCTGTTGTTTATATTATATTGTTATTGATGATATATGCCTGCTATTTTATTGTATTTTCTGTTATCACTTTGCAAGTTTCATGTAGTTTAGAAATCACTATGGTCTGAAATGATACATACCCAAACAGACTTTAGAATAGGAGAAAATCGTTATGGGTTGAAATGATAAACCCAAGCGATTTTCATTTAATTGAATTTGGGATTTCGGGTTGAAATAATATTCACCTGTATATATATAGTATACGGATTGAAATGATAAATATCCGTAGCACTTGACTATATGATAGGAAATATATACAGACACCGTTGGTCCATACAAATATTTTGAAAATAATTTCTATAATTTTGGAAAGAAATATATGGTTTAATAAATTTGATTCTTAAGATATTATATAAATGAAAATTGTATATATAGATTTATTAGTAATATTTGATTTAAATTAGATTGATTTAATACATATAATATGGTTAAGTATTTATGTAAATCTATATTTCAAATAGATTCTCTTGTAGTAAATTGAATAATTAAGATTGGGAGATAAATTTGGGTTTATTAAAATGGTATTTAAATAAGTATTTATTTAATTAAATCGAATTGAAATTTTTGAATAGGAAATTTAGAAGGTATGATTTTATAACTAGATTTTTGATTTAAGTGATTTAATGAATATTTCACGTTTAAATAAATTAAAGAAAATATTGAGTAAAATGTAATTTAAGGTTACTTAAATGATATTGAATCTAACAAGGGAGTATTTCAAGACTAAATAATAATGATGTTAAATCGAGATCTATATGAAACTGTTATATAGAACATTTAAATATTAAAGCCTTGAACTATATTGGAATTTAAATGGTTTATGTTGAGATTCGGATCTGTATTTGAAATCAACGTAGTTGAATTTGTTATTTAGCAACTAAATTGAATTAAAATGAAAATTTAGGTTGAACTAAATTTGAATTTATTATTTAGAAAACTAAATTGAATGAAAATTTAGATGAAACGTTGAATACTTAAAGTTTTGAAATATATGGAAATATAAAGGGGTATTTGTGATTATAAATCCGAATTTGAGATCGATAAAATTTAAGTGGTTATTTTAGAAATTGAGTTGAATTTAAATTGATAAATTGAGATTGAATTTAATTTGAATGGGAAGGTCGGGTTGATGTTGTAATGATTTGTTAAGTTGAGGAAATTGAAAATACTTTACTGTATAAATTTATATATATATATATATATATATATATATATATATACTATTTTAGGAAATATAGAGATATTTGAAGTGAAAATGAGATTTGGTTTTGAAGTATAAATTAAGCTGAAATGACCACGGTGTTATAGTGTATATTTCTACCTTGTAGAAAGTTCCATGGACCCTTAGAGTATGGTTAACCCAAACATCCTTTAAGTTATTTGTATTTCATTCGATATTTCACTTGAGTTGGATTTATTTATATAAGAATGTTAATCCTGACTCGAGTGTTTTGTGTTTTGCTTTACACTCGGGTCAGACTGAGTGATACAGCATTTGAGACTCATCTTTGAAGTTGGAGCTTTGCTTGAAGATCCAGTTATCTATCCTTTCAATCATCCAGTTGATTGGTTCAGAGAAGTCATCTTCTCGTACTAGAGACTTCACCGCATCTGGGATATTCTGATGCATTTTATTTCTAACTCTGATGTATATAGTAGCTTCATGAATTACTATTCTTTATCTATTCCGCTGCATTATATTACTCTGTGATCTGTTATTGATTTATTTACTGTATATTTTAAGTTTTGCCAAATTTTAATTAACAATTTGGTATTTTGAATTATTCAAGTCGGATATGTATGGTTTTATTTTCGATTTGAATGGTCCAAAAATAGCAAGTCGTTACACTTTTTGTACGCTTTAAATCAAAGATAAACCACACACATCAGACCTAAAGCATATAGAAGGGCGGATTGTTATGGGGTAAATAAGAAAAAGCAGATAAAGAAAAATAAACAAAATAGAATCTTGCAGCGGAACGATAGAATATAATAATCAAATAAACAGTTCATGAAGCTGTTTTACAAAATATTCAATATACTTATATAATACATATCAAAGTTACACATACCAGAGAAAAATCAATAACAATGCAGCGGAACAGTGAGAATGTAGTGGAATACTATAATAACTAATAATAATAAATCTTCGTCTTCGTCCTCCAGAATACAGTCTTCCAAATCCTGAAATGCTCGGTCTGACCCGAGCGAATTGAGAAGACAAAACACTCGAGTCAGAATTAAAAGATCTTATGTAAGTTAAATAAACAGAAATAAATATGAGTGGAACGTCGTCAGAGATGTTTACGGGATTTGACATCTGCTATCCACTGTCTAACGTGAGAGCAGTAACTTAAGAGATGCTTGGGATTCACATCTCCTAAGGATTCGTTAAACTATTTACTATATAGTAATATTTCGCTATTGTAATAATGTCTATTGTGAAATAAACTTACTTTTAAATAGCGTTAAGGAGTGACCCAATATTTCCCTTAACACATAATAGTGCCAGTAGTCTATACAGTACCTGCATATCTCCTGATCGGGAGACCACGAGAAGATAATCCATAGGTACGACACAAATCAAACTCGTACAAGATTCGCTAGGGTAGGTGACACGGCACAACCACGCAATGCCAGGGTAGATATACCAATTGCTATCCGGGCTGGTGGTAACGCGTAATAGCTACTACCGCCCACCTCGAGCCATACACCTATAATCAAAAATCAAAAGTGGCTCCGAATCAATCCAAAAGTCAGCATATAATATCGAAGGGATGTGTCCGATAAGAGGGGCTACCTCCTTGGCTTGAGAATCGCTCATGTTTTAGCCACCTTGTGCCAACTCACGGGAGTCGGGTCCACGTATATACCTCAAAGGAAATGCAGCCACCATCCTATTTCATTCTGTAATCTCCATCGCATACACGGTTGTTAAAGTGGATTTCGGAGTTGGCAGAGAGTATGACAACTTCTATTCTCGGTCTCTTTAACAACCAAACGTTATTATAACACCGCGGTCATTTCAAAATAATTATATTTCAAAATCAGGATATAATATACATTTCAAAACCATATAAATACGATATCATTTTCGTTTTAAAAATCAAATCAATACGATATCATTTATAAAAACCCAAATCAATATAATATCTTTTTTATTTCAAATATATTCTTTTCCCAAAATCATAGCATTTTCAAATCATAATACCTTGAAACCCATAACTTCCAATACTTAAATAGTTTAATATTAAATTACTTATGTAATAAATTAGCTTCTTTAATTTCATAAATCAATTCTAAATACAGATTTAAATCCCCAAATAAACCATTTCAGTTACCATATATTTCAAAGCTTTAAATATTCCACCATTTCAAAACTAATTCTTTGATAATCCCATATACATCAAATTCAATTACTATTATTTATATTTGAAATGTTTACGTAATAAATCCAATATCATTTAAGAAAACTTTTCAATTCACATAACTGGATATTCTTTCTATTTATTTAACTTGATAAATTCATTTAAATTAACTTTATATTCATTTAAATCACTCTAAACCAAATCAAATTATAAGAATCATACCCTTTAAAATCTCAATTTTTTTTCAAGTCAAATTTATTCGAGTATAATTCTATATAATTCAATTCAAACCAATTTCATATTTAACTTCCAACTTAATTTTTACTTAAGTGATTAAAACTCTATATAACAATATCTTAAACAGGTACCTAACCATGTAATATAAAACAATCAAACTCCATTATTAAGCTTATTTTTATTAAACAAATTTATACATAGCTTAAATTCAAGAATTTAGCTATATAGATATATAAAATAATATTTACATAATATCAAAAATTAATATTTATTAAACCGTATATTCTTTCCAAAACCATAGAAGTCATTTCAAAATATTTTTATATATAGACCACGTTGTCTGCATTTAATTTTCTACCCTACGGTCAAGTGATACGGATATTTATCATTTCAATCCGTAATATAAAATAAAAATACATTTATATATCATTTCAAACCGCAATCCCGAGTGAAATAAAATGCATAACATCTTGCAGTCTATAACAACATAAAATACAACATCCATTCACCCAATTTCAATCATCAACCATTTATCACAATCATCATCCAATTCAAACAATAACATCAATATAGAATAGAAATAAATTACAAGTAATTACTGGCAGTTTATATTCAATAATAAATTAATTTAACTGGCAGTTTATATGTAACGACCCAGAATTTTTAGAAATTAAAATTTGAATATTTAATTAATTTTAAATATTAATAAGTGAATTTATAAGTCGAATAAATTTTTATTTGAATTATTGAATTTAATTGGATAATTAAATCGATAATTTAATATGTTAAATTATGGAAATAATTGAAAATATAGTTAAATATGATTGAAAATGATTTGTAAAATTTTATTTTATCATGTTGAAGTTAGAACGATATTTTAGAACTTTTAAAATCGAATTAAAAGTTAATTTGTGAAAATTGAATATTTTAATATTTAATAATCGACTGTAAAATAGCCAATTTTTGAACAGTCTCAGAATTGAACGAAACCAGTTCCATTAGATCCGTAATAGTTAGTTATTACCGGATTTCAATTTTCGTGTCAATCGGAGTTATCGTTTGAGCGTGGCAGCTCAAAACGCATCGATTTATTTTTAATTTTAATTTGGCGAGTTAAAATAGCCATTTTTCAAAAAGTCTTGGATTTCGACGAAACCAGTTTCATCGGATCCGTAATGTGATATTATTGTAAGGTTTCAAATTTCAAGTCAATTGGATTTACCGTTTCTCCGGTACAAATTAAAACGCCTAGAAAATCGCTTAAATCGGTTTAATTCAAATTGAGCGTTTACAGCCATAACTCGCACAGATGTCCGAATTAGCTTCCGAAACCTGTTCCATTGTGCCCGGAACGTGGGATAAACCCTAGGTACGTCAGTTTTGATGCGTAAATCGGAGTTCGGAATTTCCGGATGAATAGTGTCGATCGTTTCTCTATAAATACACACCCACACCCTTCATAAATTAAAAAAAAAAAAAAATAATCCCTAACAAAACCCTAGCCTCCACATTTACAACCAATGGCCAGAATTGTCTCTCACTTCTCCCTCAATCTCTCTCAATCTACAAAGATTTAGCCAAGGTGTTCAACACGAAAGTCGTAGAGCTCGACGAGAGCTTCGATTCCATACGGTGATGATCGGAAATGGTGCAACGTAGAGGGAGATAGTTGGGGCCATTTGCTACAGCTCACGCACGCGTTTCTATGCAAGAGAGGGGGCCGAGCTCCACCATGGGGGGGGGGGGCAAAGGAAGCTTTCTTCGAGGGCTACAGCATGGAGCTTCCTGATCGAATTATCGTCGAGTGATTTTGGTGCAAAATCAAACCCTAATCATGCTATATGGGTTCGGCCTTAGCATCTTGTGCCTGTAGAATGTGCGTGAGAGGAAGATGAATAGGGAGCGGCTATGATGAAGGGGAGCTAGGATCGTGTGGCTCTGATTAAATGTGGGTTTTAATTATAAAGTTTATGTTGAAATTTTTATATAAAAATTCGAGTAAACTTGTAAAATGCATAACTTTTTCATACGAGGTCGAAAACGCGCGAAACCAGTTGCGTTGGAATCGTATGGACGAGCACTACGCGATGGAGTTGGTTTGGAGTCGTTTGGAGTTAGTGAGAATTTTGGGTAAAATTAAACGTCCGTTTAATTTTATTCGAAATAAATCGCTAAAACGGAAATAAAATCAAGGTGAGAACTTCTCACTCAATCGAATCAGTTTCGATTTTATTTTAATAGTTAGATTTAAAATATTTGAATGCATGTTTGAATGATGATTGATATCTATTGATTGTTAAAATAGACATTATACGCCGTTAGTAAGCGGATGTTATTTATTAAAAACACATACCGCGAATATTTCATAAACAGTGAAATTGGTATTATATATAATAGCAATATATATATATTGGCATATGTATATATTGGAGTTATTGATTTCCCGCATTTTTTGTTTAGCGGATGAGACCCTATTGCGCCGTTATTAAGCGGATAATATTTAATAAGAACATATACCGCGATAATTTCGTACTGGAGCGAAATTGGTATTGTGCTAATGTTTGTGGATGCAGGAAAACAGGTTGGAGGGATCCAACTGGATTCCTCAACAGTATTTATTTGATTTCAGATATTTTGATATTTGATGGATTTTCATATCGATATATGATATCGTTGTTGTCGTGATTGACTATTTGGTATGTAGCATCATTGAACCAAGTTTTGGAATTTTAAAATGATTTATAAAGTGATTTTTGAAAATATACTATATTTTTGGAATAGATTCGTTTTAAATAAATAAACGTTATAATTTTTAAAGTTATAAAATTATAGTTTTTGTGAAGTACAGTTAAAAACTGATTTTTGAGAATATGATGCTAATGGTTTTATAAAATAGTTAAATCGGAATTTTTGAATTTATTATGAAAAGTTGAAATATAGGATTTATAAAATTTAATTATTTTATGAATCAAAAGGAAGAAGTTTTTAAAGGAATTTAAAGACGTTTAAAAAGAATAATATAAATTGATTTATGTTAAGAGATTTATAAATGGATATTCATAAATTGAAATATGGACATTATAAAACGAGTTTTTATAAGTGTTTGAATGAAGTGAAAATGAATTTCATAATTGAATGGAATTTATAGAATTTTAAACAGTGAAGTTATAAATGGAATTTTATAAACAGTAGGTTTATACAATTTATAAAGTTATTGAAAGAATGAATTTTGGATAAATAATTGAATCTTATAAGTTATAAGATTTAAAATTATGAAGTTAAAAGAACGATTTTTGTAAAATAATCGTTTTATAAGCATTTAACTTATAATATGGACTTTTAGTTCATAATTGGGATATAAGTCGAATAGGCTAATAAAGGAGATTTATAAAGGAAGTTGTTATAAAATAAATAGAAATGGAATTTATAAACGTTGTTTTATAAATTCGCAAATGACTTATTTTGATAAGTAAATTGTTGATAAATGGAGTTATATTCACATTTTTGAATAGTGAATAATCCTTTGAATTAAATTGAATAAAAGGATGAAATTGTTAATGAAGTATATTCACGTTTTTGAATAGTGAATAACACGTTAAAGAAATTGTTTTGGATTTGGATGTTTTAAATAGAATTAAAACGATTGAACAATGTTTTAAAATGTGTTGAGATTCGAAACCATAGATTTCAACATTTATTGTTGAAATAGACGTTTTCGAGAAATAGAAGGAAATAATGGACTATAACACTGTTGTTATAGTAAATGATTTCCGAAAGGAAACGTTTTGTATAGTATTGGGATTTATATATCTATTTTAATTTCGAATCCCTATACTAGTGATTTGGGACGTCGTAACGATGTTTTACGTAACATTCGTTTTGGCCCAAATAAATATGTTTAAAAGAATGATTTCCTTAAAGAATGAAATATATACTTAATTTCGATTTAAGTATATTGAATATTTTCCAAGTGTTGAAAATAAATAAAATTTGTGAATTACTTATTAAATAAGTATGGAATTGTTTTCCAATATGAAGTGATATTTAGAATTTATCTTTTTGAAGACAAATTGAAAATGAATAATTGAAATCGAATATTCATTGATATTTTGGAATTATAAATTCACTAAGGAATTTATAAAGGAAGTGGAATTTGTCTAAAAAAATAAATATTGATTTATTTTTGAAGTGTGAAATTTTATATGAATTTATAAAGGAAGTGGAATTTGTCTAAAAAAATAAATATTGATTTATTTTTGAAGTGTGAAATTTTATATCTTGTAAAGATATTTTGTGAAATAAATAATTTGGAAAATTATTTGGAAACTGGTGATGTGTGCATATCCAGTGATAGTTCAATAACCGACTATCAATATTTCCCTTTGAATGGATATTGATGTGATTTGTTTGAATGTGAATGCTACACTTATTTTTAAATAAGCGCTCACTATTCGGGTTAACCGGGAAAGGACCATGGGGTCGTATAACCCATTCCGAATATGTGATACGTCGTTATAATTGCATTGAAGATCGGTGTTGAAGACCCGGTATTTGCGAGAGCGATAGGATGACCTGTCGATTGTCTCTGCACTGAGTTGCAGCAGTATAGAGACTTCCTAAGTGATGGGAAATCCGATCAGGATTGTGAATATCCGGATTGCAAGGACTTCTTTGTAAGTGCCTTCGGTTTTGTTCGATCCCGGAACAGACTTGTATGGATTGTATGTCTGACATTACAAGTTGAGATATAAAGCCGATTTCTTTCAAATATATTTCTGTTGGTGGCGAAGAATTTATTCTTTTAGCTTAACACCCTTCTCTGAGACGTACGAGCTCAGAGGTTATATAGTTGAAGTTATCAGCGATATATTCCCAATTTGGTAATGTGATATGCTGAGTGTTGCTGAAATGATCATTGTGTTGATTATTGTGATAGGATCATTTATTTGATCGTCTATCTTGGTGATCATTGTGTTGATCATTTGTTGACCCAAAGCATGGCTTTTGTATAAAGTATGTTTTTGTGGACGTGACTTCGTCGAGCCTCACACCCCGGAAATGGTCAAAACAGGAAAGATGCAGCAAGGTTATGAGGGGTAGCACCCTTTAGGGTATGTACATTTCCTTCTGGATAGAGGTGGTATCATGGTATGGAGCCCAGATATTTAACCTATGTGGTTACTACGAATTTATTACTTTGTGGTTGTTGGTTTTCGGGATCCCGTGAGAAAGGTCGTTTACGATCGGGGAATGGCGTGCTCGTGTCAGTAGTTACCCAGTTAGGGGTAACCCGGCCTTGTGTTGGCAGAGTTCCGGTTTGGTTCTCGGGGATGTCTTTCCAGAGGCATTCTCGTGTGGCAATGGGAAGTTCCTTGGCCTGACCATTTGTTGGAAATCCAATTCCCAATACGAAACTTGTACGGTATTAGTTGTAGAACCTGCCATTCACTTATGGTGGTCACCACTGTTTGGATGGTAGCTATAGTAGGCATATGATAATGGTCGTATGTTGGCTAAGATTTATATTCTACTTTCGAAATGAATTTTTCCTACACTATGCACTAATAATAATATCAAATGTTATTTTAAATGCGTATCAAGCATCTTTGACTATCATAAGGAGAAATCTCCTCCGATTCTGCGTTTGCATTGTGTGTGTGTGTGCGGGAGGCCTTATGGTAGTCTCATTTTTAAAAGCATTGCGAATTGATTAAAGATATTCCTCTATTTTTGATTTTAAAGATAAATAAACTTTTTTGAGTTCTCACACCAGTCACATGACTGACTTGGAGTTTATTGTTTTCCTTCCTAAACTCTGGGTGCCCACCAATTTTCACACGGGCAGTCAAGAGTTAAGGTTCATCAGGATATTCTGGATATTCTGGAGTTGCTGGAGGCAAGATGGATGGCATGGCGTATTACTAGTATGTAGTATTTCTTTTTCCGCTGCACTGTGTGTTGTTGTTGTACACTCTGATGATATGATGTAATGAAATGTAATGTAATAACTGATATAGTTCTTTGTTTAAAGATTATTCATTTATTATTATATGTTGTTCCGCTGCGAATTGTGAGATTCTGTTGTTGTTCTGTTGTTTTTCTGTTCCGTCCTATTTTCTTCTGTTTTTCTTTTTCTTCTATTCTCTTTTCTTTCTATTTTAAAATTATGTTCTATTTTCTACTCTTCACTATTCTCGTTCTATTCTATTTTAAAATGTTCTATCTTCTTTTCTGTTTTCTATTCTCTCTAATTTCTATTTTCTATTTCCTTCTTTTCTTCTTCCTTTTCTTCTTTTCTTTTTCTTAAAACCCATAACTATTCGGTTTTTCGGCAACGAAAAATCGCAAACGTTACATTATATGCAATGATAAATTGAATACCAATTTAATACAATTAATTCAAATTTAACTGGAATGATGATAAAAAATGTACCAAATAACAATAAATAAATTTCTAATCACATTAGAAATTAATTTAACACACATAAGAAATTTTAGAAGTTGTGAGTGGGTTAAAACACTTACCTTTTGAATTTAAATTTGATTTCAATCCAATTTGAATCCAAAATTTGATAAGTCTTAGATTTTGTCCAAACCCACGCCAAAGTGTCCGAAATTCCAATACGAACCTAGTGGAGAAAACCGCGCGTCAAAACAACCTCGTATGCGGAAGTTATTGTGGTCAGAAGTTACACGGTTTAAAATTGAAAAAAATAGCTTAAAATAACGACACATCACCTTCATTTATTTGCAGACATGTAACCCTAGCACGCGCAGTATCAAGTCGCGACTCCTACCTGCACACGAACGAACGTGATCGCCTAGCACTGGCTGCCGCCGTCGATCGGCATGGCTCCACCCACGCTGGCCGTAGGCGCGCCCCTGAGATCGCTGACCCCCCTTTCGACGCTGGATCGAGCCGAATCCCCCATAGCCGCCACAAAAAAACAAACCCTAAGGGAAATAAAGCCATCGTTCCAACCATCAAAACGCCAAACAAAACACGCCGATGATCTCTCCTTGGTTCTCTCCACACAACGGTATCATTGATTCGACGATCTGTCGTGGATGATCGTGCTCGAATGAATGGCCGAGAACAGATCATCAAATTTCAGCTACATCGTAACCCAGATCAGAAAACGAATCCCATTTTTGACTTGCTCTCTTCGAGAGCTTTCCGATGATATAAAATATGATACGGTTTTAAGAGTTTAAAATTTTGGCTTTGGATTTGATTTGGAATTGGAATTGGGAATTTTTGTTTTGTCTGCCATTGAGGAGGAGGAACATCTGAATTGTACATATAGACAAACGAGAAATAGAAAAGCTAGGGTTTATAACGGGGTATTTATAGGTAGGGTTGAAATAGAATAGGTGGACACGATTGGTTTACACATTGCACGATAAAATGGCCCAAAAAGCCCGTTTTGACTCCGGAACGAAATTGAGTCAATCCATGTATCAAAATAGATGTTTTTAAATATTTTAAACGCGATGGAATATGTTTCAATTCCAAATTCCATCGTATGAAGAAGTTATGCCAAAATCAATATTTTTCAAATTGATTTCATTTGATTTCAATTTCATTGATTTCAAGGCGTTTCGAGTCCGTACTATCAAACGACAAGTCTAATCGCTACGAAACTTGAAATCCTACAATAATTCACCGTTTCGGATCCGTTGAAACTAGTTTCATCGAAATCCATGTAAGTGGCCAAAATGGTTATTTTTAAAGTAATTGAATAAATTAAAAATTAATTAGTTAAATGAAATTTTCAATTTCAATTCGATAATTGAAATTTTTTACCATTTTTGATTCCTCAATCATTTACAATGATTTAAACAAATTTAATTGTCAATTTAGAGTCAATTCATTTATCAATTTCAGTTTTCACCTAAATTTCATTAATTCAAAAAAAAATTAATTTCCAATAATTCTGTTTAATTAATTAAATCAATCAATAATTTTTCCATTAATTATTGTCAAATAGATGGATTTAACATTGGATTCAAAACTATTACATTAATTTTCTAACATCCCATCTTCATTTCAATTAACGTAATATTTAGATATTTTAATTTCATTTAATTGCAGTTAGTCCAATTATTATAGTTCAAATCCCATTAAATTGATAAGTCTTTATTTCCATTTTTTTAAATTCAACAAATTGCCCTATTATGGATAGTATTAACATTATTGAATCAATTATCATTTTATGGGAAGAATTATTATTGGCTTATTCTTATTACATTAATAATTACCATTTTATTCAAATTTCCAACTAACATAGCAATTAATTTCATTCACTTACCAATAAATTCATTTATTATAGATTTCCTTCCAATTAATTAAAATTGATTCCTATAAATTGATTTGATTTAATTGCCATCTTACTAGGTCCATTTTTACTTTATATACCCAATTACATTAGTTTTATCCCATTACACTAATATACGCCTATTTACATCTTAATTTGAATAAATATTACATTTCTAAATGTGTACTTCTATCAATTGTATACATTAATTAAGGGTTAAAACCAATTAATGCATTTACCTTAATTCCATTATTATACCAATTTATTACTTTAACATACATTACGTTTCTATGAAATTTATACATACCCACTTTCCGTTATATATTAATTGTCATTAAAGAAATGTTCATTATTGGTCATCAATGATTATACCAACTCATATCACACTAATCCTATTCAATTCCCATTTATTACACAGATTCATATTAATTAATCAACATTTACATTTGTTACTTACATTCAACTTATAACCAAGTTATACCATTTTACATTATTTCTTTTATTGCAATTTCATTCAATTTATAAAAATTCCGCTTTAATTAAAGCACGTTCGTTCATGCGTAAGTAGGAGTCATGACTTGATACTGTGCGTGCAAGGGTTTCATGTCTGCAAATAAATGAAGGTGATGTGTCATTATATTAAGCTATTTTTTTTCAATTTTAAATCGCGTAACTTCTAACCACGATAACTTTCACATACGTGGTCATTTTCACTCTCTGTTTTCTCCGCTAGGTTCGTATTGGAAATCCGAACACTTTAGCGCTGGTTTGGACGAAATTTGAGACTGTTCAAATTTGGGTTTAAATTGGATTTAAATCCAATTTAAATTCAAAAGGTGAGTGTTTTAACCCACTCACAACTTCTAAAATTTCTTATGTGTGTTAAATTAATTTTTGATGTGATTAGAAATTTATTTATTGTTATTTAGTATATTTTTTTATCATCATTCCAGTTAAATTTTAATTAATTGAATTAAATTGGCATTCAATTTATTATTGCATATAAACTGCCAATAATTACTTGTTATTTATTTCTATTCTATATTGATGTTATTGTTTGAATTGGATGATGATTGTGATAAATGGTTGGTGATTGATATTGGGTGAATGGATGCTGTATTTTATGTTGTTATAGACTGCAAGTTGTTATGCATTTTATTTCATTCGGGATTGCAGTTTGAAATGATATATAACCGTATTTTTATTTTAAACTATGGATTGAAATGATAAATATCTGCATCACTTAACCATAGGTAGAAAATTATATACAGACACTGCGGTCTATATATAAAAATATTTTGAAATGATTTCAACGGTTTTGGAAAGAAATATACGGTTTAATAAATATTAATTTTTGATATTATATAAATATTATTTTATATATCTATATAGGTAAATTCTTTAATTTAAGCTATGTATAAATTTGTTTAATAAAAATAAGCTTAATAATGGAGTTTGATTGTTTTATATTATATGGTTAGGTACCTGTTTAAGACATTGTATATATAGAGTTTTAATGACTTAAATAAAAATTAAGGTTGAAGTTAAATATGAAATTGGTTTGAATTGAATTATTTAAGAATTATACTCGAATAAATTTGATTTGAAAAAAAATTGAGATTTTAAAGTGTAACGTCCTGCCTTTTCGCACACTTTAAACCGACACACGTGCCAATTCAAACCATACGGAAGGTCGGATTGTTATGGGGTAAATGAGAAAGATAGAGAAGAAATAAAACAAAACAGAATCTCACAGCGGAAGGATAAAATATAATAATCAAATATACAGTTCATGAAACTGTTTTACAAAATAATTTATTTTTCTTGTGCAATAAATATCAGAGTTACACATACCAATACAACAATGCAGCGGAATTAAATGGTGTAGTGCACTAGCATAAATAATAATAATACAAATCTTCGTCTTCGTCCTCCAAAGCTAAATCTTCAAATCCTGAAACGCTCGGACTGACCCGAGCGAATTTGAAAAGACAAAAACACTCGAGTCAGAACTAAAAGATCTTATGTAAGTTAAATTTTACAGAAATAAATATGAGTACTGTAACTTAAGAGATGCTCGGGATTTACATCTCCTAAGGATCCGTTAAACTATTTACTATGTAGTATATTGCGCTATTATAATACTGTCTAATTATAAAATAAACTTACTTTTAAATAGCGTTAAGGCTTTACATTTTCCACCTTAACACAGAATATATTCCCATAGTCTATACAGTACCGTAATCTCCCCCGTACTGGGCGTCGTCAGAGGGCACTCCATAGGTATGGTACAAAACCAAAATCGTATAAGGCGCGATAAGGTAGGTGACACGGCACAACTAGGCAATGCCAGGGTAGATATACCAATTAAGCTTCCGGGTCGATGGTAACGCGTAGCCGCAGCTATCGCCCACCTCGAACAAACTCCCCCAAAATCAAAAATAGAAGTGGCCACTGAATCAATCCAAAGTCGAAGTATAATATCGAAGAGGAGTGTCCGATCAGAGGAATGACCTCATTAACCCGTCAATCGCTCCTGTTTTAGCCACCTTATGCCAACTCACGGGAGTCGGGTCCACGTATTTACCTTACAGGAAACGTCGCCCCAACCTACTTCATTCTGGAATCTCCACCGCGTACACGGTTAGTCAAAGTGGTTTTCGGTATCGACAGAGAGTATGTCCATATCCGATCCCGGTCTCTTTGCCAACCAATCGTTATTATAACACCGCGGTCATTTAAAAATAGTTTATACTTTAAAACTAGAATATAATCCATTTCAAAACCATAATATTACGATATCATTTCTTCTTTAAAACCCAAAAAGATTCATTTTGATATTATTTTATAAAACCCAAATCAATGATATCATTTCCCAAATATAAATCTTTTCCAAAAATTATGCCACTTTTAAAATTTATAATTCCTTGTAACCAAATATTTGAATATTAACTTTCAACATAATACTTCGAAATCCATAGTTTTTAAAACCATTACTTTCAAAACTAAATGGTTTGGATATTCAACAGTATATAAAATAAGTGGTTTAACTTAAATGTTACTTTGAAAAGAAATATTTCTCGTGGCTTTACAATACATTTCTTTATTTAAAGTTAAAACCAAAATTTAATATCGCTTCAAGTTCCAAAACCATTTCAATAAATTCATATATATACGTATATCCATTTTGAGTATAAATATTTCAACTAAAGTTGGATTTTATTCTTTCAAATCAAATGTTCTATTAATTAGCCTTGAATATTCACATAGAATCCATAATTTATAAGACTTCAATTTCTAGTAATAAATTATATATATTTTTCCAATTCAAGTTATACTAGAATATTCATTTAATTTATTTTGGGAAAATCCAATTTATAAATATCATATCTTAAAATTTCCAACTTAACATTTAAACATAGGATATAAATTATCAAACTCCATTTACTAAATTTCTTCCATTTTAATAAAGAGATTTATACACCTTTTTATTTCAAAATTTTCAACTTCATATGTATATAAATATGGAAGAAAACATTTATTCAGTATAAAATTTAAGATTTTTATAAACCGTATTCCATCCAAACCATAGAAATCACATTAAAAATAGTTATATATAGACCGCGGTGCCTGTATATAGTTTTCTATCCTATGGTCAAGTGATACGGATATTTATCATTTCAATCCGCAATTTAAAAAAATAAAATTGCGGTTGTATATCATTTCAAACCGCAATCCCGAATGAAATGTAAATGCATACTAACTTGCAGTTTAATGATATCCAAATAAAACATTCATTCAACAACACATCCATCATCCAATCACAACATCGATCAATATCAATCAATAACAATTATATATATGATCATATATAACAGGTGATAACTGGCAGTTTATTCAAATTAAATTTATCAACTATTAATCTAACAGTTTATTCAGTAATAATTTATACAACTGTTAACTAGCAATTCATATGCAACAAAAATTTCCAACAGTCAATTAATACAAAATAAATCAATTAAATTAACAGTTAAATTTAATAAAATGCAATTCAACAGATATGAATGAAATAAACATGCCAAATACTCATAAATAAATTTCTATTCATTTCTAAAATTTATTTAACAAACATAAAAGCTTCTAGTAGTTGTGAGTGGGTTAAAACACTCGCCTTTTGAATTTAAATCGAATTTAAATTCGATTTAAACCCAAAAATTCGCCCGTCTCAGAATTCGTCCAAACCAGCGTCATCAAGTCCGGAATTAAATTACGATCCTAACAAAAGAAATTTCGTGTGAATCCGACTTCGCATGAGAAAGTTATGGCGAAAAATGATGATTGAATTCAAAATTGAAATTAAATAGAAAACGACACATATTCACCTTACCAAAACAACATGTCAGCACCTTTTGTGATTCACGCGCACGAAGACCGCGTGCTCATCATCTCCCAGCTTCGTGCGTTTCAAACCAAAGCAACGCCTGGAACGCCCTCTGCCCATCTTGGCTTGGACCGCCGCCGCCCATGCTGGCCTCACCCAGGTTCGGCCCCACGGCCTGGAGCCTCTCCCCCTCGTACGAACGAAGAGAACCACCACCAGCTGCAGTTCGAAATTTCGAACCCTAGTTCGAAATTTGCCCGAGATCCAGCCGTTGATACTCGAAACAAAATACATAGATGCGCTCCCCATCGTCCATACTACAATACCCCGAAACCGTTTCTTGATCCGATGAAGTTTTGAGCGACGATGATGAACGGTTTTGGGGCTGTTTGGATTTATTCTGGATGAACGACAGCTCCAATTGAAAAACGAATTTCACCAGTAGATTATGCGTATCGAAAACATCAACATATATTTTTTTGAGAATTTTCTGAAATTTTTGAGTTTTGACTTTTGATTTTGAACTGTGGATGGATCTGGAATTGGATCTGAGATGTATACATTTGGGGAAGAGAAAGGAGTGAAGAAATGAACTTACAGCAAAAGAATAGAGACTAGGGTTTATAGCTGTATATATATAGGTAGGCTAGCGATAGGGTAGATAGGCTGTAGAATGAACGTGCGTGACAAACTATGGTCCAAAAAGCCCGCTATGCCTCCGGAGTCGAATTTGTTAAAACTATATATCCAGATAGGTATTTTAAAATATTCTGAATGCGATGGAAAAAGTTTCGCGGCCAAATTCGATCGTATGAAGAAGTTATGCTAAAACAAGATTTCCAAATTGATTTCAAATTGATTTCAAGGCGTTTCGCGTCCGTACGATCAAACGACAAGTCCGATCGATACGAAACTTGAAACCCTATAATAATTCACCGATACGGATCCGATGAAACTGGTTTCGTCGAAATCCGAGTCCGTGACAAAAATGGCTATTTTTAATATTTATTAAATAAATTAAAATAAATCATAAAATCCAAATTTTCTTTCAACTTTAAATATTGGCCAAATTTCATTACTTATATAATCCAATCAATTCCAAATGATTTAACAAGCTTGGATGTGGATTAAAATCTATAAGTATATCAATTTCGCAGTGTTAATTTCTGCACTTCTTATTATTTGGAATTATAAATTTTTATTCTCAAAACCCAATTATTAATTCTTATACTCTTATACTCTCAACTTGAATCCAATTAGATAAATAGATTTGATTTCCATTCCAACTCATTTGATTGCAAATAAACTTTTTACCATACATTAAATTCCAAATTATTAATGAACTTTTATTCCCATTTCCTTTACACACAATCATCGTATTATAAAGGTATCTTCCATTGATTTGCCTTAACTTATTTAAGGTAACCTTACATTAATATCTATTGCTATGATTTCAAATTATTATTCCCTCATTTTTCTTAACTATTATTAATTCCAATCTTAATGAATTCAACATATAAGTTTGATAAATTTATTAAATTCACTCAATTGTTTACAAATTCCATTTTAAATTAAATAACGTAATATTTTACGTTTAATTCTATTTTATTTGTAGTAAATACCCTTTGTTGGATTTAATATTCAAATTATAAATAAAATCTTGCTTTCTAAAGTTATATCAACAATGGTCCAACTAAATTTGAATTAGCTTTAACTTTATTTTATGGAATTAACTATTGCAATAAATCCAAATTGATAAATAAGGCTTGATTCTTATATTAACTACTTTGGTTCCAATTAACCTTTTATGGTGAATATGAATTTCAAGGTATAATTGAAAACTTTATATCCATTTGATTTCACTGTTTCATTTTTATTATTAAATCCATTATAGCCAAATGCATGAAATTAATATACACAAATATTTTAAATCCCAACTTAAGTTTTACTTAACGTATTAATAAACGTTTAAATTTTCTTAATTGCAATAACTCCATTACCTTCATTCTTTTTATTCACGTAGCTAAATGTTGATTTAAAATCTTTACTATAACCCATAGTCTTATTAAAATAGGAATTTACACTACCTGTAACGTTAATTTCCATCAGTAAAGATCTTACACCCTTTGTTCCATAGATTTAGATTTCACAAATTTAGCTACTGTATTAATCTTATTTATATAACATAAATGTTCATATACTTTTGAATTCATTCCCAATTCACCAACTCAATTAATTATGCTTTACAAATGTGTTTCCAATATGTAGGTATTTTATACTAATTGTTATCATACCCATAATTACACGCTTATAACTAATTCCCACATTTGCATAAATTTATTTAGTTAGAATGTTTATTAAGGTTTATGCATTTCCAACTTGTGCTGATTTTACACAATTATTATGATTTCTCACAGAACGTTAAATTTATTAATTGACCATTTATTATAATTAACTCCCTTAATTGAATCAACTGCTTATTATTATATTTTCATTCTTACCATTTCTTCCCATTATAAATTCATTTACGTATTTACACATCTCTATCTTTCAAATATTAATAACCAAACTGATTACAAACACTGTTCTTACCAATCTTCATAAATTTGTTCAGATCTATACTCTCTCTCATATAATTAAAGTTTATGTTTCTATTAGATTTTTTTTTCTACTGACATTGAATTTTACTATCTACACTTATTGCATTTTTGTATACATGAATACTATTTAAAGTTAATATTTATATTAACTTTTATAAATTCAACTTCCATTCGTTTCTTATCACTAACTTTCAACAAAATGTGACCATCTACATTTACCAAACCTATTGTCGTAATGTTTTATTGTTACACTAAGTTACGCAACTACTATACCAAATTTCTACATTTATTCCCAAACAACTTAGAAATTATACTAATCTAATTTATTAAATATTATTAATTTAACGGGTCGTTACATAAAGGGTATGATTCTTATAACTTGATTTGGTTTAGAGTGATTTAAATGAATACAAAGTTGATTTAAATGAATACAAAGTTGATTTAAATGAATTTATCAAGTTAAATAAATTGAAAGAATATCCAGTTATGTGAAGTTAAAAGTTTTCTTAAATGATATTGGATTTATTACGTAAACATTTCAAATCTAAATAATAATAATTGAATTTGATGTTTATGGGATTATCAAAGAATTAGTTTTGAAATGGTGGAATATTTAAAGCTTTGAAATATATGGAAATTGAAATAGTTTATTTGGGGATTTAAATCTTTATTTAGAGTTGATTTGTGAAATTAAAGAAGCTAATTTATTACGTAAAGTAATTTAATATTAAACCATTTAAGTATTGGAAGTTATGTTTCAAAGTTATGGGTTTCAAGGTATTATGATTTGAAAATGCTATGATTTTGGGAAAACAATATATTGAAATAAAAATTATATTATATTGATTAGGGTTTAATAAATGATATCATATTGATTTGGTTTTTGAAACAAAAATGATATCGTATTTATATGGTTTTGAAATGAATATTATATCCTAGTTTTGAAGTATATGTAACGATCCTGAATTTTTATTTAATTTAAATTAATAATTAAACGAAATTTTGAATAAAAATTTATAAAATTAATTATAAATAGTGATGTGAGTTTCCCCGAGTTCAAATATATTCTATATAAATCATTTAAATTTTTTTCTTTTTATATATATATGTATATATGTGAATATATATATATATGTATATTTGGGTATATATGAGTCAATTTGAAATTTTAAAATCTTGTGTGTATATATATATATATATTTTGATTTGAATTTAAATCTTATATTAATGGTTTGAAAAATAAATATTAAAGTATATACATTGACACAAGTACGAAATGAATAAATAAGTGAATTGTTAATTTATTATTGATGGTTAAAATATATATAATAAATACAAGACAATAAATAAGAAGTAAATAAAATATAAGATATAACAATAGAAAGTAAATATATATATATATATATATATCTTAATTTCATATTAATAAATCAATACAAGATAATACAAATGGAGTAGGCTACAAAAGTAATATGAGTAAAATAAAAATAGAAGTTCACTTATTTTGTAAAGTAAAATAATTCATATTTAAGCTATGAATAAAAATAAGAACAATTATATATAAAACAAAAACAATAAGTAAACATATATAGGAAGTATTGCAAAACAAAAATACATACAAGTATGTACACTTGTAAATGAAAACAAAGCAAGCATGGAAAACAAAAATATAAATAAAAGAATTAAGGCATAAGCTTATAAAAAAAAAACAAAGTACAAATATGCATGAACAAGTAAAGTGAGAACTGTACATAACATAACAAACAAGATAACATTAACTTGTACAAATAAAAATGTTATTCATCAGCCACCAAACAAACTGCACAGTCAACAAGGACAAACAAATAATAATATCTATGTATATAGTATCACCTCCAACACAAGATCACTTCAGCTGAAGCAAGAAAAAGGATAGAATGAGGTAGGTATGGAGACACATATCTTGGCATTAAATGCTAGCACAACAAGTATCACCAGCCTCCATACCAATATCTCTGGCCAAAGATTTAAAAAAATACAAGTAAAGAAAATCTTGTACCTGCTTTGTATAAACAAACGATCACCCTGTATATTCAATTTATATACATCCACTTCTCATTTTAAATTCGTTCATTCTTGTCTAAGAAAACCTGAAGTAAAACATCTCAAACTTAAACCAAAATTTTGCTTTGAACAAAACAACAATTTAACTAAATCCAGAGATCAAAGTAGAAGGTTGGCAACTGGAAATTCAAAGCTTGTTTCTAAAATTGCAGTACTCTTTTTATTCTGGAAAAGCAAGGTGAGTAACATTCTTTTATTTTCTTTTTTGGGGTTTGAATCTGTGGATATATATATATATATATATATACACACACACACACACACACATATATGTATGTATGTTTGTGCGTATATAATCATCCATGTATATGGGTAAATTGGAAGTAGAATACAGGCTGTTGTTTTAAAACTTGCATCTGTTTCCAGTTTAAAACCCAAACTGTTGGAAAAAAATCATTAACTCCCTTTCTGATTGATGATTGAACTTCAAATTCAAACGAAAGATGTTTGTATCACCATAATCTAAGTTTAAAAATTTATTTAAAATGGAAGCAACTTAAGATGGTCTCTGGAAACCCAAACCATCTGAACAAACTCAAGATTTGTCCATTTTCGAATCTTTTAATTTTCAAATTCAGTTATGCAAGCTGAATCAGTAAGCAATAACATGATTTTTAAACCTAATTTGATGATTTTAAATGGTGTGGTATGAGAGTGGTTTGGGTTTGTTTGATTTTTCCATTTCGAGTCGCCGAGGTCGGTCTCGTTGATCAGAGGGGTCGGGGCTTGGGCTGGTGGTGGAGGAGCGTACCACGGTGATGGGAAAAATAATGGAAAGTGGTCGCGAGGTCGGAGGTAGCAGCGGCGTCGAGTTTCCCCTGGTAAACCTAGTTTTACTGAAGGTTGGGTTTTCGCTTCGTTCATCGTCTAGGGATGACCGAGCTGTACGAAATTTTGGGTGAAGGAGGTATGGTGAGTAGCGAAGCCATGGCTGGAAGGTCGCGGCGACAGGTGATGGGTGTTGCGATGGCGAGGCGAGTTTGTGTTGGGTGTCTGGGTTCGAGGTTCTCGAGCTATGCTCGAATTCGATCAAGGGCAGATATGGGTTATGATTCGATTTGAGGTTGTTGACATAGTCGAACACGACTTGCTGGAGGGATCGTCGATCGCCAGAAGTTCGTCGTGGGGCGGTGCACGTGCACTGTTACGTCGCGTGTACCTGGGTTGTTCTGTTTTGAAGAAGAAAACTCGGGACGTTGCTCGAGTTTTTGCGTGAGTGACTCGAGAAATAGGTTGAGTTGCCTGAGGGTTAGGCTCGAGTGAATGTTGAAGTACAGGTTTTACAGTAACCTGTTTGTTTTGTTTTGTTTTTAAATATGTGTTTGTTTACTGAAGTAAGGTTTTAAAACTGAAGTTTAAGACAAGTTTTAAAACCTGGGTTTAAAAGCAAATTTTAAGATGCAAATTTGAAATAAAACCAGTTTATAAAATATAAACATTTAAACCATTTTAAATGTTTAAAGCAAATTTAATAAGGGTTTTAAAATTTGAAATCTAGGATTTAAAACAAGTTTAAATAAAAGGTCTAAATACAAATTCAAATTTAGATTGTACAATTAGATTTTGAATAGAATAAAATTTTGTTTTAATTCAAACTTGTTTAATAACTTTAAAATGTTTATTGAAGTCAAGATGGAATTCAGATTAACTCTTGAATTCTAGTTTGAAATAAATGAAGTTTATAAAAATTTAAAGTATTTAAACAACTTTAGAATGTTCACGTATATTTCATAAAATGATTTGAAATTGAATAATTGGGTTTAAACTCTTATATAAATTTCTTCATAACGGTGGGTAAAGATTGGTTAATTAAATTTTTAATTGTAATTAGTAATGGATGATGGGTAATAAATGAATTTGCAATTAACTACTTAAGTTAACAAATGAATGATTAACAGTTAATTAATTTAGTAATTTAATTGAGAATTAAATGATTAATTAATTGAGAATTAATGGTTAATTAAATAATTAGTGATTAATTATATGATTTCAAAGGCTATTTAAAGGGTAATTAACAATAATTAAATTGAGTTCAATTACTTAAGAATAGTAATTAAATAATTATGAATAGTTAATAAGGATCATTTACTTGAGATTTATTTGATAATTTATTAATGTGATTAATCTTGATAATTAATGTGATAAATTAATTTGTGGATTGTATTAAGTATAATTATTTAATAACAGTAATTTAGAAATAAATTATTCAATATAATTAATTGGGTTAATCAAATCTGTTTAAATTAAATTCTTAATTTAATTAATTCAGAATAATCACTCGATAATTTTGGAAAGGTAATTACTTAGAGAAAAAAATAAATGGATAATTTATTCATAAGTAATTAATTAAATTGGAAATAACTTGAATTAATTAGGATTAAACGATTTATTAATCCTGTTTATGAATGATTATCAAATGCCTGACCTTACTTATGAATAATTGTATTGTATGAGTTGCCTTGAATTTGTTTTTCCTATCTGATCTGTGATATTTTGTTCTGTAGATTGTGGTATGTATAATTTGTTCATTTATGGATGATACATTTGTATATTATCTGTGAATCTGTGAATATATGAAAAGCGTTATTGTTTATATCGCTTATCAATTATATTTCTGTGTTTTGATCTGTGATGATTGAATGGTTGTGCACTATTGAGTTGAACCCCTGAACCACACCATACACACACAATTATGGATTTCACGAGGAAATCGATTAAGTCGCAGATTTTTGAAATAGTTAAATTTGAATTTTTTAAATTCAAATGTTTTGGAAATGGAATCGGAATAAATGTGAAAAGCTTTTGGAATGGAATTTCAAAATGGAATTTCAAAATAGAATTTATTATTTTTAAATTACTTGATTAAGTTTTGGAATTTAAATAAGTTGATTTAAATTTAAATTCAATACTTGAAATTGAATTCTGTAATTTGAAATTAGGGATTAATGATATTATACTAGTCATTATGAGTTAAACCATTTTTAAAGTATTATTTTTGGGAATTTGAATTTAACTCAAGGATTTCAACTCGTATAAATGAATCAGATTTCCAAAATGAAAACTGTTGTTTTCAAATGATAAACACTTTTAGATAAGAACTGAGATTCCAGTTAATTAGGGGAATTGCAAGATTGAATAGAGAAATGATTTTCCTAAGTTATGAATGAATTCTTTTTGAAAGCTATGAATTAAATCTGTTTATTTTTAACAGATTTAAATTGATGATTTGTTTAAATCAAATTGAAATGAAATTGTTTTGAAGGCTATAAGTTAAATCTTTGATTTAAAGATTTAACGAGTTAAATCAAATTGAAATGAAAATTGATTTGGAAAATATGTGAATGAATCTTTTGTTTAAAAGATTTAAATGTGAAAATTGTTTAAACCGTTAAAGGTTGTGGAAATGAATCTTTTTGTTTAAAGATTGAAAATGGTAATTTGTTAAACCATTTGACAGAAAGTTTGAATTATTAAGTTGTGACTTAATTGAAATCCCATATCCATATGTTTTGAAAATATTTTCGCTCACTATTCGGTTTAACCGGGGAAAGGACCTTTGTGTCGTATAACCCATTCCGAATATGTGATACGTCGTTGTGGATAGAATTTGAAGACCGGTGATGAAGACCGGGTATTTGTGAAAGCGATAGGATGACCTATCGATTGTTTCTGCACCGAGTCACGCCGGTATAGAAACTCCCTAAGTGATGGGAAAATCCGATCGGGATTGTGAATATCCGGGTTGCAAGGACTTCTTTGTAAGTGCCTTCGGTTCTGTTCGAACCCAGAACAGACTTGTATGGATTGTATGTCTGACATTACAAATTGAGATATAAAGCCAATTTCTTTCAAATATATTTCTGTTGGTGGCGGAGAATTTATTCTTTTAGCTTAACACCCTTCTCTGAGACGTACGAGCTCAGAGGTTATATAGTTGAAGTTATCAGCGATATATTCCCAATTTGGTAATGTGACATGCTGAGTGTTGCTGTAAATGATCATTGTGTTGATTATTGTGATAGGATCATTTATTTGATCGTCTATCTTGGTGATCATTGTGTTGATCATTTGTTGACCCAAAGCATGGCTTTTGTATAAAGTATGTTTTTGTGGACGTGACTTCGTCGAGCCTCACACCCCGGAAATGGTCAAAACAGGAAAGATGCGGCAAGGTTATGAGGGGTAGCACCCTTTAGGGTATGTACATTTCCTTCTGGATAGAGGTGGTATCATGGTATGGAGCCCAGATATTTAACCTATGTGGTTACTACGAATTTATTACTTTGTGGTTGTTGGCTATCGGGATCCCGTGAGAAAGGTCGTTTAAGATCGGGGAATGGCGTGCTCGTGTCAGTAGTTACCCAGTTAGGGGTAACCCGGCCTTGTGTTGGCAGAGTTCCGGTTTGGTTCTCGGGGATGTCTTTCCAGAGGCATTCTCATGTGGCAATGGGAAGTTCCTTGGCCTGACCATTTGTTGGAAATCCAAAGAAACAATACGAAACTTGTACGGTATTAGTTGTAGAACCTATCATTCACTTATGGTGTCGCAACACTGTTTGGATGGTAGCTATAGTAGGCATACGATAATGGTCGTATGTTGGCTAAGATTTATATTCTACTTTCGAAATGAATTTCTTCTACACTATGCACTAGTAATAATATCAAATGTTATTTTTAATGCGTATCAAGCATCTTTGACTATCATAAGGAGAAATCTCCTCCGATTCTTCGTTTGCATTGTGTGTGTGTGCGGGAGGCCTTATGGTAGTCTCATTTTTCAAAAGCATTGCGAATTGACTTTGAAAATCTTTTGTTGAATGTTTTTAATAGATAAACTGTTTTGTTGCTCACACCAGTCCCACGACTGATCCGGAGTTTATTGTTTCTTTCCTAAACTCTGGGTGCTCATTATTTTCTACACGAGCAGTCTAGAGTTGGGTTTTACAGATAGTTAGATATAGTGGATTATCTGGAGTTGGTTCAGTCTTTGGACCACACCAGTCTTGCTGAGCTTGGTGATATGTTATTGGGAGTTCGAGCTACTGCTGGATTGATTCTTGGAAATGGAGTTACAGTTCCGATTTGGAGTTCTTCGTTGAAGACTATCTCAGAGTTATTTGTTCCGCTGTTAAATGTTATCTATTTTCTTTCCGCTGCTATTTTATTGTATCATATCTCTGATGTATATTGATATCTATTGGATCATCTGTTGTATCAGATATTGTATCAAAGCTGTATATCAATGTATTATTCTTTTATTCCGCTGTGTTGTTTACTTAATGATTGTTATAAGCTCCGGCGAATCGGATTTGAACGGTCGAATCTATGACATTCGAGTACGATTTGAAGTATGGATGTCGATTTTTGAGCGGGCAAAATCCCACTCGTTACATTTGGTATCAGAGCTAAGGTTTGAACTTTAGCTCAGGAGTATAATACATTGAGTAACTCATTAGAGATAGGGTGAAGTAAATCCTAGAATGAGTAATCCTTAAGATATCCGTTTGAATGCCTCAGTAAATTCTCTTACTATCCACTGATAGTAAGTATGAGGGCAAAAAGAGAACGAGATAGAGGACAGGGAAAAACGACTATAATTGGTCAATACTCTGTAACAACGGTGGAAATAACTTTCTTATCAATTTCTTTGATTCGTTTCTAAATTCTTTTGATTGCTTCGTGGCAGCTCCAAAAAGAAGTTTCGGTACGGTGAGGGCCCTACGAATCGTTGTAGAAGATCTTACTTCGTATCTTCATCTGTTTCTTATCAGTTTTGGAGTTAAACCTTAATGAATACGAATTTGAAATTTGAGATTACAAATTTTGAATAAACTTGAAATTTAAAATTGAGTTAAATTGATTAATAGAATATGAAAGATAATTTGAATTGAATCAATAAAACGATTTTGTTTAAAACCAAAATTGAAATTCTATTATAATTTCTTGTATCTGTTGTTGATATTCTGATTTGGTGAGCCAAATGCAGAATTGATATCCAGTTTGATTTGAAAAGATATTTCTTCTATCTTTCATCTATCTCTGTATTGTTTTCGTGCCTGCGAATTTCGAGGACGAAATTCTTTTAAGGGGGGAAGTCTGTAACGATCCTGAATTTTTATTTAATTTAAATTAATAATTAAATGAAATTTTGAATAAAAATTTATAAAATTAATTATAAATAGTGATGTGAGTTTCCCCGAGTTCAAATATATTCTATATAAATCATTTAAATTTTTTTCTTTTTATATATATATGTATATATGTGAATATATATATATATATATGTATATTTGGGTATATATGAGTCAATTTGAAATTTTAAAATCTTGTGTGTATATATATATATTTTGATTTGAATTTAAATCTTATATTAATGGTTTGAAAAATAAATATTAAAGTATATACATTGACACAAGTACGAAATGAATAAATAAGTGAATTGTTAATTTATTATTGATGGTTAAAATATATATAATAAATACAAGACAATAAATAAGAAGTAAATAAAATATAAGATATAACAATATAAAGTAAATATATATATATATATATATATATATATATCTTAATCTCATATTAATAAATCAATACAAGATAATACAAATGGAGTAGGCTACAAAAGTAATATGAGTAAAATAAAAATAGAAGTTCACTTATTTTGTAAAGTAAAATAATTCATATTTAAGCTATGAATAAAAATAAGAACAATTATATATAAAACAAAAACAATAAGTAAACATATATAGGAAGTATTGCAAAACAAAAATACATACAAGTATGTACACTTGTAAATGAAAACAAAGCAAGCATGGAAAACAAAAATATAAATAAAAGAATTAAGGCATAAGCTTATAAAAAAAAAACAAAGTACAAATATGCATGAACAAGTAAAGTGAGAACTGTACATAACATAACAAACAAGATAACATTAACTTGTACAAATAAAAATGTTATTCATCAGCCACCAAACAAACTGCACAGTCAACAAGGACAAACAAATAATAATATCTATGTATATAGTATCACCTCCAACACAAGATCACTTCAGCTGAAGCAAGAAAAAGGATAGAATGAGGTAGGTATGGAGACACATATCTTGGCATTAAATGCTAGCACAACAAGTATCACCAGCCTCCATACCAATATCTCTGGCCAAAGATTTAAAAAAAATACAAGTAAAGAAAATCTTGTACCTGCTTTGTATAAACAAATGATCACCCTGTATATTCAATTTATATACATCCACTTCTCATTTTAAATTCGTTCATTCTTGTCTAAGAAAAACTGAAGTAAAACATCTCAAACTTAAACCAAAATTTTGCTTTGAAAAAAACAACAATTTAACTAAATCCAGAGATCAAAGTAGAAGGTTGGCAACTGGAAATTCAAAGCTTGTTTCTAAAATTGCAGTACTCTTTTTATTCTGGAAAAGCAAGGTGAGTAACATTCTTTTATTTTCTTTTTTGGGGTTTGAATCTGTGGATATATATATATATATATACATATATGTATGTATGTTTGTGCGTATATAATCATCCATGTATATGGGTAAATTGGAAGTAGAATACAGGCTGTTGTTTTAAAACTTGCATCTGTTTCCAGTTTAAAACCCAAACTGTTGGAAAAAAATCATTAACTCCCTTTCTGATTGATGATTGAACTTCAAATTCAAACGAAAGATGTTTGTATCACCATAATCTAAGTTTAAAAATTTATTTAAAATGGAAGCCACTTAAGATGGTCTCTGGAAACCCAAACCATCTGAACAAACTCAAGATTTGTCCATTTTCGAATCTTTTAATTTTCAAATTCAGTTATGCAAGCTGAATCAATAAGCAATAACATGATTTTTAAACCTAATTTGATGATTTTAAATGGTGTGGTATGAGAGTGGTTTGGGTTTGTTTGATTTTTCCATTTCGAGTCGCCGAGGTCGGTCTCGTTGATCAGAGGGGTCGGGGCTTGGGCTGGTGGTGGAGGAGCGTACCACGGTGATGGGAAAAATAATGGAAAGTGGTCGCGAGGTCGGAGGTAGCAGCGGCGTCGAGTTTCCCCTGGTAAACCTAGTTTTACTGAAGGTTGGGTTTTCGCTTCGTTCATCGTCTAGGGATGACCGAGCTGTATGAAATTTTGGGTGAAGGAGGTATGGTGAGTAGCGAAGCCATGGCTGGAAGCTCGCGGCGACAGGTGATGGGTGTTGCGATGGCGAGGCGAGTTTGTGTTGGGTGTCTGGGTTCGAGGTTCTCGAGCTATGCTCGAATTCGATCAAGGGCAGATATGGGTTATGATTCGATTTGAGGTTGTTGACATAGTCGAACACGACTTGCTGAAGGGATCGTCGATCGCCAGAAGTTCGTCGTGGGGCGGTGCACGTGCACTGTGACGTCGCGTGTACCTGGGTTGTTCTGTTTTGAAGAAGAAAACTCGGGACGTTGCTCGAGTTTTTGCGTGAGTGACTCGAGAAATAGGTTGAGTTGCCTGAGGGTTAGGCTCGAGTGAATGTTGAAGTACAGGTTTTACAGTAACCTGTTTGTTTTGTTTTGTTTTTAAATATGTGTTTGTTTACTGAAGTAAGGTTTTAAAACTGAAGTTTAAGACAAGTTTTAAAACCTGGGTTTAAAAGCAAATTTTAAGATGCAAATTTGAAATAAAACCAGTTTATAAAATATAAACATTTAAACCATTTTAAATGTTTAAAGCAAATTTAATAAGGGTTTTAAAATTTGAAATCTAGGATTTAAAACAAGTTTAAATAAAAGGTCTAAATACAAATTCAAATTTAGATTGTACAATTAGATTTTGAATAGAATAAAATTTTGTTTTAATTCAAACTTGTTTAATAACTTTAAAATGTTTATTGAAGTCAAGATGGAATTCAGATTAACTCTTGAATTCTAGTTTGAAATAAATGAAGTTTATAAAAATTTAAAGTATTTAAACAACTTTAGAATGTTCACGTATATTTCATAAAATGATTTGAAATTGAATAATTGGGTTTAAACTCTTATATAAATTTCGTCATAATGGTGGGTAAAGATTGGTTAATTAAATTTTTAATCGTAATTAGTAATGGATGATGGGTAATAAATGAATTTGCAATTAACTACTTAAGTTAACAAATGAATGATTAACAGTTAATTAATTTAGTAATTTAATTGAGAATTAAATGATTAATTAATTGAGAATTAATGGTTAATTAAATAATTAGTGATTAATTATATGATTTCAAAGGCTATTTAAAGGTAATTAACAATAATTAAATTGAGTTCAATTACTTAAGAATAGTAATTAAATAATTATGAATAGTTAATAAGGATCATTTACTTGAGATTTATTTGATAATTTATTAATGTGATTAATCTTGATAATTAATGTGATTAATTAATTTGTGGATTGTATTAAGTATAATTATTTAATAACAGTAATTTAGAAATAAATTATTCAATATAATTAATTGGGTTAATCAAATCTGTTTAAATTAAATTCTTAATTTAATTAATTCAGAATAATCACTCGATAATTTTGGAAAGGTAATTACTTAGAGAAAAAAATAAATGGATAATTTATTCATAAGTAATTAATTAAATTGGAAATAACTTGAATTAATTAGGATTAAACGATTTATTAATCCTGTTTATTATTGATTATCAAATGCCTGACCTTACTTATGAATAATTGTATTGTATGAGTTGCCTTGAATTTGTTTTTCCTATCTGATCTGTGATATTTTGTTCTGTAGATTGTGGTATGTATAATTTGTTCATTTATGGATGATACATTTGTATATTATCTGTGAATCTGTGAATATATGATAAGCGTTATTGTTTATATCGCTTATCAATTATATTTCTGTGTTTTGATCTGTGATGATTGAATGGTTGTGCACTATTGAGTTGAACCCCTGAACCACACCATACACACACAATTATGGATTTCACGAGGAAATCGATTAAGTCGCAGATTTTTGAAATAGTTAAATTTGAATTTTTTAAATTCAAATGTTTTGGAAATGGAATCGGAATAAATGTGAAAAGCTTTTGGAATGGAATTTCAAAATGGAATTTCAAAATAGAATTTATTATTTTTAAATTACTTGATTAAGTTTTGGAATTTAAATAAGTTGATTTAAATTTAAATTCAATACTTGAAATTGAATTCTGTAATTTGAAATTAGGGATTAATGATATTATACTAGTCATTATGAGTTAAACCATTTTTAAAGTATTATTTTTGGGAATTTGAATTTAACTCAAGGATTTCAACTCGTATAAATGAATCAGATTTCCAAAATGAAAACTGTTGTTTTCAAATGATAAACACTTTTAGATAAGAACTGAGATTCCAGTTAATTAGGGGAATTGCAAGATTGAATAGAGAAATGATTTTCCTAAGTTATGAATGAATTCTTTTTGAAAGCTATGAATTAAATCTGTTTATTTTTAACAGATTTAAATTGATGATTTGTTTAAATCAAATTGAAATGAAATTGTTTTGAAGGCTATAAGTTAAATCTTTGATTTAAAGATTTAACGAGTTAAATCAAATTGAAATGAAAATTGATTTGGAAAATATGTGAATGAATCTTTTGTTTAAAAGATTTAAATGTGAAAATTGTTTAAACCGTTAAAGGTTGTGGAAATGAATCTTTTTGTTTAAAGATTGAAAATGGTAATTTGTTAAACCATTTGACAGAAAGTTTGAATTATTAAGTTGTGACTTAATTGAAATCCCATATCCATATGTTTTGAAAATATTTTCGCTCACTATTCGGTTTAACCGGGGAAAGGACCTTTGTGTCGTATAACCTATTCTGAATATGTGATACGTCGTTATGGATAGCATTTGAAGACCGGTGATGAAGATCGGGTATTTGTGAAAGCGATAGGATGACCTATCGATTGTTTCTGCACCGAGTCGCGCCGGTATAGAAACTCCCTAAGTGATGGGAAAATCCGATCGGGATTGTGAATATCCGGGTTGCAAGGACTTCTTTGTAAGTGCCTTCGGTTCTGTTCGAACCCATAACAGACTTGTATGGATTGTATGTCTGACATTACAAATTGAGATATAAAGCCGATTTCTTTCAAATATATTTCTGTTGGTGGCGGAGAATTTATTCTTTTAGCTTAACACCCTTCTCTGAGACGTACGAGCTCAGAGGTTATATAGTTGAAGTTATCAGCGATATATTCCCAATTTGGTAATGTGACATGCTGAGTGTTGCTGTAAATGATCATTGTGTTGATTATTGTGATAGGATCATTTATTTGATCGTCTATCTTGGTGATCATTGTGTTGATCATTTGTTGACCCAAAGCATGGCTTTTGTATAAAGTATGTTTTTGTGGACGTGACTTCGTCGAGCCTCACACCCCGGAAATGGTCAAAACAGGAAAGATGCGGCAAGATTATGAGGGGTAGCACCCTTTAGGGTATGTACATTTCCTTCTGGATAGAGGTGGTATCATGGTATGGAGCCCAGATATTTAACCTATGTGGTTACTACGAATTTATTACTTTGTGGTTGTTGGCTATCGGGATCCCGTGAGAAAGGTCGTTTACGATCGGGGAATGGCGTGCTCGTGTCAGTAGTTACCTAGTTAAGGGTAACCCGGCCTTGTGTTGGCAGAGTTCCGGTTTGGTTCTCGGGGATGTCTTTCCAGAGGCATTCTCATGTGGCAATGGGAAGTTCCTTGGCCTGACCATTTGTTGGAAATCCAAAGAAACAATACGAAACTTGTACGGTATTAGTTGTAGAACCTATCATTCACTTATGGTGTCGCAACACTGTTTGGATGGTAGCTATAGTAGGCATACGATAATGGTCGTATGTTGGCTAAGATTTATATTCTACTTTCGAAATGAATTTCTTCTACACTATGCACTAGTAATAATATCAAATGTTATTTTTAATGCGTATCAAGCATCTTTGACTATCATAAGGAGAAATCTCCTCCGATTCTGCGTTTGCATTGTGTGTGTGTGCGGGAGGCCTTATGGTAGTCTCATTTTTCAAAAGCATTGCGAATTGACTTTGAAAATCTTTTGTTGAATGTTTTTAATAGATAAACTGTTTTGTTGCTCACACCAGTCCCACGACTGATCCGGAGTTTATTGTTTCTTTCCTAAACTCTGGGTGCTCAATATTTTCTACACGAGCAGTCTAGAGTTGGGTTTTACAGATAGTTAGATATAGTGGATTATCTGGAGTTGGTTCAGTCTTTGGACCACACCAGTCTTGCTGAGCTTGGTGATATGTTATTGGGAGTTCGAGCTACTGCTGGATTGATTCTTGGAAATGGAGTTACAGTTCCGATTTGGAGTTCTTCGTTGAAGACTATCTTAGAGTTATTTGTTCCGCTGTTAAATGTTATCTATTTTCTTATCGCTGCTATTTTATTGTATCATATCTCTGATGTATATTGATATCTATTGGATCATCTGTTGTATCAGATATTGTATCAAAGCTGTATATCAATGTATTATTCTTTTATTCCGCTGTGTTGTTTACTTAATGATTGTTATAAGCTCCGGCGAATCGGATTTGAACGGTCGAATCTATGACATTTGAGTACGATTTGAAGTATGGATGTCGATTTTTGAGCGGGCAAAATCCCACTCGTTACAGTATAATTATTTGAAATGACCGCGGTGTTATAATAACGTTTGGTTGTTAAAGAGACTGGGATCGGAAGTTGTCATATTCTCTGCCAACTTCGAAAACTACTTTAACAACCGTGTACGTGGTGGAGATTCCATAATGAAGTAGGATGGTGACGGCGTTTCCTTTGAGGTATATACGTGGACCCGACTCCCGTGAGTTGGCATAAGGTGGCAAAAACAGGAGCGATTCTCGGGTCAAGGAGGTAGCCCCTCTTAATGGACACATCCCTTCGATATTATACTCTGACTTTTGGATTGATTCGGTAGCCACTTTTGATTTTTGATTTTGGGGGTGTGGCTCAAGGTGGGCGGTAGTAGCTGCTATGCGTTACCACCAGCCCGCATAGAAATTGGTATATATACCCTGGCATTGCCTAGTTGTGCCATGTCACCTACCCTAGCGAGCCTTGTGCGAGTTTGATTTGTGTCGTACCTATGGAGTATCTTCTCGTAGTCTCCCGATCAGGAGATATGCAGGTACTGTATAGACTACTGGCACTATTATGTGTTAAGGGGAATATTGGATCACTCCTTGACGCTATTTAAAAGTAAGTTTATTTTGATGTAGACATTATTATAATAGCGAAATATTACTATATAGTAAATAGTTTAATAGATCCTTTGGACATGTGAATCTCGAGCATCTCTTAAGTTACTGCACTCACGTTAGACATTGGATAGGAGATGTCGAATCCCGTAAACATCTCTGATGCCGTTCCACTCGTATTTATTTATGTTGATTTAATTTACATAAGATCTTTTAGTTCTGACTCGAGTGTTTTGTCTTTTCAATTCGCTCGGGTCAGACTGAGCATTTCAGGATTTGGAAGACTGTATTCTGGGGGACGAAGATGAAGATTTATTATTATTAGTTATTATAGTATTCCACTACATTCTCACTGTTCCGCTGCATTGTTATTGATTTTTCTCTGGTATGTGTAACTCTGATATGTATTATACAAGTATAATCGAATATTTTATAAAACAGCTTCGTGAACTGTATATTTGATTATTATATTTTATCGTTCTGCCGCAAAATTCAACTTTTTTATTTTTCTTTCTCTACTTTTTCTTATTTATCCCATAACAATCCGCTCTTCTGTATGCTTTAAGTTTGACGTGTGTGGTTTATCATCGAGTTAAAGCGTACAAAAAGGCAGGACGTTACATCTGGTATCAGAGCTTTGGTTTAGCGATAAACCATAGCTTTGTAGGGTCGACTCTTTATTAATAGGGTAGTAATACCAAATGGTGAGTCGCTGAGTGTATATATATGAGAGAGCGTATTTGTTAGTGTTATAAAAAGGTTTTAATATCGTATTGATTTGTTCCGTTTTGTATTTATAAATTCTGGTTGGTGTATGAGACGTTATGACATCAATAGGGATTTTTAAACACTTAATAGGACAGACTGACATAATATTTGTTTTAATATAGGTGAATGAAATAATTTTGCCTATTATATTTTCTATATATATAAAATAAAATTTTATAAATAAGATATATATTTGATTGCAATATATTGGTTGTTAGGTATTGAAATCTATAAATAATAGTTGATATGAGATCGAAAATAAAAATAAATAAAATTGGAAATTTAGGACCTAAGTTCTGGGATTTTTGAAAATCTCTTTCAAAGGATTTTGGAATATAATAACAATATTATTTAGAAGTATTTTCAAATATGAATATTTCCGTATAATTTGAAAGCAATTGTTTTAAAGAAATTTTGGAAAGAAATAAGTTCTGTACTCCGCTATCTGTCGCTGGAAAATAATTTCGGTGATGGGTGCACGCATCATCGATATTCATTTTCGAGTTCGAAGTGGGAAGGCCGTGGTAGTAGTTCTACTGCAGATTTATTTTGATAAAAAAATATAAATTTTAAATTGTTTTAAATATAATTGGATATATAAGTTGTAAGTATATATTTATCGAATATTTTAAAATAATTTGAAACTAAACCCGGTATTTAGTTCTTAACTTCCATTAATTAATAGTTATAATTAGTGTAGTGAAATGAAATTCAACTAACAAATTGAAACCTCTAAAGGAAATAAGAGATTTAATGCTAAGTATAAATGGAATGTGAAAGAAAGTTGAAATTGTAATCTATAAAACAAAAAATATGATTATTGAACACTAAATTAATTAAAAGAAATGGGATAAACTTGTACGATTTTCAATTACATTCTTAAAAGCATATATATATAACTTACCCAATAATAAAAGTTACAATGTTTAATAAGAAATTGTAATAGAATATTATACAAGTAAAAATTTGAAATAACGAAAGTATTCAATAAAATTCTGTAACGACCTATAAATTTTTAGTAATTAAAATTGTTAAATTGATAAAATTTTGATAATTTAATATGAAGAAAAATAAACTTTGTAATAAAATAAGGAAGGAATGTTAAAGTGGAAATGCATATTTTATTCATAAGGTAATATAAAAGAATGAAACTTATCTGAATGAATTTATTTGAGGATTCAATCATAATAAATGTACACATTTAACAAATTCAATATAATTAAGAACAACTATTAATAAAAAGGAAAGAAATTAATTAAATCCATCACGTCATTGATTGATTTCTTGCCTTTTTGTACATGGCCTCCTTATTTCTTGCTTTAGCCATACAAACTCTTTTCCTAGCCGTGTATTTCTCATTTGCAAATCATGTACAAGAAGATTTATTTCTCATTTCAAAACTTCTCATTTTCATTTGCATTTAGTAATAAAACATATATATGTTTCTTTCTCCTTAACTTACGTCTTTTCTATTTCTTAGCATTTACTCTCACTTTGCTTGCCATCCAAACCATCTATGTATCAACCCAAAAATTTTAATAAATGTTTTATTATTTAATTTTGATAATTTTGTTATTTAAAATATAAATTTTGGTGTAGATTAGAATTCCACACATGAATTAATAGAATATTTTCCGAAAATGTGAATTTTGTCAATATGGTCAAACTTTGACTTTTAAATTTAAAATTTTAAAAGTTCAAAATTTTGAATTTTATTTTTATTTTGAAAGTAAATAAAATTTTAAGAATGCTGCTTTTCGCTTCGTCGAAATCTAATTTATAATGTGAAAGTTATGCCTTTTTAACTATTGTGTGTAATTTGTTGTATTTAACAAAATTGTTTACTTTAAATTATATAAATAATATTTTATTTGGTCATGTAATGTTCTAATTTATATTTTCAGGGCTAAAATAACTTGTTTTGTATATATTTTGGATTTAAAACATTTTTAAAAGTGTAGTTGACATTTCCCAGTGTTAGTTGTATTTTGTTTACAATTTCTAATTTCCAACTTCAACTAATTTAAGAAATTCTTTATTTATTTTTATATTTTTCTTAAGAACTTATTTTATTCACATTCTCACATTATTTTGTTTCTCAAAGATTTATTTTAAACCAATTTTAAGAAGAGTTGTAATTTCCCAAAGTTAAGTGGATTATGTTTGCAATTTTCTTAAGCTAGTTTCAATAAATTAAGCTATTTTCTTTATTTATCTTTCTATTTTCCTAAAATGTTACGTTTCTTTATACGTATGTACATCAGTTTCTTAGTTAAATGATAAATAAATCAAATGAATGTAAACAAATCAAATTCTAAATTAATGTAATAAATAGTGTATAAATAAGCTATATAATTTCACGTTTTAATTTGGTACGTTCATATCAATTTTGTTTAATTTAGTTGGTATGTAAATGGTACGCTATTTGATGAAATATCCGTTAGCATATGTTTAACTAAATATATTTACTAAATGAATAAGAAACGTATAAATAAAATACATTACTTTTGTTATAAATTTGGGCATATTTTGGACGTACTTTCGTTTATTTATTGCGTCTATAATACACACTCCTAAATTTCTTACCTCAGCTAATAAAAATCATTTATCAACCGTGCCTTTTCTAATGGAAAGAAATTTAAAATCTCGCCCCAAAAATTCACGTGTCTTGATTTATCTCCTATCCACTTTCTGTTGCCTCCTTATACTTAATAGGAATGAATGCATTTATTTCTCTCTAGCCTTTCAAAATCCATTTAATGATTGCTTGAAATTTCACGTGTAAACTTCTACACGTTCCTTTTGCTTCAATTGTTTTAATTGGTATATAATATTTGATTTCTCTTAGCCGTTACAAAAGCAATTACTTCTTGTCATTTTCTTTCACCTAAATATACGCACTCATTTATCTCTTACCTCAGCAATTAAATAAAACAAATCAGCCGTGTTTTTGTTAGAAGAAGAATTAAAACCTTGCTTAATTCATGTTCAAACTTTTCTAGACTTTCATGTTGCCTCTTCTATTTGATAGAAGCGAAATCCTTTATTTCCTTAACATTCAAATATCTTTATTTCTTTAATTAATTTATCAAACGCAATTACCTCTTAAAAACTCAAACATCACACACAAAAATTTCCTGACCATTTCAAAATCCCTTCTTGCCTTTTACGTGAAAAAAATTTCTATTTTCCTTTCCTTCATTTGCTTTAATAGGAATAATTTTTTTTTTTGATTTCTACCTGACCGTTTAAAAATTTATTGCTTGCCCTGAATTCACATGTAAACGTTATACACTTTCCTTTTTTCTTCAATTGTTTTAAATTGGTATGAAATCCTTGAATTCGCATAGCCTCCAAAATCAATTATTGCATGCCGTTTGCTCCACTCAATCAACGCAAGTTTCTTTTAAATACTAAACACGTTCACATAATTCCATCACCACCTCAATTGTCTTCTATTTCTTCACGTGTGGAAGTTTGCTCATCAGGTAATGGCTGCCAAATATTTTCTTGCTTTCTTTTATTTCTTTTGCTTTTTGCTTTGTTTTCTTGTTTACACTATTTTGTCTTCTCCAAGTGGTGAAGGGCTGAGTCACTTGTGTTCACGTCGTTCTTTTTCAAATCTTAGTTCGAGTTTGCTTTATATAAATTTGATGATCGTATTTAAAATTCGCGTAATTAGTTTATTCGTTTGTGTTTCAAGAATTTGAATCTGATCGTCGCCTCTGCTAAAATTTGATCGTGCCTTCTATACGTTTTTCGGTGTGGATATCGTTGTTTTGAATAGAATCTTCAGCGGCGTAAAGGTGAGTATTCACACCCGACGAACATACTTATAGATCTGTAAATTAATAACAAGTGAAATTGTAGAATGATTATATTTTATGCCTGTGATAAATTTTAGGATGTTAAAACCCCTGTTATAAAATTTACACATCATCTGTTATATTATATGTTGTTATATTTTATACTGTTATACTATTTATTTACTGTTTATCACTACAAGTTCCATGTAGAACAGAATCGTTACGGGCTGAAATGATAGGCCTGAACGATATCTATTTAATTATTCTATTTATTTATTTACTTGGGATTGTGGGTTTGAAATGATAGAACCCGAGCTTTCTTTTAAATTGCGGATTGAAATGATACATATCTGTATCACTTGACCTAGGATAGAAAATTTTATGCAGACCCCGTGGTATATTTTTAAATGATTTTCTTAAGATATGTATATTTTAAAGTTTGTAATTTTGATTTAAAATATATATATTATGGTCTTAAGAAATTTAAAATATTAAGTTTCGAATTGTGAATTTGAGTACGTAAATTTGAAGTAAATGTGATTTTGACTTTAATTTATACTTAAAAATGCAAGTAAATGATGGAAATTAAATTTTAAATGGATATTTGAAGTAAAATGTTAAGTTTTATTAAATTAATAAGTTAAGAAAACAGTGGAATTTTGACTTAACAAATGAATTGTGTTTAAATTGGATATTTAATTATAAAAAAAATTGTTGTGATAAATCATATATTAAAAGTGATTCAAATGTGAAATTTTGAAGCCTAAATATGATTTATAAGTTTAAAAATAGCTAAAATTTAAGTTTATTTAACTCTGGAAATTTTAATAATAGGCTGCTGTAGCACTTTGTAAGTGCTGCCGTTGCTAAAGTTAACTAAGCTTTGAATTAATAAGAATGACTACTGTAGCACTTTGTAAGTGCCGCTGTTGCTGCAAATAAACAAAACATCTCTGCTATAGTATCTAGTAAGTGCTATGGTTGCTAAACTAAACTGTATGCTGAAATACTTGATATAAGCTACGATAACACTTTTTAAGTGCCGTCGTTGCTGAAATTTGACAATTTTTGAAATATTATAGATTTTAACACTGTTTTGTATTTATATTTTAAAATGTTAAACGATTTAACTTTTGGAATTGATTATTTATGAAGTTTAAGGAGTTTTGAATATAATTTAATATATAAATTTGAATTTTAGAGGAATCTAAATTGAATTTGAATTTAAATAAGGTTTACTTTGTTATGTGTTAAATGGAATGAAATGTAATGAGATAAATGAATTTTTGAATGGAATTTTGAGATGTGTTTTGAAATGATATTTGAAATAATAACTGAATGACATAATTGATTTTTAAAAATGATATTTAGATTGATTATTTGAAATTAAGAATGATAATAAATTGATAAGGGATTTGATAGGAAATGATTGAAATGGTTTTGATATGAATATAGTTTTGAAATAAAAATGGTTTTGGTTTCGAAGTATAAACTATTTTAAAAGGAATATATTTCTGAAATGATATCTTTGGTTTTTGAAAGTATGTACTATTTCGAAATGACCACTGTGTTATAATAACGATTGGTTGGAAAAGAGACCGGGATCGGATATGGGCATACTCTCTGTCGATACCGAAAACCACTTTGACAACCGTGTACGCGGTGGAGATTCCAGAATGAAGTAGGATGGTGGCGGCATTTCCTTTGAGGTAAAAATATGGACCCGACTCCCGTGAGTTGGCGTAAAGTGGCTAAAATAGGAGCGATTGACGGGCTAATGGCGTAGTACCGTTGGTCGGACACTTCCCTTCGATATTATACTTTGACTTTTGGATTGATTCTGTGGCCACTTTTGATTATTTTTATTTAGGGGTGTGGCTCGAGGTGGGCGGTAGCTGCGCGCTCCGCGTTACCACCGGCCCGGAAGCGTAATTGGTATATCTACCCTGGCATTGCCTAGTTGTGTCGTGTCACCTACCCTATCACGCCTTGTACGAGTTTGGTTTTCTCCCGTAGCCCGTGTGGTATCCTCTGGTGGCTTCCCGATCAAGAGGTACTATGATATTGGATGGACTACTAGGACTATTACGTGTTAAGGGCTATATGGGTAACCCCTTAATGCTATGAAAAAAGTAAGTTTATTTTACTTTAGACACTATTATAATAGCGAAGTATTACTACATAGTAAATAGTTTAACGGATCCTTAGAGGATGAGCGGTCCCAAGCATCCTTTAAGTTACTTGCCTTTATATTACATTTCACTTGAATTAGCTTACATCGTATAAGTATGTATGTCCTGACTCGAGAGTTTGTGTTTATTTCTTACGCTCGGGTCAGTCTGAGTATCAGTTCGGACTTCATTTCTCGGAGCTAGGACTGCTGAAGATCATCTCTTTCAAGCTAATGTCTACCTTCTATTCAATCTTTTATCTTAGCTTATGTAATTGAGACAAATAAATTTGGGATTTTCTGTGGTTGATTCGAACTATATTTGGTTTTAAGACTATGTAATTTATACTTATTTTGAGACTGTGATAGTGGCTTCATGAACTACTATTTCTCTACTTCCGCTGCATTTCTTACTTTGTGTCTGTGATCTGTGATTATTTATTTACTGTATATTCTGAGTATTGCTATAAAAAAAATTATTTACAACGCGGTGTTTTGAGTAATTCAAGTCCGACATGTGCGGATGTGAATGGTTGAAAATGTCGGGTCGTTACAAATTCCATAATAAATAAGAATTTGGTGTTGTAGTTGTTATGAACTTAAGTATAATTGAAAGATTACTAATTAAAATAGAAATGTATGTATTATAAATGGAATTTAGTAATAAATTAAAGTAAGTAAATGAAATTAAGTAGTATAAATGAATGATAATAAACTTAAGTAAATGGTTGAAGCTATTTATAAATAAATAAGTAGGAAAATGAATACTGTAAATAAGTGAAATTAAGTAATGAATAAATGAATGTAATGCAAATAAAAGAAATTTGCATTATATGGATAAATGAAAACTGTAAGAAATAAAATGTGAAATAAAAAGATAAACCATTATATGAATGAAAAAGAAATCAAACAACAAATGTATGAATGGAATTAATAAGAATAAACTTAATCTGTCCTTTGAAATCGTTGTTTGTTTGGTTTATGGTTGTTTGGGAAAGGATACTCTAAAAAATTTTGGATGAATAAATAATCTATTTAGTTTCATCTAAGATAGTTGAGTAAATGATGCATTAAGTAGTTTATTTTCCATTCTGTGCAATTTAAAATTTGAACCCGAACAACTATTAGTTTGATATGAATGAATGATTGATTTGTGTTGATTCTATGTGATGGTTGTATGCCTTGCTACTAGTGATTGATGTTTTTATTGATTTGTTTGTTATTGTTTGAAAAAAAATTAAATATTTCATTCTATAATTATTAACTCCTTTTGATTATATAAGTGAAATACAAGTTATGGAAGCAATTGCTATTGATTTTGGTTTCATAATTAAGCGTTAATTGCCCGACAAATAGGTACGTTTTTGGATTATGGTTTTATAGCGTTATTATATTATTTTTCCCGTATTGGGATATATTATTTTGGAAATATATGTTATATATCGTTATATTTGATATTATATTTTCTTCCGAGCCTCTCCGTACAAAGGAGACTCTGCCAAAATTTCCGTAAATTTTGGACTTAGAAAATTTTGAAAATATTTTCCAAACTTTATTAATTTGAGTATAAAAATATTTAATGGTTATAAGTTGGTATATTTTATTTAAATTAATTAATTTTGTAAATCTATTTGTTTATAAAGTTAATATTTTTGAATAAGATATTGTTTACTCAATTCTTTCCTCCATTTTTCCTTTTCGAGGACGAAAAGTTTTGAGTGGTGGAGAGTGTAATGACCCGTAAAATTTTTGATAATTTAAATTGTTAATTCAATGAATCTTGGCATTAAATATTGAATAATGAAATAATAACTAGGATGAAATGTAACAAGGAGCCTAGCACTGGCAGGCGTCGTCGATCAGCATGTCTTCACCCACGTTGGCCTCAGGCGCGCCCCTGAGATCGCTGACCCCCCTTTCGACCCTCGATCGAGCCGAATGCCCCACAGCCGCCGCAAAAAAACAAACCCTAAGAAAAATAAATCCGTTGATCCAACCATTAAAATGCCAAACAAACCACGTCGATGATCTCCCCTCGCTTCTCTCCACACAACAGTATCACTGATTCGACGATCCGTCGTGGATGATCGCGATCGAATGAATGGCCGAGAATAGATCATCAAATTCTGGCCACATTGTAACCAGATTAGAAAACGAATCCAATTTTTGACTTGCGCTCTTTGAGAGCTTTCCGACGATATAAAATATGATATGGTTTGAAGAGTTTAAAATTTTGGCTTTTGTTTGATTTGGAATTAAGAATTTTTGTTTTGTCTGCCATTGAGGATGAGGAACATCTGAATTGTACGTACAGACAAATGAGAAATAAAAAGGCTAGGGTTTATAATAAGGTTTTATAGATAGGTTTGAAATATAATAGGTGGAGTGATTGGTTTACACGTTGCACAATAAAATGGCCTTAAAAGCCCGTTCTGACTCCGGAACGAAATTGGGTCAATCCATATATTGAAATAGATGTTTTTAAATATTTTAAACACGATGGAACAGGTTTCAAGTCCAAATTCCATCGTATGAAGAATATATGCTAAAATCAATATTTTTCAAATTGATTTCATTTGATTTCAATTTCATTTATTTCAAGGCGTTTCGAGTTCGTACGATCAAACGACAAGTCCGATCGATACGAAACTTGAAATCCAACAATAATTCACCGTTACGGATTCGATGAAACTGGTTTCTTCGAAATCCGAGTCAATGGCCAAAATGGCTATTTCTACATTAATTAAATAAATTAAAAATTAATTGGTTAAATCAAATTTTCAATTTCAATTCGATAATTGAAAATTTTCACCGTTTTTGATTCCTCAATCATTTATAATGATTTAAACAAATTTAATTGTCAATTTAGAGTCGATTCATTTATCAATTTCAGTTTTCACCTAAATTTCATTAGTTCAAAAAAAATATAAATTTAATTTCCAATAATTCTGTTTAATTAAATCAATCAATAATTGTTCCATTCATTATTGTCAAATAGATGGATTTAACATTGGATTCAAAACTATTACATTAGTTTTCTAACATTCTATCTTCATTTCAATTAACGTAATATTTAGATATTTTAATTTCTTTTAATTGCAATTAGTCCAGTTATTATAGTTCAAATCCCATTAAATTGATAAGTCTTTATTTCCATTCTTTTAAATTCGACAAGTTGCCCTATTATGGATAGTATTAACATTATTGAATCAATTATCATTTTATGGGCAGAATTATTATTGGCTTATTCTTATTACATTAATAATTACCCTTTTATTCAAATTCCCAATTAATATAGTAATTAATTTCATTCACTTACCAATAAATTCATTTATTATAGATTTCCTTCCAATTAATTAAAATTGATTCTTATAAATTGATTTTATTTAATTGCCATCTTACTAGGTCCGTTTTTACTTAATATACCTAATTACATTAGTTTTATCCCATTACACCAATATATGCCTATTTACATCTTAATTTGAATAAATATTACATTTCTAAATGTGTACTTCTATCGATTGTACACATTAATTAAGGGTTAAAACCAATTAATGCATTTACCTTAATTCCAATATTATACCAATTTATTACTTTATACATACTCACTTTCCGTTATTATATTAATTGTCATTAAAGAAATGTTCATTATAGTCACCAATGATCGTATCAACTCATATCACATTAATCCTATTCAATTCCCATTTATTACACAGATTCATATTAATTAATCAAAATTTACATTTGTTGCTTACATTCAACTTATAACCAAGTTATACCATTTTACATTATTTCATTTATTGCAATTTCATTCAATTTACACAAATTCATCTTTAATTAACTTCGTTGTTATATTTCATGCTAGTTACTATTTCATTATTCAATATTTAATACCAAGATTCATTTAATTAATAATTTAAATTATCGAAAATTTTATGGGTCGTTATAGTCCTCTCCCGGCTAAACCGAATAAAGAGCGCTTAATTTTAAAAAGCATATGGGTATAGTGGGATTTTAGTCAAGTCACAACTTTAAAGCCCAAAACCTTTCTTTTGAATGGTTTAAACAAATTTACACTTTTAATCTTTTAAACAAAAAGATTCACTTTACAAAGTTCACCAATCTTTCATAAAGATTTATTCATTGCTTTCAAAACTATTTCAATTCCAAATCTTCTATACAAAAGATATACCTTTAAGATCCTCTTAAATTTGAAAACAAAGTTCACCAATCTTTAACAAAGATTCATTCATAACTTTCAAAACAATTCCATTTCAAATTTGAAACCCTTTCAACACAAATTGGAAATCCTTTCTTTATACGAAAGCTAATATTATTTGAAAAACAAGGATTTTCGTTTCAGAAAAATCTGATCAAATATGCACAAGTTATAACCTTTAAAGTATAAACTTAGGTTAAATTCAAACTCCTAAAATAATACATTTAAAATGGTTTAAAACCCATATAAATACATTATATAACTTGTTAAACCATAATTTATAAACAAATATTTATAGAACTCAACTTCAAATCTTGAATTCAAATTCAAATCAAACTATTTAAATTTCAAAACTTTAACAAGTTATATTATATTATATTCAAAGTAATTTCCAAAACTTTCTTTTTAAAAGTTTTCATGGTTAACCCAATTACATTTTCCAAACATTTTGGATTCAAAATTCAACTTTAAAATCATTTTATTATTTTGGATAAAATAATATTAAATTCAAATATCTATGACTTAACCGAATCCTCGTGAAATCCATATTTGTGTGTGTACGGTGTAGTCCAAGGGTTTTACACAATAGTGCAATATCATCAATCATTATCAATTTAAACACAGCAATATCGATAAGAGGTATAGTCTTATAACGCTTATCTTTACTCACAGATTCATAGATAAATAATATAAATTCATCACAGATAAATAAATTACATTCATTACAGCTCAAATCAAAATAATTCATATCACAAAGCATCACATATCAGGGATATCAAACAATTCAAAGCATTTCATACAATCCAAACATCCATAAGTAAGATCAATTAATCATCTGATTAATTTAAATTAGGTTAGTTTCTTATGGATAATTTACTAATCCTGTTAATTAAGTAATTACAAACCATTTTAGTTAATTATCCTTTAATCATTTATTAATTAACCTTTAATAATAAGTTAATTAACCTTTATTTATTAGTTAATTAACCTTAATTAATAAATCAACTTTTAATCATTAAATAATTAACCTTTGATTATTTAATTATCCTTTAATTAATTATCTTTAATTACCTTAATTAATTAACCCTTAATTAATAATCATTAATTAATGAATCACCTTAATTAATTATCCTTTAATTAATCAATTAATTAACCTTTAATTGTTAGGTAATTAACCTTTAATTACTTAATTAACCTTTAATTACCTATATTAAGTAATTATCCTTTAATCACTTGATTAATCAACTTTAAAAATTAATTAATTACTTTTAATTAAGTAATTATCTTTAAGTAATTAATTACCTTTAATTACTTACATTAATTAATCTTAATTGATTAATTATCCTTAATTAATTTCAAATAAGTAATTACACCTTAATTACTTACACGAACTAATTAACCTTAATTTATCAAAGATACATCATTATCTTAATTTATTTCTTAATTATCATTTAAATCCTTATTTAATAAACCTTGAAAAATTAATTATCATTAACATTAGAATTTAACTTAAAACCTTTAAGTTAATTAATAATCAAAACATTATTTAAGATAAGCCATTTATCTTTATCTTTAGTAATAACTTAATTATGATTAACACATAAATTTTAAAACATTTTATCTTTTTTATTTAACACTTAATTACATTCCCAAATTAAGTTTTAAAATAACTTACAAATTTAAGTTAAAATCAAATGTTAAACAAAACATTTATAATGTATAAAAGAAATTTATTTAAGAAAACATTTGAACTAGATTTATTTAAAAATTTAAATTTTCCATTGTTTAAATTAAAAAAACTGTTTAAAATGTTTGCTTTGGGTACAACCCGACTCCTTCCCGGGTCATGCCTCGAGACACTCACATGCACACGCCACCGCCGACGATCTGGTCATCTTTGTTGACGTCTTCAGGTCCCCGATGTCCTACCCAAGCCTCACGATCAACCAAGTCTGACGAAAACGACTGGTACAAAATCGAACTGTTCAACTTCCTACTGGAACTTAATCCGATAGACGAAACCCATGACCACCGATGATTCTGATTACTGGAATCCACGCCATCACATCCAGATATTCACCAGAGTTCCCTCCTTCTATTCCTCCGGTTTCGATTGACCCCGATCAATCCACGAAGTCGAAACCTCCTCAGGAAATCCCTCGATCCACATTAAGTATAAAACCCTAAATCAATGTCGCCCGATCACCACAATGCTCTAAAAAATCCTTTACTATTTTTCCTATGATCTACAACATACAAACCACCTCCAGCCTTGATCACGTCGCTCCCCACTTTGCCGATCATCGAATATTGACAAAAATGCGTTTTCTGTTGAACTTTAAAATTCTCGACAATTCCAATTCTTAGAATCTTGAAACCACCATCAGAAATCATGATTTTGAAATATGAATTCATTTTTATGATTAAAAATTGAAATCTAGGTATTCGAATTTGGACTTAAGTTTTGATCATTCCCATCATTTTCTATTTTTGGATTAACTGATAAATATTTTTACCTAAAAATATTTTTAAAATTTAATGTTACACCCTTACGCACCTTTTATCTTTAAGAATCCTAACCTATTGTTGATTATATAAAGAGAGTTTGGATTAATAAGGTGGACGTTTCCTGTAAATATAAGAACAGAGACACATACATATATGTCTAGACATTCAATCATAATAAATGTACACATTTAACAAATTCAATATAATTAAGAACAACTATTAATAAAAAGGAAAGAAATTAATTAAATCCATCACGTCATTGATTGATTTCTTGCCTTTTTGTACATGGCCTCCTTATTTCTTGCTTTAGCCATACAAACTCTTTTCCTAGCCGTGTATTTCTCATTTGCAAATCATGTACAAGAAGATTTATTTCTCATTTCAAAACTTCTCATTTTCATTTGCATTTAGTAATAAAACATATATATGTTTCTTTCTCCTTAACTTACGTCTTTTCTATTTCTTAGCATTTACTCTCACTTTGCTTGCCATCCAAACCATCTATGTATCAACCCAAAAATTTTAATAAATGTTTTATTATTTAATTTTGATAATTTTGTTATTTAAAATATAAATTTTGGTGTAGATTAGAATTCCACACATGAATTAATAGAATATTTTCCGAAAATGTGAATTTTGTCAATATGGTCAAACTTTGACTTTTAAATTTAAAATTTTAAAAGTTCAAAATTTTGAATTTTATTTTTATTTTGAAAGTAAATAAAATTTTAAGAATGCTGCTTTTCGCTTCGTCGAAATCTAATTTATAATGTGAAAGTTATGCCTTTTTAACTATTGTGTGTAATTTGTTGTATTTAACAAAATTGTTTACTTTAAATTATATAAATAATATTTTATTTGGTCATGTAATGTTCTAATTTATATTTTCAGGGCTAAAATAACTTGTTTTGTATATATTTTGGATTTAAAACATTTTTAAAAGTGTAGTTGACATTTCCCAGTGTTAGTTGTATTTTGTTTACAATTTCTAATTTCCAACTTCAACTAATTTAAGAAATTCTTTATTTATTTTTATATTTTTCTTAAGAACTTATTTTATTCACATTCTCACATTATTTTGTTTCTCAAAGATTTATTTTAAACCAATTTTAAGAAGAGTTGTAATTTCCCAAAGTTAAGTGGATTATGTTTGCAATTTTCTTAAGCTAGTTTCAATAAATTAAGCTATTTTCTTTATTTATCTTTCTATTTTCCTAAAATGTTACGTTTCTTTATACGTATGTACATCAGTTTCTTAGTTAAATGATAAATAAATCAAATGAATGTAAACAAATCAAATTCTAAATTAATGTAATAAATAGTGTATAAATAAGCTATATAATTTCACGTTTTAATTTGGTACGTTCATATCAATTTTGTTTAATTTAGTTGGTATGTAAATGGTACGCTATTTGATGAAATATCCGTTAGCATATGTTTAACTAAATATATTTACTAAATGAATAAGAAACGTATAAATAAAATACATTACTTTTGTTATAAATTTGGGCATATTTTGGACGTACTTTCGTTTATTTATTGCGTCTATAATACACACTCCTAAATTTCTTACCTCAGCTAATAAAAATCATTTATCAACCGTGCCTTTTCTAATGGAAAGAAATTTAAAATCTCGCCCCAAAAATTCACGTGTCTTGATTTATCTCCTATCCACTTTCTGTTGCCTCCTTATACTTAATAGGAATGAATGCATTTATTTCTCTCTAGCCTTTCAAAATCCATTTAATGATTGCTTGAAATTTCACGTGTAAACTTCTACACGTTCCTTTTGCTTCAATTGTTTTAATTGGTATATAATATTTGATTTCTCTTAGCCGTTACAAAAGCAATTACTTCTTGTCATTTTCTTTCACCTAAATATACGCACTCATTTATCTCTTACCTCAGCAATTAAATAAAACAAATCAGCCGTGTTTTTGTTAGAAGAAGAATTAAAACCTTGCTTAATTCATGTTCAAACTTTTCTAGACTTTCATGTTGCCTCTTCTATTTGATAGAAGCGAAATCCTTTATTTCCTTAACATTCAAATATCTTTATTTCTTTAATTAATTTATCAAACGCAATTACCTCTTAAAAACTCAAACATCACACACAAAAATTTCCTGACCATTTCAAAATCCCTTCTTGCCTTTTACGTGAAAAAAATTTCTATTTTCCTTTCCTTCATTTGCTTTAATAGGAATAATTTTTTTTTTTGATTTCTACCTGACCGTTTAAAAATTTATTGCTTGCCCTGAATTCACATGTAAACGTTATACACTTTCCTTTTTTCTTCAATTGTTTTAAATTGGTATGAAATCCTTGAATTCGCATAGCCTCCAAAATCAATTATTGCATGCCGTTTGCTCCACTCAATCAACGCAAGTTTCTTTTAAATACTAAACACGTTCACATAATTCCATCACCACCTCAATTGTCTTCTATTTCTTCACGTGTGGAAGTTTGCTCATCAGGTAATGGCTGCCAAATATTTTCTTGCTTTCTTTTATTTCTTTTGCTTTTTGCTTTGTTTTCTTGTTTACACTATTTTGTCTTCTCCAAGTGGTGAAGGGCTGAGTCACTTGTGTTCACGTCGTTCTTTTTCAAATCTTAGTTCGAGTTTGCTTTATATAAATTTGATGATCGTATTTAAAATTCGCGTAATTAGTTTATTCGTTTGTGTTTCAAGAATTTGAATCTGATCGTCGCCTCTGCTAAAATTTGATCGTGCCTTCTATACGTTTTTCGGTGTGGATATCGTTGTTTTGAATAGAATCTTCAGCGGCGTAAAGGTGAGTATTCACACCCGACGAACATACTTATAGATCTGTAAATTAATAACAAGTGAAATTGTAGAATGATTATATTTTATGCCTGTGATAAATTTTAGGATGTTAAAACCCCTGTTATAAAATTTACACATCATCTGTTATATTATATGTTGTTATATTTTATACTGTTATACTATTTATTTACTGTTTATCACTACAAGTTCCATGTAGAACAGAATCGTTACGGGCTGAAATGATAGGCCTGAACGATATCTATTTAATTATTCTATTTATTTATTTACTTGGGATTGTGGGTTTGAAATGATAGAACCCGAGCTTTCTTTTAAATTGCGGATTGAAATGATACATATCTGTATCACTTGACCTAGGATAGAAAATTTTATGCAGACCCCGTGGTATATTTTTAAATGATTTTCTTAAGATATGTATATTTTAAAGTTTGTAATTTTGATTTAAAATATATATATTATGGTCTTAAGAAATTTAAAATATTAAGTTTCGAATTGTGAATTTGAGTACGTAAATTTGAAGTAAATGTGATTTTGACTTTAATTTATACTTAAAAATGCAAGTAAATGATGGAAATTAAATTTTAAATGGATATTTGAAGTAAAATGTTAAGTTTTATTAAATTAATAAGTTAAGAAAACAGTGGAATTTTGACTTAACAAATGAATTGTGTTTAAATTGGATATTTAATTATAAAAAAAATTGTTGTGATAAATCATATATTAAAAGTGATTCAAATGTGAAATTTTGAAGCCTAAATATGATTTATAAGTTTAAAAATAGCTAAAATTTAAGTTTATTTAACTCTGGAAATTTTAATAATAGGCTGCTGTAGCACTTTGTAAGTGCTGCCGTTGCTAAAGTTAACTAAGCTTTGAATTAATAAGAATGACTACTGTAGCACTTTGTAAGTGCCGCTGTTGCTGCAAATAAACAAAACATCTCTGCTATAGTATCTAGTAAGTGCTATGGTTGCTAAACTAAACTGTATGCTGAAATACTTGATATAAGCTACGATAACACTTTTTAAGTGCCGTCGTTGCTGAAATTTGACAATTTTTGAAATATTATAGATTTTAACACTGTTTTGTATTTATATTTTAAAATGTTAAACGATTTAACTTTTGGAATTGATTATTTATGAAGTTTAAGGAGTTTTGAATATAATTTAATATATAAATTTGAATTTTAGAGGAATCTAAATTGAATTTGAATTTAAATAAGGTTTACTTTGTTATGTGTTAAATGGAATGAAATGTAATGAGATAAATGAATTTTTGAATGGAATTTTGAGATGTGTTTTGAAATGATATTTGAAATAATAACTGAATGACATAATTGATTTTTAAAAATGATATTTAGATTGATTATTTGAAATTAAGAATGATAATAAATTGATAAGGGATTTGATAGGAAATGATTGAAATGGTTTTGATATGAATATAGTTTTGAAATAAAAATGGTTTTGGTTTCGAAGTATAAACTATTTTAAAAGGAATATATTTCTGAAATGATATCTTTGGTTTTTGAAAGTATGTACTATTTCGAAATGACCACTGTGTTATAATAACGATTGGTTGGAAAAGAGACCGGGATCGGATATGGGCATACTCTCTGTCGATACCGAAAACCACTTTGACAACCGTGTACGCGGTGGAGATTCCAGAATGAAGTAGGATGGTGGCGGCATTTCCTTTGAGGTAAAAATATGGACCCGACTCCCGTGAGTTGGCGTAAAGTGGCTAAAATAGGAGCGATTGACGGGCTAATGGCGTAGTACCGTTGGTCGGACACTTCCCTTCGATATTATACTTTGACTTTTGGATTGATTCTGTGGCCACTTTTGATTATTTTTATTTAGGGGTGTGGCTCGAGGTGGGCGGTAGCTGCGCGCTCCGCGTTACCACCGGCCCGGAAGCGTAATTGGTATATCTACCCTGGCATTGCCTAGTTGTGTCGTGTCACCTACCCTATCACGCCTTGTACGAGTTTGGTTTTCTCCCGTAGCCCGTGTGGTATCCTCTGGTGGCTTCCCGATCAAGAGGTACTATGATATTGGATGGACTACTAGGACTATTACGTGTTAAGGGCTATATGGGTAACCCCTTAATGCTATGAAAAAAGTAAGTTTATTTTACTTTAGACACTATTATAATAGCGAAGTATTACTACATAGTAAATAGTTTAACGGATCCTTAGAGGATGAGCGGTCCCAAGCATCCTTTAAGTTACTTGCCTTTATATTACATTTCACTTGAATTAGCTTACATCGTATAAGTATGTATGTCCTGACTCGAGAGTTTGTGTTTATTTCTTACGCTCGGGTCAGTCTGAGTATCAGTTCGGACTTCATTTCTCGGAGCTAGGACTGCTGAAGATCATCTCTTTCAAGCTAATGTCTACCTTCTATTCAATCTTTTATCTTAGCTTATGTAATTGAGACAAATAAATTTGGGATTTTCTGTGGTTGATTCGAACTATATTTGGTTTTAAGACTATGTAATTTATACTTATTTTGAGACTGTGATAGTGGCTTCATGAACTACTATTTCTCTACTTCCGCTGCATTTCTTACTTTGTGTCTGTGATCTGTGATTATTTATTTACTGTATATTCTGAGTATTGCTATAAAAAAAATTATTTACAACGCGGTGTTTTGAGTAATTCAAGTCCGACATGTGCGGATGTGAATGGTTGAAAATGTCGGGTCGTTACAAATTCCATAATAAATAAGAATTTGGTGTTGTAGTTGTTATGAACTTAAGTATAATTGAAAGATTACTAATTAAAATAGAAATGTATGTATTATAAATGGAATTTAGTAATAAATTAAAGTAAGTAAATGAAATTAAGTAGTATAAATGAATGATAATAAACTTAAGTAAATGGTTGAAGCTATTTATAAATAAATAAGTAGGAAAATGAATACTGTAAATAAGTGAAATTAAGTAATGAATAAATGAATGTAATGCAAATAAAAGAAATTTGCATTATATGGATAAATGAAAACTGTAAGAAATAAAATGTGAAATAAAAAGATAAACCATTATATGAATGAAAAAGAAATCAAACAACAAATGTATGAATGGAATTAATAAGAATAAACTTAATCTGTCCTTTGAAATCGTTGTTTGTTTGGTTTATGGTTGTTTGGGAAAGGATACTCTAAAAAATTTTGGATGAATAAATAATCTATTTAGTTTCATCTAAGATAGTTGAGTAAATGATGCATTAAGTAGTTTATTTTCCATTCTGTGCAATTTAAAATTTGAACCCGAACAACTATTAGTTTGATATGAATGAATGATTGATTTGTGTTGATTCTATGTGATGGTTGTATGCCTTGCTACTAGTGATTGATGTTTTTATTGATTTGTTTGTTATTGTTTGAAAAAAAATTAAATATTTCATTCTATAATTATTAACTCCTTTTGATTATATAAGTGAAATACAAGTTATGGAAGCAATTGCTATTGATTTTGGTTTCATAATTAAGCGTTAATTGCCCGACAAATAGGTACGTTTTTGGATTATGGTTTTATAGCGTTATTATATTATTTTTCCCGTATTGGGATATATTATTTTGGAAATATATGTTATATATCGTTATATTTGATATTATATTTTCTTCCGAGCCTCTCCGTACAAAGGAGACTCTGCCAAAATTTCCGTAAATTTTGGACTTAGAAAATTTTGAAAATATTTTCCAAACTTTATTAATTTGAGTATAAAAATATTTAATGGTTATAAGTTGGTATATTTTATTTAAATTAATTAATTTTGTAAATCTATTTGTTTATAAAGTTAATATTTTTGAATAAGATATTGTTTACTCAATTCTTTCCTCCATTTTTCCTTTTCGAGGACGAAAAGTTTTGAGTGGTGGAGAGTGTAATGACCCGTAAAATTTTTGATAATTTAAATTGTTAATTCAATGAATCTTGGCATTAAATATTGAATAATGAAATAATAACTAGGATGAAATGTAACAAGGAGCCTAGCACTGGCAGGCGTCGTCGATCAGCATGTCTTCACCCACGTTGGCCTCAGGCGCGCCCCTGAGATCGCTGACCCCCCTTTCGACCCTCGATCGAGCCGAATGCCCCACAGCCGCCGCAAAAAAACAAACCCTAAGAAAAATAAATCCGTTGATCCAACCATTAAAATGCCAAACAAACCACGTCGATGATCTCCCCTCGCTTCTCTCCACACAACAGTATCACTGATTCGACGATCCGTCGTGGATGATCGCGATCGAATGAATGGCCGAGAATAGATCATCAAATTCTGGCCACATTGTAACCAGATTAGAAAACGAATCCAATTTTTGACTTGCGCTCTTTGAGAGCTTTCCGACGATATAAAATATGATATGGTTTGAAGAGTTTAAAATTTTGGCTTTTGTTTGATTTGGAATTAAGAATTTTTGTTTTGTCTGCCATTGAGGATGAGGAACATCTGAATTGTACGTACAGACAAATGAGAAATAAAAAGGCTAGGGTTTATAATAAGGTTTTATAGATAGGTTTGAAATATAATAGGTGGAGTGATTGGTTTACACGTTGCACAATAAAATGGCCTTAAAAGCCCGTTCTGACTCCGGAACGAAATTGGGTCAATCCATATATTGAAATAGATGTTTTTAAATATTTTAAACACGATGGAACAGGTTTCAAGTCCAAATTCCATCGTATGAAGAATATATGCTAAAATCAATATTTTTCAAATTGATTTCATTTGATTTCAATTTCATTTATTTCAAGGCGTTTCGAGTTCGTACGATCAAACGACAAGTCCGATCGATACGAAACTTGAAATCCAACAATAATTCACCGTTACGGATTCGATGAAACTGGTTTCTTCGAAATCCGAGTCAATGGCCAAAATGGCTATTTCTACATTAATTAAATAAATTAAAAATTAATTGGTTAAATCAAATTTTCAATTTCAATTCGATAATTGAAAATTTTCACCGTTTTTGATTCCTCAATCATTTATAATGATTTAAACAAATTTAATTGTCAATTTAGAGTCGATTCATTTATCAATTTCAGTTTTCACCTAAATTTCATTAGTTCAAAAAAAATATAAATTTAATTTCCAATAATTCTGTTTAATTAAATCAATCAATAATTGTTCCATTCATTATTGTCAAATAGATGGATTTAACATTGGATTCAAAACTATTACATTAGTTTTCTAACATTCTATCTTCATTTCAATTAACGTAATATTTAGATATTTTAATTTCTTTTAATTGCAATTAGTCCAGTTATTATAGTTCAAATCCCATTAAATTGATAAGTCTTTATTTCCATTCTTTTAAATTCGACAAGTTGCCCTATTATGGATAGTATTAACATTATTGAATCAATTATCATTTTATGGGCAGAATTATTATTGGCTTATTCTTATTACATTAATAATTACCCTTTTATTCAAATTCCCAATTAATATAGTAATTAATTTCATTCACTTACCAATAAATTCATTTATTATAGATTTCCTTCCAATTAATTAAAATTGATTCTTATAAATTGATTTTATTTAATTGCCATCTTACTAGGTCCGTTTTTACTTAATATACCTAATTACATTAGTTTTATCCCATTACACCAATATATGCCTATTTACATCTTAATTTGAATAAATATTACATTTCTAAATGTGTACTTCTATCGATTGTACACATTAATTAAGGGTTAAAACCAATTAATGCATTTACCTTAATTCCAATATTATACCAATTTATTACTTTATACATACTCACTTTCCGTTATTATATTAATTGTCATTAAAGAAATGTTCATTATAGTCACCAATGATCGTATCAACTCATATCACATTAATCCTATTCAATTCCCATTTATTACACAGATTCATATTAATTAATCAAAATTTACATTTGTTGCTTACATTCAACTTATAACCAAGTTATACCATTTTACATTATTTCATTTATTGCAATTTCATTCAATTTACACAAATTCATCTTTAATTAACTTCGTTGTTATATTTCATGCTAGTTACTATTTCATTATTCAATATTTAATACCAAGATTCATTTAATTAATAATTTAAATTATCGAAAATTTTATGGGTCGTTATAGTCCTCTCCCGGCTAAACCGAATAAAGAGCGCTTAATTTTAAAAAGCATATGGGTATAGTGGGATTTTAGTCAAGTCACAACTTTAAAGCCCAAAACCTTTCTTTTGAATGGTTTAAACAAATTTACACTTTTAATCTTTTAAACAAAAAGATTCACTTTACAAAGTTCACCAATCTTTCATAAAGATTTATTCATTGCTTTCAAAACTATTTCAATTCCAAATCTTCTATACAAAAGATATACCTTTAAGATCCTCTTAAATTTGAAAACAAAGTTCACCAATCTTTAACAAAGATTCATTCATAACTTTCAAAACAATTCCATTTCAAATTTGAAACCCTTTCAACACAAATTGGAAATCCTTTCTTTATACGAAAGCTAATATTATTTGAAAAACAAGGATTTTCGTTTCAGAAAAATCTGATCAAATATGCACAAGTTATAACCTTTAAAGTATAAACTTAGGTTAAATTCAAACTCCTAAAATAATACATTTAAAATGGTTTAAAACCCATATAAATACATTATATAACTTGTTAAACCATAATTTATAAACAAATATTTATAGAACTCAACTTCAAATCTTGAATTCAAATTCAAATCAAACTATTTAAATTTCAAAACTTTAACAAGTTATATTATATTATATTCAAAGTAATTTCCAAAACTTTCTTTTTAAAAGTTTTCATGGTTAACCCAATTACATTTTCCAAACATTTTGGATTCAAAATTCAACTTTAAAATCATTTTATTATTTTGGATAAAATAATATTAAATTCAAATATCTATGACTTAACCGAATCCTCGTGAAATCCATATTTGTGTGTGTACGGTGTAGTCCAAGGGTTTTACACAATAGTGCAATATCATCAATCATTATCAATTTAAACACAGCAATATCGATAAGAGGTATAGTCTTATAACGCTTATCTTTACTCACAGATTCATAGATAAATAATATAAATTCATCACAGATAAATAAATTACATTCATTACAGCTCAAATCAAAATAATTCATATCACAAAGCATCACATATCAGGGATATCAAACAATTCAAAGCATTTCATACAATCCAAACATCCATAAGTAAGATCAATTAATCATCTGATTAATTTAAATTAGGTTAGTTTCTTATGGATAATTTACTAATCCTGTTAATTAAGTAATTACAAACCATTTTAGTTAATTATCCTTTAATCATTTATTAATTAACCTTTAATAATAAGTTAATTAACCTTTATTTATTAGTTAATTAACCTTAATTAATAAATCAACTTTTAATCATTAAATAATTAACCTTTGATTATTTAATTATCCTTTAATTAATTATCTTTAATTACCTTAATTAATTAACCCTTAATTAATAATCATTAATTAATGAATCACCTTAATTAATTATCCTTTAATTAATCAATTAATTAACCTTTAATTGTTAGGTAATTAACCTTTAATTACTTAATTAACCTTTAATTACCTATATTAAGTAATTATCCTTTAATCACTTGATTAATCAACTTTAAAAATTAATTAATTACTTTTAATTAAGTAATTATCTTTAAGTAATTAATTACCTTTAATTACTTACATTAATTAATCTTAATTGATTAATTATCCTTAATTAATTTCAAATAAGTAATTACACCTTAATTACTTACACGAACTAATTAACCTTAATTTATCAAAGATACATCATTATCTTAATTTATTTCTTAATTATCATTTAAATCCTTATTTAATAAACCTTGAAAAATTAATTATCATTAACATTAGAATTTAACTTAAAACCTTTAAGTTAATTAATAATCAAAACATTATTTAAGATAAGCCATTTATCTTTATCTTTAGTAATAACTTAATTATGATTAACACATAAATTTTAAAACATTTTATCTTTTTTATTTAACACTTAATTACATTCCCAAATTAAGTTTTAAAATAACTTACAAATTTAAGTTAAAATCAAATGTTAAACAAAACATTTATAATGTATAAAAGAAATTTATTTAAGAAAACATTTGAACTAGATTTATTTAAAAATTTAAATTTTCCATTGTTTAAATTAAAAAAACTGTTTAAAATGTTTGCTTTGGGTACAACCCGACTCCTTCCCGGGTCATGCCCCGAGACACTCACATGCACACGCCACCGCCGACGATCTGGTCATCTTTGTTGACGTCTTCAGGTCCCCGATGTCCTACCCAAGCCTCACGATCAACCAAGTCTGACGAAAACGACTGGTACAAAATCGAACTGTTCAACTTCCTACTGGAACTTAATCCGATAGACGAAACCCATGACCACCGATGATTCTGATTACTGGAATCCACGCCATCACATCCAGATATTCACCAGAGTTCCCTCCTTCTATTCCTCCGGTTTCGATTGACCCCGATCAATCCACGAAGTCGAAACCTCCTCAGGAAATCCCTCGATCCACATTAAGTATAAAACCCTAAATCAATGTCGCCCGATCACCACAATGCTCTAAAAAATCCTTTACTATTTTTCCTATGATCTACAACATACAAACCACCTCCAGCCTTGATCACGTCGCTCCCCACTTTGCCGATCATCGAATATTGACAAAAATGCGTTTTCTGTTGAACTTTAAAATTCTCGACAATTCCAATTCTTAGAATCTTGAAACCACCATCAGAAATCATGATTTTGAAATATGAATTCATTTTTATGATTAAAAATTGAAATCTAGGTATTCGAATTTGGACTTAAGTTTTGATCATTCCCATCATTTTCTATTTTTGGATTAACTGATAAATATTTTTACCTAAAAATATTTTTAAAATTTAATGTTACACCCTTACGCACCTTTTATCTTTAAGAATCCTAACCTATTGTTGATTATATAAAGAGAGTTTGGATTAATAAGGTGGACGTTTCCTGTAAATATAAGAACAGAGACACATACATATATGTCTAGACATTCGCCTCAACAACACATACATATATACATGCTTTTACATTTCACAGCATAACTGTAAGATTATCACAAGCATCAAGTTTTTAAATAAATTTCTTACTCACAAGCAACAACAGATAAAAGGATTTAGTTTAGGGGTTTGCTCACCTTGTTTTAAAGCAGAGAACAGTATTTTCCTTTTTATTTGATATGGAAGTTTTGCTTGAATCTGGAACTTTTGTTTTGCATCTTTATTTTGATTTAATCTGTTTGTTGTTGATGTTGAATCTAGATCTTGAACTTTGGAATAGCCACTTGATTTTGAATGAATTATTTTTTGGTCTGAGTTGAATTAGTTTCCAGGTTGAGATGCTTCAGGTTCAATTTTTTTGATTGTTAAGTTATTTTATCTGGTTTGCTTCAGAATTAAATTATAGTTTTATCTGAACTTGACAATAGTGAATTGCTTTTGAGTTTAATTTTCAGATTTGAAAAATCTGTGAGAATTTGTTTACTTTTTCTTTTGATCTGGTTTTGGCTATTGAAATCAGTCTGAAGAAAAGAAAATGAGAAGGGAAGTATATATGTATATATGCTTGTTTTACATTTTATTTATTAATTTTTAAATAAAAGACAAATGACACTTGTTAATTAAGAAAATAAAATGGCTACACTTGTCTTTACAAGTAATATTATGCCTACACTTGTTAATTCATATTGCTAACATTTTACAAATGTCAAAAGCAACCATTTTTATGTTTAAATCCCTTCTTTAAATAAGTTTATGAATTTTTTTTTAAACCCTTTAATTAATCTTACTTAAATTTTAACCTTATGATAAAATATCTTTATTATATATACAACTTAAATTATACATTAATAAATATACACATATGTACACATAGAATTTAACTTAAAATAGATTTTGAAAATTATTATATTAAATTCAAATTATAACTTCAAAATATACATATATATACATTTAGAAAACAAATTTTATCCTTTTTAAAATCATGGAGTATTTAAATTCAATTTATTTTCTAAAATATTTATTTTTGAGTTTTAAATTCAAAATTCAATTAGAAATCAATTTGTAAACACATATATAAATACACAACATATTATTATTTACTTTGGAAAAATTCAAATTCAAATTATAATCTATTTATAAAATATTTAGATTTCTAAATCAAATTCTCTATTTACAATCTTATATATATTTATTTATTACCACATTTTCAAATTAATTCACAATTAAACCCAAAAGTTAATATAAATTACTGAATAAAATTTGGCTAAAATCTAGGATCATTACAGATTCCCCCTTAAGAAAATTTCGTCTTCGAAATTTTCTAGATAGAGAGACAACATAGAATAGACGGACACAAATATAGAGAAATAGTTTTCCAGAACAAACCGAATATCAATTCTATATTTGGCTTAACAAATCAGAATATCATTAATAATTATAGAACGAACTCATTCAATATTTCACAAGATACTCGGGTCACCAGATCTTCGAAATATGCGGGGGCATTGGTTACTTCGAAGGGATAACTAACCATTCATAGAATATATCGGAACCCCAAAGGATAGAGTAACGGCCCGCCTTTTCGCACGCTTTAAATCGACGATAAACCACACACGTTAGACTTAAACCATACAAAAGGGCGGACTGTTATGGGGTAAATAAGAAAAAGTAGAGAAAGGAAAAAAACAAAATAGAATCTTGCAGCGGAACGATAAAATATAATAATCAAATAACAGTTCATGAAGCTGTTTTATAAAAACATTTGATTATATTTTTACAATACATATCAGAGTATAATACCATAGAATAATAATTAATGCAGTGGAATTTAATGGTGTAGTGGAATAATATAGTAGATATTTGTAATAAAAAAATCTTCGTCTTCGTCCTCCAGAAATAAGGCCTTCAATTCCTAATTAAAATGCTCAGTCTGACCCAAGCGAATTGAAAGACAAAACACTCGAGTCAGAACTAAAAGATCTTATATAAGTTAAATCAACAATAAACAATATGAGTGGAACGACGTCAGAGATGTTTACGAGATTTGACATCTCTTATCCAGTGTCTAACGTGAGTGCAATAACTCAAGAGATGCTCGGGATTTACATCTCGTAAGGATCCGTTAAACTATTTACTATGTAGTAATATTTCGCTATTATAATAATGTGTATTGGTAAAATAAACTTACTTTTAAATAGTGTTAAGGCTTTACATTTTACACCATAACACGTAATAGTGCCAATAGTTTATACAGTATCGTAATACCTCCTGATTGGGAGGCTACCAGAGGATACTCCATAGGTACGACCCAAGTAGAAACTCATACAAGGTGCGCTAAGGTAGGTGATATGTAACGACCCGTATTTTACGTGTCGATATATCGTAGAATTTACAGGTCGTTAGTGTTGTTTATGTTGTCTCTAGCCTGAGTCGTTTAGGAAGTTAACTCGTGAGTTAAGTGATGAGTCGTGTTCGAGTTAAGAGATGAGTGTGCACGAGTTAACGAGTCAAGGTAGTGAACGACTCATGTATGAGTCGTGAATGACTTAAGGTTTTGACCGACTCAGGGGATAAGGAGCTAACGAGTTAAGAGTTATGAGTTAACTCGTATGGGACGACTCATGGTGGTTAACGGCTTATAGAGTTAGAACATTGCCAGGTTACGAGTTAACGGGATAGGTTGAGTCGTGACCGGGTTAAGGGGATGAGTCGTATAGTAGATGAGTCGTTGAGGGCTTAGGTCGTTATGTCGCGTGTGGGTTAGGTCGCGCGCTTGGATGAGTCGTAGCTTGTTAGGTCGTATGCTGTTGGGATTCTCTGAGTCGTGGAATATGATGAGTCGTGAACGACTCAGGGATGACTCGTGGACGACTTATGGACGAACGACTCATGGAGTTTTCAGCTTATAAATAGAGGGGTTTGGCTCACTTTTTGGCACCGGTTTTTGAAGCAACGAAGTGCTGCCATTTTGGAAACTCGACTACAACATTTTCTTCACTTCTTTCTCTACTTCAATCTGGTGCTAACATCCATTGAAGATCGAAGATCAAGATCGAAGAGCCAAAGTTGAAGATCTTCATCCGACGAAGCTAGATCTCACCATTTCAAGCGAGATTTCGACGAATCGAGCTTGAGTCCTTGCTGTCCAGATCTTTTGTTGATTGTTTTTGAAGTGTTAGGGTGATTCGGTGAGTGGTAGTTATCTCTCACGCGGACCCAAAGGAGTATATTGGATTGGTGGCTTGTTTGAGTGTTAAAGTTAGAGATTTCATGCATTTTTCTTAGTTCCAAGACTAGATTCATTACTTTTGAAGATGTTTACCTATGCAAGTTCAATTAACAAGTTATAGAGACAAAACCCATGTTTTATATTTGATAGATCTATGCTAAAATCCATGATTTCATATATGTTAGACTTATGCTCATTTATTTACGAAATTGCCATTATAGTTGATATTACTTGATTAGATCTTGTTTGGATGCTTGATTGTTTGGATGTATGATTTATTTGATTGTCTCGAGTTAGCTTGTAGTTGATTTGGGACAAGATGGTTGAAGATGATTCAAAAGCTAAGTAGAAAGGCTCTTGAATGGTGAAAGCTGCTGTGGCATATGAAGCAGATAATGAAGCTCATATGGATGGGTTCGAGGACTTTGCTATAGTTAGAGGAAGCAAAGTATGATGATGAGATGGACTTTGCTAAGATGCGTTGGAGCAAAGCATGATGTGGAAGCCTTGGTTTAATCCAGACGGGATCATCCCAAGCATGTTGATTACTCGATGATGCGGTTCGAGTTGGTGGATAATGGTGGCTCGAGAGGTGCTTGAGCTATAATGGGAATAGTCGTCGAGGAGGATGACTAGAAGGCTGAGATCTTATCGTTATTGAAGGTTCTAGCAAGCTCAAAGCAAGAGTACGTTGGGTAGATCCGTTATACCCAGGCGCGGGTCATGATGACGTGCTAGTACTCTGGGTAGATTCATTATACCTAGGCACGGGTCACGAGGACGTGCGGAGTTATGTCTAGAACCGGGGTTGCCATTAGCCCTTGACGGATGTTTGAAAGATGAGTTGGTCATTCAATTAACGATAAAATCAAGGCAATGATAACAGTGATAGCCAGGGTCATGGATGTTTGGTTGTACCATCATTCGGTCTCAAGAGCGGTGTTTTCTAGATGCTTATCTGATCTTGGTTTAGGCCTTGGGGGTTTGTATTTGGAAAACATCGACCTTGACTCGAGTGATTATTGCTTTACTTTAATTATCTGCTTTGCTATGCTTGCTTCTCCTTAGTGTGTGTCTGGGGGCTATCACTGTAGAAAGAGGTGGAGTGGGATGATTTGGGTTCCTATTCCTTTTATCCCTTATGCTCTTTTGGTATGTTTGATAGTTGATTTACTGCTCACTAAGATTTTGTCTGACTCAAGGTTTTATGTCTCCTCTTATTACCTTGGGCTGTTCATCCATGTTTGGGATGGGCAGACTAGGCGACAGGTGACAGGTGCTGATCTTAGTGGCTCACGCTGATGATGACGAAGACGAGCAGGAGGCTTTGCATATTATTTTCATATTCTATGTACTGGATCTTCCGCTGTTTGTTGATTACTCTGAGTGCTATGTAGTGAGGCTTCTTGTATTCATGATTCAGACCATGTATAAAGCTATTATGATTAGACGATGATATTCTGTTCTATGGGAGCTTCACTATATTATATTTCTCTATTGTATTTTTATCCATGCGCTGTGAGTTTTACGATAGAGCCTGCGATGTTTATTCTACCCTTGACTATCGTCCATGGCTGCCTGGCACACTTTCAGCGCATTATTTCCTTGTTTTGGTGCGGGATTCATGGGCGGTCGTCACATTTGGTATCAGAGCTTTGGTTAACCGATTTTAGCCAACGCTCGCTGACGTAACTACGTATGAGAGACGTAATTGTATTTTGATGAATGATGAATATATATAATATAGTAGTTTAGAAGGATTTGAACTCCTTACGCAGTTGTTTCTCAAGGTGTTCTAAGTCATTCCTTTTTGTAGATATTAAGGATGAGTCGAAGGGGGAGACCAGCTGCTAGGGAAGCTGTTGATTATGCTCCTATGTTTGAGGCTATGATGACTTCGATCATGAGAAGGATACCAGCTTCAGGGCCATCAGTTGATGTTGGAGTTCAAGTTCAAGCTCCAAGACCGGTGGATTTTGCTAAGCTTTGTAAGGATTATACTGCTCTTGGAGGGAGGGTTTTCTTGGGAACGGAATCGACCATTGAAGTGCAGAGATGGATGGATGCTTGTAGGAGGATCTTTGGAGATTTGGGAATTGAGGATGCAACTAAGAGGAAGCTTGCATCGAGACAGCTTCAAGGGAGAGCTGCTGATTGGTGGAATTCTATCACCATAGACACTCCAGAAGAAGAGATTACTTGGGAGCAATTCCAAGTTAGATTTGAAGCCAAGTTTATCTCTACAGCTCAGAAGTCTGTTTTGTTTAAAAAGTTTGTTGAGCTCAAGCAAGGTGGGAGATCGATTCTTGAGTACGTTTCTGAGTTTGAGGCCTTGTCCAAGTATGCTCGGTCGTATATTGAATCTTCTTATCAGAAGAATGAGAAGTTTGTGACAGGCTTGGACAGTTATCTTGGAAGGCAGTTGGTGGATCATCTGGACGATCCATTTGAGAAGCTGGTAGAGAAAGCTCTCAGGCATGAGAGTTTGTTTCCTAAGGAAGTATCTGTTGTTGCTGTGACCAAGGAGGAGTCTAAACCACAGCAGGGTGGAAACAAGAAGAGGAAACAGCAACAGCAGAAGGGTAAGGATGGTCAGAAGAAGCCGAAGGGGGAAAAGACCTGCTACAACTGTCGACAGAAGGGCCATCTCTCCAAGGATTGCAAGAATCCGAAGGTGCTGTTGAACTGCTACAACTGTGACAAGCTGGGGCATATTAAGAAGAATTGTCCGGAACCATAGAAGGACAGGCATGTTGTGCAAGCTTATGCTTTGGGAGCTGTTCCGTCATCTTCGAAAGCTCCTACTACTGAAGAGAAGGGGAAGAGTGTGGTGGTTCAAGGTACTCTTTCCATTTGTGGTGTTCCAGTTAGAGTGTTGTTTGATACTGGAGCGTCGCATTCTTTTGTTTGTGATGATTTGGTAGGCCGGTTAGGTTTGAAACCGGATATTGTTGTTAGGCCACTGGTTGTGACAAATCCAGTTGGGGGTTCGTCATGTCTGTGTATGATGTGCCATGGTCTAGTTGTGTCGAGTCATGATTGCTCGTTTGTTTGTGATTGCTTTGTTCTGAACTTTGCGGGGTTCGGAATTATTTTGGGTATGGACTGGCTTAGGAAGTATGCGGCAAGGATTGATTGTGAGAGGCTGGAGGTGACAGTCGGGAATGTGGAAGGGCAAAAGGTTGTGATACGATGTAAGCATGAGGAAGGCGTCTTCATGAGCTTCATGTATTCGCTGGTTGTTCCACGGGATGGACTGTCATCGGTGCCTATTGTGAATGGATTTGAGGATGTCTTTGACGAAGTCAAAGGGTTACCGCCGCATAGAGAGATCGAGTTTCGTATTGATCTAGTTGAGGGAGCCAGACCCGTTGTGATGCCTCTTAGGCGGATGGCGCCTAGGGAACAGCAAGAGTTGAAGGTGCAAGTTGATGACCTTTTACGGAAAGGATTCATTCGGCGTAGTGTGTCCGAATGGGGTGCACCAGTTGTGTTCGCAACCAAAGTGGATGGATCGTTGAGGTTGTGTGTGGATTATCGTGAGCTGAATAAGGTGACTAAGAAGAACAAGTATCCATTGCCGAGGATAGATGACTTGTTTGATCAGCTTCACGAGGCTAAGGTGTTCTCTCAGATGGATTTGGCAACGGGATTTCACCAGTTGAGAGTGGCTAAGGATAGTGTGCCGAAGACTGCTTTCAGGACACCATCCGGTTTTTATGAGTGGCTGGTAATGCCGTTTGGATTGACTAACGCACCAGCATATTTTGTGGATCTTATGAATAGAGTGTTCAGAGATCAGTTGAATAAGATCGTGCTTGTGTTCGTGGATGATATTCTGATTTATTCCAGAACTGAGGAAGAGCACAAGACGCACTTGCGTATTGTTTTGGAAATCTTGCAGAAACATCGGCTGAAGGCTAAGTTTTCGAAGTGTCACTTCTGGAAGAGTGAAGTGAGATTCTTAGGCCATGTTATCTCTGGAAATGGAATAGCGGTTGATCCCGCTAAGGTGGCAGCAATCCAGGATTAGGTTAGACCTAAGAATGCATCCGATGTGAGAAGTTTTCTTGGATTAGCAGGATATTATCGTCGGTTTATCAAAGACTTTTCCAAGATAGCTGCACCATTGACAGGATTGACGAAGAAGAACCAAGTGTTCAGTTGGGACGCTAAGTGTGAGCAAGCTTTCGTAATCCTGAAAAAGCGACTGACAAGTGCTCCTGTTTTGACTATTCCAAGTGGGAATGATGAGATGGTGGTTTACACCGATGCATGTGGTACTGGACTTGGAGCAGTGCTAATGCAAAAGGATAGAGTTGTTGCGTATGCAAGTCGACAACTAAAGCCGCATGAAAGGAATTACCCGACTCATGATTTGGAGTTAGCGGCAATTGTTTTTGCTCTGAAGATGTGGAGACATTATCTATTGGGAGTTCGATTCGAATTGTTTACAGATCATAAGTCGTTGAAGTATCTGTTTTCCCAAAAGGATTTGAATCTTCGGCAGCAACGGTGGCTAGAGTTTTTAGCATCGTATGATTTTGATATAGCCTATACTCCGGGAAAAGGCAACGCAGTGGCAGATGCGTTAAGTCGAAGACATGCAGGATTGGGAGCCATGTTTTCGGAATGGAAGAGTCTCGAGTATTTAGCTGGATTTGACTTCAGGCCTAGATGTGAATTGGAACCTGAGATGTTGACAAGCTTATCGATAAGGCCTACTCTTGTGGAAAGAATTGGCAAGAGCCAAAAGCGAGACGATAAGCTTGTCAAGATTATCCGTGATTTGGAATCTGGATTGGAACCAGAGAAGGATAAAGGATTCGAGGTCGATCGAGAGGGTTGGCTTCGGAAGCAAGGACGACTAGTTGTTCCAGATATAGATGAATTGAGAGATGAAGTTCTGAAGGAAAGTCATCACTCGAAGTTGACAATTCATCCAGGAGGAAATAAGATGTATCGGGATATGAAGAGAACCTATTACTGGGAAGGTATGAAGAAGGATGTTGGAAATTTTATTTCCAAGTGTATGAATTGCCAGTTGGTGAAAGCTGAGCAAAAGAAGCCCAGTGGATTGCTTCAGCCATTAGAAGTTCCTACATGGAAGTGGGAGCAAATATCAATGGATTTTATCGATGGTCTACCTAGAACCAGAGCAGGGAATGAGGGGATTTGGGTCATAGTAGATCGTTTGAGCAAGAGTGCAAGATTCATACCTGTTCGATCGACTAGGACTGCATCGAAGTTGGCTGAGTTGTATATTAAGTGGATAGTTCGATTCCATGGTGTTCCGAAGAATATAGTGAGCGATCGAGATCCTTTGTTCACTAGTGGATTTTGGAAGAGCTTCCAGGAAGTTTTGGGAACTAAGTTGTGTTTGAGTACAGCTTACCATCCCCAAACAGATGGTCAGACTGAGAGAGTCAACCGAGTTTTGGAAGATCTCCTCAGAGCATGTGTTTTGGATTTCGGAGGATCATGGGAGGATCATCTTCATTTGGTGGAGTTTGCGTATAATAACAGTTACCAGTCAAGCATTGGTATGGCACCATATGAGGCACTGTGTGGAAGACCGTGTAACTCTCCGACATGTTGGTTGGAAACCGGAGAAAAGCTGATACTTGGGCCAGAGATGATTCGACAGACTACGGATTGCATAGAGATCATTCGGCAGCGAATGAAGGCAGCCCAGGATCGCCAGAAAAGTTATGAAGATAAACGTCGTAAGGATTTGGAATTCGACGTAGGAGATATGGTTTTTGTGAAGATTTCTCCTCTGAAGAATGTTATTCGATTCGGGAAGAAAGGAAAGTTGACTCCGAGATTTGTTGGACCATTTCCGATTATCGAGCGAATTGGAAAGCTCGCTTATAGATTGGAGTTACCGGAAAAGATGGCGGGTGTGCACAATGTTTTTCATGTATCTTATCTACGGAAGTATGTGCACGACTCGAATACGGTGGTTTCTGCTGATAGCTGTGAAGATTTAGAAGTTGATCCAGTTGTTAGAAGACCTCGTAAACCGCTTCGTGTTGTTGAAACCGACACGAAACAGCTTAGGAGGAAGACGGTTACGTTGCTCAAGATACAATGGAGTGATGATGTTAACGACTGTACGTGGGAGGAGGAAGAGAGGATGAAGGCAGCTCATCCAGAACTCTTCGAGGTATGGCCCTAAGGTGTCGTGACAATCTCATGAATTTGTACCTTGTTCTATCTTAGAATTCTGCATGCTAGGCTAGAATTGGATGTATGGTTTGTTGATTGCTATGGATGGTAGGCATGCGGAATATCTTTGGTTGTTGTTGTTTGCTTGGAATTTCGGGGGCGAAATTCCTAAGGGGGAGAGAATGTAACGACCCGTATTTTACGTGTCGATATATCGTAGAATTTACAGGTCGTTAGTGTTGTTTATGTTGTCTCTAGCCTAAGTCGTTTAGGAAGTTAACTCATGAGTTAAGTGATGAGTCGTGTTCGAGTTAAGAGATGAGTGTGCACGAGTTAACGAGTCAAGGTAGTGAACGACTCATGTATGAGTCGTGAATGACTTAAGGTTTTGACCGACTCAGGGGATAAGGAGCTAACGAGTTAAGAGTTATGAGTTAACTCGTATGGGACGACTCATGGTGGTTAACGGCTTATAGAGTTAGAACATTGCCAGGTTACGAGTTAACGGGATAGGTTGAGTCGTGACCGGGTTAAGGGGATGAGTCGTATAGTAGATGAGTCGTTGAGGGCTTAGGTCGTTATGTCGCGTGTGGGTTAGGTCGCGCGCTTGGATGAGTCGTAGCTTGTTAGGTCGTATGCTGTTGGGATTCTCTGAGTCGTGGAATATGATGAGTCGTGAACGACTCAGGGATGACTCGTGGATGACTTATGGACGAACAACTCATGGAGTTTTCAGCTTATAAATAGAGGGGTTTGGCTCACTTTTTGGCACCGGTTTTTGAAGCAACGAAGTGCTGCCATTTTGGAAACTCGACTACAACATTTTCTTCACTTCTTTCTCTACTTCAATCTGGTGCTAACATCCATTGAAGATCGAAGATCAAGATCGAAGAGCCAAAGTTGAAGATCTTCATCCGACGAAGCTAGATCTCACCATTTTAAGCGAGATTTCGACGAATCGAGCTTGAGTCCTTGCTGTCCAGATCTTTTGTTGATTGTTTTTGAAGTGTTAGGGTGATTCGGTGAGTGGTAGTTATCTCTCACGCGGACCCAAAGGAGTATATTGGATTGGTGGCTTGTTTGAGTGTTAAAGTTAGAGATTTCATGCATTTTTCTTAGTTCCAAGACTAGATTCATTACTTTTGAAGATGTTTACCTATGCAAGTTCAATTAACAAGTTATAGAGACAAAACCCATGTTTTATATTTGATAGATCTATGCTAAAATCCATGATTTCATATATGTTAGACTTATGCTCATTTATTTACGAAATTGCCATTATAGTTGATATTACTTGATTAGATCTTGTTTGGATGCTTGATTGTTTGGATGTATGATTTATTTGATTGTCTCGAGTTAGCTTGTAGTTGATTTGCGACAAGATGGTTGAAGATGATTCAAAAGCTAAGTAGAAAGGCTCTTGAATGGTGAAAGCTGCTGTGGCATATGAAGCGGATAATGAAGCTCATATGGATGGGTTCGAGGACTTTGCTATAGTTAGAGGAAGCAAAGTATGATGATGAGGTGGACTTTTCTAAGATGCGTTGGAGCAAAGCATGATGTGGAAGCCTTGGTTTAATCCAGACGGGATCATCCCAAGCATGTTGATTACTCGATGATGCGGTTCGAGTTGGTGGATAATGGTGGCTCGAGAGGTGCTTGAGCTATAATGGGAATAGTCGTCGAGGAGGATGACTAGAAGGCTGAGATCTTATCGTTATTGAAGGTTCTAGCAAGCTCAAAGCAAGAGTACGTTGGGTAGATCCGTTATACCCAGGCGCGGGTCATGATGACGTGCTAGTACTCTGGGTAGATTCGTTATACCTAGGCACGGGTCACGAGGACGTGCAGAGTTATGTCTAGAACCGGGGTTGCCATTAGCCCTTGACGGATGTTTGAAAGATGAGTTGGTCATTCAATTAACGATAAAATCAAGGCAATGATAACAGTGATAGCCAGGGTCATGGATGTTTGGTTGTACCATCATTCGATCTCAAGAGCGGTGTTTTCTGGATGCTTATCTGATCTAGGTTTAGGCCTTGGGGGTTTGTATTTGGAAAACATCGACCTTGACTCGAGTGATTATTGCTTTACTTTAATTATCTGCTTTGCTATGCTTGCTTCTCCTTAGTGTGTGTCTGGGGGCTATCACTGTAGAAAGAGGTGGAGTGGGATGATTTGGGTTCCTATTCCTTTTATCCCTTATGCTCTTTTGGTATGTTTGATAGTTGATTTACTGCTCACTAAGATTTTGTCTGACTCAAGGTTTTATGTCTCCTCTTATTACCTTGGGTTGTTCATCCATGTTTGGGATGGGCAGACTAGGTGACAGGTGACAGGTGCTGATCTTAGTGGCTCACGCTGATGATGACGAAGACGAGCAGGAGGCTTTGCATATTATTTTCATATTCTATGTACTGGATCTTCCGCTGTTTGTTGATTACTCTGAGTGCTATGTAGTGAGGCTTCTTGTATTCATGATTCAGACCATGTATAAAGCTATTATGATTAGACGATGATATTCTGTTCTATGGGAGCTTCACTATATTATATTTCTCTATTGTATTTTTATCCATGCGCTGTGAGTTTTACGATAGAGCCTGCGATGTTTATTCTACCCTTGACTATCGTCCATGGCTGCCTGGCACACTTTCAGCGCATTATTTCCTTGTTTTGGTGCGGGAGTCATGGGCGGTCGTCACATTTGGTATCAGAGCTTTGGTTAACCGATTTTAGCCAACGCTCGCTGACGTAACTACGTATGAGAGACGTAATTGTATTTTGATGAATGATGACTATATATAATATAGTAGTTTAGAAGGATTTGAACTCCTTACGCAGTTGTTTCTCAAGGTGTTCTAAGTCATTCCTTTTTGTAGATATTAAGGATGAGTCGAAGGGGGAGACCAGCTGCTAGGGAAGCTGTTGATTATGCTACTATGTTTGAGGCTATGATGACTTCGATCATGAGAAGGATACCAGCTTCAGGGCCATCAGTTGATGTTGGAGTTCAAGTTCAAGCTCCAAGACCGGTGGATTTTGCTAAGCTTTGTAAGGATTATACTGCTCTTGGAGGGAGGGTTTTCTTGGGAACGGAATCGACCATTGAAGTGCAGAGATGGATGGATGCTTGTAGGAGGATCTTTGGAGATTTGGGAATTGAGGATGCAACTAAGAGGAAGCTTGCATCGAGACAGCTTCAAGGGAGAGCTGCTGATTGGTGGAATTCTATCACCATAGACACTCCAGAAGAAGAGATTACTTGGGAGCAATTCCAAGTTAGATTTGAAGCCAAGTTTATCTCTACAGCTCAGAAGTCTGTTTTGTTTAAAAAGTTTGTTGAGCTCAAGCAAGGTGGGAGATCGATTCTTGAGTACGTTTCTGAGTTTGAGGCCTTGTCCAAGTATGCTCGGTCGTATATTGAATCTTCTTATCAGAAGAATGAGAAGTTTGTGACAGGCTTGGACAGTTATCTTGGAAGGCAGTTGGTGGATCATCTGGACGATCCATTTGAGAAGCTGGTGGAGAAAGCTCTCAGGCATGAGAGTTTGTTTCCTAAGGAAGTATCTGTTGTTGCTGTGACCAAGGAGGAGTCTAAACCACAGCAGGGTGGAAACAAGAAGAGGAAACAGCAACAGCAGAAGGGTAAGGATGGTCAGAAGAAGCCGAAGGGGGAAAAGACCTGCTACAACTGTCGACAGAAGGGCCATCTCTCCAAGGATTGCAAGAATCCGAAGGTGCTGTTGAACTGCTACAACTGCGACAAGTTGGGGCATATTAAGAAGAATTGTCCGGAACCACAGAAGGACAGGCAGGTTGTGCAAGCTTATACTTTGGGAGCTGTTCCGTCATCTTCGAAAGCTCCTACTGCTGAAGAGAAGGGGAAGAGTGTGGTGGTTCAAGGTACTCTTTCCATTTGTGGTGTTCCAGTTAGAGTGTTGTTCGATACTGGAGCGTCGCATTCTTTTGTTTGTGATGATTTGGTAGGCCGGTTAGGTTTGAAACCGGATATTGTTGTTAGGCCACTGGTTGTGACAAATCCAGTTGGGGGTTCGTCATGTCTGTGTATGATGTGCCATGGTCTAGTTGTGTCAAGTCATGATTGCTCGTTTGTTTGTGATTGCTTTGTTCTGAACTTTGCGGGGTTCGGAATTATTTTGGGTATGGACTGGCTTAGGAAGTATGCGGCAAGGATTGATTGTGAGAGGCTGGAGGTGACAGTCGGGAATGTGGAAGGGCAAAAGGTTGTGATACGATGTAAGCATGAGGAAGGCGTCTTCATGAGCTTCATGTATTCGCTGGTTGTTCCACGGGATGGACTGTCATCGGTGCCTATTGTGAATGGATTTGAGGATGTCTTTGACGAAGTCAAAGGGTTACCGCCGCATAGAGAGATCGAGTTTCGTATTGATCTAGTTGAGGGAGCCAGACCCGTTGTGATGCCTCTTAGGCGGATGGCGCCTAGGGAACAACAAGAGTTGAAGGTGCAAGTTGATGACCTTTTACGGAAAGGATTCATTCGACGTAGTGTGTCCGAATGGGGTGCACCAGTTGTGTTCGCAACCAAAGTGGATGGATCATTGAGGTTGTGTGTGGATTATCGTGAGCTGAATAAGGTGACTAAGAAGAACAAGTATCCATTGCCGAGGATAGATGACTTGTTTGATCAGCTTCACGAGGCTAAGGTGTTCTCTCAGATGGATTTGGCAACGGGATTTCACCAGTTGAGAGTGGCTAAGGATAGTGTGCCGAAGACTGCTTTCAGGACACCATCCGGTTTTTATGAGTGGCTGGTAATGCCGTTTGGATTGACTAACGCACCAGCATATTTTGTGGATCTTATGAATAGAGTGTTCAGAGATCAGTTGAATAAGATCGTGCTTGTGTTTGTGGATGATATTCTGATTTATTCCAGAACTGAGGAAGAGCACAAGACGCACTTGCGTATTGTTTTGGAAATCTTGCAGAAACATCGGCTGAAGGCTAAGTTTTCGAAGTGTCACTTCTGGAAGAGTGAAGTGAGATTCTTAGGCCATGTTATCTCTGGAAATGGAATAGCGGTTGATCCCGCTAAGGTGGCAGCAATCCAGGATTAGGTTAGACCTAAGAATGCATCCGATGTGAGAAGTTTTCTTGGATTAGCAGGATATTATCGTCGGTTTATCAAAGACTTTTCCAAGATAGCTGCACCATTGACAGGATTGACGAAGAAGAACCAAGTGTTCAGTTGGGACGCTAAGTGTGAGCAAGCTTTCGTAATCCTGAAAAAGCGACTGACAAGTGCTCCTGTTTTGACTATTCCAAGTGGGAATGATGAGATGGTGGTTTACACCGATGCATGTGGTACTGGACTTGGAGCAGTGCTAATGCAAAAGGATAGAGTTGTTGCGTATGCAAGTCGACAACTAAAGCCGCATGAAAGGAATTACCCGACTCATGATTTGGAGTTAGCGGCAATTGTTTTTGCTCTGAAGATGTGGAGACATTATCTATTGGGAGTTCGATTCGAATTGTTTACAGATCATAAGTCGTTGAAGTATCTGTTTTCCCAAAAGGATTTGAATCTTCGGCAGCAACGGTGGCTAGAGTTTTTAGCATCGTATGATTTTGATATAGCCTATACTCCGGGAAAAGGCAACGCAGTGGCAGATGCGTTAAGTCGAAGACATGCAGGATTGGGAGCCATGTTTTCGGAATGGAAGAGTCTCGAGTATTTAGCTGGATTTGACTTCAGGCCTAGATGTGAATTGGAACCTGAGATGTTGACAAGCTTATCGATAAGGCCTACTCTTGTGGAAAGAATTGGCAAGAGCCAAAAGCGAGACGATAAGCTTGTCAAGATTATCCGTGATTTGGAATCTGGATTGGAACCAGAGAAGGATAAAGGATTCGAGGTCGATCGAGAGGGTTGGCTTCGGAAGCAAGGACGACTAGTTGTTCCAGATATAGATGAATTGAGAGATGAAGTTCTGAAGGAAAGTCATCACTCGAAGTTGACAATTCATCCAGGAGGAAATAAGATGTATCGGGATATGAAGAGAACCTATTACTGGGAAGGTATGAAGAAGGATGTTGGAAATTTTATTTCCAAGTGTATGAATTGCCAGTTGGTGAAAGCTGAGCAAAAGAAGCCCAGTGGATTGCTTCAGCCATTAGAAGTTCCTACATGGAAGTGGGAGCAAATATCAATGGATTTTATCAATGGTCTACCTAGAACCAGAGCAGGGAATGAGGGGATTTGGGTCATAGTAGATCGTTTGACCAAGAGTGCAAGATTCATACCTGTTCGATCGACTAGGACTGCATCGAAGTTGGCTGAGTTGTATGTTAAGTGGATAGTTCGATTCCATGGTGTTCCGAAGAATATAGTGAGCGACCGAGATCCTTTGTTCACTAGTGGATTTTGGAAGAGCTTCCAGGAAGTTTTGGGAACTAAGTTGTGTTTGAGTACAGCTTACCATCCCCAAACAGATGGTCAGACTGAGAGAGTCAACCGAGTTTTGGAAGATCTCCTCAGAGCATGTGTTTTGGATTTCGGAGGATCATGGGAGGATCATCTTCATTTGGTGGAGTTTGCGTATAATAACAGTTACCAGTCAAGCATTGGTATGGCACCATATGAGGCACTGTATGGAAGACCGTGTAACTCTCCGACATGTTGGTTGGAAACCGGAGAAAAGCTGATACTTGGGCCAGAGATGATTCGACAGACTACGGATTGCATAGAGATCATTCGGCAGCGAATGAAGGCAGCCCAGGATCGCCAGAAAAGTTATGAAGATAAACGTCGTAAGGATTTGGAATTCGACGTAGGAGATATGGTTTTTGTGAAGATTTCTCCTCTGAAGAATGTTATTCGATTCGGGAAGAAAGGAAAGTTGACTCCGAGATTTGTTGGACCATTTCCGATTATCGAGCGAATTGGAAAGCTCGCTTATAGATTGGAGTTACCGGAAAAGATGGCGGGTGTGCACAATGTTTTTCATGTATCTTATCTACGGAAGTATGTGCACGACTCGAATACGGTGGTTTCTGCTGATAGCTGTGAAGATTTAGAAGTTGATCCAGTTGTTAGAAGACCTCGTAAACCGCTTCGTGTTGTTGAAACCGACACGAAACAGCTTAGGAGGAAGACGGTTACGTTGCTCAAGATACAATGGAGTGATGATGTTAACGACTGTACGTGGGAGGAGGAAGAGAGGATGAAGGAAGCTCATCCAGAACTCTTCGAGGTATGGCCCTAAGGTGTCGTGACAATCTCATGAATTTGTACCTTGTTCTATCTTAGAATTCTGCATGCTAGGCTAGAATTGGATGTATGGTTTGTTGATTGCTATGGATGGTAGGCATGCGGAATATCTTTGGTTGTTGTTGTTTGCTTGGAATTTCGGGGGCGAAATTCCTAAGGGGGAGAGAATGTAACGACCCGTATTTTACGTGTTGATATATCGTAGAATTTACAGGTCGTTAGTGTTGTTTATGTTGTCTCTAGCCTGAGTCGTTTAGGAAGTTAACTCGTGAGTTAAGTGATGAGTCGTGTTCGAGTTAAGAGATGAGTGTGCACGAGTTAACGAGTCAAGGTAGTGAACGACTCATGTATGAGTCGTGAATGACTTAAGGTTTTGACCGACTCAGGGGATAAGGAGCTAACGAGTTAAGAGTTATGAGTTAACTCATATGGGACGACTCATGGTGGTTAACGGCTTATAGAGTTAGAACATTGCCAGGTTACGAGTTAACGGGATAGGTTGAGTCGTGACCGGGTTAAGGGGATGAGTCGTATAGTAGATGAGTCGTTGAGGGCTTAGGTCGTTATGTCGCGTGTGGGTTAGGTCGCGCGCTTGGATGAGTCGTAGCTTGTTAGGTCGTATGCTGTTGGGATTCTCTGAGTCGTGGAATATGATGAGTCGTGAACGACTCAGGGATGACTCGTGGACGACTTATGGACGAACAACTCATGGAGTTTTCAGCTTATAAATAGAGGGGTTTGGCTCACTTTTTGGCACCGGTTTTTGAAGCAACGAAGTGCTGCCATTTTGGAAACTCGACTACAACATTTTCTTCACTTCTTTCTCTACTTCAATCTGGTGCTAACATCCATTGAAGATCGAAGAGCCAAAGTTGAAGATCTTCATCCGACGAAGCTAGATCTCACCATTTCAAGCGAGATTTCGACGAATCGAGCTTGAGTCCTTACTGTCCAGATCTTTTGTTGATTGTTTTTGAAGTGTTAGGGTGATTCGGTGAGTGGTAGTTATCTCTCACGCGGACCCAAAGGAGTATATTGGATTGGTGGCTTGTTTGAGTGTTAAAGTTAGAGATTTCATGCATTTTTCTTAGTTCCAAGACTAGATTCATTACTTTTGAAGATGTTTACCTATGCAAGTTCAATTAACAAGTTATAGAGACAAAACCCATGTTTTATATTTGATAGATCTATGCTAAAATCCATGATTTCATATATGTTAGACTTATGCTCATTTATTTTCGAAATTGCCATCATAGTTGATATTACTTGATTAGATCTTGTTTGGATGCTTGATTGTTTGGATGTATGATTTATTTGATTGTCTCGAGTTAGCTTGTAGTTGATTTGGGACAAGATGGTTGAAGATGATTCAAAAGCTAAGTAGAAAGGCTCTTGAATGGTGAAAGCTGCTGTGGCATATGAAGCGGATAATGAAGCTCATATGGATGGGTTCGAGGACTTTGCTATAGTTAGAGGAAGCAAAGTATGATGATGAGGTGGACTTTTCTAAGATGCGTTGGAGCAAAGCATGATGTGGAAGCCTTGGTTTAATCCAGACGGGATCATCCCAAGCATGTTGATTACTCGATGATGCGGTTCGAGTTGGTGGATAATGGTGGCTCGAGAGGTGCTTGAGCTATAATGGGAATAGTCGTCGAGGAGGATGACTAGAAGGCTGAGATCTTATCGTTATTGAAGGTTCTAGCAAGCTCAAAGCAAGAGTACGTTGGGTAGATCCGTTATACCCAGGCGCGGGTCATGATGACGTGCTAGTACTCTGGGTAGATTCGTTATACCTAGGCACGGGTCACGAGGACGTGCAGAGTTATGTCTAGAACCGGGGTTGCCATTAGCCCTTGACGGATGTTTGAAAGATGAGTTGGTCATTCAATTAACGATAAAATCAAGGCAATGATAACAGTGATAGCCAGGGTCATGGATGTTTGGTTGTACCATCATTCGATCTCAAGAGCGGTGTTTTCTGGATGCTTATCTGATCTTGGTTTAGGCCTTGGGGGTTTGTATTTGGAAAACATCGACCTTGACTCGAGTGATTATTGCTTTACTTTAATTATCTGCTTTGCTATGCTTGCTTCTCCTTAGTGTGTGTCTGGGGGCTATCACTGTAGAAAGAGGTGGAGTGGGATGATTTGGGTTCCTATTCCTTTTATCCCTTATGCTCTTTTGGTATGTTTGATAGTTGATTTACTGCTCACTAAGATTTTGTCTGACTCAAGGTTTTATGTCTCCTCTTATTACCTTGGGTTGTTCATCCATGTTTGGGATGGGCAGACTAGGTGACAGGTGACAGGTGCTGATCTTAGTGGCTCACGCTGATGATGACGAAGACGAGCAGGAGGCTTTGCATATTATTTTCATATTCTATGTACTGGATCTTCCGCTGTTTGTTGATTACTCTGAGTGCTATGTAGTGAGGCTTCTTGTATTCATGATTCAGACCATGTATAAAGCTATTATGATTAGATGATGATATTCTGTTCTATGGGAGCTTCACTATATTATATTTCTCTATTGTATTTTTATCCATGCGCTGTGAGTTTTACGATAGAGCCTGCGATGTTTATTCTACCCTTGACTATCGTCCATGGCTGCCTGGCACACTTTCAGCGCATTATTTCCTTGTTTTGGTGCGGGAGTCATGGGCGGTCGTCACATTTGGTATCAGAGCTTTGGTTAACCGATTTTAGCCAACGCTCGCTGACGTAACTACGTATGAGTGACGTAATTGTATTTTGATGAATGATGACTATATATAATATAGTAGTTTAGAAGGATTTGAACTCCTTACGCAGTTGTTTCTCAAGGTGTTCTAAGTCATTCCTTTTTGTAGATATTAAGGATGAGTCGAAGGGGGAGACCAGCTGCTAGGGAAGCTGTTGATTATGCTCCTATGTTTGAGGCTATGATGACTTCGATCATGAGAAGGATACCAGCTTCAGGGCCATCAGTTGATGTTGGAGTTCAAGTTCAAGCTCCAAGACCGGTGGATTTTGCTAAGCTTTGTAAGGATTATACTGCTCTTGGAGGGAGGGTTTTCTTGGGAACGGAATCGACCATTGAAGTGCAGAGATGGATGGATGCTTGTAGGAGGATCTTTGGAGATTTGGGAATTGAGGATGCAACTAAGAGGAAGTTTGCATCGAGACAGCTTCAAGGGAGAGCTGCTGATTGGTGGAATTCTATCACCATAGACACTCCAGAAGAAGAGATTACTTGGGAGCAATTCCAAGTTAGATTTGAAGCCAAGTTTATCTCTACAGCTCAGAAGTCTGTTTTGTTTAAAAAGTTTGTTGAGCTCAAGCAAGGTGGGAGATCGATTCTTGAGTACGTTTCTGAGTTTGAGGCCTTGTCCAAGTATGCTCGGTCGTATATTGAATCTTCTTATCAGAAGAATGAGAAGTTTGTGACAGGCTTGGACAGTTATCTTGGAAGGCAGTTGGTGGATCATCTGGACGATCCATTTGAGAAGCTGGTGGAGAAAGCTCTCAGGCATGAGAGTTTGTTTCCTAAGGAAGTATCTGTTGTTGCTGTGACCAAGGAGGAGTCTAAACCACAGCAGGGTGGAAACAAGAAGAGGAAACAGCAACAACAGAAGGGTAAGGATGGTCAGAAGAAGCCGAAGGGGGAAAAGACCTGCTACAACTGTCGACAGAAGGGCCATCTCTCCAAGGATTGCAAGAATCCGAAGGTGCTGTTGAAGTGCTACAACTGTGACAAGCTGGGGCATATTAAGAAGAATTGTCCGGAACCACAGAAGGACAGGCATGTTGTGCAAGCTTATGCTTTGGGAGCTGTTCCGTCATCTTCGAAAGCTCCTACTGCTGAAGAGAAGGGGAAGAGTGTGGTGGTTCAAGGTACTCTTTCCATTTGTGGTGTTCCAGTTAGAGTGTTGTTTGATACTGGAGCGTCGCATTCTTTTGTTTGTGATGATTTGGTAGGCCGGTTAGGTTTGAAACCGGATATTGTTGTTAGGCCACTGGTTGTGACAAATCCAGTTGGGGGTTCGTCATGTCTGTGTATGATGTGCCATGGTCTAGTTGTGTCGAGTCATGATTGCTCGTTTGTTTGTGATTGCTTTGTTCTGAACTTTGCGGGGTTCGGAATTATTTTGGGTATGGACTGGCTTAGGAAGTATGCGGCAAGGATTGATTGTGAGAGGCTGGAGGTGACAGTCGGGAATGTGGAAGGGCGAAAGGTTGTGATACGATGTAAGCATGAGGAAGGCGTCTTCATGAGCTTCATGTATTCGCTGGTTGTTCCACGGGATGGACTGTCATCGGTGCCTATTGTGAATGGATTTGAGGATGTCTTTGACGAAGTCAAAGGGTTACCGCCGCATAGAGAGATCGAGTTTCGTATTGATCTAGTTGAGGGAGCCAGACCCGTTGTGATGCCTCTTAGGCGGATGGCGCCTAGGGAACAACAAGAGTTGAAGGTGCAAGTTGATGACCTTTTACGGAAAGGATTCATTCGGCGTAGTGTGTCCGAATGGGGTGCACCAGTTGTGTTCGCAACCAAAGTGGATGGATCGTTGAGGTTGTGTGTGGATTATCGTGAGCTGAATAAGGTGACTAAGAAGAACAAGTATCCATTGCCGAGGATAGATGACTTGTTTGATCAGCTTCACGAGGCTAAGGTGTTCTCTCAGATGGATTTGGCAACGGGATTTCACCAGTTGAGAGTGGCTAAGGATAGTGTGCCGAAGACTGCTTTCAGGACACCATCCGGTTTTTATGAGTGGCTGGTAATGCCGTTTGGATTGACTAACGCACCAGCATATTTTGTGGATCTTATGAATAGAGTGTTCAGAGATCAGTTGAATAAGGTCGTGCTTGTGTTCGTGGATGATATTCTGATTTATTCCAGAACTGAGGAAGAGCACAAGATGCACTTGCGTATTGTTTTGGAAATCTTGCAGAAACATCGGCTGAAGGCTAAGTTTTCGAAGTGTCACTTCTGGAAGAGTGAAGTGAGATTCTTAGGCCATGTTATCTCTGGAAATGGAATAGCGGTTGATCCCGCTAAGGTGGCAGCAATCCAGGATTAGGTTAGACCTAAGAATGCATCCGATGTGAGAAGTTTTCTTGGATTAGCAGGATATTATCGTCGGTTTATCAAAGACTTTTCCAAGATAGCTGCACCATTGACAGGATTGACGAAGAAGAACCAAGTGTTCAGTTGGGACGAAGAAGACCACGGTGCCTGTATATAATTTTCTATCATATGGTCAAGTGATACGGATATTTATCATTTCAATCCATAATTTAAAATAAAATTACAGTTATATATCATTTCTAACCGCAATCCCGAATCAAAATAAATGCATAACAACTTGCAGATTATGATGATATAAATAAAACATCCATTCATCCATCATAAAATCATATATCCATCATAATCATCATACACAACAATAAATCAATATCAATATATAACTGATAATATATAGCAGGTAGTTAATTGACAGTTATATTCAATAATAAATTAAATAACGATTTAATTTCAATAAGTGTAATTAACTCAGATGATGATTAAAAATATACGAAACAGCCATAAATAAATGCATAATCACAACCTAAATTAATTTACCAAACATAAGAAATTTTAGAAGTTGTGAGTGGGTTAAACACTCACCTTTTTGAATTTAAATTCAGTTTAGACCCAAAAATCAAACAGCCTCAGAATTCGTCCAAACTGGCGTCAAAATGTCCGGAATTCAAATACGAACCTAGCTAAGAAATTCGCGCGTGAAATGGATCTCGTATGTAAGAGTTATGGGTATTAGAACGACTAAAATTGAAATTAAAAAAGTAAAAATAAAAGGAAAATAAACACGTCACCATCAATACGCGAACGCAACCCATCTCCCTCATGCTTTAGCTCATACCGAACCCTAGCTTGGTTGCCACCCTTACCCTAATTTTTGTCGCCACCTCCTTTTCCTGCGACCCAATCAAGCAACGCCGTTGACCGGAGCTCGACGAGCCGCACCTAGGCCTATGGTCGCGCACGCCTTCAGATGCCTGGACACGGATCGCGCCGCCGCGCCTATAGCCACGTTTTTAGCGATTTTAGTTGTCAATAGGAAGAACTAACCGCACAGATCTACTTCCCTCGACGTCCCCTACGCGCCCATGCTTCCTGATCGACGATTTATCGAAGATCGGCCGTCAAATCACGAAACCCAAGAATGGACGGCCTGAAATGATTCGTGTTTTCTGGACAATGAATGATCTGAATCGAAAAACAAATCTCAGATTTGAGATACGTACATCGAGAGCTTCGATACATAATTTTTTTGAATTTTTTTGAGGAGTTTGAAATTTTTTCTTTGGATTTGAATTTGATTTGTGTTTGGATCTAGAATTTGTTTGTCTGCCATTGAAATGAGGAGATAAAGAGGAATTGTATGCACAGACAAATGAGAAATAGAGGCAGGCTAGGGTTTATAACCGGATATTTATTGGCAAGGTTGAAATAGAATAGATGGATCGGATTGAATATACGTGCTAACGACAAAGTGGCCCAAAAAGCCCGTTTCGACTCCAGAACGAAATTGGGTCAACCCATATATCAAAATAGATGTTTTAAAATATTTTAAATGCGGTGGAACAAGTTTCAAGTCCAAATTCCATCTTATGAAAAAGTTATGCTAAAATCAATATTTTTTCAAATTGATTTCAATTGATTTCAAGGCGTTTCGAGTCCGTACGATCAAACGACAAGTCTGATCGCTACGAACCTTGAAATCCTACATTAATTCACCGTTACGGATCCGATGAAACTGGTTTCGTCGAAATCCAAGTTAGTTTGTAACAACCCGCATATTTTACGATTGAGTATTTAAATATTTTATTTAAATATTTCATCGTTAGTCGGATTTTAGTCCGAAAAGCTACTTTTTGCAAACAGTCAAATTAGGACTCAAGACCACCCCCATTGAGTTCAAAATGACATTTGCGACCTTTTTGAGTATAAACTTTGACATGTTTGGAGATAGTAGAATTTTGCTAGTTTTTCTCTTAGGACTTTGGTTTTGTTTCAGCTCATTAGACCCATGCTTCACCCCTCTTCTCTTCATTACTTTACTTATATTTCCTAATACTCAAGCTTTAGCAACAATGGAGAGAGGAATGAGAAATTAAAACTCCAAGCCTTAGTTTCCATTTGCAAATCAAGTTCTAGCTCCAAATTTATAAAAGAAGCTTTGGTAAGCCTCCTCTTCTTCTTCTCCAAACTCATTCTCTTAGAAATTTCAGAAATTCCTAACCCTAATTTAGGAAATGTTTCTCTTTTAAGCTTAGATTCAAGCTCTTTGGGTTGGAATTGAAGAGTGACTGTTCTTATCATTGCTCTATAGCTTCTTCTTCATTTGTTTTGGGTTTAAAGGTAAGATTTTTATCTCACATCTATGTCTATGATTATCCTTGATGGTTAGGTATGAATTCCTAACACCTCTTCATGTGCATTTGCTCTTGATTTGGATTGGTTTTGTGAATATTCAAATTTTTAGTGTTTTGAGTTCAAATCTTTAAAAATCCTAACTTCGATCTTTGAACATGTTTTTGGGGATGCACCAAAGAGCTTGTAGGGCCAGGTCGTCGTTTGGCATAAACCCCTAGCGCCCATTGCTCGTCCGGTTGCATTTGCGAAGAGATTGCCTCTTCATTTTTAGGCTGATACTGGAAATTCCAGCTCAGTCGACTGAAATCTCTGAGTTAGTCGACTGAACCTGGAACCTGAAGGTTTCCAGGTATGATTCAGTCGACTAAAATCTCCGTTCAGTCGACTGAACCTGGAAACAGAAAGTTTCCAGGCATGATCCAGTCGACTGAAATCTCTGTTCAGTCGACTGAAATCTCTGTTCAGTCCACTGAACCTGGAAACAGAAGGTTTCCATGCATGATTTAGTCAAATGAAATCTCTGTTCAGTCAACTGAATTTGTTGTTTCTGCCCAATTTGCATTTTGGGATTGAATTTCTAATTTAAATCGATTCGTGATGATCCTATTTGTTGTTATCATTTATTATAACTTTGATGACTCCTTTTTAGGGATTTTTGAATATCCATTTCGATCGATTCTTTATTGGTTTCTTTAGATTTGATTCATGTCTTCGTATGTGGATTTTAATGATTGATTGTTTCTACAATCATTTTTATGGTTTGTCACTTTAAAATACAAAGGTTTCTATACTAGTAGTAAATATTCAAACTCTTTATCAAAGATTATTTAAACTCTATTTTCAATATCAAATTCGTATGTAAAACCGTTTTCCAACCTACTAGTATATACAGACCTTTACCTCACTCTTATGAGAAATCTAATTAAACGACTTAGTTAGACAAGTGGTATAAAACGCTTGCGTTCACTTCGTTGGTTAATTCTTGGACTTGTTCGATTGAATCTCTTGTGATAATTTTCGAGTGGAGATCTACGATTTGTTCATAAATATTTAAGTTAAGCTAGTGGTTATGGGACATGAAGCTAAGCTCATATATTTACTAGCTTAGTGTAATTGACACTTCTTGATGATCGATGATGATCATTTTTGTGATTTAGACTAGCAATGTGCGATGTCTCTTTGTCTGCGAGGGAGACTACACCCCGTTTCTGTGGAGCTTCGGCTCAATTTGGTGGGGTAGCGACCCATGGTCTTCAGGCCGTTTTGTGGAGCTTCGGCTCAAAATTAATGGTTAGCAACCATGGAATAGCGTTCCATTTTGTGATACACGTGTTGGTGAGTTTTCATGCTCCCGTTTTGTGATAGGCCTCCCCTTTTTTGTGATTTCTGGATTTCCATTGATGATTTCTAGAATTTGTGTTTCACCAATTTTTGTGGTTTCATTGATAAGTTTTATCAATATTTGTGCATTGATGAATTTGTGTGTCATTAACTTTTGTGCTTGGCATTGATATAATTGTCAATATTTATGGTTTGGTAAATGAAATAAAGAGTATGACAATCCTTTTTATCTTTAAGAAGATTCTTGTGATATTGATTAATGTCTTGTTGATTTTCAATTACATACTTATCATAGTATGGCATTTTGGTTATTATACGATTTTGTCATATCGCTTATTCTATATCATTTCATCTGATATTTATAGTTACACTGATCTGTTTATTATTTTCTTATTAAATAATACCCGGGTCAGACCGAGGTGTTACAGGTGCTTCTACTTAACTCCTCACCAAGGATTATTATTCTGACTTTTGGCTAACTACTTAGATTAGTAGTTGATTTTGATGTATGCTTATTCATTTGTGTAGCACTTGTAATCATTCTTTTGTGATATTGTGGATCTTGTTAGACCACTACTCTGATATACACTTTTCTGTGTAATATTCATATCCGTTTTCGGCTTTGTGATATGGATATCTGTGACTGATTTGTGTTATGCTTATTTGTATATTTGTTTTCGAAGGTTATATATAGCCACTGTGTAGTAGCTTTGAGTTTGTATCGGCATGTCAGATTTCCTCTTGAAATGAAATGCATCTTAAACTATCTGACATATCGGTGCTTGCACAAAGCAATTACACGGATGGTCGCTCCTCAACAGCCTTATTCTCCTCGCTAGTTGACGGCATTACTCCGTAGTGTCATTGGCTAGTATGGGTATAGAGGTGGGGCGTCACACAGTGGCCAAAATTTCTATTTTTATATTAATTAAATAAATTAATTAAATCAACTTTCAATTTCAACTCTATAATTAACGAATTTCATCAAATTTAACTTTCTTAATCATTTACCCTAATTTAACCAAATTCAACTGTCGATTTGGAGTTGATTAATTTATAAATTTCAGTATTAACCTCAATTTCATTCAATTCAGAAATTATAAATTTAATTTCCAAAATTTCTACTAAGTTTACTTTTCATTCTACTATTCAATTCATTATTAACAACGGATGAAATATACAGAGGAATCAAAATCCATTGCATTAACATTTACACATTTCATCTAAATTCCCATTTATGAAATATTTAAATAGTTAATTTCATTTAATTGCAATTAATCCCAATATCATACATTAAATTCCAATATATTGACAAAACTGTATTTTGCATTCCTTTTTATTCAACTAACTGTCATTTTATAAATAAACTTAACATTGGATTCATACTTTATTACATAAATAACTTCAATTTCATCTAAATTAATATTTATGTATTATTTAAATATTTAATTTCAATTGATTGCAATTACTCCAATCATTGAATGTTTATTCAAATAAATTGTTTTTATTTGATTACAATCTTTATACCCCATCCAAAAATTTCAAATAACATAGTTAATGCTAGGTTTTACAATACATTACATAAATATACTCAACTTACTTTCTTTATTGTGTATTAACTAAAATTTCCACTAGTATTGAAATCTTTGCCAAATATAACGTTTGCATTACCTCCTTTATTGGGATTTCATTCAACTTGTTTATGGTCAACTTATTTTAACAACACTACCTTTGATTTTAATTATCAATTTATTCATAAACCACAACAATACATTATTACCACATATTACCTTAAGTCCATACTAATGTAATATTTAATTCCATTTATTGCAATAGGTTTCAATTAATAGTGATTTCGCTAAATTAGTTTGCATTAACGTTACTCCATTAATCTACATCCAATTACATTTAATATTCCCGATAAATTTACTTACTTGGTCTCATGCTTCTATTACACCAATTACTACCTTATAATAAGTTTACGTTTCTAATTTAAATTTACATTCACCCTTTCCTTTATTTTATTAATTATCAGTAAAGTACATTTAATTATCTTTATTGGTACTTAGTGAATTAACTGGTAACACAACCATTATATCCTTTATAATACTTGTTTATTTATTCTTCACAAACAACTACTATCTATAATAATATTTCACAAATTAATTTAATAATTACACTTGTTTTTCTCATACTCCCATTATAACTAAGTCATAACATTTACACTATTTCATTTATTGTAGTTTCATTCAATCTATCAAAGTTTTAGCTTTAATAACCATTGTTATACTTCACCCTAGTTATTATTCATTATTCATCTACAAATTTTATTTGTTTCAATATTATTCCATCTATAAATTATAAGGTTTTATTTCCTTCAACATTAAGTTACCAAAATCTTCTTAAATTAAGAAATTTAATTACCGAATTTTATGGGTCGTTACAAATAGACAAGTGGATGCAATCCAATTTTATTTCAAATAAATTTTCAAATTCATTAAAGTTAAAATGAGAAGATGATAGAAAAATGAAGATTCGTAGGGCCACCATTACACCAAAGCTTCTTCTTGGAGCTGCCTTGAAGCCATCAAAGAATCAGATGATGATCAAAAGATATTGATGAGAAAAGTTGCTCCCGTTGTTGCAGGGTATCGACCATTTGTAGTGGTACTTCCCTGTCCCCTATCTCGTCCTCTTCTTGCACTCATACTCACCGGCAGTGGATATTAAGGGAATTTACTGAGGCATACTAACAGATATCTAAGGGATATACTCATTCTAGGGTATTCTTCACCCTATCTCTAATGAGTCACCTAATGAGTTATACTCCTGAGCTAAATTTTTTCTACTCAACCTTCAGCTCTGATACCAATTATAACGACCCTGACTCGACCTTCGAAAAATCGACACCAAATACTTCATCCGTATTCGAATGCCGCAAATTCAAATAACACATTAAGTACAACAACATAGAGAAAGAAAATGAATAACTTTATTGATATACAACACATTTATACAAATGATTATCAATATCAAAGATACAAGATAACAACGGAAGAACAGCAGCGGAAATATAGCACTAAATGGTCTTCCAAAAGAGCACAACAACTGCATCTCCAATTGCCTAAACTCTAAACTTCAAGCTCGAACCGCCAGCATGCTGTATTAAGCAAGTCCAATCCCAGAGAAACAAATGCGATCGCCAAAACCAAAGGCTGGATGCTATCGAGTCTACACCTACTATTTGATTATCTGAAAAATATGAATCTAGACTGCCCGTGTGGAATATCCTGGGGACCCAGAGTTTAGAAAAGGAACAATAAACTCCAGATCAGTCATGGGACTGGTGTGAGCAAATAAAAATAGTTTATCTTTGAACAAAAAAAATAGAAAAGAAACCCACAATGCTTTTTGTAAAATGAAACTACCATAAGCCTCCCGCCACACACACAATGCAAATGCACAATTGGAGAGGAGATTTCTCCTTATGATAGTCAAACATGAAAATCCTTTTGATATTATATTAGTGCATAGTGGAAAACATTTGCAAGTATAATATTAATCTTAGCCAGCATACGTACTATTATAGTGTGCCTACTATAGCTACCATGTTAAATGGTAGATTTTACAACTAAAACCGTACAAGGCGCGCATTGGTGATTAGATTTTCTACAAATGGTTCAGGCTAAGGAACTTCTTGGACCATATGGGCACGCCTCTGGAGGGACGCCCCGAGAACTTAACCAGCTCTCTGCCACCATAAGGCCAGGTTACCTCTGTAACTAGGTAACCAATGCATGAATATGCCATTCCCGAGTCGTTACCGACCTTTATCCGAGGATCCTCAGCACCATCAACCACAAAATAATAAATTTTCAGCAACCATACAGGCTAAATATCAAGGCTCCATACCATGATGCCACCTTTTTCCAGAAGGAAATAGACATACCCTAAAGGCTGTGACCCTTATAACCTTGTCGCATCTTTCCTGTTTCAACCATTTTTTGGTTTTGAGGTCCAACGAGGTCACGTCCACAAAGCTACGCTTTTTAAAAAAGCCATTCTTTGATCAATAAATGATCATCAGCACTTCATAGCCACATTACCAAATTGGGAATATATCACTAGTAACCATCAACTACATAACCTCTGAGCTCGTACGTCTCGGAGAAGGGTGTTAAGCTAAGAGAATAAATTTTCCGCCACCAAACAGAAATGTATTCAATAGAAACCAGCTCTACATCTCAAAGTGTAACGTCCGACATACATGCATACAAGTCTGTTCCAAGTTCGAACAGAACCGAAGGCACTTCAAAAGAAGCCTTTGCAATCCAGATAATCCTAAATAACGTCCGAGCTCCACATCACAAAGGGTGATCAAATCTCTATACCGGGGTCATTCGGTGTAGAGACATTCGACAGGTAATCCTTTTACTTTCAAAAATACCTAGTCTTCACCACCAGTCTTCAAATGCTATCCATTTCGTCTTATCATTATTCGAAATGGGTTATATGACACAAAGTCCTCTCCCAGCTGAACCGAATAAATGAGTGCTTAATTTCAAAAAGGATTGGGTATAGTGGGATTTTAGTCAATTCACAACTTTAAAGCCCAAAACCTTTCTTTTAAATGGTTTAAAAAAATTTCCACTTTTAATCATTTAAACAAAAAAGATTCACTTTACAAAGTTCACCGATCTTTCATAAAGATTTATACATAGCTTTCAAAACTATTTCAATTCCAAATCTTTTATACAAAAGATACAATTTTAAGATCCTCTTAAATTTGAAAACAATGTTCTCCAATCTTTAACAAAGATTCGTTCATAGCTTTCAAAACAATTCCATTTCAAATCTTGTCACGACCCGAATTTCAGCCTTCGAAAATTGATATCCATACTTCACTCGTATTCGAATGCCGTGGATTCAAATGTTGAAATTCGATTCGCGCCAGAGCTTATAACACATTAAGTACAACAACGTAGCGGAAAAAAAGAATAATTTATTGATACACAATATCGATACAACAATGATACAATTGAATATCAATACTATCAGAGATACAAGACAACAGTGGAAAGAAAACACCAGCCCCAGAACATTACCTAAATAGATTCCAAGAGAAGAGAGAGTCCCATAGAATACAACTTCATAGCCAAAGCTCCCAATTAGAAGCTCGAACCACCATCACGTTGTATTGAGCAAGGTCACTCCAAGTGAACAAATGCTATCGCCAAAATCCAAAAGCCTCAAAGATATCTAATCTACTATCTGACTACCTGACTCTAGGCTGCCCGTTTGAAAAATTATGGGCAACCAGAGTTTAGAAAGGGAACGATAAACTCTAGATTAGTCATGGGACATATGTGAACAAACAAAAATAGTTTTGGACAAAAACAAACAACAAAAGAATTTAAAATTGAAATCCGCAATACTTTTTGGAAATGAAACTACCATAAGGCCTCTCTGCACACACATAATGCAAGCGCATAATTGGAGGAGGTTTCTTCTTATGATAGCCAAACATGCTTGATGCGCAAAATCCTTTTTGATACTATTATTAGTGCAGAAAACCTTTCGAAATTATAATATTAATCTTAGCCAGCATAGTACCATTATATTATGCTTGCTATAGCTACCACCTGAGGTGGCAGGTTATACAACTAAAACAGTATAGGGCACGTATTGTTTCTTTGAATTTCTAACAAATGGTCAGGCTAAGGAACTTCCTGGGCAACATGGGTATGCTTCTGGAGGGACGCCTTGAGAACTTAACCAGCTCTCTACCAACACAAGGCCAGGTTACCTCTGCCACTAGGTAACTACTACACAAATATGCCATCCCCCAGTCGTTACCGACCTTTATCCGAGGATCCTCTACCGCAAAGCAACAACCATAAAGTAATAAATTTGCAGTTACCACATAGGTTAAATATCTGGGCTCCATACCATGATACTACCTTTTTCTAGAAGGAAATGGACATACCCTAAAGGGCGCGGCTCTCATAACCTTGCTACGTTCTTCCTGTTTCGACCATTTCCGGGTTGTGAGGTCCGACGAGGTCTCGTCCACAAAGCTACACTTTACACAAAAGCCATGCTTCGATCAACACATGATCAGCAGCACTTCGTATGACACATTACCAAATTGGGAATGTATCACTAGTAACCATCAACTACATAACCTCTAAGCTCGTACGTCTCAGAGAAGGGTGTTAAGCTACGATAATAAATTCTCCACCACCAAACAGAAATGTATTTTATAGAAATCGGCTTTACATATTAAAGTGTAATGTTAGACACACATCCATATAAGTCTGTTCTGGTTTCGAACAGAACCGAAGGCACTTCAAAGAAGCCCATGCAATCCGGCATTCACAATCTCGATCGGACTCTCCATCACATATAGAGATCTCTATACCGTAGCTACTCAGCACAGAGTCATTTGACGGGTAATCCTTTCGTTCTTGAAAATACTCGGTCTTCACCACCGTTCTTCAAATGCTATCCATTTTATCGTATCATTATTCGGAATGGGTTATATGACACAAGGTCCTCTCCTGGCTAAACCGAATAATGAGCGCTTAATTTAAAAAGCATATGGATAAAGTGGGATCCTAGTTAAGTCACAACTTTAAGCCAAAAACCTTTCTTTTGAATGGTTTAAACAAATTCCCACTTTCAATCTTTTAAACAAAAAGATTCACTTCAAAAAGTTTACCAATCTTTCATAAAGATTCATTCATAGTTTCCAAAACTATTTACAATTCAAATCTTTTGTACAAAAAATACACCTTTAAGATCCTCTTCAATTTGAAAAGTTCACCAATCTTTAACAAAGATTCATTCATAGCTTTCAAAACTATTACAATTTAAATCTTTTATACAAAAGATACACCTTTAAGATCCTCTTATTTTGGAAACAAAGTTCGCTAATCTTTAGCAAGGATTCATTTATAGCTTTCAAAACAATTCCATTTCAAATTTGAAACCCCTTTCAACAAAAACTGGAAGACCTTTCTTTATTTGAAAGTTATTATCATTTGAAAACAAATATATTTTATTTTGGAAAAATCTGATTAAATATACACAAGTTATAGCCTTTAAAAATATAAGCCAGAGAATCAACAAACTCCCATATTACTGGCAAGTTCTAATTTAAACTAAATTAAAAGTCCTAAAAAAATAGTTTTAAAATATTTTAAATTCATATATAGAAATTGTATAAACCTTTCAAACCATGATTTCCAAACTAATTTCAAATAATATTTAACAAAATATAATACATTCAAAACTAAATTTCAATTTCAAAATTTCCCTTTCAAAGGTTTTTTCATATTCAATTCAGTTCCATTTCCAAACAATTTTGAATTCAAAATTCAAGTTTTAAAACCATTTTTAAATAAATTAATATTAAATTTAAAATATCTGTGACTTGACCCATTTCCTCATGTAATCCATATTTGTGTGTGTATAGTGTAGTCTAGGGGTTTTACACAATATTGCAACATCATCAATCATCACAGATTCATGCACAGCAGTATTGATAAGCGGTATAATCCTATAATGCTTATCTTCATTCACAGGTTCAATGATAAATATGTATTACAGATAAATAAATAAATCACACACAGCTCAATCAACAACAATTCACATCATAGAATATTTCAGATCAGAGATAACAATCAATTCAAGCATTCAGTACAATTCAATCATACACAAGCAAGATTAATTAATCATCCGACTGTAATCAATTACATAACCTTGTTTACTTAAGTAATTACTGTCATTTTTACTAATTATAATTAATTAATTAATTAATTAATTACTTTCATTAATTATCCTTAATTAATGATTAATAATCCTTAATTATTAATTAATTAATCCTTATCTATTCATTAATTAACTTTTAATCAATATTTAATCAACCTTAATCATGTAATTAATTAACCTTAATCATGAAAATAATTAACCTTAATCATTCCTTAATCATAGATTGATTAATATTAATTATTAATTGATTATCCTTAATTAATCTTTAATTACTTAGATTAAGTAATTATTCTTTAAGTAATTACCCTTTTTATCTAATTCACATTAATTTATTAAGTCTTAATTACTAGTTAGTTAATCCTTAATCTTTAATTAAGTGAATATTTTTTAAAGTAAACATCCTTTAATCACCTTGATTAAAACAAATTAGCCTTTAATTAATCAAATTGATTAAAACAAATTAGCCTTTAATTAATTACATTGATTAAAACAAATTAGCCTTTAATTAATCACCTCAATTAAGTAATTAATCATTAAATTATATTCGAAAAACATTAGGAATTAATTATATTACTTTAAAAAAATCAATTTTTAATATATTCAAGTAAAAATTAACTTTGAAACTTTGTTAAAAACTTGTTTAAAATTCAATTTGGCTTTTAAAAACATAGTTAATATGCCTTGAACATGATTAAATTTACCCTTTCATTTTAAACTTTGTTCATCCCCAAAACTTGATTTAAACCTTTGCATTGTTTTCAAACTTTGTAAAATATTTATTTTAAATTTTAAAACCCTACTGCGTTTCAATTAACCCAAGCCACCCTTCAGAAATCTCGAGACCAACCTCGAGTCGATCTTTAATTTCTCGTGCTTGAAGCCGAGTGACTTCATCTTCCCAAATTCCTTAACTAAAACTAGATACGGCCACCGACGCGTGCACATGTGCAGTTGTCTGATCAACTTTCGATCTCCGTCGACACCTCCAGTAAACCCTCGATGATCTCCTCACCCTTAACAACCACCCAGTATCGACAAATTCATTACGAAATCAAAATGTACTATCGAGCTCAACCTGGAAACCCAAACTATGCCTAGATCAACCTCATGCCGACAACCTCATCCACCGTCAACCACATGACTTTGACAAAAGTTGCCCCGACGACCGAAGAACCTTTTCCCCTAGGTGTGATCAAACTCGATGCACCATAGTCGATGAAATCGTCGCGTCTTCTTCATCGAACAAAACTGTGATGAAAACCCTAGATCTTCGTCATATCGCCGCCGTGCTCATTTAAAATTCCAATAAATATTTTCCCGATGATTCTTAGACCTCTGACCATCTCCAGTTTCAGTCACGACGAAGCCCTCATCGAAAATCGCCGAAAATTGATAAAAAATATCGATTCTGATCAACTTACGAATACACACGATTTACTCTTAAAAATCAGGAGATCGTTATCTAAAATCACCATTTTGAAATACGAATTTGATTATGAAATTATATCACAATATTGAAATGCTTGATTTTCCTGATTTATGGTGATTTTACTGTAAATTGTATTTTTCACATATTTTGATTAATATTTTTACCTGATTTTATTTTTAGAAATGACTTTACCTTATTGTAAACATTTTCCTTTTGAAAATCATAACCTAAAAGGGATGGAAACAAGAGATTTGGATTTTTCTTGAATCTGTTTTAAAGCCCGTAACTTAAGATAGAGTAAAACTACATACATACATACATATATCTTCATAAATACATCTATATATAAGCAAGCAGGTCTCAGATCATATTTCTAAAACAGATCATATGCATTATATATTTTAACTGATCTAAGATTTTAAGCCAGAAGTTTGCTCACCTAGGATAAAGCAGAGAACTGGAACTGGAAATCAATTTTGTATTTGAACTTTGAATTTGCTATTTGATTTGCCTCAGTTTTGAATGCTTTAAATTTGCTTTGTTCTGGTCTGAAGATTGGAAACAGACCATTGTTTTGCTCAGGTTTTGATGATACTGCTTGATTCAGGTTGAAGATTTTTACTTTTGTTTCCAGTTTGAAGACTTTGATGATTTTCTTCTTTTGCTTTTTTCTAGGTTTTGAATTTTTTTTTTCTGTTTTGATTTCAGTTTTTGAAATGGGAGATGAAAGAATATCTCTTTGAACTGAAATAAGAATAGCTTGATTTATTTTCTTTCTTATGTATGTTAATATGATTTTCAAATTAAGTGATAATTTTATTTTTCCACTTGTCTCCTTTAATTACACTAGTTCAAACTCATGTTTATTTTCTTCACATTTGTCAAAAATGAGTAATTTTATGTCTAAATCCTCTACTTGAATAAATTTTAAAATTATGCTTAAACCCTTATGTTAATAAATTTACACTTTCGTATATTTAAGAATCATGTTTTTATAAATATTTTTTTTATGCTTATTATGTTTTAAATGTTATATACTTTTAAATACAAACCTTTTCATTAATCTTATTTTAATTAAAAATATTTAATGTATAAATATATATATATATATATATATATATTTACCTTTATAAACATTTTCAAAACCTTAAGAAAATGATTTGAAATCAAATTATACATAACTAATAAATAATCATATATTCATATATATAGTTGTTTCTTGAAACATAGAATTTTAAATCCAATTTTTTATTTCCAATATCTTTTTTTCAAGATATGTATCTTTAAATTTCCAAATCAAAATTCAATTTAAAATTCAATTTATATAAACAAACAAATAACTTATTTAATTTGGAAAAATTCAAACTAATTCACAATTAAATTCAAAATTTTATATTAATCACCAATTTAAATTTGACTTAAAACCAGGATCGTTACAGATTTCCCCCCTTAAGAAAATTTCGTCCCCGAAATTTTCTAGACAGGGAGACAAACAAAGAACAGATAAACACCTAAAGAAATGGTTTACCAGATTAAACTAAATATTTATTCTGCATTTGGCTTACCAAATCATAATATCATCAAAAATTATGAGAACGAATTCATTCAATACTACCCAAGATACTCGGGTCACTAGATCTACGAAATATGTAGAGGGACTGGTTAGTCCGAAGAGATAACTAACCATTCGTAGGATATATCTGGACCCCAAAAATTAAACAAACAGATACAATTCAATTTAACTTCATATTTTATTAACCAACTTATTTCAATTAACATTTCAAATTTCATTAAAGTTAAAACAAAAAGCTGATGGGTAACTGATGAAAATACAAATTAAGAACTTATCTACAATGATTCGCAGGGCCGCCATCATACCAAAGCTTCTCCCTCGAGCTGCCACAAAGCCATCAAAGAATTGATATCAGATGATGATTAAAAGATTTCGATAGAGAAAAGTTGTTTCCATTATTACAGGGTATTGACCATTTGTAGTGGTACTTCCCTGTCCCCTACCTCATCCTCTTCTTGCACTCATACTCACTATCAGTGAATAGTAAGAGAATTACTGAGGCATACAGATGGATATCTTAGGGATATACTCACACTAGGGCATTTATATCCCTATCTATAATGAGTCACCAAATGTGTTATACTCCTGAGCTAAAGTTCTTCCTTAACCTTCTGCTCTGATACCAAGATGCCATGACCCGAATTTTAGCCTTCGAAAATCTACATCCATACTTAACTCGTATTCGAATGCCTCAGACTCAAATGTTGAAATTCGATTCGCGCCGAAGCTTATAACACATTTAGTACAACAAACAGTAGAAGAAAAAGAATAATTTATTGATACACAATATTGATACAACAATGATACAGTTGAATATCAATACTATCATAGATACAAGACAACAGCGGAAAGAAAACACCAGCAGCGGAACAGTATCTTCATAGATTCCAAGAGAAGAGAGAGAGAGTCCCATAGAATACAACTTCATAGCCAAAGCTCCCAATCAGAAGCTCGAACCACCATCACGCTGTATCGAGCAAGGTCAGTCTAAGTGAACAAATGCTATCGCCGAAATTCAAAGGCTTGAAAGATATCGAATCTACATCTATTACCTGACTACCTGACTCTAAGATGCTATGTGAAAAATTGTGGGCACCCAGAGGTTAGAAAGGGAACAATAAACTCCAGGTCAGTCATGGGACTTGTGTGAGCAAACAAAAATAGTTTTGAACAAAAACAAACAACAAAAAAACTTAAAATTGAAATCCGCAATGCTTTTTGGAAAATGAAACTACCATAAGGCCTCCCCCCACACACACAATGCAAGCGCACAATTGGGGGAGATTTCTCCTTATGATAGTCAAACATGCTTGATACGCAAAATCCTTTTTGATATTATTATTAGTTCATAGTGCAGAAAACCTTTCGAAAGTATAATATTAATCTTAGCCAGCATAGGTACCATTATATTATGCTTGCTATAGCTACCACCTGAGGTGGCAGGTTATACAACTAAAATCGTACAGGGAACATATTGTTTCTTTGGATTTCCAACAAATGGTTAGGCTAAGAAACAACCTGGGCCACATGGGTACGCCTCTAGAGGGACGCCCTGAGAACTTAACCAGCTCTCTGCCAACACAAGGCCGGGTTACCTCTGTAACTATGTAACTACTATACGAATATGCCATTCCCCAATCGTTACCGAACTTTATCCGAGGATCCTCAACCACAAAGAAAAAACCATAAAGAAATAAATTTGCAGTAACCACATAGGTTAAATATATATGCTCCATGCCATGATACCACCTTTTTCCAGAAGAAAATGGATATACCCTAAAGGGCGCGACCCTCATAACCTTGCTGCATTCTTCCTGTTTTGACCATTTTGGGTTGTAAGGTCCGACGCGGTCTCAACCACAAAGCTACGCTTTACACAAAAGCCATGCTTCGATCAACACATGATCAGCAGCACTTCGTATGCCACATTACCAAATTGGGAATGTATCACTAGTAACCATCAACTACATAGCCTCTGAGCTCGTATGTCTCAGAGAAGGGTGTTAAGCTAAGAGAATAAATTCACCACCACCAAACAGAAATGTATTTGATAGAAACCAGCTTAACATCTCAAAGTGTAATGTCAGACACATATCCATACAAGTTTGTTCTTGGTTCGGACAGAACCGAAGGCACTTCAAAGAAGCCCTTGCAATCCGAGTGTTCACAATCTCGATCGGACTCCCCATCACGTATGGAGATCTGTATGCCGTAGCTACTTAGTGCATAGTCATTCGACGGGTAATCCTTCCGATTTTGAAAATACCTGGTCTTCACCACCGATCTTCAAATGCTCTCTATTTCGTCGTATCATTATTCGAAATGGGTTATGTTACACAAAGTCCTCTCCCGACTAAACCGAATAATGAGCGCTTAATTTAAAAAGCATATGGATAAAGTGGGATCCTAGTTAAGTCACGACTTTAAGCCGAAAACCTTTCTTTTGAATGGTTTAAACAAATTCCCACTTTCAATCTTTTAAACAAAAAGATTCACTTCACAAAGTTTACCAATCTTTCATAAAGATTCATTCATAGTTTCCAAAACTATTTACAATTCAAATCTTTTGTACAAAAGATACACCTTTAAGATCCTCTTCAATTTGAAAAGTTCACCAATCTTTAACAAATATTCATTCATAGCTTTCAAAACTATTACAATTCAAATCTTTTATACAAAAGATACACCTTTAAGAACCTCTTATTTTGGAAACAAAGTTCACTAATCTTTAGCAAGAATTCATTTATAGCTTTCAAAACAGTTCCATTTCAAATTTGAAAACCCTTTCAACAAAAACTGGAAGACCTTTCTTTATTTGAAAGCATTATCATTTGAAAACAAATGCATTTTGTTTCGGAAAAATCTAATCAAATATACACAAGTTATAGCCTTTAAAAGTATAAACCAGAGAATCAACGAACTGCCATATTATTGGCAAGTTCTAATTTAAATTAAATTCAAATTCCCAAAACAATAGATTTAAAATAGCTTTAAATTCATATATAGAATTGTATAAACCTTTCTAACGATGATTTCCAAAATAATTTCAAATCATATTAAACAAAATATAGTACATTCAAAACTAATTTTCAATTTCAAAATTTCCCTTCCAAAGGTTTTTCATACTCAATTCAATTCCATTTCCAAATAATTTTGAATTCAAAATTCAACTTTTAAAACCATTTTTAAAAAAAGTAATATTAAATTTGAAATATCTGTGACTTAACCCATTTCCTCGTGCAATCCATATTTTTGCTGTATAGTGTACACAATAGTGCAACGTCATCATTCATCACAGATTCAAGCACAGCAGTATTGATAAGCAACGCTTATCTTAATTCACAAATAAATATGTATTATAGATAAATAAATAAATCGCACACAGCTCAATCAACAACAATTCACATCATAGAATACTTCAGATCAGAGATAATATCAATTCAAGCATTCAATACAATTCAATCATACACAAGCAAGATTAATTAATCATCTGACTGTAATCAATTACATAACCCTGTTTTTTACAGTCATTTTTGTTAATTATAATTAATTAATTACATAATTACTTTCATTAATTATCCTTAATTATCCTTAATTATTAATTAATTAATCCTTAATTATTCATTAAATAACTTTTAATCAATATTTAATCAACCTTAATTATGTAATTAATTAACCTTAATCATGAAATTAATTAACCTTAACCATTCCTTAATCATAAATTGATTAGTCTTAAATATTAATTAACTATCCTTAATTAATCTTTAATTACTTAGATTAAGTAATTATTCTTTAAGTAATTACCCTTTTTATCTAATTACATTAATTTATTAAGTCTTAATTACTATTTAGTTAATCCTTAATCTTTAATTAAGTGAATATTTTTTAAAGTAAACATCCTTTAATCACCTCGATTAAAACAAATTAGAGTTTAATTAATCATATTGATTAAAACAAATTAGCCTTTAGTTAATCACATTGATTAAAACAAATTAGCTTTTAATTAATCACCTCAATTAAGTAATTAATCATTAAATTATATTGGAAAAACATTAGGAATTAATTATATTACATAAAAAAATCAATTTTTAATATATTTAACTAAAAATTAACTTTGAAACTTTGTTAAAACTTTGTTTAAAATTCAATTTGGCTTTTAAAAACATAGTAAATATGTCTTGAACTTGATTAAATTTACCCTTTCATTTTAAACTTTGTTCATCCCCAAAACTTGATTTAAACCTTTGCATTGTTTTAAAACTTTGCTAAATATTTATTTTACATTTTAAAACCCTATTGCATTTCAATTAACCCGAGCCCCTTCAGAAATCCCGAGACCAACCCCGAGTCGATCTTCAATTTTCTCATGCTTGAACCCGAGTGACTTCATCTTCCTAAATTCCTCAACTAAAACCAGATACGGCCACCCACGCATGCACGTGCACAGTTGTCCAATCAAATTCTGATCTTCGTCGAAACCTCCAGCAAATCATCGATGATCTCCTCACCCTTAACAACCACCCAATATCGACGAATTCATCATGAAATCAAAATGAGCTATTGACCTCAACCTGGAAACCCAAACTAGTTGCCTAGATCAACCTCATGCCGACAACCTCGTCCACCGGCAACCACTCCACTTCAATCAAAGTTGCCTTGATGACCTACGAACCTTTTCCCCTGGTTGCGATCGAACTCGATGCACCATAGTCGACGAAATCGCCTCGTCTTCTTCATCGAACAAAACTACGATGAAAACCCTGGATCTTCATCGTATCGTCGCCACACTCATTTGAAATTCCAACAAATATTTTTTTCGATGATTCGTAGACGTCCGACCATCTCCAGTTTCAGTCACGACGAACCCTCGTCGAAAATTGCCGGAAATTGATAAAAATATCGATTCTGATCAACTTACAAACACACACGATTTGCTTTCTTAAAAATCAGGAGACCATCATCTAAAATCACCATTTTGAAATGCGAATTTGATTATGAAATCAGATCATAAGATTAAAATGCTCAATTTTCCCAATTTATAATGATTTTACTGTAAATTGTATTTTTCACAAATTTTGATTAATATTTTACCTGATTTTAATTTTAGAAATGACTTTACCTTATTGTAAACATTTTCCTTTTGAAAATCATAACTTGCAAGGGATTGAAACAAGAGGTTTTGATTTTTCTTGAATATGTTTTAAAACCTGTAACTTAAGACAGAGAAAAACTACAGACATACATACATATATGTTCATATATACATCTATATATATGCAAGCCGATCTCACATCATATTTCTAAAACTGATCACATGCATTATATATTTTAACTGATCTAAGATTTTAAGCCATAAGTTTGCTCACATGGGATAAAGCAGAGATCTGGAACTAGAAATCAATTTTGTATTTGAACTTTGAATTTACTGTTTGATTTGCCTCAGTTTTGAAGCTTTAAATTTTGCTTTGTTCCGGTCTGAAGATTGTAAACATGCTATTGTTATGCTCAGGTTTTGATGTTACTGCTTGATTCAGGTTGAAGATTTTTACTTTTGTTTCCAGTTTGAAGACATTGATGATTTTCTTTTTTTTCTTTTTTCTAGGTTCTGAATTTTTTTTTCTGTTTTGATTTCAGTTTTTGAAATGGGAGATAAAAGAGTATCTCTTTGAACTGAAATAAGAATAGCTTGGTTTATTTTCTTTCTTATGCATGTTAATATGATTTTCAAATTAAGTGAAAATTTTATTTTGCCACTTGTTCACTTTAGTTACACTTGTTCACACTCATGTCTATTTTCTTCAAATTTGTCAAAAAATGAGTAATTTTATTTCTAAATCCTCCACTTAAATAAATTTTATGTTTAAACCCTTATGTTAATAAATTTATACTTTTGTATATTTGAGAATCATGGTTTTATAAATAAGTTTTTAGACTAAATGTTATATACTTTTAAATAGAAATCTTTTCATTAATCTTATTTTAATTAAAAATATTTAATCCATATATATTTACCTTTATAACTATTTTCATAACCTTAAGAAAATGATTTGAAATCAAGTTATACATAACAAATAAATAATCATATATTCATATATATAGTTGTTTCTTAAACATAGAATTTCAAATCCAATTTTTTATTTCCACTATATTTATTTTTTTAAAGATATTTATCTTTAAATTTCCAAATCAAAATTCAATTTAAAAAACAATTAATATAAATAAACAGACAAATAACTTATTTAATTTTTAAAAATTCAAATTAATTCAAAATTAAATTCAAAATTTTATATTAATCACCAATTTAAATTTGACTCAAAATCGGGATCGTTACAAATTTGAAACCCTTTCAACACAAATTGGAAATCCTTTCTTTATATAAAAGCTAATATTATTTGAAAAACAAGGGTTTTCGTTTTGGAAAATTCTGATCAAATATGCACAAGTTATATCCATTAAAGTATAAACTTGGGTTAAATTCAACTTCCTAAAATAATACATTTAAAATGATTTAAAACCCATATAAATACATTATATAACTTGTTAAACCATAATTTATAAACATATATTTATAGAACTCAACTTCAAATCTTGAATTTAAATTCAAATCAAACTATTTAAATTTTAAAACTTTAACAAGTTATATTATATTATATTCAAAGTAATTTCCAAAACATTCTTTTCAAAAGTTTTCATGTTTAACCCAATTACATTTTCCAAACCATTTTGGATTCAAAATTCAACTTTAAAACCATTTCATTATTTTGGATAAAATAATATTAAATTCAAATATCTATGATTAACCGAATCCTCGTGAAATCTATATTTGTGTGTGTACGGTGTAGTCCAGGGGTTTTAAACAATAGTGCAATATCATCAATCACTATCAATTTAAACATAACAGTATCGATAAGCTGTAATCTTATAACACTTATCTTTATTCACAGATTCATAGATAAATAATATAAACAGGAAAATAGGCACAGGGAAAAAGTTCCAAAAACATTTAGTCTCATGGACAACAAGTTTGTTTTTTGGTCTGATTGCGATTTACACTATAAAGTGTCCTTCAGACCAAAAAACAAACTTGCTATCCATGAGACTAAAATTTGTTGCAACTTCTTCCTTGTGCCTAAAAACCCCTAATATAAATTCATCACAAATAAGTAAATTACATTCATCACAGCTCAAATCAAAATAATTCATATCACAAAGCATCACACATCAAGAATATCAAACAATTTGAAAGCATTTCATACAATCCAAATATCCATAAGTAAGATCAATTAATCATCTAATTAATTTAAATCAGGTTAGTTACTCATGGATAATTTACTAATCTTGGTTAATTATGTAATTACAAACCATTTTAATTAAATATCTTCTAATCATTTATTAATTAACCTTTAATAATAAATTAATTAACCTTTAGTTATTAATTAATTAACCTTAATTAATAAAACAACTTTTAATTATCATTTAATTAATTATCCTTAATTATATTAATAAATTAACCCTTAATTAATAATCATTAATTAATAAATTACCTTGATTAATTATCCTTTAATTAATCACTTAAATTAATTAACCTTTAATTGTTAGGTAATTAACCTTTAATTACTTAATTAACCTTTAATTACTTATATTAAGTAATTATCCTTTAATCACTTGATTAATCAACTTTAATCATTAATTAATTACTTTTAATGAAGTAACTGTCTTTAAGTAATTAATTACCTTTAATTACTTACATTTATTAATCGTAATTGATTAATTATCCTTAGTTAATTTCAAATAAGTAATTACACCTTAATTATGCACTAATTAATTAACTTTAATTTATCAAAGATAAATCATTATCATAATTTATTTCTTAATTATCATTTAAATCCTTATTTAATAAACCTTGAAAAATTAATTATCATTAACATAAGAATTTAACTTAAAACCTTTAAGTTAATTAATTATCAAAACATTATTTAAGATAAGCCATTTATCTTTATCTTTGCTAATTACTTAATTATGATTAACATGTAAATTTTAAAACATTTTATCTTTTTATTTAACACTTAGTTACATTCCCAAATTAAATTTTAAAATAAATTAAAAATTTAAGTTAAAATCAAATGTTAAACAAAACATTTATTATGTATAAAGAAATTTATTTAAGAAAAGATTTAAACTAGATTTATTTAAAAATTTAAACTTGCCTTTGTTTAAACTAAAAAAAATGTTTAAAATGTTTGCTTCGTGTACAACCCGATTTCTTCCCAAGTCATGCCCCGAGACACTCACACTCTACTTGACTTCGAGCAATTTCACAAACTACTTCGAGTTCGAACCATAGCCTGTCCCTTCTTCCCCATAATCCACACTGTTCCCAGATACGAGTGATATCTCGTATACATGCACACGCCACCGCCAACGATTTGGTCATCTTTGCCGACGTCTTTAGGTCCCCGATGTCCTACCCAAACCCCACGATCAACCAAGTCTGACGAAAACGACTGCAACAAAATTGAGCTGTTCAACTTCCTATTGGAACTTAATCCGATCGACGAAACCCATCACCACTAATGATTCTGATCACTGGAATCCACACTACCCTGTCCAGATATTCGCCAGAGTCCCCTCCTTCTGTTCCCCCGGGACCGATTGACCCCGATCAATCCACGATGTCGGAATCTCCTCAAGAAACCCCTCGATCCATATTAGGCATAAAACCCTAAATCAATGTTGCCCGATCGCCACAATGCTCTAAAAAAATCCGTTACTATTTTCCGTATGATCTACGGCATACAAACCATATCCAGCCTTGATCACGTCGCTCCCCACTTCTCCGATCATCGGATATTGACAGAAATGTGTTTTCTGTTCAACTTCAAAATTCTCGACAATTCCAATTCTTAAAGTCTTGAAACCACCATCTATAATCATGATTTTAAAATACGAACTCATTTTTTTGATTAAAAATCGAAATCCAGATATTCAAATTTGGACTTAAGTTTTGATCATTCCTATCATTTTCAATTTTTGAATTAATTGCTAAATATTTTTAAAAATAAAGTTACACCCTTACACGCCTTTTATCCTTAAGAATCCTAGCCTATTGTTGATTATATAAAGTGTGTTTGGATTTTTAAGGTGGATGTAGCCTTTAAATATAAGAACAGAGACACATACATATATGTCTAGACATTCACCTCAACAACACATACATATATACATGCGTTTACATTTCACAGCATAACTGCAAGATTATCACAAGCATCAGGTTTTTAAATAAATTTCTTACTCATAAGCAACAATAGATAAAAGGAATTAGTTTAGGGTTTGCTCACCTTGTTTTAAAGCAGAGAACGGTATTTTCCTTTTTATTTGATCTAGAAGTTTTGCTTGAATCTGGAACTTTTTTTTGTAGCTTTGTTTTGATTTAATCTGTTTGTTGTTGATGTTGAATCTAGATCTTGAACTTTGGAACAGCCACTTGATTTTGAATGAATTATTTTCAGGTCTGAGTTGAATTAGTTTCCAGGTTGAGATGCTTTAGGTTTAATTGTTTTTATTGTTGAGTTCTTTTATCTGGTTTGCTTCAGAATTGAATTGTATTTGTATCTGAACTTGATACTAAGTGAATTGCTTTTGAGTTTTGTTTTCAGATTTGAAAATCTGTGAGGATTTGTTTACCTTTTCTTTTGATCTGGTTTTGGCTATTCAAATCAGTTTGAAGAAAAGAAAATGAGAAGGGAAGTATATATGTATATATGCTTGTTTTATATTTTATTTATTAATTTTTAAATAAAAGACAAATAACTCTTGTTAATTAAGAAAATAAAATGGCTACACTTGTCTTTACAAATAATACTATGCCTACACTTGTTAATTCATATTGCTAATATTTTACAAATGTCAAAAGCAACCATTTTTATGTTTAAATCCCTTCTTTAAATAAGTTTATAAATTTTTTTAAAACCCTTTGGTTAATCTTACTTAAAATTTGACCTTAAGATAAATATCTTTATAAAATATACAACTTAATAAAAATGATTTTTAAATCCAAATTATACATTCATAAATACACACACATGTATATATAGAATTTAAATTAAAATAGATTTTTAAAATTATTGTATTAAATTCAAATTATTACTTCAAAATATACACATATATACATTTAGAAAACAAATTTTATCCATTTTAAAATTATGGAGTATTTAAATTCAATTTATTTTCTAAAATATTTATTTTTGAGTTTCAAATTCAAAATTCAATTAAACATCAATTCGTAAACACATATATAAATAAACAACATATTATTATTTATTTGGAAAATTTTAAATTCAAATTTAAAAATATAATCTACTTATAAAATATTTAGATTTCCAAATTAAATTCTTTATCTACAATCTTATATATATTTATTCCTACATTTTCAAATTAATTCATAGTTAATCCCAAAAATTAATATAAATTACTGAATAAAATTTGGCTAAAAACCGGGATTGTTACAGTATTTGTAGTTAAATTAAAATATTTATATTGTGTTGTTTGAGTTGTTAGTTTGAATTTTGGGTTTCTGTCGATTCGTCTAGCTTACACTATCGATAGGAATTCCAAAACACTTGAACAGAGCAAACTGGCACAATATTATTTTCAAAATTTGTAAAGGAAATGATTTTTTGTATGGTTATATCATATATATATAAGACTATAATTTTCTAAAATTGGATATTTGAAAAAAAAGGGTTGTTAGAAATGATAATACCATATTTCCATTTATTGTTTTGTCAACATTTCTAAAGCTTAACTACTGTTGAAATTTGAATTATGATTTATGAACCTATTTTGAAAATGTGATGAAGTTAAATTTAAGAATTAAATTTGTAGTATTCTAGAAAATTTGGTTTTAAATCTTAGAGTATATTATTTTTTTAAGTATTTACGAATAGAAATCGTTTCAAAGAATTTAAAAGTTTTAATCAATACTCTCCTCTTTTATCGTTGGGAAATAATTTAGGTGATGACGGCTGCATCATCGACATTCATCTTCAAGTTTCAGTGTGGAGATATCACCAAGTAGCTTTGCTACAACTTTTTTTGGAAAATTGGATTTGCGATTTGAATTTATTGAATATGATATATATATATATATATATATATATATATATATATATGATTATTTCAAAATAGTTTAAAGTGAAACAGAAAATTCGAACCTTAAGTTTTATATTAAGAAATGGTCTAAATTATTGAAATTAAGTGAAGTTTGAATAATTGGAATATCTAAAATGATAAAAGAAGATTTAACCAACTTGAAAAATTTAAACTTGAAAAAAATCTATTTGTATAATACTAAATTGCATTCTAATATATATATAACTTGCCAAAAATATTCAAAAGTAGAAGTTAGGGTATAATTAAAGGTTATGCAAGAGAAAACTTAAGTAATAAAATGGTTCAAACAAAAAGTTGGCTTAATATAAATGTTGTAAATAAAAGAAATTTTTTATAGTATTTAATTACACTCTGAAACATTTATATAACCCACTTAGAAAAGTTTAAATGAAATTAGAATGCAGGAGGATATTATACACTGTGATAAGTAATAGGATGCCCAAAATAATATTTTGTTAAGGGAAACCAACTTAACTAGGGTCAAATATATTTAATAAATAGGTAAATAAATGAGTTAAATCAAATAAAATTTGTTTTGAAAAGGAATTTTTTATAACAAATGCTAATAAATTGAAATCAAATCTATTGATTGAAATACATTAATTTGAATCAATAAAATATGAATACAATAAATAGTTATTGATTTAATAAAATGGATTAAACCAAGTTGTTGAATATTAATTTATTTAAAATTGAAATTTATATGGTTTTGAATTGTTAAAGTTGAATGTTGAGGCGAAATTAATTACCGTTGATCAAATACATGAGTAAAATAAAAAAAATTGTTGTGAAATTTGTGTATTAAGTGTTAATAAATTTGAAAAAAAATCAATTGAATGAAAATATATGAAAATGAAGTAAATTAGATGTATACATCATAAATTTGATTGATTAAATAAAATGAATTGGAATCAATTAATTGAATATAAACCAATTTAACATAAATGGAGTTTATATGGTTTTAAATTAATTGTTGTATTTGGTACTTCAATTTATTTTTCTTTCTGGTTGTTTCTATTCTCCTACCTCCTTCCTTTTCGAGGACGAAAAGTTTTGAGTGGGGGAGATTGTAACTACCCAGAAGTTTTAGTAATTTTATAACGTAATTAACTTAATTTTTGTGAAATTTTAAATAATTTAATTTGAAATGAAATTTGATATTTTAAATACGTCTATATTAACATAGCAAAGGGTACGTTCTCTCTTCCTCTTCCAGTTGCCTTCTTCGTTTTATATGTTTTGCCGAGCTTCATTTCTTCTCCCCTGAGCATGTAACCGCTAGTCCTCTCCCCCTCCATTTTCTCGGCCACCAGGTTAGCCCCATCGCACCCTCATCTCCTTCACCGACTCCGCTTCTTGCTTTAACTCTCCGGCCGCCATTCGACCCAAGGCCATGATGGCCGAAGCCGCCTCACTACCTGACTCAGCCTCGCCATACTTGACCCCACAACCGCCGAACCCCACCGATCAGCCTGTACACGACCAGCCCTCTCAAAGCCATCACCAAACCCTGACAGTCTGACCTCCTGCGCAAATGCACCACCTCCCAAACCTCCGCCTTCCCCTCTGAGTTCAACGGTCACCATCATCTCCGGTTGTTGTCTCGCCTCCCAGACCCATGTGTCGACCACCGTGCCACCTCCCACTTGCTGACAACCGTATGCCTCCTTCCCTATACTTGTCTTCATTATATATAATATACATATATAAATAAACTTGATTTTATTTCCAGAGGCTTTCTGCCGATATAATAATATGGGTACAAACTGTCTGTGTTATTTATGTAAGCTATATTCTATATAGACATAGATGTTTCTTCCTTGGCAAACTTTCAGCATATATAAGCACGTGTTGTATATATATATATATATATATATGATTTTATTGACAAAAAATTAATGGCGACTGGATCTGGATCAGGAATTCCCGAAACCCTAGGAACGGAAGAAGACGATGACGGCGGTGGATGGAAGGAGGTTAAGAACAGGGGAAAGGCTAAGATTTCGTTTGCTAATGATCTTAAATCTAATAAGGGGGTACAAAAAGTGAAATCATGGACAGAGGCCGTTGGTTCTTGAATCGAACTCAAGGATAATGCAAATTACTTTGAACCACAATCCAATGGAGATGATATATATCAACTGATGGATAAAGAGGACTATCCTGAATCTAAACAACTTTGGCAACACTCAATCTATGCTTATATGGCAGGAAAACGCTCTCGTTTCATACATTTTAACACTTATATTAAAAGAACATGGAATCCTAAAGGGTCTTGGGATGTCTTTCCTCAAGAAAATGGCTTTTACTTGATTAAATTTGAACTGGAGGAAGATTATCAAAGAATCATTAATGGAGGACCTTGGTTCAAGGACAGCAAATTAATTCCGATGCGTAAATGGGAGGCTGGTTTCAGTTTCGAACATGCTATGTTAACAACTTATCCTATTTGAGTCAAATTCAATAATTTGGATCTTGCTTTATGGAATATGAGATTATTAGAAAACTTGCAAGTTTTATAGGTAGGCCTATCGACATTGATGAAAATACAAGAAAAGTTAAACGTATCAAGTATGTTAGGGCTCTGGTTGAGATCTCAGCCAATACCGTGTTACAAAAATAGTGAAAGCCATAGATAAGCAAGGAAACATATATAAAAAAGAGGTGGAGTACGAGTATGTACCACCTAAGTGTGGGGAATGTTTGTGCTTCGGCCATACAAACCAGCAGTGCCAACGTAGCATGGCAGATAGGAAAAAGAAAGTATGGGTAGAAAAACCTAAAACCACTAAAGACTTTACAATAGACTTACCTAAGACTAGTAGCCCAAAAAATGAAGAGGAGATTACAAAAAATATACAAAATATCTCCCCCATTACAGATCATCAACCAAAATATCAACACAAGAATACTACGGAGTCGGACTGCGGATTAGAGCAAGCACCTCATCTAGCTCCTGTTCAGTTAGAGAAGACTTCATGTATAGTGGATAATTCGGATAGTTCTGATCCAGTGAATCCACCTGCACACCCTGAAAATCACCATCTATAACCGAATGCCCCGTAGGCATTGGATCCACCGTCTATTGAACACAAGGAGGGGGAGGAGGAGATGCAAGGTTCCCTAGCGGATATCCACAAGATGGGCATTGAACTGGACTCGTCTGGTGATGCGGAAGAAGAAGATTTGTCAGAAGATATTAGTAAGTATACTGAATGCAATTTAGCATATGAAAATCAATCACCATTGGTGACAAAGGTAGAACGGCGAGACCATTTATGGTAGGAACTGCTCCAGTTACTCGGAGCAAATCTACTAAAAAATCTTAATTGTCTATTATATGTTGGAATGTGAGAGGTCTAAATAATGACAAACGTAAATTTAGGCCTCCACATAATTAAGGCTAAATATAAGCCTAGTATTTTAGCTCTTCTGGATAATAAGTTGAACAATAATAACATAGAGATGCTTAGAAACCAATTTGGAAATCAGTGGTCTTTTTTCAACAACTCAATTTAAAAGTAGAATTATTGTTGGTTGGGAGAGTAGTTACTGGAATGGCAATATTATGAATATGAATGATCAACAAATGACCATTAAGTTTAACAATATAGGTGGGCTGGAGATAGTTATCACATTTGTTTATGCTAAAAACCAAGCCTCTGAAAGAATTGAATTATGGAAACAAATAACTGATAACTCCAAAAATATCAATATCCCTTGGATAGTCACAGGAGACTTTAATGCTGTCTTAAATACTAATGAGAAAATAGGGGGCCTTACACTGAGGGTAGCATAGGTAGCAAAATTTAACAATTGTGCACTATCCAGTGGACTTGCTGAAGCACACCACTCTGGCCTGAAATTCACATGGAAAAATGGCGAGTCTAAGAAAATCACATCAAGACTAGATAAAGCACTTGGAAATTCAGAGCTTTTTAACAAAATTCCAAATTTTAGAGTAACTGTTCTACCTTGTTCTACAAGCGATCATTGTCCCCTCTTGTTACAATTCAATGAAGATGAGAAAATGCATAAAGGAAAACCTTTCCGATATGCAAATCATTGGCCTTTGCTAGAAGGATTTGATGAAGTAGTGAACTTTAACACAGTAAGAATTCCTCCAAGCAATCACATGTATTGACTTGTAATGCTCATCAAAATCATGAAAAACATACTAAAAGTGTGGAATAAGTGCAGACCTATGACCACTGACAAAATCATAGAAATCTAACAACAATTAGTAAACATACAACATAGACTAGATGATGATCCTCTACACGAAGGCCTAAATGCAAATTTTTACGCATTTCAAAAACAGCTTAAAGAAGAACTAAATAAATAGGCGGTAGAATTGATGCAAAAAGCCAAAGAGAAATGGCTTCAATAAGGAGATGAATGCAATAAATTTTTCTACACTAAAATGTCCTTAAGACAACATCATAATAATCTGCAAAACTATCTAAACGAGCATGGTAATGCTTCCAGACACATCAAGGACAATGAAGACCAAGCCATTTCATATTTATCAAGCCTATATAATGGAGATGGTAATAATCAGTTACCTCATATCAACTGTAGACGGAAAATTTCCATTGAGGGTGCTAGCATGTTGACAGCTCTAATTTTGGAAGGGGAATTGAGGAATGTCGTCTCCACTATCCACAGTGACTCCTTCCAGGGATCTAATTGAATGGGGGCAGCCTTCTTCAAAATGTATTGGATATACCTGAAGGATTTCATGATAAAAGCTTATAATAAAGCACTAGAAACTGGCGAATTCATATAAGAAATTAACCACACATTTATATCACTCATCCCAAAAACAAAGAAACCGGAAAGAATTGAAGAGTACAGACCAATAACCTGCTGTAATGTCATCTACAAAATTCTTAGTAAAATTATTTGTAAGAGACTGAATAAAGTCCTCCTAGACTTAATCTCACAATGTCAAAGTGCATTTATTAAAGGCAAGCTCATATCAGAAAATTCTCTAATGGCCCATGAATTAGTCAGAAATTTTAATAAACAAGGGGATGATAAAATGTGCATTAAAGTGGATCTACAAAAAGCCTATGACAAGGTAAATAGAGGATTCATTATCCATATGCTTGAATCTATGGGGGTTCCAACGAAGCTATTAAAACTGATTAAATATTCTCTAGACACTCCAACTTACTCAAACATGATAAATGGAATACCTAAAGGGTATATTCAGAGCAATCGTGGGATTAGACAAGGTGACCCTCTCTCCCTATACTTATTTGTTGTAGCTATGGAATGGTTCACCCTGCAAATGGAATTAGCATGCTTGCATCAATACAATCATCCAATTTACAATAACCTCCCAAAGATCACACATTTAATATATGCAGATGATCTGCTAGTGGTGGTTAAAGGCAATTTGAAGGAAATTGACAAAGTCAAGGATATATTTACAGAACTAGAGATATCTTCTAGGCTTAAACTGAATGAATCAAAAACTAAGTGCTACTTTAACAAACAATGCTCAAACAAGCAGGCTATGTTAGAGAGACTGGGATTCTCGAAGGGACACCTTCCGGTCAAATACTTGGGGGTTCCTTTTTCCAACAACACTATCACAAATGTTGAGTGTGGCAAGCTAGTAGATGACATCAGAGGTAAACTACGAGGCTGGAGATCAAAACTTCTATCTTTTGTAGGTAGAGTAGAATTGGCGCACACAGTCATCACATCTAAAGTCAGATTTTGGTTACAATCTTTTCAAATTATAGATTGCTCTATTGCAAAAATTAACTCATTGTGCGGATTTTATATAGAGAGGGGGGTGCACAAAGTTAAGCATTCAGACTTATGCAGGAAAAAGGAGGAAGGAGGTTCAAGGTTGAAAAATCTCTTTGAACTTAAGAAAGTATGTGGTCTGAAATTAGCTTGGAATAATCAAACATCAAATAACTTATGGGCTACATGGATGAGGTCTAGCTATCTTAAAGAAAATTTTTGGACTATCAAAATTAACAACAATGCTTCTGTCACTTGGAAGAATATTCTTAAAATCAGGGATAAACTACAGTTGTATTTAGAGAGAGAGAGATTGCAAATGGTAGAAACACTGATCTATGGAGAGACCCTTGGCTAAATTCTTAAAGCTTTATTGACAGGTTAGATTGGGATACTTTCTCGGCATATGGAGCTCCAAACTGTAAGGTAGCTGACATTATAGACAATGGAGAATGGCAATGTAACAAAAACCTTCTAAGCCTATATTACAAAGAGGAGATTCGACACAAAAACATTCACATAGGCAAATTGGAGGACAACTGGACATGGAAGAAAACTCTAACAGTCATTTCAGGTTCCGAGAAGTATAGGAGGAATCGAGGAAAAAATCCATTTATTAAATGGTCTACAGTAGTTTGGAGCAAATCTAATAGTCCTAAAATGGCACATACTCTTTACAAGGCAATTCTCGGAAAATTACCTACTAAGGATACATAAATGGGGAGTCTTGGACGACACAACTTGTTATCTTTGTCATAATAAAGATGAAACGCATGAGCATTTATTATTTGAATGTGAATATTCCAAAAGAGCGTGGAGCATTCAAAAACTGAGATTTACTAACAATGTTTGAAACTTAGCAGAAAAGGTCGAATACCTGCACGGAGAGAGTAATCTCATGAAGTTGATGAAGAAGACTGGAAAAATTGGACTCACAACTTCCCTGTGGTACCTCTGGAAGGAGAGAAACTGTCGGGCTTTTGAAAATAAAGAAAAAGATGTATTAACTCTCACGAAACAGATAAACAGAGATATTAGTCTAATAATTGGACGGATACCAAAGAAAATTCTTGCCATTGTAACGGCACAAGAAGAACAATTAATGGAGACGTTGAGGATGAAGGCGTTAAACAAATGAGTTCAATCAAAGATTTGGAAGCCGCCATAGCTGAACCCTAAAGATGGAAGGTTTAGTTGCGGGAGATAGTTGTTATCTGCTGTCATTTATCGTTTGGCCTTATTTGTAATATCTCAAACGAGATTGTATTTGCTGCTTTAGGCCGCAAAGCCCAACTCGTTAATACGTTAGCCCATTTTCAAATATATATATGTATGTATGATATTTTGGAAAGTATATTATATATTTAAGTTCATATCAAAGAATTTTGTGTTCAATATATATATATATATATATATATATATATATATATGATCTATTGTTATAAAAGTTATAAAAGTGTTATAAGTTATCTATTTATATAAGTTATATGATCTTTTTTTGTATTTACATTATAAAAGTTATATGATCTGTTGTTCCAATATATAAGTTATACAAGTTTATATAAGTTATCTATTTAAATTTGTATATGAATTTATATATATTCTGTTGATTAATAGTTGGGACATATAAATAGTTATAGAAACCATGTTCTGTTATATTTTTAAGATGCATCAATTTCCAGGCAATATAAGATTGATATTTGATTTTTGTTTTAATACAAGGAGAGTTGTTTTAAGGTAATAAATAAAGTTGGTCATCTATGTCGACCGTACCTATTTGATGTATTATATGCTAAGTATTTATAGGTTAATTATATCTGACCCTGGTTCAAAGTATATATGCAGTATTTATATGATATGGTATATAATATGTCAAGTAATAATGTTAAGAAATGTGAGTGTTTAAAGTATCGATCCAATATGTTCAGATATTTATTCAATATGTTAAAATATTTTCAAATTTATGGTAATACTTTTACACTGGTTTTGTAGTAACTTTACATATAATATGTGTTTCGCTTAATTGCAGAATTTTGGGAAATATGGGGTTTTATTAAATGTGAAAAAAGGGAAGGTTATATATATTATATATATATAAATGATATTGAAATTTTATTTAAATGCGTTTTTAAATTGAATATTGATTCTAAGAAAATGCAAATAATATACATTCCGCTTCAATTTATATCAAGCAAATTCTGATTTATTTCATCAATTCCTTATCTATCAGCTTTGTCCATCAAAATCCGTGTTCAGTTTACTTTGCTTTGAGGTTTATTATTGGATCTATCAATAGTCTAGATCGGGATTCAAATCATAGTTTGTCGTGTTATCTATTCTCTCTAGCCTCGAAAGGTGAGCAACCACTCACGATTAACGTTCTTACATTTATTAAATTTGATTTCAATTGAAACGACAATTGAAATATGCTGCTGTTAGTTATTTACATTGTTATATATGTAATTATCTGTATCTATTCACCTGTGACATCTGGCACCATTATCTCTTATTTATAATGATGATGTATGTCTGTTATATTATCATCATATCTGTTATCACACTATAAGTGCCCTGTTACTTTAGAATTCCCTATGGGTTGAAATGATACATAAACGAACAATCTGTAGAATATGAGAAAATTGTTATGGGTTGAAATGATAAACCCAAGCGATTTTAATTGAATTAAATTTGGGATTGTCAGTGGAAATGATATATACCCGTATATATTTAAATTAGGGATTGAAATGATAAATATCTTTATTAATTGACCACATGATAGAAAATTATATATAGACATCGTTGGTCTATATATAAATATTTTGAAAATGATTTCGATGGTTTTGGAAAAGAAATTTATAGTTAATAAATATTGATTTTAAGATATTAATATAAATGTATTTATATAGAGTTTTAAAATTTAGATTTTTAAATTTATATGTTTTGAAAATTTTATAGTTATAAGTTAATTTTTGAAATTATAAATTTTATGTATATATTTATAATTTTACTATTTTTAAAACATATAAATAGATTTAACATATAAATAATTTAATAATATGATTAAGTATCTATTTAAAAATTTATTTTTCAAATATAGAGTTTATAATAATTTTGAATAAATTGAGGTTGGAAAGTTAATTTGAAATTGATTGAAATTATATTTATTTAAGAATTATACTTGAATAAGTTTTATTTTAAATTACTAAATTTGAGATTTTAAAGATATCATTTGATAACTTGATTTTTATTAAAAGTGATTTAAATAAATATTTTCAAATTTACATAAATTGAAATGGGATATTTGTTCATTTAAATTTTTAATTTGAAGTTTGTTTAAATGTTGTTGAAATGACTAAGTAAATATTTCAAAATTAAATAACAGTAAAGTGAATTTGAGGTATAAATGAAATTATCAAATTTAGTTTTGAAAATGTGGAATATTTAAAGCTTTGAAACGTATTGAAATTGGAATGGTTTATTTGACTTTTCAAATCTGTATTTGAAATCGATATAATTTTAAATGGTTTATTGACAAACCGAATTGAGTTGAAATTGATGATTTGAGATTGAAATAAATTTGAATTTTGGAATTCGAATTGATTTGAATCGATTGTGAAATTTAAGGAAAATATTTTATTATATAAAGTATTCTTAAATTATATTTAAAATTATTTTATATTTTAATTTATAAATTATTTTAATAAAAACTATTTATATAAATCATTGTTAATTTAAACAATTTTATATAAACTATTTTATTTTATAAACTATTTTATTATATATACTATTTTAATATCTAAACTGTTTAAGTCGGAAGTTATGGTTTCAAAATTATAAATTTCAAAGTTATGTTTTTAAAGTGTTATGATTTCCAAAGTATTATAAATTCTAAGTTTATAATGTCGAAAGTGTTATAACTTTGAAAGTGTTATTAATTTGGAAATGAATATTCATTTAAGTGAAAAATGATATTATTTTGATATGGTTTTGAAATGGAAATGATATTGGTTTTGAAGTATAAACTATTTTGAAATGACCGCAGTGTTATAATAATGTTTGGTTGTTAAAGAGACCAGGATCGGATATTTTCATATTCGCTGCCAATACCGAAAACCACTTTAATAACTGTGTACGTGGTGGAGTTTCCAGAATGAAGTAGGTTGGTTTGGTGACGATTCTATATGGTATTTATGTAGCCCTGATGTGGCGGCTCGGAATTTTTGGATATTTGAAATTGGAATATTTAATTGATTTTAAGTGTTCGAAGTTAGCTTAACTTGAATTTCAAATACCATTGTTTATTTGGCAATTAGATTTTTGAATTTAATAATTGAAAAGTTGAGTAAAATATTGAATCTTCAGTTTTAAGCTTGTTAAAAATAGTTTAAAAGCTTATAAAATTTGTATTAACAATACTGAAGGTAATAGAACTTTTAAAAGTTGAATTTAAAACTCTTTTGTTCAGTTTGAAAATATATTGCTTAAATCGATATTTAAAAATAACCTTCTGAGGCACAGTCTTGGAATTTAGCGAAACTAGTTCCATTGGATCCGTAATAGGTATTATCATCGGATTTCAATTTTTGTAGTACTTGGAGTTGTCATGTGATCGAACGATAAGTAAGCGCGCTTAAATCTATATCGAAATTTAATATTATAATTGAGTCCAAAAAGCTATCATCTCCAAACGATCGAAATAGGACTCGAAACATTTTCCATTACATTCAGAATAGGGTTTTAACGTTATAAACACCTAGCGGCATGCCTCGATAGGAGATCGAGGTTTTGAGCTTCGTTTTCTAAATGATTTAAATTTAAATTTAATAATGTTTTCACAAGACAAATTATTCACACTTCTTCTCTTCTAACACGTAGTTTCCTTTTCAACACTATCCTTTATTTTGACATGCGTCTCCTTCTTACTTTAATTATCTTAGCCATGAATTTTTTTTATAAAAAAATATATACCAATCAAAAAAGAAATCAAAATTTGCAAAGAAAAAAATGGCCGCCCCTTGGTTCTTTCTATCCAGTTTATACGAACGAACCATATCTATTCTTTTCCTCCTTTCATCTTTAAAATTCAATTCATAGAAAAAAAAGAGAAAAGGGAGAAATTAAATGGCGAAACCTAAATCGTGTTTCATTCGTTTCAAAATAAATTCTTGCGAGCAATCAACATCGCTTGAGTAGCGATGTGGCATTCGATAGTGGCAGGGGCGACATGCATTCTCGAGCAAGCACAATTGGGGAGCACGAACGCGCCGTTCATTCTCAAAGCAAGATCAATTCGAGGCGACTGGAGGGCCTCGTAAGCATGTCTGGCGATGTGGATGGAGTCACGTGCTTGAGCAGGTCGGAGGGTGGGTTGTTCACGAGGCTGTGTTGTTTTTGAAGCGGCTGCATTTTTCTAGGTTGACAGTATAAATGGCTCGACGAGATCTGAGGACGCTCGTTAAGGTATTTAATTCATTTTATTGTGTATTTTGTGGTTTTAAACTTTTAAATTAAAAGCACGGGTTATTATTTCTTTGCCAAATTTAACAGTAAAAGGAAAAATATATATCTATATACTATATATATAGAGTGAAATAGTATATGTAGTTTTTTAAATTTTTATACATATATACAGAAAGCAAAAAAAGAAAAGATACTGAAAACTTATTATTTGGTTTTAAAATATATGTATAAATGTAAATTATCGGTATATATATATATGTGTGTGTGTGTGTGTGTGTGTGTGTGTGTGTGTGTGTATACATATACATATCTTCACTTGCCGGTTTATTTTAAAATGATGTATTATGGAAATTTACTTATTTAGATTATTTTTGTAACTTAAAGATTTATTTACTATAGGAAAAATTAGTTTAAATAAAATTATAGGATAACTAAATTTATTAAATGGGAATTTACCATTTGATTAGTTCAATATTGATAAAACCATATAAAGTTTATACAAGGTTAAAAATCATGAAGGAAACAAGCCGGTTTGGTGTGGATTACAGTAATAAAATCAAAGGTGGGTTAATCTCACTCATTCGGATTACCAGTTAATTCAAATAGTTAAAATTTAAAATTTTGGATTCATTTCTTGAATTGATGTTGTATTACCAGTTTGGGTGTGGTATATTGTATATATATATATATATATATATTGGAGTGATTGATTTCCCGCATTATGTAGCGGATGAGACCCTAGCGCCCCACATAATAGCGGATGACCCCATATACTGCTATATTCCACCTCGAAGTGGAATTGGTATTATTATATTGTGTTAACATCTGTGGATGCAGAAAAAACAGGTTGGAGGGATCCAACTAGGTTACTCAAAATATTGGAATTTGTTTTCATATTCTGTGATGTGATAATCTATGATAGATTATATTGGTAATTGAAATTATTGAATTCTATGTTTGGTTGAGTATAATTTGTAATTTTAAGTTATCAAAAATATAAAGGTAAGATTTTGAAGAGAAATTAAAAGAGAATTTTTAAGTAAAATAATTTTAGCTAATTTGGATAAATTCAAAGAATGGAATTGGGAAGGAATAAAGTTGGTTTTTAAATTCTAGTAAATAAATTTCGGTATGGGAAAAGAGATTTTTGAATAATGATAATAAATGAATTTTTAAGCTTAGTGATATTTTTTAAAGGAATGAAGGATTTGTTTTTAAAATTCAAGGTTTAAATTAGTTTGGGAAAGATGAAGAAGAATTTTGGAAAAAGGTATAAAATTGGTATTTTTAGTTTAAAATAAGATTTTTAAATCATTAATATAGAAGTAAACCTGAAATTAATAAGTTTTGAAATAAAAATTGAGTAAGTAAAGAAATTTATTTTTAAATGGAGTTGGTTTTAGAAGTCGGTTTAAAAATCCGACATGTTTATTTGTGGGGTGGTCTTACGAGATACGTTTGTTTTCAAAGGATTTCTGAAACGTTGATAATCCAATTGAGTGTGTTTTCTCACGCTAGTTTTCTAGGCTGACTCGGGTATTATTTAATCATAATGCTCGGGTCAGACCGAGTATTATAGAATACAGGAAGGATGTTGTGGAGCTTAGGAGATAAGTTGAATGGCGAGACGTATCACACGTATTCGATCAATTTTTCACCGTGTATGATTAACTACATAGTCAGTTCTGTGAGGACAGGTTATGATAGTTGTCCCGTTGTGTGCTATGAATTTTATTGTACTCTGATGTTGTAATATAAAACAGATGTAGTTCTTTTTATTTTAAAGATCAGTCATTTATCTATTATTTATTGATCTGCTGGTTTGAGAGATTCTGATGTTGTTTTCTATTTTTTCTTTCTACCTCCTTCTTCTTTAACCCTAATGGTTCGATTTTCCGGCATTCGATTGTTCGGCATTTGATACAGTGAATGTATTGATGTCAATTTTCGGGCGTCGAAAAATCAGGTCGTTACATGTTGGTATCAGAGCTGAAGGTTAAGCGAAAACCTTGGCTCTAGTGGGGATTACTCATTAGAAATATAGTCGGTGGTACTCTAAAGATGAGTCTAAGTGTATTAATAGATATGAGCGCGTATTTGTTAGTGAATATAAAATTGTTTTGATATTGTGTTGACTTATCGGTTGAGTGTTTATGGATTCTGGTCGATATGTGGGATGCCATGTCATCGATAGGGGTTTCTAAACTCTTAAACAAGATAGACCGACACAGTATTGTTTTAAAGTAGGGTAAATGAAATAATTTTACCCAAATTATTTTTTTATATAAAGGAAATAATTTTCCATAAATTATTATAGTTATATATGGTTTCTTGGTTGTTAGAGAATGACAATATTAAATTATTATCATTGCTGTGTAGAAATTTATTAAGAAATTGAAATCATAACTAAAAGCTAAGAAAAAAATTCATATACAAACGAGATTTGTAAATGTAAATTGTAAATGTGATTTATAATTTGAAATAGAATTCCAGAGAAATATTTGAAAATGGTTTCCAAAGGTTTTAGAGGAATAATAGTGATATTATTTCGAAAATATTTTTGAATAGGATTTGAAATCTAGTGAGATTTGGAATTTAAAAATATTTGAAACGTTTTTGAAAGGATAAAAGCACTGAACTCTTTTCAGTCGCTGGAAAATAACTTTGGTGATAACTGCAGCACACTACAACAAAAATACCCTATTACAACGCCCTTTTTACAACGGGCATTGGTTGCCCGTTGTAATATAAGGCTATTACAACGGTCCATTCAGGCCCGTTGTAAAAGATGCCATATGCAACGACCTTTTTACAACAGACAATGATTGCTCGTTGTAATAGAAGACTATTACAACGGTCCATTCAGACCCGTTGTAATAGATGTCAACTTTACAACGGTCACAAATTGCCCGTTGTAAAAGGTGTCCAATTACATCGGTCCCTTAGTCACAAATTACAACGGTAAAAAAGCTTTGTTACAAAAACAAGGCCGGCCTTTTATTTCATTCCTTTACTTTGCTCGTTCTAGATCGAAATTAGGGCTTTGTGATTTATGTGCTTCCTTTATCGATCGATGCTCGAAATTGCGCGATTTGAGGTGAGTCGAGTGGTGCGGCCGCGGTTGGGGTCGCGATTGAAGCAAGTTTCAGGCGTTGATGTCACGGTTGGATCGGCGGTTGTAGGAGATGAGGCGATTTGGGTTGGTGAATGGGCTGAGGTCGTGAAATGGTTGCGACTTGCTGTTGATGGCAGCGGTTGTTTAAGTGGCCGAAGTGAAGTATATGGTGAGTTTTTTTTATCAGTGGTGATGATAGGAAGGGATGGTCAGTGATTTGGTTCGGCGAGGGGTGAGGGGCGATTGAGGTTGGCAGGCGAGGGGACGAGAGGCTGGTTGCTGTGGGACAGTTGGCGTTCGAAGGTGGCGAATTTGGATGCCATTTTCGATTGCAGGCAGTTCGATTGCAGGCAGCTGGTTCTCGATTGCAGTTGTGAAATGAAGTTGATGAGGTGATTCAAGGATGTGGTTGTGGAAGTGATCGAGGGTTTTGTGGTGATTGAGTTTAGAAGTGATCAAAGGTACAAAAACACTTACATCCCTCACACCTTGGTGGCACAAAATCATATTCCACTTCTTGTAGGTATTTCTATGTTTATAAATTGCTTTGTCTGTTTTAGGGAGTTTGGAAGTTGCTTCTAATTCCACTAAAACTCTTGCATATTGAATTCTTTTCACTAATCTAGTATTGTCGTCTAAGTCCAGTGGTTAGATGTTAATTTGCTTATTCCCTTGTATTCCAAAGCGCACAATTTAGGTTTTTTAGTTTAACCTAAACTGGATAAGTAGTTAATATTAGGGGAGCGTGTAATATTTATCAACATATACATCTTTACTACACAACAATGGCACTCCCTAAAGTCTCTATTTGTTATATACCTTACATAAATACTCTTTGTATACTAACATATATTATCAGTTTGTAATATATATAAATATTAATTACTCAGTTTGCGCTTTACAATATATTCTTTGTATATTACATATCACTGGAGTTACTGAATATATTGCAAATAGTATAATAGGTAGGCAACTCATAGTTGAAATAAAAGATGAATAGTAAACTAGAGTTAACATATTACTGGAGTTACTAAATGTGTATGCAAAGTGAATGTGTGCAAAGTGGTTTGTATTTTTATTATTCAAGTGCAAGGATGTTTGTGCTTTATTAATAAGAGGACATGTAAAGATACAATTTTTTGTGCAATTGTTAATCAATTATGTTGACGCTGCTTTTGTTTTTACTATGAAATGTTGGTTATGGAATTGAAAATTATCTTTCAAACGTTCCCAACATAAGTAAATTATTCAGTCATTGTTCGAGAATGATTAAGTTCATTTTTGCTAACAATAGACTTTACTATTTTTGTTATAATTTTTTTGAGTAATTTCGTCACTGTTTATGATTATAATAGCATCTCTACTAAAGTCTGGGATACATAACTAAAATTTGTAATTTTAGAACCTAAGTTTATTAGATTGTTGCTCGGTTTATAAATTTGCTAGACATATGCTTTTGACATTTGTTTAACAGGTGCTTAAATTTCACAGATGCTTACGCGTATGCATTTGTTTACTAGAGGCTTATATTATGGATGTTTGTTTAACTAGTGGTTAATTACATCTTCAAGCTAATAACCATTTTCAAAATTTCCTGCAACGTTACTAGCTTTAGTTAACTATCATGTCATCTCCAGCTGAAGAATTACCCAATCCTTAATCCTTAACCATAGTCACTGTCATTTCTATAACCATTTGTTACTTCTTGCAGGCATTGAAATTTTTCATGAGCTCAAACATAACAGTCCAAGGACTTCAAATAAAAAATGGTCCTCAATTTCACTTCCGCTTCGATAACTGTCAAAACATCACCGTAGATAGCATTTCAATAAACTCTTAAGCTCTAAGTCCGAACACGGACGGAATTCATATTGAAAACATTGATAATGTTCGAATTTACAACTCTGTCATTTCTACAGGTATGCAAAATTTACAATGAAGATAAATTCTGGTTGTTTTCATGCCTTAATTGATTACTTTTGTGTGTATGCTTTTGTATTTTTAAAGCTGATGATTAAGATAAACTTGGTTTGTTGTTTGAGCATTGCAGTGATCTGTAGATGACTATGATGAAGATAGATGGTTTGAGAAGTTTGGTGGAAGAGTAGGTGATAAGTATGGGTGAAGCAATGAAGAATATGGAGTTGATGAAGTGAAGATTAGATGCTGTAATTGATGTAGATGCGAAAAATGGTTTAGATGTTTGTATGTTGACAGTGTTAAGGAGAGTATAGGTAACATTTGTAGTGAACAAAGGGTGGATGTGGCACTGCGTGCACAGTTGTGAATGACGAAGTAGAGGGGTGATTTGTATTTGCAGTTGTGTGGTAGGCAGTTGTATGGTAGAAGGTTGTGGTTTGTATGAAGTGGTTTATGTGGTTGGAAGTTTGGTGTTGAAGGTGATACAGCAGTGGCACAGTGGGTAGGGGAGGAATAATGTGAAGGATGGAAAAATGTGCAGCTGTTATGTGGTTTGCATGTTGGGGGTAGTGCACAGTTTTATGTGTGCAGGCAGAAAATGGTACTGTAGAGATGAAGAAAGGAGGAAGGATGGTCTGTCACTGGTGATGATGGTTTTTGTGGTTCAACAAATGTAGAAATGGGGTAAGTATGTGGTGGTGGTGGTGAAATGAAGTAAGTATTTGCAAGGCAGTGGATATGTTGGTTTGAAGTGTGTTAATGCAGATATGCACAACGTTAATTCAGTGACAGTGTTAAGTTTGTAACTGGTGATGGCCGAAGTGAGGGGTTGGTGATGAAATTGTGATGCTCAGTGTAAAGCTTGTGATGGTTGTATGGAGTTTGGTTATGAAGTGTGTTGAACTGTGGTATGGGATGGATAGGTGGTTGCTGGTGTATGTGAAGGAAAGTACAGTATGAGAAGACAATGTAACAGATTGACAAGGTGGTATGGTTTGTAGATTGAAGCCACGATTAGTTTGACAAAGGAATGAAGATAGAGTTGTTGCTGTAGATTGATAGAGACTGTTGTAGAGATTAGAGGTGAAGGCATTGATTGAATATGCTTGGTTTGTTGTTCGAGCACAGTGGTCTGGAGCAAGTAGTGGATAGCAGTTGGTTTAATGTTGTGCTGTGAAGTATGTGAATTACAGGCAAGTTGGGGATGTATGGCTTAGGGTGTTAATGCTTTATGTATTAGGCATGTAAACTTATCTAACTTTTTGTAGTGTTAGAATTCTACGACTCTACCTTTTAGTGTTTTCGTATGTGATTTTAATTATTTTACGACAATATTTAGTATTAGTATGGATGTATTGCATGGATGCTGCTGTATTTTTTTTTAAAAAAAATTTGCATTAATTCTGCAACGGGCAATGTGAGTTGTTATGAGTTTTTACAACGGTCAACGCATGTTGTGAAACAGGCTATGCAGCTAGTATGGTTAGTCTATTGTAACGGGTTATGGCCGTTTTATTATAGTCTATTACAACGGTCATAACCCGTTGTAAAAAGGTATACTGCAACGTGCTTTGTCCGTTGTAAAATGTGGTGGATCTATTACAACGAGGCCTATTACAACGGGTACGTGCCCGTTGCGAAAACCATATTACAACGGGCATTGCCCGTTGTAAAAAGACTGTTTTGTTGTAGTGGCATCATCGACGTTCACCAATGTTCATTTTCGAGTTTCCAAGAGAGGAATTGCTACTAAAATGTTTTAAATTAGAGATTGTTTGCAAAACTGGGGTTGGTTATAAAATTCAAATGAAATTGGAAATGCAAAGAAATAATTTGGTTTGGGTATATATGATTTCAAAAATGTTATTGAAAGTTTAAGCAATTGTTTAAACTCCGAAAGTTTAACTAAAATGTTTATGAAATATAAATGGATTGATAACTTATTGAATCTGAATCTATTTGAATAAAATTTAACTTAATAAGGGGTTAAATAAAAGTAAGTGTGAAAATGAAGTAAATTAAAAGGGTTAGTGAATGAAATGAAAATAAGTGGGGAAAACTTATGGAAGTTTAAAATTTAAATTGAATCGGAATGTAAGTGAAAGTGAGCTTTGAGAAAATGATTATTGAAAATAAGTTTATTGAGATTTTAAACAAATGTATAGAGGAACAAAGGAATTTACATTTGCAAGTAAGCAAAATGGAAGTGGAATGTTGGAATTAAATTCGAATTGTGTTAAATAAAGTGAAATGGAAAGTTGTCAACTTGGATTAAATAAAACAAAGTATTAAATTTAAAATTAGTAAGTAAACTAATTGATTTAAATGGTAACCAAATAAATTGAAAACGAATATTGGAATGAGATTTAATTTAAATTGTGTCAGTAAAGTGAAGTTGTGGAATTAGATCAAAGTAGACTAAAAATAATTAAAGTTTGGAAATAAAGTCCATTTGGATTTAAAATAAATTAGCAAGTGGAATTAACTAAAAAATGATTAACAGTTTGAAATAAGATGAATATAATTCAATATTTAAAAATAAAAGATAAATTAAATTCACAATGGAATTGGAAATTTAAGATAAATAAAATAGATATGAAAGCTTAATGGTAAAGTGAAAAATTAACATGAGGAGCTGTATAAAATATTTATATTGAACTTAAGAAACGTATGGTTAAATTCTTAAGTAAAAATTTGGTATTGGAATATACTAAGTTAGTATTTGAATGAAGATTAATAAAAGTGGTGAATAGGGAAATTGTGAATACGTGAATGGAAACCAAAATAAAATGTGAATAAAAGAAAATTGATATAGCAAGTAATCAATTGGGGCTACATATGTAGGATGTACATATATTATTTTATTCGCATAGCTATTTGACCCAGATTCGAGCACAAAATTTTGAGATAGTTATTTTGATCCGTATTGGGATTTTTCACTCAATTTTCGACAGCGAACCCTGGATATGGATTTTTGATCGACTCTGGATATTCTCTATCATAGTTTGTGGATATGCAAGGAGAATGGCGGTTTCTGACCAAGAAACCAAATATGAGTCCGCACTAGGGAGTCGGGTGGACGATACTAGTTCGGAAGTTAAATTGTGTGATCGAGTGAGCGATCAAATTTGATATTGCGTGCAAATGATATGTGTACATCGTATGATTTAAATAAAGCTAATATTAATGTCTTGCAAAAGAATGAATGTAATGATTTGGAATGCTGTGATTGGATATTATTGCTAAGTAGTATACAGGTGTTTTAAAATCAAAAGGAATTGGGATTTTTGATTTCATAAGACAAATTAATCGCTCGACAAAAATGTATGTATTTAAATTTCTGTATGAAATTCGATGGTTTTCTGATCTAGTCACTTGGCATTTTGTTTTCTTTAGAAATTTGATGGAGCGAAGGTATTTTGTAGTTGTACCGATCTAGCCACGCAAAGGAGACGCTGGCGAAATTTTATCAAAAGTTTAGGGCGTCAGAAATTTTTTGAGAACTTTAGATAATTTAAAATTTGAATTTGAATTATAATTTGAATTGTTGAATAAGTAATAATTTTTGGAAGTTAAGGATGAGTTTAGGAAGAAGTAAGAGTGATAATGTCTTTAATAAAAAGATTTTTTTGGGTGTTGTTAAAACTATTTGGTTTTGAGAAAATAGTTAACGGGTTATGGACCATTTCTCTTAATTAGTAATTTCAGGGACGAATTTCTTTTAAGGGGGGAGGAATGTGACGGCCTGGAATTTTCGAATACTTGAAATTGGAATATTTAATTGATTTTAAGTGTTCGAAGTTAGCTTATCTTGAATTTCAAATATCATTATTTATTTGGCAGTTAGATTTTTGAATTTAATTATTGAAAAGTTGAGTAAAATATTGAATCTTTAGTTTTAAGCTTGTTAAAAATAGTTTAAAAGCTTATAAAATTTGTATTAACAATACTGAAGGTAATAGAACTTTTAAAAGTTGAATTTAAAACTGTTATGTTCAGTTTGAAAATAGTTTGTTTAAATCGATATTTAAAAATAACCTTCCATGACGTAGTCTCGGAATTCGACGAAACAAGTTCCATTGGATCCGTAATAGTGTATTACTATCGGATTTCATTTTTTGTAGTTTTTGGAGTTGTCGTGTGATCGAACGATAGGTAAACGCGCCTAAATCTATATCGAAATTTAATATTACAATTGAGTCCAAATGGCTATCTTCTCCATAAGATCGAATTAAGACTCGATACCATTTCCATTGTGTTCAGAATAAGGGTTTAACATTACAAACGCCTAGCGGCATGCCTCGATAGGAGATCGAGATTTGAGGCTTTGTTTTCTAAATGATTTAAAAATAAATTTAAATTTAGTAATGTTTTCACAAGACAAATTATACACGCTTCTTCTCTTCTAAAACGTAGTTGCATTTTCAACACTTGTCCTTTATTTTTACACGTGTATCATTCTTCCTTTAATTATCGTAGCCATGTATTTTTTTTATAAAAAAATATATACCAATCAAAAAGGAAACCAAAATTCGCAGAGAAAAAAATGGCCGCCCTTTGGTTCTTCCTCTCCAGTTTATACGAAGAACCATATCTATTCTTTTCCCCCCTTTCATCTTTAAAATCAATTCGTTGAAAAAAGGAGAAAAAGGAGAAATTAAATGGCCGAACCCAAATCGTATTTCATTCGTTTCAAAATAAGTTCTCATGTGCAATCGACATCGCCTGAGTAGCAAGGTGATGTTCGACAGTGGTAGGGGCGACATGCATTCTCGAGCAAGCACAATTGGGGAGAACTAATGCGCCATTCGTTCTCAAAGCAAGACTAATTCGAGGTGACTGGAGGCCCTCGCGAGCAAGTCTGGCGATGTGGATTGAGTCGCGTACTCGAGCAGGTCGGAGGATAGGTTGTTCGCGAGGCTGTGTTGTTTTTGAAGCGGCTGCATTTTTCTAGGTCGATAGTGTAATTGGCTCGACGAGATCTGGGGACGCTCGTTAAGGTATTTAGTTCATTTTATTGTGTATTTCGTAGTTTTAAACTTTAAAATTTAAAGTGTAGGTTATTATTTCTTTGCCAAAATTTAACAGTAAAAGGAAAATTATATATATATATATATATATATATATATATATATATAGTGAAATATTGTGATGACCGAGAATTTTGAGCAATATCAATTTAATAATCGTTGATAATAATTAAATTGATTTGATCATTTTACATTATAAATTGACAAGTTAAATTTATTTTAAAGGTTAGTGATAATAATTTGTTAATATTTATAAACTTTTTTCTTAACAATATGAATTGACAAATTTAATTCTTTTGAAAATTTATAATATTTTAATTTGGAATATTTATTTTGGCAACTTAAAATTTGTAAGATTTATTTTCCAAAAGCTAATCAAAAATATTTTCTATTTATAATATGTATGTATATTGATATATCTTGTAAATAAGGAATGTCTAATATAATAAAAACTTTGTATTCAAATTCTAATATATATGAATATATATATTATGATTTGGTTGTGTTTCAAAATTTAATACAATAATTATCAAATCTAATGTTAATTTTTTTTTCTATTTGAAATGTGTATATATATTTGTATATATATTTGAAATAGGAATTTTAATAATTTAAATTTAATAAGTATTTCCAAACTTTATTTTATACATATAGTTTTGTAATTTGAAAGGTTAATTTGATTTAATGCTTTTGAAATGATATTTGAGATTTAAATTTTAAATAACAAAGTTAATTTCTTATTTAATATAGATACATATATATATATTGTACTTAATAAGATTTAAATTAAAAGTTTAATTGTTTTTAATATTCATTCATTTTAATTTTTACACAAGATAAATTTGTTTAAAATTTTTAAGAGTTAAATTAAAATAGATGTTTCAAGCATATAAACATTAAATTGAATCAAAATATAAGTTACTTGAATTCACATAAATATTTATTAAAGATCTAAAAGCTTATTTATATAAGATAAAACCATTTTACAATCATATAAATATTACATAATAAAATCAATAATTAAGCATTAAAATACAATACATACATATACACATTTCATGCAAGGCTTAAAATAAATTATATAAGGAAAATAACATTTAAAACATTAATTAGACATTTAAAAACAACACTTGTAAAACATTTAATGTATGTTAAAGTGTAAGATCCTTATAACCTTAAGTAACAAATGTCATCCTTTTGTAAATATAATTTAAAATTAAACTTGTAAAAATAAAACAAAAGTTTTTCTTCAGCTAAAAAATATTATCTTCTTCTCAACCAAACTGAATGAAATCAATGAAAAAAAATTGAAAGAAGTAAACTGTAAAGAAAATCTGAAAAGCAAGTTCAAAACAGAGAATATGCAAGAAATTATCATAGCAAGAATTAATCAACATGCAAATTTGGAATTACAACACGATGCAAGTTTTTCAAATAGAAATAAGAGGTAAAGGGAATTCAACATGCAAATAAATTAAACAGGCCTAGAAGCTAAATTAGTTCTGTCTTCTGCTATCTAAGGTGAGTAAATAAATTTTAAAAACAGTTTTAAACTTGAATTCTACCTTGTATTGTGAATAAATATTTGGAGTTTATTTGAATACTGGAATTAAATTTGGATGCATGCTTGAATTAATCATTTTTGAATGCCTGTGTAGTTTTCATATCTCTGTGTGATATTAACAGATATCAATTACATATTAAAATCAATAACTCTGTGTTGAATCCAAATTTACTTATGAGTTGTGAATAAAAGTTGTTTGTAATCATCTAACTTATCATCTAAAAATGCTTGTAAGCTTTAAAATTGAATAACTAGTTTAAAATTTTCAAATTTACAGTATAATGGTAAGTTGGGTCAAAATTTTATTAAATCAATTTTATGTTTTGATTACATGATTGAAATAGCAATTGAAAACCATGAATTTTAGTATGATTACTACAATTTTCAATTTGGTAATTAATGAGGTATCTCGAGTTATTGGTTTTGGGTAATTTGGTCGATTCATGGCGAACGATGGCGAATTGGACCTCGTTGTTGAGCATGGAGGTGGAGGAAGTAGGGTGAATCATCAGAAAAATACTCACGTATTTTATTGATGAACGTGATGGTCGATTTTGCTCGAGATAGGGTTTAACAACCTGATAATGCCATTGTTGTTCTATTGGGTTTTGCGGGTTCGAGAGGCTATTGGGGACGATCGCGAGGGGTTAGGGAGATGTTGGGGAGTGAGGCGAGGCTACGGCGAACGTAGAGAAGCGCATCGACTCCGTGATCATTGATGGCGTTTATGTTCTCTGATGGATGTGTTCAGGCAGTTGAGCTGAAGGGCAAAATTTCGATTTTTAATCGAATCAGAGATTCTGGGTTTTGCGAGATGTTGAGGGGGTCGAGAGTGACTGGTCAAGGCCGTTGCGATGGTCGTTGGCGACCGGAAGCTCGGTGCATGTTGCACGCGTGAGAGTGTATCAGGTGGAGTTTGAGTTTTTGGGAGAAGAAGGTTGTACTCGGGTCATTGTCCAGGAAAGATGCGAGTTTTACTCGAAGCAAGGTAATTGCTTGGAAGACTCGGGTGTTTACTTGTTTTACCCGGGGTAGACGCGAGATTTTCTGTGGTTTGCTTGAGTATGTTGGGCAGGGTTTTTTTGTTTTGGGTACAAACAGTTTTAAAGGTTTTAAGAAATTTTACAGCAAGGTTTATAAAGTTCAAAAACAAGATAATATGATTTTGTAAATAATTCTAGATTAGAAAATAAGAGTTAAACAAGTTTGTTCATAAAAACTAATTGTTTTAAAGTTGGTTAAACAAGTTTTATTTATATAAATATGAAAGTTAAAAAAATAATAATAAGTGGATGTTGAAATAGGTTTGTATGAAAATTTTATTAAATAGCTTTGGAAAAGAGGTTTTAAAAGATTCAAAAGTTTAATTTAAAATGTGTTTAATTATAAATTGATTTCTAAAGGTTATATTTTATTTTAAATTAAGTATAATGATTAAGAACTTGGTAATCAATTAAAATAAAGTTTTTATTAAGTGATATAGAATTTTGATTTAATCAAAGATAATTAATTTGTGGAAATAATTAAGATAATTCAACTTTTATTAATAATCAAAGTGTTTTGGTTATTATAAATGATTTTATTTAGATAATGGTTATCTTAATTAAGAATCTTTTTATTATTAAAAGTTAAGAATCAATTAATTAAATTTAAATGATTAAGTTAAATAATTAGTTAAATAATTAATTTGTGATTAATCAAGATAATCACTTATGGGATTATCTAATATAATTACTTGGGAAGGGAATTAAAGTAATTAAGTGGTTAATTACATGAGGTAATTAAGTAAAAGATAATTACTTTATGAAAAGTAATTAAGTAATGTGATTAAGGATTAATCACTTGAGTTATTAATTAAAGAATTAATTAATAATTAATTAAAGTTTTAGATTATTTGATTAATGATTAATTAATAAAAGGATAAAGAGTAATTAATTAAGTGATTAATTACTTATTAAAGTAATTAATTAAGAAAGAATTTAATTAATGAAGTAATCATTAATTAATGGAAATAATTACTAATTAATTAATAAGTTAAGGATAATTAATTTATCACTAAGTTTTAATTACCAAAGTAATTAATTAAAGGTGACTAATTAAAAGTAATTACTCAAAGGTGATTAATTAAAAGTAATTAATTAAATGTGTTTAATTAAAAGTAATTAATCAACTAAGTTTAATTAAAAGTAATTAAATCTAGTAGTTTTAATTAAAAGTAATTAATCAAGTGTGATTAATTAAAAGTGATTAATCAGGTGTGATTAATTAAAGATAATTAAAAGATAATTACTTAAGGTAATTAAAGAATAATTAATCAAATGTGATTAATTTTAAAAGAGTAATTAAGATGTAATTACTTAGTGTAATTAAGAAGTAATTAATCAGGATGATTAATTAAATTTGTAATTAAGAAATAATTACTTAAAGTAATTAAGTAATGTAATCCAGGGAGATTAATTTAAAATGGAGAAGTAAGTGAAGTTTATTAGTTAATTTGTAATTAATTAAAGAGGAATTGGATTGATGATAATCCAAGTGTTTAAGAAAGGAATTAATTTAATTAAGGATTAAGTTAATTAAGTTGAATCAAACTTGTGTATGAATGATGAATGATTGGTTGAAAAGCATCATTGAATGGGTTAATGAAATTGGATGTCATTGGTTGATATGTGATGATATGAATGAGATATATTTGAGATGTGATATATATGCTGCTTTGTGATATGTATAGATGAATGTGATAATAGTATATTACTTATCTATGTTTTATGAATCATCCATTTATGTTAAGTGATATTTCTGAAATATCTATTGTTTAAATCCCTTAAGTATAACTTGGACATTAAAATGGCGTTTGGTTTCTATGTGAC